>CM052658.1:28460-48135 GCA_028533165.1 Leontopithecus rosalia | reverse complement strand
AAAAAAAAAAAAAAAAGTCTGGCTAGTGTTCTGTCTATTTTGTTGATCTTTTCAAAAAACCAGCTCTTGGATTTATTGATTTTTGAAGGGTTTTTCGTGTCTCTATCTCCTTCAGTTCTGCTCTGGTCTTAGTTATTTCTTGTCTTCTGCTAAGTTTTGAGTTCTTCTGATTTTGCCTCTCTAGTTCTTTAAATTTTGATGATATGGTGTCAATTTTGGATCTCTCCACCCTTCTCATATGGGCACTTGTTGCTATATACTTTCCTCTGGAGACTGCTTTAAATGTGTCCCAGAGATTCTGGTATGTTTTGTCCTCATTCTCATTGGTTTCAAAGAACTTCCTTATTTCTGCCTTCATTTCATTGTTTATCCAATCAACATTCAAGAGCCAGTTGTTCAGTTTCCATGAAGCTGTGCAGTTCTGAGTTAGTTTCTGGATTCTGAGTTCTAACTTGATTGCACTATGGTATGAGAGACTGTTTGTTATGATTTCAGTTGTTTTGCATTTGCTGAGGAGTGCTTTACTTTCAATTACATGGTCAATTTTAGAATAGGTGTGATGTGGTGCTGAGAAGAATGTATATTCTGTGATTTGGGGTGGAGAGTTCTGTAAATGTCTATCAGGTTTGCTTGTTCCAGTTCTGAGTTCAAGCCCTGGATATCCTTGTTAATTTTCTGTCTGGTTGATCTGTCTAGTATTGACAGTGGAGTGTTGAAGTCTCCCACTATTATTGTATGGGAGTCTAAGTCTCTTTGTAGGTCATTAAGAACTTGCCTTATATATCTGGGTGCTCCCGTATTGGGTCCATATATATTTAGAATCATTAGCTCTTCTTGTTGTATCAATCCTTTTACCATTATGTAATGACCTTTGTTGTCTCTTTTGATCTTTGTTGCTTTAAAGTCTATTTTATCAGAGACGAGAATTGCAACTCCTCCTTTTTTTTCCTCTCCATTTGCTTGGTAGATCTTCCTCCATGCCTTTATTTTGAGCCTTTGTGTGTCCTTGCATGTGAGATGGGTTTCCTGGATAGAGAACACTGATGGGTTTTGGCTTTTTATCCAATTTGCCAGTCTGTGTCTTTTGATTGGTGCATTTAGCCCATTTACATTTAGGGTTAATATTGTTATGTGTGAATTTGATACTGCCATTTTAATGCTAGCCAGCTGTTTTGCCTGTTAGTTGATGCAGATTCTTCATTTTGTTGATGCTCTTTAGTATTCGGTTTGGTTTTGGAATGGCTGATACTGGTTGTTTCTTTCTATGTGTAGAGCCTCTTTCAGGAGCTCTTGTAAAGCAAGCCTGGTGGTGACAAACTCTCTGAGTGCTTGCTTGTTTGCAAAGGATTTTCTTTTTCCTTCACTTCTGAAGCTCAGTTTGGCTGGATATGAAATTCTGGGTTGAAAGTTCTTTTCTTTAAGGATGTTGAATATTGGCCCCCATGGAGAGTAACAGTCGTTTTCTAGATGGCCTTCTCTGACACATTGCATGTTGTACATATGTGTGTGTGCACATGTGCATGTGTGCCTGTGCATATGAGTGTGAGAGTATGCATGTGTAGCAGGGAGGAAGGAGATGAAGGAGAGTGTGTATGTGCATGTGTGTTCATATGAGTGTGTGTGCATGCACGTGCATGTGTATGTGCAAATGTGTATGGGCATGTGTGTATGTGCATACAAGAATGTGTGTGTGAGAGAGAAAGAGAGAGAGAGTGTGTGTGTGTGTGTGTGTGTGTGTGTGTGTGTGTAGCAGGGAAGAAGGGGATGAAGGAGAGTATGCTAAGGAGAGAACGCCTCAGAACAGTCAAATAAAAGATACCATATCAACATCATATCTTGTTAAGATACAGGATTCCCAAGTCAGTCACCTTCAAGCTGGAAGCCTGGAGTGTGAGGAGAGTGGGTGTTCTTTTCTGACAACTTATTGTCTAAGACAATTTTATGATCAAAAATATATTTGAATAAAGGTACGTGAAAAAAAGTACATAAAGAGAATATAGCAAAATGTTAACAACGGTTGTCTTTGGGTGGGGGGAAGAAGAGGCAGGTTGTGGTTGATCTGTTTCTTTTAGTTCAGCTATTCTGCATTCCTCACTTCTAAATTTTGGATATTAAGCTGGAGAGAAAGGACAAGAATACAAAGATGAATTCGCTGAATGTAGTAATGAATGCTGAGTTAGTCAAAGATGGATGGCTACCTTCCATATCTAGTTATCTGAGGGCAAATCAGAAAACACCACTTTCAGAAATTTTTAAAATGTGTTTTACATTATTTCCCCTTTCAGCCTAAGGACTAAAAATTGAACACAACTGGATCTGCCCCATTGCCTCAAAGATTCTTAGACTAGTTCAGGATCCATTATCTGGACATTTCTCCTTTTTAGACAGAAAACAGGGCGAAATTTCTATTGACTTCGAAGTACACAGACCCACAGATTTGTCACAGTATCCTCTCTCTCTCTCTCTCTCTGTCTCTGTCCATCTTGGTCTCTCTTTCTTTCTCTGTCTCTTCCCTCACATCATCCCCAAATCAGAATGCATATATAAAAATATGATTAACTGAAACATAGAATGATTAAGATTTTACTATATGAGAAATACACAGACTTCAGCTAAGATGTTTGGTTGAATAAATGCATATGCCTTCACTCCATCATTAAACCACATTAATACAGGATGATTAAAAATAAATAAACCAACAAAGATAAGAGGAAAATAAAGACAATACCTTCAGCATATAGGGAACTGGCAAGCAGAGGCTGTCAGTGGCACCTGACAGTAGACCCAGGGATGCTAAATCCCAAGCCAGCGGCAGGAAGGCAACCAGGATCCCCAAAAGTTCAAGAGTTGGCAGCATAACTTACCTAGGGAATTTATGTTTCAATTGTAGGTAGATCCCAGATCCTCTCCCTAGACTGGGTGACTGTATCCCATGGTGGTGGCAGGCTGGAGGTTTTCTCTCTATAAGGTAAAATTTGGTGTCTCTAGGTAGGAGCTCTCTAGACACAAGTACTTAAATGTACACACTGAACACTGAGATCCTCCGGGTTTTCCTACCACTTAGTTCCAATGAGGGTGGCAGATACTTGGTCAGAAGATAAGATTATTTTTTCTCTAGAGAGAATCTCTCTAGTCAAAGAAAAAAAGGTCTGACCCAGCAAGACAACCACCCACAAAATGTTATAATCACAGAACTTCCATCAGCTTTTAGCTTTTCAGTGTTCCATTTTTTTAACAGACACAGACAGCTAAGGGTCACCAGGCATCTGAGCAAAGCTTCTAACATGAATGGCAGAGACCAGAGCCAGAAGACACATAAACGCAGCCTGAATGAAAAGGACTGTGCTAGGAGATAAACCTTCTGAAACCCATATGAATGTTCTCAAAGAGATAAAAGTGTTACCATTTTCATGAAACAAGAACCAAATTTAAAGAAAAAGAAAACTCTTAGAAATTGAAAATATGACAGCAAAACTTGTTAAAAATTCTTGTTAGAATGGTAAGACAACAAAGTTGAGTAGATGACCCTTATGTCCTTCAGAAATAGTTATAAGAAAAAAGTTGAAATCCGGAAGAAAATTAAAACAGGTTCAACACTAAAATGATCAGAATTCCAAAGACAGAAATAGAGACAGACAGAGAGAGAGAGAGAGAAAGAAGAACAGACACATGCAGCAAATAAGAAAGAGAGAGATAAACCCTAACACAGTAATTGCTGAAGACTTCAACACCCAACTCTCAGCACTGGACAGATCTTCCAGACAGAAAACCAACCAATCAACATTAAATTTAATCTGTGCTACAGACCAAATGGAACTGACATTCAAGGAACATTTCATCCAATGACTGCAGAATACACATTTTTCAACTCAACACATAGATCATTCATAAGTATAGAAAATACCTTAGGTCACAAAGCAAATGCAATCACATTTGAAATCAGGACTAAGAAATTCATTCAAAACCATACACTTATATGGAAACTGAATAACTTGCTCCTGAATGACTCCTGGGTAAATAATGACATTAAGGCAGAAATCAAGAAGTTTAAGAAGTTCTTTGAAATGAATAAGAACAAAGATACAACTTACCAGAGTTTCTGGAATGCAGCTAATCAAGTAGTGTTGAGAGAAATTTATAGTACTAAATGCTCACATCAAGAAGTGAGATCTCAGGACATCTGCGGTGACTCACTCCTGTAATCCCAGCACTTTGGAAGGCCAAGGAGGGCAGATTACAAGGTCAGGAGTTTGAGACCAGCCTGATCAACATGGTGAAACCAGATTCTACTAAAAATACAAAAATTAGCTGGTGTTCTGGCACATACCTGTAATCCCAGGTACTCAGGAGGCTGAGGCAGGAGAACTGCTTGAACCCAGGAGATAAAAGTTGCAGTGAGCTGATATCACACCACTGCACTCCAGCCTGGTTGAGAGAACAACACTCCATCTCAAAAAAAAAATTGAGATCTCAAGTTAACTACCCAACATCACAATTAAAAGAACTGGAAATCCAAGAGCAAAGAACACCCTCAAAGCTATGCTGAATGGGAGGGGGGAGAGAGGGCATCTTTGTCTTGTGCCAGTTTTAAAGGGAATGCTTCCAGCTTTGTTCATTCAGTATAATGCTGGCTGTGGGTTTGTCACATGTAGCTCTTATATTTTGAGGTATGTTCCTTCAATACCTAGTTTATTGAGAGTTTTTTTTAACATAAATGAAAGTTGAATTTTATCAAAAGCTTTTTTTTGCATCCATTGAGATAATTATGTGGGTTATTTTTTTCTTTAGTTCTGTTTATGTGATGAATGACATTTGTTGATTTGAATATGTTAAACCAAACTTGCATCCCAGGGAAGGTGGTTGTGACCAGGAATTTATCAGTTTCTTCCAGATTTCTCAATTTTTCCAGGTTCAGTGGCTCACATCTGTAATCCCAGAAATTTGGGAGGCCAAGGTGGGCTGATCACCTGAGATTGGGAGTTCAAGACCAGCCTGATCAACATGGAGAAACCCCATGTCTACTAAAAATACAAAATTAATCAGGCATGGTGGTCCATGCATGTAATCCCAGCTACTCAGGAAGCTGAGGCAGGAGACTCGCTTGAACTCAGGAGGCAGAGGTTGCAGTAAGCCAAGATCTCACCATTGTCCTCCAGCCTGAGCAATAAACACAAAACTCCATCTCAAAAGACAGGCTGAGGCTGTCACAGAGGAGGAGGGATGAAAACGGTTTTGGTTGATATTTTATTATGAACATACAGCAAAGTTGAAAAAACTTTACAGTGAACACTTTAACTGTGTCTTCACCAACTTGGAGTCTTGTTTTATCTCATGTCTATCCATAGATTCATCTTTCTATCCATCCACTAATCCATCTTAGTTTTTAGGCATTTTAAAGTAAATTGCAGACATCAGTAACTCAATGTGCATTAACTAGAATTTGGTATCGTTTTTCCTTTTGGTGTAAAGTTTACAAATGATGAAATGCAAAAATTTTAAGTATGTATTTACTGAATTTTGACAAAAGTATACATATGTGTAACCCAAAACTCTATCAAATAAAGAACATTACTATAATCCCTGATATTGTTTGGTTGTGTCCTCACCCAAATCTCTTCTTGAATTGTAGCTCCCAGAATTCCCACGTGTTGTGGGAGGGACCTGGTGGGAGAGAATTAAGAGAGTACATCAAGACAATGTATATAATTTACAAGAGAGTATGAAATGACACTGTATATTTTTTAGAAAAGAATATTATGAGTGTTTTTATGTTATGTATCCTGTTTCACAGAGTATGTATATTTTTTATAACCAAGTACAAATAGAATTTTAATATATTTTATAAGAGAGTACATCTAGATGGTGTATATACTTTATAAGACAGTATGTAAGAATATTGCATATTTTTTATAACAGTATTTTGTGCACTTTTATATTATGTATAGTGTTTCACAAACAGAGTATACATTTTTATAACCAGGTACAAATTGTATTTAAATACATTTTATCAGAGAGTATACCTTGATGGTGTATATACTTTATAAGAGAGTACAAAAGGACATTATATATTATATATAACAGAGTATTTTGAGCGTTTTTAAATTATGTATAGTGTTTCACAAACTGAGTATGTATCTTTTTTATAACCAAGTAAAAAATAATTTAAATACATATTATCAGAGAGTACATCTATACAGTGTATATACTTTATAATGAGTAGAAAAGGAGATTGTATATTTTTTCTAACAGTATTTTGAGAGTTATTTTGTTTTGTATACTGGTGTACAAACAGGGTATGTATATTTTTAATAACCACATACAAATAGAATTTTAATATATTTTATAAGAGAGCACATGTATATGGTTTATATACTTTATAAGAGTTTATGGAAGGACATTGAATATTTTTTAATAACAGAGTAATTTGAGCATTTTTATACTATGTATAGTGCTTCAAAAACAGGGTATGTATATTTTTTATAACTGAGTACAAATAGAATTTAAATACATTTTATCAGAGAGTACAACTAGATGGTGTATATATTTTATAAGAGAGTATGAAAAGACATTGTATATTTTTTCTAACAGAGTATTTTGAACGTTTGTGTATTATGTATAGTGTTTCACAATCAGAGTATGTATACTTTTTATAATCGAGTACAAATAGATTTTAAATACATTTTATCAAAGAGTACATCTAGATGGATTATATACTATATAACAGAGTAGAAAATGACATGGTATATTTTTTATAACAGAGTATTTTGAGAGTTTTTTTTTGTATAATGGGGTACAAACAGCATATATATATTTTTATAACTGAGTACAAATAGAATTTTAATCTATTTTATCAGAGAGTACAGTAGATGGTGTATATACTTTATAAGAGAGTATGAAAGGACATAATATATTTTTTATAACAGTATTTTGAGAGTTTTATTGTTTTGTATACTGGGGTAAAAACAGGGTATGTATATTTTTTATAACCAAGTACAAATAGAATTTTTATATATTTTATAAGAGAGTACATCTAGATGGTGTATATACTTTATAAGAGAGTATAAAAGGACATTGTATATTTTTATGAGTATTTTTGAGCGTTTTTGTATTATGTATAGTGTTTAACAAACAGAGTATGTATATTTTGTATACCCAAGTACAAATAGAATTTTAATATATTTTATAACCCTAACCCTAACCCTCTGGCTCACAGTGTAATTGTGGCACTCCCCCTGCTGGCATCTGAGGCCCTGCAGAGCCATCTTGCTCATAGTACATTAGCAGCACGCCCTCTTCTGTCTTCTCAGAGCACTGTAGGTCCCTGTTGCTCACAGTGTATTGGCAGCTAGCCCCCTGCTGGCAGCTGGGGGCACTGTAGGGTCCTGTTGGTCACAATGTATTGGCAGCACGCCATCTGCTGGCAGCTGGGGACACTGCAGAATTCTCTTTCTCAGTATTGTGGCAGCTGTGCCCTTCGGGCAGCTGGGACACCACAGGACCCTCTTGCTCAGAGTATCATGGCTGACGCCCCCTCCTGGCCTCCATCTGCACCACTTAAAGTCAGAGCACCAGTTATTCAGCACCCACAGTTCTGTTAATTCCACCTGAAATGGAGCTATTACTTGAAATAGCTGATGTCCCAGGTCTTGCCTAACTTGGAAGAAAGATTTTCACCAAGAGGCAGTACAAAGATGGCCGATAACTTCATTGAAAATAAATACAGTGTAAAGAGCTTATTGTAGAAAAAATAGCTAGGACCCAAGGGAGGAGCAGGCTGATCATGCAGGAAAACAGCCCAAGAGTTCTGTGCAGGGAATTTTATTTTGGACTTCTTCATGTTTTTGCCTCTGTCTCAAGTCTCCACCTGTTTTCTTTGTCTGTTTTTTCTGCTCCTGCCTTAGGTTCCCAACTTGTGCCTATTAGGCCTGTGGGTCCTCCTTACTCTGGGTTAAGGCACATGTGTGGTGATCAATCCAAATCCATTGTTGGAGCTGGCTCCTTCCCACCTCCCAGGAAGGCCCTATGTCTGTACCTCCTGTGCCTGCCTATCTCTTTCAAACGTCCTTCTCTTTTCTAATTTGTACTTATGGTGCCAGGTTTCTCTTAAGAATGTCCACTTTGTCCTTTTTATCAGCACATAGCTAGCAATTTTCTGACATTTTAACTGTAGAATGAATGATGATTTGGGCATCCTAAGAGGAGTTATAGGGTGTTTCTATCTGCATAGGTACCTCTTTTTTCTCCTACCCACAACTGACAAGTGCCATCTACTCCAGTATTAGAGATGCTATGAATATATAAATTTCTGATGGTCCCTCCAGGTGACCCTTCCCATCATGTTCGTATCTAGCTGTCTCTTCCCATCATGTTCATGTCTATCTTGTGCCTTTTCCAAAAGTAGTGAAGGAATTATTCATTGGAAACCATAGGAAATGAAAGTAGATGAAAACTTTACAATTTATACAAATAATCACCCAAAATCATCCTTACACTAAAAATGCATAATTATACAATTTCTATAATAAAACATAGAAGAAAATCTATGTGCCCTTGGGTTCAGTAATGAATTTTAACAAACAACACAAAGTGTCCATACATGCAGAACAAAGAATTAAGGAGATTATTTTTTAATATTAAAAGTGTATACTCTGGAAAAGACCTTGTTAAGAGAATAAAAAGACAAGTCACATATTAAAAGAAGATATTTGCAAAATACAGATCTGAGAAAGAGTTTATATTCAATACACAAATAAAATATTAAAACTATGTAATACAGCCCAATTAAAGATGTACACAAATCTGAACAGAAACCTCACCAAAGGATTTTAGAGAAACCAGAACTTTCAAAAGACTCCACGACTGATATCAACCAACTGCCTGAGGCTGCCTCTCCTTTCTTGCCTGATAAAAGACCACCCAAGACAGTGAGAGTCTGGACAGTATACAGAAAATGCACAGAGCAAGTTTTCATGTCCTCTGCTTCACCTTTTAATGTCAGAGGGCTGAAAACTTCACCCTGGGAACATGCTAACACTGATATTTTTTGTACATGAGGCGCATGAAGAAGTAAGAAACTCAACTGCGATTGCACACATTTCTCCTTTCATAAATATTCATGACTCCTCCTAGAGGAGTCATGCCATTCTGCATAAATTACTGTTTCCTTTACCTCTCCCTAGAAGTGTCTGCTTCTGGTTTTTGTCTGGAGTCTGTTCTTCCCAGCCTGTTAGAAGGGCTACCCTATGGGCTGCAACCCTTTATAGAAAATAAATCTCTCACTGGGTACAGTGGCTCAGGCCTGTAACCCCAGCAACTTTGAAAGCCAAGGTGAGTGGATCACTTGAGTTCAGGAGTTTGAGACCAGCCTGGCCAACGTGGTGAAACCCTGTCTCTACTAAAAATACAAAAAATTAGCCATGCATGGCAGTGGACATCTGTAATCCCAGCTAACTGGGAGGCTGAGGTAGAAGAATTGCTTGAACCTGGGAGGTGGAGGTTGCGGTGAGCCAAGATCACACCATTGTACTCCAGCCTGGGCAACAAGAGTGAAACACCTTCTCAAAAAATAAATAAATTTAAAATAATAATAAAGAAATCTCTCATTTCTGAATTTATGAACCTCATCATTCTCAAGTTGACATTGTTACAAAGTTCAAAAGACTTTCCATACTCTCCCACAGAAGTCCTAGAAATTGTCAATTTTGTTAATGCCTGAGAACTTGTAATCAAATAAGTAGAAATGTTGAAATTGTGCTTTACCACCTACATAGCTCCTAATCCAATCAAGCTGATGTCTAAAATTAACCATGAGAATATATGCCTGATTCATGGCTAAAATTTTAGGATGAAAGCTATGAGATCTCTATTTGTGTTTTATGCCTATTAATATATGTTATGTATATGTGATATTTTCTTAACTCCAGATAGCAATGGAAAATTCATTTATAAAATCCTCTAAAAGCGCTCTATTCTAATTTAGCTTGGAAAAAACAATAAGCATTTATAAATAAATATTCCCCAAACTCCTAGAAATGTAGGAACTAATACAAATGATTTTTAAGTTAACACAATTTAGATAAAACATAATTAAATAAGATTGTTTTAATGTTTTTGGTGTAATACAACAATTATGTATTCAGAGCTATCACTATTAAATGTAAAACCAACATAAATTTCTATTCTGCTTGAGTTCTAGTCAAATAAGCTAGTATTATACTTACTAGATACTTAAAATCTTAAAGCATATACATTTGATTCTAATTAAGTTGTTATAAAAGACATTATTGCAATAACAATTTTTTACAGTAACTCTGCCTACTAATAGTAGCCAAAATACTTTTGGTAATTTTTAATTCTAAAGTTAAGCTAACTAAAAGATTTGCATTAAATATCTAGGTCATTTATAAATAAGATACAATACTAAAACATTAATTACTAAACATAACTAATTCAACTTTACATACTTTTGGCCCCTATTTTTACAGAAAGACTAAAGATGTTTTCACTTGTTAATAAACATTTTCTTGTCTACCACACTAGGAAATTGTACTACGAGGAAACACATCCCTCTAGATGTTGTGAGATTGTATACTCATATATTTTCTAATTTACTATAGAATGTTAATATATGACAATTTAAAATGGTCTACTTCCTAGTTTACTCTGGAAAATAAAGATTACTAAGTATTAAAAATATAATAAATATATACAAATAAAATTGCTAGGCACTGCTAACCTAAGATTCAGCAAGACTGGAATTGATTACATGGCACTGAATGAACTGATGAAAATTGATCGTAATTCTATAGCTTTTTTGAGCATTGCTGGTTCTTTAATGTTATAGTTTCTGGATTTAAGAAATCTCTTTCTCCTAAGCTAACTATAACTCACAACAATTTAGTAGATTACACTTTTATAAACAGAAATGAAGCATTTATCTTTTGTTCCCCTACTGATTTCTCCAGAATTTTGAAATTCTTACTGAATACTCTTATTTTCATGACAATATAGTTGTTAGCAGAAGTCCAGTAAGAATCTGTTCACCTTAGAACAGGACATAATTGGAAACTTTGGTTATATTATCAAGGTTTTTACTGGAATATCATATTTAGGAATAGTGTACCCAAGATCAGTTATGACCAGCAATTTTAAGGAGCTAAGGTTGACTTTTATGGAGTCTATCCTTACAAAGCACTCTGAGAAAGGCCAGCCTGATACCAAGATTACAGGGTTCACAGCCTTACAGCCTTACAGGTTAGTAAGAAAGGTAATTTTCTTGTAGGCTCAGGAATTTGGGGATAGTTTGGGGGCCTCAAGAAGAGAGGAATTTACCCAAAGCTTTCCTGAAAATCAGCTACAGGTCAGAATGTTTATCTCCAACACAGGACTCCCTCTGAGACTCACAGAAAACACTATGACAGGTACTTTGGTTATAGGCTTCTGATTATATTGCTTAAATAACTTTAAGCTTCACTTGACTCAGTGAAGCTCTTGAGAAGTCTAGTTGAGAAACTGATGGGTTCAGGATGCTCATATGCCACATGCCATGTGAGTGTCACTTACTCAGTGAACACATACTTGTTGCTTATAAATCACTCCCATACTCTTTTCTTTCTTTTATATGTTCACAAATATGTAAAAAAAAGGTACAGTTGTGAAATTGAAAGTTAATCAAAGGGGGATGTTTTTATTATCTCTGAAATTTAAGCCCCCAAATCCAGATTATAAAGCAAGAAAATGTCTTATGGTTCAACACTTGCCATCAATACTTTTTCGATGTTATTTGGCAGGGGAGGGTAGTGAAAGTAAAGGAATCAGAGCTCTGATGAGTGCACACTGCCTTCCCTACAAATCCATTTCTTGTCCAGCCTTTCTTCCTCATTGGGGCTGCTCTATCCTTTTTGGCACATTTGACCTCCACATCTTTGGGCCATTCTCATTTGCTTTACTTCCTAGTCTGAATTCCATGGGACCTGCATTTAAGAGGAGAGGGACTGGAGAAAGTTCACCTTATGTGATATGCCTACCTCTTTCCTCTCTACAGTAAACAGTCTCTGGGGTCCCTGGGTGTTCAGTTTTTTTCCATTTATGTGTTACTGGCTGTTCTGGTGGGAAATGGCCCATGACCTTCATAGTATTTAAGAGAAAAAAAAGGTTTTTTTCAACTTTTATTTTAGGTTTGGGGATATATGGGAAGGTTTGCTATATAGGTAAACATGTGTCACAGGAGTTTGTTGTACATATCATTTCATCATCCAGGTATTGATTCCAGTACCCAATAGTTATCTTTTCTGTGCCTCTCCCTCCTCCCACCCTCCCACCTTAATTAGACCCAAGTGTCTGTTGTTTCCTTCTTTGCGTTCACAAGTTCTTATCATTTAGTTCTCATTTATAAGTGAGAACATGCAGTATTTGGTTCTCTGTTCCTGCATTAGTTTGCTAAGGGTGATACCCTTCAGCTTCATCCATGTTAAGGCAAAAGGCATAATCTCATTCTTTTTTATGGCTGCAAAGTGTTCCATGGTGTATATGTACCATATTTTCTTTATGCCTTATGTGATTAATGGGCATCTGGGTTGATTCTATGTCTTTGCTATTGCAAATAGTGCTACAATGACCATTTCCATGCATGTATATTCATGGTAGAATAATTTATATTCATCTGGGTATATGCCCAGTAGTGGGATTACTAGGTCAAATGATAGTTCTGATTTTAGCTCTTTGAGGAATTACCATACTGCTTTCCATGATTGAACTAACTTACACTCCCATCAACAGTGCGTAAGTGTTCACTTTTCTCTATAACCTTGCTGGCATCTGTTATTTTTTGAGTTTTTAATAATAGCCATTCTAATTTGTGTGATATGGTGTCTCACTGTGGTTTTGATTAGCATTTCTCTAGCAATCAAGATACAGAGCATTTTTTCATATGCTTGTTTGCCACGTTTGTCTTCTTTTGAGAAGCATTTCTTCATGTCCTTGGCCCACATTTTAATAGGGTTGTTTTTCTATTGTAAAATTATGTTCCTTATAGATGCTGAATATTAGATCTTTGTCAGTTGCATGGTTTGTAAATATTTTCACCCATTCTGTAAGTTTCCTGTTTGCTTTTTGGACAGTTTATTTTGCTGTGCAGAAGCTCTTTAGTTTAATTAGATACCATTTATCAATTTTTGCTTTCATTGTGATTGCTTTTGGTGTATTTGTCAAGAAATCTTTGCCTGTTCATAGCCAGGATGATATTGCTAGGTTGTTTTCCAGGGTTTTTGTATTTTGGGTTTTACACTTAAGTCTTTAATCCATCCTGAGTTGACTTTTGTGTATGGTATAAGAAAGGGGTCCTTCCTCAATCTTCAGTGCATGGCTAGTCAGTGTTCCCAACACTATTTATTAAATAGGGACTTCTTTCCCCATTGCTTGTTTTTGTCAGGTTTATCAAAGACCAGATGGTTGTAGATGTGTAGTGTTATTTCTGAGGCCTCTGTTCTGTTCCATTGGTCTACACATCTGTTTCGGTACCAGTACCATGCAGTTTTGGTTACTGTTAACTTGTAGTATAATTTGAAGTCAGGTAGCGTGATGCCTCCAGTATTGTCCTTTTTGCTCAGGATCATCTTGACTATGCAGGCTCTTTTTCAGTTTCATGTACAATTTAAAGTCTTTTTTTTTAATTCTATGAAGAAAGTCAATGGGGATAGAATTTAATCTATAAATTACTTCGTCACAAATAAATTATTTAAAATATATGGCCTTTCCTAAATTAATAAGATATAAAAACCTGAAGAAACATAAAACATCTAGACAATTTCTCGAGTTATTAAGAAAAGAAAAAAGAAACTGAAGTCCAGAGCTGTTAAATACATTTTCCCAGTAAGGCAGAATGTACCCTATTCACTGATTTACTTAAACATTCATTGTCACTAACCATCAGAGAATAAGTGAATAGATGAATAAAAGATAAATGAATTAATAAAAATTAGCTAATTACATGTAGACACTGTGTTAAATATGTTAAAGTTAGAGAACAAAGGCTAACCATGTTCCTCAAGTAATTCACTGTGTGCTGGGGACCAAGAGGGAGGATACATTCAATGTGTTAAGGTGAGAGGCAGTGGAAGCAGGCGGCATGGGAATCTATGTAAGTGATACATTTTAGGTGAGCTCAGGTGCTATGAGAGTGCATTATGTGCCAGTGATAATTGCTGTTATAGGAGAAACCTCAGAATTTATGAAAACACAGAGCCAGGGGTAGGGGGAAGAAGGAAAGAAAATTTCCAGAGAGGTGATGTATAAGCTGAGTTTTCAAAGGTGAATAATAATTAACTAGTTAACAGTCAATATCAGGATGACCCATTGAAGATCAACAGAATCATCTGCAATTCAGTTCCAACTGGGATTTTCTTCTATTTGTATAACCTTATACACGTAATTAAGCTCCTTCATCTTTAAAATGTAATGATGTCTACTTAAATAGTCACTGTGAGAACAAGAAAGAATAGATATAAATGTTCTACTTCAATGAAAGTATCAATAAGCATTCATAGCTATTAACAATTTAAAGATGATGGTGGACAGATACTGATTTAATGTATATTTTCATTACACTTTTAATGTTCCCAGTGTAAAGAAATGATAAATGTTTGAGGTGACTGATATACTATTTACCCTAATTTGACCATTACACATTGTATATATATATATGTGTGTGTGTGTGTATAGATGTGTGTGTATTTAAATATTATACTGTACCCCTTAAATATGTATAACTTTAATGTCAATTAAAAATAACACAATAATTTTTAAAGTACAATAAATGAGAAAACATGCAGAGTAAAAGAAGCCAGTCACAAATAAATATATAGTACATGATTCCATTTTTATGAAATAAGCAAAATAGTCAAATCTATAGGGACAGGAAGTAGATTGGTGGTTCCCTAGGCATGGGGGGACTGGGTGGAAATGAGAAGCAACTGCTAATGGAGGTTATGAATATGTCCTACAATTGATTGTGATGATAATTACATAATGCTGTAAATGTACTAAAAGTCATTAAATTGTACACTTACATGGGTGAATTTGTATGTGAATAATATTTCAATAAAGCTGTTTAAAAAAGAAGATGATGGTGGGAGTGTCTAGGCAGAGAGAATAGCACACGTTGAAGGTTGAATTCTAGCCCAGGAAACTGACAGAGTTCAGTGCAAAGAGACTGGTGGGAGACTGAGAGTGAGAAGAATGATGCCAGGCAGCCCTAGGTCAGGACAGTGAATTTGGAGTTAATCCTAAAGATAAGGATTCTAAGCAGGGTGTGTTAAGATCATACTTTTACTTCAGATTTATCATTTTGGCCAAAGTTGTAAAGGATCAATGAGGGGGTGTGGAATTAGAGGAAGAAAACCTGCAGGGAGGTAATACCCAAAGGAGAGATGATGAGAGCTGAACCAGAGAAGTAGTGGTAAGGAACTGGGGAAGGGGACAGGTTAGGAAATACTCAGAAATAGAACTGTAGATGCTGCTGACTGATCAAGTGTTGAGGAGGGAGGCCCTTTCAGAGCTGGTCTAAGGTATAAAATGTTCATGCACAGCTTGTGAGTGAGGCCATTTGCTTTTGGCACTACTCTGGGTATTTTCCTTTCTGTAACAGTGCCAGGGGTTAAGTATCTCCATTTCTATCATGAGCATAAAATATATACAATAATTTTGATTTGTTTTTTGTTTTGATCAAATTTAAAGCTGTGTTGAAAGATCAAATACTGTGCATATATTCTTACAGCTCTTCAATACAAAAAATGGCCAAGTATAATTTATTCCAGAGGACATCTGAATGCATTTAAGCTTTCAACCATTACTCCACATAGGTTATCTCTCTATGTGCTTAAATATGATTGTGTATGTCTGTTAAGAATTCTTAGGCCAGGTGCAGGGGCTCACACCTGTAATCCCAGCACTTTGGGAGGCTGAGGAGGATGGATCACCTGAGGTCAGGAGTTTGAGACCACTGTGACCAGCATGGTGAAACCCCATCTCTATTAAAATACAAAAATTAGTTGGGCATAGTGGCAGGTGCCTGTAATTCTAGCTACTTGGGAAGCTGAGGCAGGAGAATTGCTTAAACCTGGGAGGCAGAGGTTGCAGTGAGCCAAGACCTTGCCATTGCACTCTAGCTTGGGCAAAAAGAGTGACACTCTGTCTAAAAACAAAAAAAAAACCAACTCTTTTGAGTTTTGGTCCTAGATAGAGTAGCTGACAAAAGATAAAAGATCTAAAGAATTCAATAATTTCTATCACCCTTTGGCCACTGAAAGGTTTAATTCTATATATTTTTTGATGCCTATTGAATATTTCTATCAGATATAAAACATCACAGCCGTGGAAAGGAACTTAGAAACCATCCATCCATTTATCATCTAGATTAGCATTTGGAAAAGTCTGTTCCATAGAACAGCTCTTTCTTGAATAAAATAAATAGCTCTCCACTGAAATTCCATGAATGTCATATTCATATTGAAAGCTCTGAGATGTTTTATACTGGTAAAATCTCTCTCACTTTGTTTTAACAAGTGTTTCTTAAATGTATTTAACCAAAGGGAACTTTTTTCCTTGTGATGTTTGCCACACTCCTTAGGAGTAGCCTCCCATGTTACACACTGAAAGAAACGTTGTACTATGCTGTGAGCTTTTTGAGGTCTAGGAGCATCCCTTTGCTGGATCTTATATTCCTCATGCCTCCCATAGTGCTGGTAAGTGATAGTCACCAAATCAATTTTGCTGAGTGGATCTAGTTCAATGCCTTCAGATCGTGAGTGAAGAGCCTCAAGGTCCACACAGTTAGGTAGCTGGCCAAGGTAACACAAGTCACAAGGAAAAGAATGATAAGAAGCCACTTAGATACTGAGGCACAGAATAGCCTGATAAAGCCAAGAGATAGAGTCCAGATGGAGAATGTGTAAGATAAGGCATAGAAGAGTAGTGGGGCCAGACAAAATACAGCAGGATGTGGCTGATAGGGTCTTAGGAAGACAAAGTTATGAGGTGCTGAGCATAGACAGGAAGGAAGTAGCAGTGCAACTATTTTCCTATATGTTACTGGCTATTTGTTTAAGTATACCTGAATTCAACAGAGTAGTTAGATCCATCCCCTTCATCCCTAAACTCTGAGATTTCCACTGATTTGTACCTAGCATAATCAATTTTCCTGGACTTTATCGAATTTATTCTTGAATATCAAGTCAACATAAATTTGCAGAAAAAAGATGTTATTTTCTAATACATAAAAACTTCATATATTAAAACTCAAAATATTTATAAACTCCTGTTTCGGGGTCATCTGTTTTCTGTAATAAAAAAAACAGTGAAAACAACACTGTGTTGGCGTGAATAAGCCCAGGTGCAAGTCCTTCTGCTATTAATTGGGATGTTGAGTAGAATGCGGTTCTCCATGTTTCAGTTAGCTCATCTGTGAAAGAGAATGTTCACAGCAGATTACTTTTAAGGTTCCACCCAACCTTAAAATGTTATGATTCAGGAAAATTTTATGTAATAACATTTCTTTACTAGAAAACAAAAATGTTGGCTTGATCTGTTGACTGGAGATTTGGTTTAGCAATAATATTATTGCTCATCCTTTGAGAATGTGAAGTAGTCAGGTAAACACAAGGAAAATTTTTAAAGCAGAACATTAATCAGGGAAAGAAAATATTTGTCCGGGGTTTTAGATTCAGAACAACCCTAGATTACAGAATAAAGCATCACATCAACTGGCAGCCAGATTGTCCCACAATCCACAAAGATGGGAGCTTTAAGGATATAGTTATGAAAATTGCATGCAAATCAAAAGTGAAACTTAGTTTTTCTCATGATATTCTTTATAGTATCTTTAAGACAGTTCTTAACCTCCAGTTAAGTTCATTAATAATTACTGAGAATTTATACTATATGGACTGAAGTTCTTTGGTGACTTCCATTGATGCTATTGGATGGCCCAAACATTTCAAGCCAATGGTTCATGGCCCTTCGTGAGCTAACCACTGTCTATACCTCAATCCTGGCACTGACTCTTCTCTTCTTAGCTTGGCCAAGTACCTTGTACTTCCGCCCCCTCATTTTTTAAGTTTTCCTCTGTCTCTGTGCCCTCACACTTGTGACAGAATGCTTTCTCTCTCTTTAAGAAAAACAGCTAAGTAGGGAGACGGAGGGACCAATACTCCCATGAACACACTCTTTAAAACAAGTGAGGTGTTGATTGGTAAGACTATGACAAAAGGTGTTGAAGAAGCTGTGGGAAGACAAGATCACTTCTCTAAAATGGTGGCCACATTGTAGGGGTTTTAATGCTCCACTTTGTAGGAGTATTATAGGTGTTCCTTTCTGTGTCAACACAATGATGACAGAATCTGGTGGTGACCCATACTTCACCCTCTCCTGGGGCAGGATATATGACTGTGCATCTTCAAGGGGATTTGGACTTCATATCATTGGGGAAGGGCCTGGTCTCAACAGAGCTTAATTATTAAGCAACCATATGCTTTTTCAATACGCTATAGGTCCAACATTACATACACATTTTCATTTAAGGTTGCTTTTTAAAAATAATTTATGAGAATATGGAGAAAAGTTATGCATTTATTCTGTTTCAGAAATAATTACATAACTATTTTTATTGGTGTATGTGTGTGCATGTGTGTGTGTGTATTCAAATTACTATACAGAGTGACTTAATTTCAGCCTTTAGAACTTCCTTTAGTATTTTGTATAAAGTAGGTTTGCAAGTAATAAATTCCCTGTTTTTGTTTATCTGGGAAACCTTTATTTTTACTTCAGTTTTGAATAATACCTTTGCTAGATATAGGATTCTTAGTTGACAGGGTTTTTTTTGAGACTTTTGGATATGCTATCCCATTGTCTTCGGCCTCCAACTTTTGTGATGTGAAGTCAGCTGTCAATCTTACTAGGATTCCTTTTGAAGTAATGAGTCATTTTACTTTGCTGTTTTTATGATTTTCTCCTTATATTTGGCTTTCAGCATTTTTACTATAATGCATTTGTTTATGGATCTCTTTGAGTTTACCTTACTAGGAGTTTATTAAGCTTCTAGACTCTATTGATTATTGTTTTTCAATAAATTTGAGATTTTCTCAGCCCTTATTTATTCACATGTTTCCTCTGGGCCCTTCTCTCTCTCTCCTCTATTTCTAGTCATCCTAATATTCCTCTATGATGCACTTGATACTGTTCCACATTTCACTGAGGTTTTGTTCTTTTTTTTTTTTTTAAATTTTTATTGCATTTTAGGTTTTGGGGTACATGTGCAGAACATGCAAGATAGTTGCATAGGTACACACGTGGCAGTGTGTTTTGCTGCCTTCTGCCCCCTCACCCATATTTGGCATTTCTCCCCATGCCATCCCTCCCCTGCTCCCCCCCCGCTGTCCTCCCCTATTTCCCCCAAATGGCCCTCAGTGTGTGGTGCTCCCTTCCCTATGTCCATGTGTTCCCATTGTTCATCACCCGCCTATGAGTGAGTATATACGGTGTTTCCTTTTCTGTTCTTGTGTCAATTTGCTGAGAATGATGTTGTCCAGATTCATCCATGTCCCTACAAAGGACACGAACTCATCGTTTTTGATTGCTGCATAATATTCCATGGTGTATATGTGCCACATTTTCCCAGTCCAGT
>CM052658.1:0-27960 GCA_028533165.1 Leontopithecus rosalia | reverse complement strand
GGGTCCTGGAAGAAGGCCCAGCAGGCAGGGCTCTGTCCTGGGCAGGTCGGCTGCAGCTTCTCGGTGCCCCTGCAGACACCATCCTCCTGGTGGGACAGACGCAAGACTCAGGTCTCCCGCTGAACCATGTGGCTCCCTCACATACATTGGCCTCAGCAGGAAACTCCCCCCAACCCTGGGTCTGCAAAGACCTCTGTAGATCCTGCAGGCCACCTGCCTCTCCTGGGACTCTGCAGTGAGCAGCCCTCAAGAGACTCAGCCAGAGGGAAGAAGGGCAGGTGCACCTGCTCACCTGCCAGGCCAGGCTGAGCTCCTCCAGGCTGTGGGCCACAGAGCCTTCCAGCAACATCAGATCAGTGCCTGCTTCATTTTTGTTGGTGTCCAGAAGGCCAGTGGATATGCCTGTGGGGAGGAAGGAAGCTGAGGAGGTCCTGAGAGCCCGCAATCCTCCACCAGGGGTCCTGTATGAGAGATGAGCCTCAGGCACATGAAGGATTGGTAGAATCCCTCCACCCCAGACTCCCAGAGCTCTGGCTCCAAACCCTCATCAGAAGGAGGAGAGACAGCACAGGGACTGAGGACAGCGTGTGTTCCCCCATCCCCTCTTCATATTCTCAGCTCTAGTGGCCAGAATCCAGGCCTGCCCTTTGTGTTCCTTGGCAGAGGGACCACAGAAAGGCCAACTCCACCTTGGAGCCACATATCCAAGGGATGTTGGCAGAAAGCCCTTGGCCTCGGTGCCATCCTCTCAACCACAGTGGCCGCCTACAGCTCGGAGACCTGTCGCACTGGAAGCTGAGAATGGTGCATCCCAAAGAGGCTTTTGGTGGTGGCCAACTCTGTCGGGGACAAGACTCACCGTGGTGCCAGAGGTGCAGAGTCAGGTGGCAGAGGCAGGTGGGCACATCACAGGAGATGGAGACCCCATCCTCACTGGCCAGCTCAATCCTGGGGACATCCCTCCTTTTCATGGCAAAAGGCAGCTGGAGGTCTGGACAGCTATCCCCTGGCAGGAAGGAGTTGTACAGCCTGTAGGCCTGTGGACCAGAGGAGGTAGGCAGGAAGGCTGACCCACAGCCAGGGGACAAGCTTGAAAGTGCCATCCCCCAGGCAACCTGCCGCAGGCACAGGTCTCCAGGGGAAGCTCGGGCCTCTCCTCCTCACCTGCAGGCTGGAGTAGAAGATGAGGGTCACATGGTTCAGCTCCACGGTCAGGGCCATGAGCCCCAAGCCGGTCCAACTGAGCATCAGTGAGAATGTGCTGTGAGCGAAGTCTTGGGCCAGAAGGATGCTGCTGTACCGGATGCTGAAGTTCCACACCCGGCTGTCAAAAGTCACCACGTGCCAGGTCCTGGCCACCAGGGCATGATCTGGGGAGAAGCAGCCCCAAAGGCAGGGTGAGTGGAGCCAACTCCACCCACTGCAGTGGTACCCCAATGCCTAGAGCCCTGGCTTAGCCTGCCCTGAGGCCAGGAGTCCCCCTCTCCTGGTGCAGCAGCCAGAGGCCCAGTGATTCCCCCACCAGCTTCAGGATGACATGAGCTGAAGGGCTATGGCCCAATTCAGCCCTAACAAGGAATGGAGTCCCCAGACCCGCTATAAAACTGCTGTGCTAAGTAACAAAGCCTGGCTCAGAGGCCACACAGTCCTCCTTCTGTTTACATCAGATGTTCAGAGCAGGCACAGCCATGGACACAGCAGGCAGACTGGTAGCTACAGGGTTTCATTTTAGGATGATAAAAATGTTTTAAAATCAATTGTGGTAAGGCATGCACAATTCTGAATAAACTAGAAGCCACTGAATTGTGCACTTAAAATTCACACATCAGCCTGGCATGGTGGTGCTAAGCCATCCCAGCACTTTGCGGGGCTGAGGCAGGAGGATCACTTGAACACAGGAGGTCAAGGGTGCAGGGAGCTGAGAGCACACCGCTGCACTCCAACCATGACAACAGAGTGAGACCTAGTCTCAAAAAAAATCGTAGAAGTCTTCCATTTAATCTCAAGGAAGCTACTCGGGGGGGGAAACATTGACCGTTTAAGTGGATGGCCAATGGCTCCCTCAAACATGACAGCAGTGTCCTGCAGACCTGCCCTGTTCACGGTAGGGAAGAGATGGCCTGTGAAGAAACAGGTCTGACCAGTCCAGCCAGTGTGGCCCCTGAGCTGTGCCTTGGGGGTGCTCGTGCCCATGGTGGGAAAGCACCATCCATCCTGCACAGCCAGACACCTGTTGGCCAGGGCCAGCATCCCAAGGGAGGCACTACCAGCCCCGTGGTCAGCTGTCAGAACTGAGGGGCACAGAGGAGTCCATGGTCACACACACAGGACTTCAAGACCAGGCTGTTTTTTTTTTTTTTACAAGATCAGCGTGCTGCTTATACCTGACTACACCCACGCTTCTAGGGAGCCATAGGCCTCCATGTGAGTCACATACAGATAAACTGCTCCTTGCCAAGCCTGGGTACGGTGGCTCCCCCACGGACACGAGGGGCTCCCTCATGCATTAAGTACTGTACATACCCCTTACCCACGTGAGTGAGCCACGTGGTTACCTGTATTTCACAGTGGAGGAAGCTGAGTCCACAGATCTTAGCAGACTCATCTGAGCCACAGGCGAGCTCCTCAGGAGCCCAGAGCTGGTCATCCCAGCACTGCCCTTGGCTGCACTGCTGGGCCAGGCCTTATAATCTGGAGAAAAGCAGGATGTGCAGCCTCAGCCCTAGTCCCATAGGACCTTGGGAAGTCCAATAAGCTCTGGGCCTGGCACTGTAATGCCAGAAGCCTCTGCAGGCTTCCCTGTGCCCCCACAGTACCTGCCCCTGCATGGCCCTGCTGTTGTGCCCATGGGGCAGGGGGATCCCAGGGAGGAGGGTGGCACAGCCTGGGGCAAGACTCATACCTCCAGAGACCCTGAAGCAGGCGGCATCTGAGCTGGTAGAACTTGGACAGCATGTTGGCCCTGGACAGCTGTCGGAGTGGCCACAGCAGCTTCTCCTCCATCAGGTAGCCAGTCACCCAGACCACATCACCCCCAGGCAGCAGTGGCATCACCACCACTGAGTAGTTCCTAGAGGGAACGCACAGGACAAGCCACTGAGCCGTGCTTCCTTTGGCTGCAGAGGGGGAGCTCACAGGTCTACAGGAAGAGCTCTGCCATGGAAAGCATTGGGGTGCCTCTCGGGGAGGGCTGTCCTTGTTCTAGAAAATCCCATAATGAGGTGGAGGAGCACAGAGGCTGGCATGACAGTGGAGGTGGGGGGTGATGCCGGGACAGAAGCAAGCTGCCCTATTTGGATGACACAGATATCTTATGTCATGTCTCATCTGCCCCCTGGGTCTTGGGCAGCATGGGGCCTATGTGTGTGGATGCCAGGAATAGGAGCTGGAAGGTGTAGGAAATTGGTTTTTTTTTGTTTTTTTTTTTTTGACAGAATCTCATTCTGTTTCCCAAGCTCGGGTATAGTGGTACAATCTCGACTCCCTGCTACCTCTGCCTCCTGGGTTTAAGTGATTCTCCTTTCTCGGCCTCCAGAGTAGCTGGAACTACATGCACTCATGCCTGGCTGATTTTTGAATTTTTAGTAGAGTCAGGGTTTCACCATGTTGGCCAGGCTGGTCTCGAACTCCTGTCCTCAGGTGATCTGCCCAAAGTGCTGAGATTACAGGCATAAGCCAGTGTGCCTGACCAACAGGTCTAGGAAATTTCTACAGTTGAGGGGAGGACTGGAACTTTCTCAATATGTAGAGTAGGGTCAAGCCTGTGAGATCTGAATGATCAGGGAGATCTCGGCTCATGTGGGGGTGGAGTGGGAAGAGAAATATTGCACACTCTGTTGTTGATGGGCCAGTGAGGGGGACGGGCAGGTGGACGCACTTACCTTTTAGGGAGCCCAGAGGCCTTGCAGCTGGGGGCAGGAAGCAGCTTCAACACCCTCGCTGCCAGTTAAGTCCATTTTTTTGGCATCCCCACGAGATCCCACTCACCAGGTAGGTGAATAACCAGGCAGGCAGGTGATTCTTCAACCAAGCCAAAGCCCTGCCCTGGGAGCTCTTCCCTTCCTCAGCCTACATTCTGACCGCAAGGAGGTAGGAGCAGGAACTTGTATTACGTGGAGCCTTTTCCCCATGATGTGGGTCTAGTCCCTATTCTACAGCTGGGGAAACTGAGGCACACAGAGCCGATGCAGAGGAATCCCAGGAAGAGGCAGAGCCGGAGTCCAGACACTCTGCAAGGCCACCAGCATGGAAGAAGGGGCAGCCCCCTTGCCTGTAGCCCAGTTCCTGGTGGGCCTCATGGCTGTGAGGGAAAAGGATATTTGGTCCCCAGGCCCCTGCTCTAGACTGGGTTCCCCATTTCTATCCACCACCCCCGTGTTCTCAACACAGGGACCAATGGGGCCTTTTGAAGTGAAAGGGTGATCACAGCCTTCCTAGGTCAGAGCAGAAACCAGAGTCCTCACCTCATCCCCTAGCCTTGGAACCTCCCAGGCGCATCAGCCCCACCACCTTGCTATTCAAACAGGCCAGGCAAGGTGGCTCATGCCCATAATCCCAGCACCGAGTCTCTGGAGCCCAGGATTCTGAGACCAGCGTGGCCAATATAGTGAAACCCCGTCTCTACTAAACATACAAAAATTAGCCAGGTATGGTGGTGAATGCTTGTAATCCCAGCTACTTGGCAGGCTGAGGCAGGAGAATCAATTGAATTTGAGAGAGGTTGCAGTGAGCTGAGATTACACCACAGCACTCCAGCCTGGATCACAGAGAATGAGACTCCATCTCAAAAACAAACAGGCCAGGCACATCCCTCTCCCAGTCCTCTGTGCAGTGGAGCCCCCACCTGGAGCTCTCTTTCCACACTGGCTCCATGGCTCTTGCTTGAACTGTACCTTCTCCTCAAAGCTGGCCATGGCCACACCATAGGATCCCCAGCTCACCATCTCACCAATGTTTCATCTCAAGCATTTGCCACCTAAGGTACGGCTCAGTGGTGGTAAATGATGAGCAGTGGGCCACACCCTGCCTGTAGCCGGCTTCTGCACGGCCTGCAAGAAAGAAGGGCTTTTATGTGTTTAAAAGATTACATAACAGGTCAGGAGTGGTGGCTCATGCCTGTAATCCCAACACTTTGGAAGGCCAAAGGGGTTGCATCACTGAAGGTCAGGAGTTTGAGACCAGCCTGGAGTGACAAAACCCTGTCTACTAAAAATGCAAAAAATTAGCCAGGTGCAGTAGTGCACACACCTGTAGTCCCAGCAACTCGGAGGGCTGAGGCAGGAGAATCACTTGAACATAGGAGGCAGAGGTTGCAATGAGCTGAGATCACACCACTGAGAGAGCAAGACTCCATCTCAAAAAAATAAATGATTACAAAGCAAAAACAAGAAAATGTGAGAGCAGAATGGCTTGCTTAAGAGGTGACTCTCAGGCTCTCTGCAGGGAGCTGTGCACACTCTGCTGTAGATGATTTCTTGGGCTTCGTGTCTGTCTCTGAGTAAAACAGCTTCCTGAAGGCAGGGGTCAGCCTTGCCCACTGCACTCCTCCGCAGCAGCTCCTAAAATCCTGCCTGCACTGGGACTGTGCTCACGAGGTCTCTGTGGAGTGAGGAAGAAACCCCAGCTTCCTCTCCCGTGAAATGGGGAGTAAAGAAGCCTCTGTGTAGGGCGGTCAAAGTAGTCGGTGAGTCAGAGCGTGTCGAAGCATTCAGCATTGCACCTGATACGTGGCAGGAACGCTGGATGCGACACTCCCAACCCAGTGTTACCTGACCGTGAGGCCATACAAGTCCAGCAGAGGTTTGCAGAGCCTCTTCAGTGCCCGTGAGAATGTGGCCTCAGCCCAGGACAGCATCTGGTGGGCCACCTGGAAAGGGAGGGGACAGTGAGAGCTGTCTCGGTCGTCCTCAACTGCCAGCCACACTCCATCCTTGCTCTCACTCACCAGCTCCAGGGTGCCTTTCATGGCCTCCAGGGTCACCCTGATGGGCCTGGGACCCTGGTGGCCTGGCATCCTGGGCATCCAGGCCTGTAGCCACCACATGGCCTCCTCTGCCCACTCCCGCCACACCAGCTCCAGGGGCTGCAGCATCACTTCCAGGTAGGAGTCTTTCAGTGTGGCCAGGGGCCCTGCAACTGGCAGCCAACACCCACCATGAGGCCTCTGGACAGCTCAGAGGCCCAGCCCAGGCCTCAAGGAGATAGGCCTCTTCCTGGGATTAAGATGGTGGGGGGAGTGGAGGAAAAGGAATAGAGCAACAGGCACTGGAGATTGCGAGTGAGTTGTCACAGCAGACCCGAGCTGCCTCTGCATGGCCTGCTCATAGCTTGTCTGGGAACTTGGATTGGGGGAGGCTTCCCACCAATCCTAGAAGTGATACGAGGCGCTCTGCACCTGAACTGTTTGTACAAATGTGGTTTATGTCAGACCCCTGCTTGCCTCCTAGGAGTCTGACAGTGTGCTCTGAGCCAAGCAGCACCTGCCAATTAGGCAGCCCCACCAAACACCCTGGGTGACATAGTGCTGGGACAGCCAAATGCATCTCATGTGAAGGTGCAGAGACTGGGAGAGGACACTAGGTGCTGGCCCTGGTTCACCCTGGACTCCGCCCCGGCCCCCTTCCCTGTGCCAACACTCCTGCCTTCTCTCACTGTAGTCAATGACAGCTGTGAACAGCACAGTGTGCAGAGTTCTGAGCAGTCTTTCAAATTCACTGCCCTGTGGGTGGCCATGGGACTCTGGCACAGCAGAGAGGCTATGGAGGTGACATTCAACAGCCAGTCAGAGGGACGCCCACCCTGGCATTGGGCAAGGTCTTAGCCCCGGATGGTGGAGAGGTCAGAAGTTCCTAGTCCTGCCAGAAGGGAAGTTGGGGCAGCTGCTGTGAGCATTTAACAACCACACGGCCACAAAAAGCTCATCGTGGAACCAGAAAGAGAACCTGTGGCAGTGAGCTTCCCAGAAACAAGGTTGTACACTCAAAAGAAAGCAGGCAGAAGACTGAAGAAACTGAGGCAGGAGGCATAAGGGATATTAGCTGGGAGACCTTACAGCCATGGCCAGAGGGTCATGAGGGGTTCCCTACATCCCACTGTCTACACTGGACTCACAGGGCATGGCTCTGCTGCAGTAACCAGGCTTACCTCCATGAAGCGATTGCTCAGGGTGGGCCCCTGAGTTATTCTTGAAGGTCTAGCTGACACGGAGATGCCTCTTTTTGCTGCTCTTGTCCCAGTGCTTCCCACAGCTTGCCTCTGATTCAAGTGATTCTCCAGCCTCAGCCTCAGCCTCTGGAGAAGCTGGGATTACAGACACCCAAAACTAGCCCTGACTAATTTTTGTATTTTTAGTAGAGATAGGCTTTCAGCATGTTGACCAGGCTGGTACCCGGCCACTTATTCATTCTTACATTCATTCATTCTATGAATAACTACTGCCTGGTTATTATATACCTGGCAGAGTTCCAGGCTCTGGGGAAAGAGCAATGAGCAAAACAAAGTTGCTGCTCTCTTAATGGATCCATCATTCTAACGAGGAGGAAAGAGACAGGCGATCCATGAAGAAACCATTAACACAGACAGCATATCAGGTGAGAGCGCTATGAAGAATAAATACTAAAGTGGGTACGGCCAGGTGCGGTGGCTCACACCTGTAATCTCAGCACTTTGGGAGGCTGAGGTGGATGGATCCCTTGAAGTTAGGAGTTCAAGACCAGTCTGCCCAACATGGTGAAATGCCATCTCTACTAAAAGTACAGAAACAAAAAGACCCAGGTGTGGTGGCACCTGCCTGTAATCTTAGCTACTCAGGAGGGTGAGGTGGGAGGATTGCTTGAACTTGGGAGGTGGAGGTTGCAGTGAGCCGACATTGCGTCATTGCACTCCAGCCTTGGGAAAAGAGCAGGACTCTGTCGTCAAAAATAAAAAATAAAGAGAAATCAGGTGCAGGTTAGAGTGCATTAGTATGAGCAAGGGTGCTCCAGTGGTGGTGAAGGTGGTCAGGAAAGGCATCTCTGTGAAGGTGATGGACATGAGGGCTGAGCCTGGGGACTCCTGGGGAGAGCAGCATGGGAGGGCCCTAGGTGTTGGTTCTATTTGCGGTCCTTTTGTTTAGATTTGATTTGTTTTTGACACAAAGTCTTGCTCCGTCGCCCAGGCTGGAGTGAAGTGGCACAATCTCGGCTCACTGCAGTCTCCACCAACCAGATTCAAGCCACCTGTCTCCCAAAGAGCTGGGATGGCAGGCGTGAGTCTCTGTGCCTGGCCTATGCATCAACATGTTTAAATTCTTCTGAAAACTGTGCTTTAGGAAGAGTGTTCTGACAGCCATAGGAAATAAATGACAGAATGACAGGGCAAGGATCACGTCAGTGACAGGGTGGCTGTGGACATTTGCTGGCCAGCAGCAGGAAAGCCACTCAGACCCTGAATTCTATCTATGCAGCCTGTCTGCACCTGAACCCTCCTCCACACATCAGTGGAAGCCTGGAACTCTCAGAACAGCAGAACTCACCGGCCGCTGCCACTTTAGCCAGAATGATGTGATTAATTCATTCACCCAGAAGAGAGCAGGAACCCTGAGAGAACAGGATCCAGAATGTGTGGGTTTTGATGGACAGGGTGGTACGATCTGGGAGGCTCCACCTGCCTCACCTCCTGAGCGCCACACTCCTTCCCCAGTCCTGTTCAGCATAGAGATTAGAGTGACATTACCAGAAAGGTAGATGCTTGGAAGGACACCAGCGACATGGAGAAGAGGAGGCCAGAGGTCCACAAGGCACCCAGATCCTGGCCTCGGATGCCCAGGACTCTGTCCAGAAAGGCTCCCTCACAGCCATGGAACTTGATGGTCCTCAAGTTCCTCAGGATGGAGCTGGTGAGCTAGGCCTGCAAGTCCTTTTGCCTCATTTGCTCTCCTGGGGTTGGAGGGAAAAGAACGATGAAGGCACGGCTGGTCCGGAATTCTCCCCTGCACCCTGACAGTCACCCTGCAGCAAATCCCACTGATCCCACCATCTGTGTCCCAAAGCTGTCTGCCTCTCCACATCTCTGACCCTCAATCCTGATCCATCCACCATCATCCTGTGCCTGGACTCCTGCAGGAGCTCACCTGGGACCACTGCCCCGCAGAGGCAGCTTCTGATGCCCGGAGAACAGAGGCTGCCCCTGAGCCCACCTGGGTATGGTGCCATCAGGAAGGCTACCTGGAGGTGGTGTGATGCCTGAGCTACATCTTCCTTTCTTTCTCTCACATTTTTGGTGGAGTTAGCAGGGTCTCACTGTGTTTCCCATGTTGGCCTTAAGCTCTTGGGCTGAAGTGATCCTCTGGCCCTGGCCTCCTAATGTGCTGGGATTACAGACTGAGCTACACCTTAAATGACCAGTAGGTAGGTGCTGGGCAGGCAGAGGATGAGGAGATGGAGCCAGGAAGAGGGAGAGGAGGCTTTGAGAGAGGGGGCAGAGAAAACCCAGGGACAGGGAGCAGCATGACTCAGGACACTCAGTGTGGCCAGAGGAGTGCGTGGGCACGGTCACTCGGCACTTTAGGGTCAGGCAGGAGTTCGGGGTCTCCCGTGCTTCACCGGGAAAGGGGGGCATTATCAGAAGGCAGCTTCCTGGAGAAGGTTTTTTGTTATTTTTGGAGATGGAGTCTTGCTCTGTTACCAGGCTGGAGTGCAGTGGCACGATCTCAACTCACTGTAACCTCTGCCTCCTGTGTTCAAATGATTCTCCTGCCTGAGATTCTAGAGTAGCTGGGATTATAGATGCCTGCCACCATGCTCAGCTAATCTTTGTATTTTTAATAGAGAGATCATTTTGCCATTTTGGCCAGGCTGGTTTTGAACTCCTTATCTCAGGAGATCCACCTGCCTCGATCTCCCAAAGTGCTGGGATTACAGGCATGAGCCACCATGCCTGAAGGAGGCCATGCCAGAGGCTGGAGAAACAGTCCAAGTGACAGATGGACATTGGAACAGCTGGGACTAGAGAGGAAATAAGTTCCTTCCCTCCATCCCCCTTCCCTCCCTCTCTCCACCTTTTCTTTTCTTCCCTACTTCTTTCTTCTGCTCTCCTTTCTTTCTGCCCTCTCTTTTTTCCCCTCCCTCCTTCCTTCTTCCTTCCCTTCCTCATTCCTTCTCTTCTCTTTCAACTCTTTCCTTCCCTCTATCTGTCCTCCCCTTTCCTATCTTTCCTTTCCTCCCTCCTTTTCACCCCTCCCCTCCCTCCTTTCTTCCCATCCATCCCTTCTTCCCTTCCTCTCTCCTACCCTTCTCACCTCCTCCCTCCCTTCTTCTGTAGTTCTCGAACACTGGTCCGGCACCTTCTGCATGCCGAGCACTAACTAGATACTGAATCTGCCACAGGGAGTGGCCTGTGCTGCTGTGGAGCTTGCAGTCTAAGGAGAGCAAGGCGATTGGCCCCTGCCAGGAGCTTCCTGCAGGGCTCTTTAGGAAGTGGGAAGTGCTGAGGAAAAGCAAAAACAAACCCAGAACAGGCCAAGGAAGGGAGCTGCTGGGAGGAGAGGGATGGGTGGGCCGTGTCCTTGCTGGATGATGGTGAGGGAGGTGGCTCTGACTGCAGGGGGTGCTGGAGGGGTCAAGGGTCTTCTGGAGTGAGGGTGGTCCAGACGGAGGGAACAGCTAAAGCAGATGCCTGGATACATGTGTGAACATCAGGCAGGTGTGAGGATGGGGAAGGGGGGTAGGTGGGAAAGGGAGGGAGATGGGTGGAAGGTGAGGCTGGAGGCAATGAGGCAGTTCAGGGTGGGCCAAGTGGGCCACTGTGGGGCCTTTGGCTCAGACTGAGGAAAATGGGGCCGCTGTGGGTCTGAGCAGAGGAGGGTGCAATGGATTCAGCTCACACGGGTCTCCTGTGGCTGGAAGTGGAGAGAGGCTGGGGCAGAAGTAAGGAGTGAGCCAGGGCCTTGCTGCTGGATGCATTTTCAAGATGATGCCAAGCAAATCTGCTGACCGATGGGGTGCAGAAGAAAAAGGCATTGATCTGACCCAGGGCCTGGGGTCTGAACACTGGAGGGAAGAGCCGCCGTACTCAGGAAGACAGTGATGGTGGAGGGACCCAGGAGCTGGGAACAGAGGGGATAGAACATCAGGAGATCCCGAGGAGCCCAGCTGCCAGAGGCGTGTGAACCACAGCAGCTCCATCTTGAATAGGAGCTGGGTAAAAGGAGGCTGAGACCTACTGGGCTGCATTTCCAGGCGGTGAAGGCATTCTGAGTCACAGAATGAGACAGGAGGGCAGCACAGGATACAGGTCACAGAGACCTTGCCAGTAAAACAGGCTGCAGTAAAGAAGCCAGTCCAAAACCCACCAAAACCAAGATGGCAACCAGAGTGACCTCTGCTCATCCTCACTGCTACATTGTCACCAGCACCATGATGGTTTACAAATGCCATGGCAACATCAGAAAGTTTTCCTATATGATCTAAAAAAGGGGAGTCATGAATAATCTACCCCTCGTTCAGCATGTCATGAAGAAGTGACCCTAAAGATGGGCACCAGCATCCTCTGTGCTGCTCTATGGAGTCACCATTCTATCTTTCCTTTCCTAAAAATCTTGTTTCTTTAGGAAATAATAAACTTGCTCTGTGGCTCATACCTGTAATCCCAGCACTTTGAGAGGCTGAGGCAGGCGGATCACCTGAGGTCAAGAGTTTGATATCAGCCTGGCCAACATGGTGAAACCCCGTCTCTGCTAGAAGTATAAAAATTAGCAGGTGTGGTGACATGCACTTGTAATTTCAGCTACTCAGGAGGCTGAAGCAGGAAAATCACTTGAACCTGGGAGGCATAGGTCGTACTGAGCCAAGATCACACCACAACCTCTATCTAGCCTGGGCAACAGAGTGAGACTCCATCTCAAAAACAAAACAAAACAACAAAACAAGCAAACAAACAAACAAATGTGCTTTCATTTTGTGGACTCATGCTGAATTGTTTCTTGCACGAGATCTAAGAACCGTCCCTTGGGGTCTGGATCAGGTCCCCTTTGCTGTAACACAGCTGCAGATCCTGAAGAGGCTCAGATTTGGGTCCTAAGATGTGGAGTCAGGGAATGTGATAAGGGCAGCCACCAGGTCCCAGGGATCTGGGCTCATGGGGTTCTGCTGGGTCAGGAGGTGCCTGCTGAAGACAGGGTCCTTCAATGTCAGGGAGGGGAATGGCCCACTTACACAATGGGGAGAGGGTTATATTCAAGACAGAATAGGCACACACAGAAGTAGGACTGCGGGGTGTTCCTGGCCACAACAGTGAAGCTGAAACCTCTGGAATCAGGACTGGGTTCAAATACTGACTCTGACACTTGTGAGTGTGGCCTTGGGGCAAGTCACCTCCCTAACGTGCAATACCCTTATCTGCAAAATGGGAACAGAGTTGTCCTCATTTTACATGTTCGCTTATTATATTTAAGTATTTTTCTAATTTTCATTTTACCCTCATGAGGGTTGTCAGACTTAGCAAATCATCATACAGATACCCAGTTACCTTTGAAGACAAAGAGTAAATAAGGTTTTAGTTTAAGTCTCGTGCATTATTTGAGACATACACAGAGTCTGAAACTCTCACTTCACTGGATGTCCTGTGTTTTCTCTGGCAACCCTGCTCCCTACCAACGTGGTGCTTTTGGGATACTTATCTCCCCCCTCTCAGCTTTGGTTTCTATATTTGGAAAATGTGGAAGTGGGAGGTAGAATAAATTATTTTTAAGTTGCTCTGACTTTCTGAGAGTCCTTCACAGGTTACTTGAACCCATTATCTCACCAAGTCCCACCCCAACTCCAGTTTGCATGCCTCAGTTTCCCCTCAGTCCTTAGGAACACTATATATTTTTTTTTGAGATGGAGTCTCACTCTGTTGCCTAGGCTGGAGTGCAGAGTCATGATCTTGCCTCACTGCAACCTCTGCTTCCCAACCAATTCTGCTGTCTCAGCCTCCCAAGTAGCTAGGATGACAGGTGTGCATCACTATGCCTGGCTAATTTTTGTATTTTCAGTACAGACAGGGTTTCACCATGTTTCCAGGCTGGTCTCAAACGCCTGGCCTCAAGTGAACTACTCACTTCAGCCTCCCTAAGTGCTGGGATTACAGGTTTGACCCACTCCACCCAGCTCAAAGAAAGTAGAACAATATTTTGTAATGTTGGATCCGTTTGTTTCATTTATGCAGCAATGGCGTCACCTGGTGGCTTCATGGAGAAGTGCCCTGAGGGTAAACCACTCACAGCAGGGTTTAAAAACACTCAAAGGAATCTGACAGAAGATGAGCCTCTTGGCCGGGCACGGTGGCTCATGCCTGTAATCCCAGCACTTTGGGAGGCCGAGGCGGGTGGATCATGAGGTCAAGAGTTCGAGATCATCCTGGTCAACATGGAGAAACTCCATCTCTACAAAAAATACAAAAATTAGCTGGGCATGGTGGCACGCACCTGTAGTCCCAGCTACTCGGTAGGTTGAGGCAGGAGAATTGCTTGAACCCAGGAGGTGGAGGTTGCAGTAAGCTGAGATCACGCCATTGCACTCCAGCCTGGGTAACAAGAGCGAATCTCTGTCTCAAAACATAAAAAATATATACTAAAAAAAAAAAAGAAGATGAGCATCTCTCTCTGGAGGAAAAATGGTTCATTAAACTAGCAACCTCAGCATTCACCCCTCCTTCACCAGGATCTCATGGTGATGTTAGAAGCTGTCTACCAAGAGGCAGGAAAAGTGCACAGGGAAAGTGACACAGTACATTATCTGCAGAAATCTTGGTCTTCTCTGAATTTTTTTTTTTGAGGGTGAGTCGCTCTGTCTCTCAGGCTGGGGTGCAGTGGTGTAATCTTGTCTAACATCAACTTACACCTCTTGGGTTCAAGTGATTCTCCTGCCTCAGCCTCCTTAGTAGCTGGGATTACAGGCACATGCAACCATGCCCGGTTCATTTTCGTATTTTTAGCAGAGACAAAGTTTCGTCATGTTAGCCAAGCTGATCTTGAACTCCCGACCTCAATTGATCTGTCCACCTCAGCCTCCCAAAGTGCTGGGATTATAGGCATGCACCCTCATCCCTGGCAGAAGGATCAGGTTTTCTCATTTTATTTTTATTTTTTAGACAGAGTCTCACTCTGTCACCCAGGCTGGAGTACAATGGTGTGGTCTTGCCTCACTGCAACCTCCACCTCCCGGTATTCTCTGGCCTCAGCCTCTCGAGTTGCTGGGACTTCAGTCATATGCCACCACACCTGGCTAATTTTTGTATTTTTGGTAGAGATGGGGTTTCACTATGTGGGTCATGATAGCCTCAAACTCCTGACCTCCGGTGATCCTCCCACTAAAGTGCTGGGATTACAGGCGTGAGCCACCATGCCTGGCCATGAGTTTTCTTGAACCAAAGCATATTCCTTATCATGTTTAATGGAATTGTGCCCCAGCCCTGTACTTTCCTTGCTTCATTCTCCTTTGAATAGCGAACCTCTCAAAAGCTGTAATGAACATGGAAGAGCCACTGGCTGGGTAGGCTGGGTGGTGGCGGGGGGGTGGGGTCCCAGCAGTTGGCATCCCCTTTCCCAGGATGTACTCATGGCCTCATGTAGCTATCCTTTTATCTCCTAGGTCAGCTCATCGACACCGTCCGGGTGAAAAAAGACCAGATCTTGTTTTCATCCATGTTTGAAGCCAATATCACCACCCACAAAATTGCTGTCATTGTGTGCCCAAGCCTAGAAATACTTAGACCTGGTTTATTAACTATTCACCTGCCAGACCCAACCCAGCCAAAACATGAAATCGACCAGGTGCAGTGACCCAAATCTGTAATCCCAGCACTTTGGGAGGCCAAGGCGGGTGGATCTCCTGAGGTCAGGAGTTTGAGACCAGACTGGCTAAAATGGTGAAACCCCATCTCTACTAAAAATATAAAAATGAGCTGGGTTTGCTGGTGCACGCCTGTAATCCCAGCTACTTGAGAGGTTGAGGTTGGAGAATCACTTCAATACGGGAGGTGGAGGTTGCAGTGAGCCGAGATTGAACCACTGTACTCCAGCCTGGGCAGAGCACGAGACTCCATCTCAAAAAACAACAGTAACAACAACAAAAACACAGAATCAAACCCCCGTCCTTTTTGGTTTTTTTTTAGAGATAGAGAGGGATTTCCTGTGTTGTCCAGGCTACAGTGCAGTGGTACAATCATGACTCACTGCAGCCTCTTACCCCCAGGCTCAAGCAGTCCTCCCACCTCAGCCTCCTGAGTAGCTGGGATTACAGGTGCATGCCACTATGCCCAGCTAATATTTGTGTGTGTGTGTGTGTGTGTGCGTGTGTGTGTGTGTGTGTGTGTGTGTGTGGAGATGGGGTCTCACTATGTTGGCCAGGCTGGCCTCAAACTGTGCTTCAAGTGATCCTCCCATCTCTGCCTTCCAAAGTGCTGGGATTACAGGCATGAGCCTCTGTTCCTGGCCAAAACCTAACTACACATTCATGAATGACCAAGGGCATGAGCTTCTGTGTTCTTTAACAATGAAATGGATTATTCCTTGGGTATAACTTTGCTGGGGATGCTGTAACAAAGTGCCACAAACTAAGTGGCTTAGAACAAGACAAATTTGTCTCAGGCCAGATGCCATGGCTCATGTCTGTAATCCCGATAGGATGAAACCCCACCTCTACTGAAAAAAATGCAAGGCCGGGAGTGGTGGCTCACACCTGTAATCTTAGCACTTTGGGAGGTTAAGGTAGGCAAATCATGAGGTCAGGAGTTCAAGACCAGCATGGCCAACATGGTGAAACCCTGTCTCTACTAAAAGTACAAAAATCAGCTGGGGGTGGTGGCATGCTTCTGTAATCCTAGCTACTCAGGAGGCTGAGGCAGGAGAACTGCTTGAACCAAGAAGGTGGAGGTTGCAGTAAGCTGAGATCATACCACTTTATTCCAGACTGGGGGACAGAGCAAGAATCTATCTCAGAAAAAAAAAATTAGCCAGGCATGGTTGCATGTGTCTGTGTTCCCAAGTTACTCAGGAGGCTGAGGTGGGAGGATTTCTTGAGCCAGGGAGAATGAGGCTGCAGTGAGCTGATATCATGCCACTGCACTCTAGCCTGGGTGGCAGAGCGAGACCCTGTCTCAATAAATCGATAAATAAAATAAAATATTGTCTCCCAGTTGGGAGGCCGGAAGTGTAAAGTCAGGTGTCTGCAGCCGGGCTCTTCCTGGAAGCTCTGGGGAAAAATCTGTCCCAGCCTCTCTCCTGGCTCAGGCATCCCTTGACTTATAATGGCCATTGTCCTTCTATGCATATCTGTCTCTGTGTGCAAACTTACCTTTGGGCAGGCACAGTGGCTCACACCTATAATCCCAGCACTTTGGGAGGCCAAGGCAGGATTGCTTGAACCCAGAAGTTCAAGCCCAACCTGGGAAACATAGTGAGATACCATCTCTACATAAAATACAGAAAATTAGCTGGGCATGGTGGAACACACCTGTAGTCCCAGCTACTCAGGAAGCTGAGGTGGGAGGATCACTTGAACCCAGGAGTTTGAGGCTGCATCGAGCTATGATCACACCACTACACTCCAGCCTGGGTAACAGAACAAGACTGTCTCAAGAAAAAAATATTTTATTCTTTCTTTTTCTTTTACTGGCAACAAATTTCCCTTTTAGTAAGGACACCAGTTATATGGGATCAGGGCCCCACCTTCATGACCCATTATAACTTGATGACCTCTGTAACAACCTGGTCTCCAGATAAGGTCATCCCTGTAATCCCAGCATTTTGGAAGGCTGAGGTGGGAGGATCACTTGAGGCCAGGAGTTCAAGACCAGCCTGGGCAACATAGTGAGACTTCACCTCTACAAAAACAATAATAAAAATAGCTGAATGTAGGGGTGTGTACCTGTAGTCCCAGTTCCTTGGGAGGCAGGAGCACAGAGTGAGCCAAGGAGGTCGAGGCTGCAGTCATCTGTGATTGTGCCACTGCACACCAGCTGGGCAACAGCAAGACCTAGTCTGTCTCAAGAGAAGAAAAAAGGTTTGCTGATCCAATGTGGGGCAATTTTTTAAAACTTTAACTCTGCATTTTTTCATATTGCTTAGCTTTTCCACATGAACTCTGTGATAATAAAAAGAAAATAGCAGTCACATTACTTTTTTTTCTTTTTTGAAAAGAAGTTCCGATCTTGTTTCCCAGGCTGGAGTGCAGTGGCATGACCTCTGCTCACTGCAACCTCTGCCTCCTGGGTTGAACAATTCTCCTGCCTCCACCTCCTGAGTAGGCAAAAATTCTCAATAAACTAGGTATTGATGGAACATATCTCAAAATAATGAAATATATTTACAACAAACCCACAGCCAGTATCACAATGAATGGGCAAAAACTGGAAGCATTCCCTTCAAAATCTGGCGCTAGACAAGGATGGCCTCTCTCACCACTCCTACTCAACATAGTATTGGAAGTTCTAGCCACAGCAATCAGGCAAGAGGAAGAAATAAAGGGTATTCAATTAGGAAAGGGGGAAGTCAAATTGTCTCTATTTGCAGATGACATGATTGTATATCTAGAAGACCCCATCCTCTCAGCCCAAAATCTCCTGAGGTCAGGAGTTTGAGGACAGCCAGGCCAACAAGCTGAAACACCGGCTCTATTACAAGTACAAAAATTAGCTGGGCATGGTCCCATGTGCCTATAATCTCAGCTACTTGAAAGGATGACATAGAAGAATGGTTTAAACCCAGGAGGAGAAGGTTGCAGTGAGCTGAGATTACACCACTGCACTGCAGCCTGGGTGCAGTAAATAAAAAGAAAATTAGGTTTTGTAGAGACAGGAGTCTTCCTGTGCTGTCCAGGCTGGTCTCAAACCTCTGAACTGAAATGATCTTATCACATCAAAATTACAGGTGTGAGCACTCACCCAGCCAACAAACTTGGAGATTGAAAGAGGCTTAAAAGACATAACAATGCTGGGGAACAGTTATGGGCTAAAGATGCATACTAGGGTGGCTCTACTCTAAAGAAACAGATAGAGGCCAGGTGTGGTGTCTCACACCTGTAACACCAAACACTTTGGGAGGCCGAAAAGAGAGGAACGCTTGTGCCCAGGAGTTTGGGACCAGCCTGGCAATATAGCCAGAGTGGGCCTGGGGGCTGCTACGGGCCCTCTGGTGGGAACTGTGGCCACAGTCCCCCAGCCAGGGGGTCCCTAAGCAGCCAGGGTGGGCCTAGGGGCTTCTACAGGCCCTCCGGCAAGGGCTGTGGACACAGCCCCCTAGCCAGGGGGTCCCTAAGCAGCCAGAGTCTGCTGCTGGGGGCTGCTACAGGCCCTTTGGCAGGGGCTGTGGCCAAAGCTTCCAAGCCAGGGGGTCCCTAAGCAGCCAGGGTGAACCTAGGGGCTGCTATGGGCCCTCTGGTGGACACTGTGGGCATAGGCCCCTAGCCAGGGGGTCACTAAGAAGCCAGGGTGGGCCTGGGGGCTGCTACGGGCACTCTGACAGGGGCTGTGGGCACAGCCCAATAGCCAGGGAGTCCCTAAGCAGCCAGGGTGGGCCTGGGGGCTGCTATGGGCCCTCTGGCTGGGGCTGTGGGCTAGAGTGCTGTGCATAGGTATACAGTTTTCCCCTATTTCTATATGTGTGCATAATTTACATAGTGGGCACATATTTGTATAGGTGTACATATGGTGTTATCACAATATATATGTACATAATATGTACATAATACATATGTACTTTATGTGTACATTATGTACTTTTATTGTGATATTATACATTATATATATTATTGTGATTATATTATTGTGACTATACATATTATATCACTGATATTTCAAGAAATGCACAGTGTACACATTATGTACCTATGCATTGTGTACACAATAATGTATAGGTACATATTTTACAGATTATGTACATTTTTTCTACATGTGTATTGTATACACATATGTACATCACAGTAAATGTACATATTGTACCTATTACATACATTTATTGCAATATGCCAATAAATGTACACATTATTAATACATTCTAGAATATTATTTTTACTATATTAAATAGAAATTACTCCTGTTATCAAAGTGGGTATACACCCGTATGTGTACATATTTTACATGTATACATATTGTGCATATTATGCACTCATGTACAGATGGTACATATTTACATAATATGTAAATATATGTACACATGTACAGTGTACATATCTACATACTGTGCACACTTATGTACACGTGTATATATTGTACATCTGTATTGTAATATCACAATCAATGTATATGTACATAATGTGTACAATATGTACATTTACTTTGATATTATGTATTACATATATATTGTGATTATACATGCTGTTGTGATTATATATCATTGTGATATTAGAATAAATGTACATATTGTGCACCTTATGTACATACCTATTGTGTACACATGTGCATATAAATGTACATATTGTACAGATTATGTACATTTATTGTACATATGTATTGTGTACACATATGTACATCACAGTCAATGTACATATGGTACATATTATATACATTTATTGTAATATCCAAATAAGTGTACACATTATGAATATATTCTGGGATATGATTTTTAGTATATTAGATAAAAATTACTTCCAATATCAAAGTGGGTATACACCCTTGTGTGTCCATTTTGTGATATTATCCATCATACCCTAAGTAGATGTTACTCTCATTGGAAAAGCAAGTGTACACTCTGTGATTGTTCCAATATTACAGGTAATGTACAACGCTTCTGTGATGTAGTTCCTAATAACCTGGGGACAGAGGATGATTATACCATGAATGTCACAGGAAGTGTACACCACCACTGTAGTATTGTTTCTAATATCCAAAAACGGAGAGGATACTACTCCAAATATCTCAGAAAGCGCACAAGCCCCCAGTGATATTGTTCCTAATAACTAGGGGATTACAGATGATAGTACTCACGATGTGACTGGGGCTGTACACCGGTCCTGTGATATTGTTCCTAATGTCCAGAGAAGGAGAGGAGAATGTTACTGCCCATATGGAAATACTCTGAATACGGCAAGAGGTGTACACCACGCTCTGATATGGTCACTAATATCCACAAGAAAACAATTATATTGAACTAAACATTGCAAGGGGTGAAACCCCTCTGTGCTTTCAATTCGAATGTCTAGGGGGGATGAGGATGACATTTTTGTCAATATGGCAGAGGTGTAACTAGAGCTAGTGCCTAATATATAAAAAAACAGAATAACATTATCATCTCCCTATGATATGGTTCCCAGTATCATATTACACCACCTTTTCAAAATAGCCAGTTAATGCAGCCAGCGTGGGCCCGGGGGCTGCTACAGGCCCTCTGGCGGGGGCTGTGGGTACAGCCCAGTGCACACGCCTCACAAGGACACACACCGCTCACCACACATTTCACACCCCAAAGTGCACACACCTCAGACACACACCACTCCTCACACACTCACATTCCATAGTGCGCACACCTCGCACAGACTCACAATGTTCACCACACACTTCACACACACACTCCACAGTGCACACACCTTGCAGAGAGACACACCACAATCCACACACACACTCCACAGTGTACACAAGTCACACAAACACATGCCACTCACTGCACACAAACTCCACAGTGCACACACCTCAGACACACCACACAACACACACTTTACAGTGCACACACTTCACACAGAAACACATTATGCACCACAAGCACATTCCACAGTGCACACACCTCACACAGACACACACTCCAGAATGCACACACCTCAGACACACACCACTCACCACACACACACTCCACAGTGCACTCACTTCACAGACACACCATGCACCACACACACACAATCCACAGTTTACACCCCTCACTCAGATGCACACCATGCACCACACACACTCTACACACACACCCAACAGTACACACATCTCAGACACAAACCACAAACCACACACACTCTACGGTGCACACACCTCACTCAGACATACACCACTCAACACACACACTGCAGTGCACCCAGCTCACATAAACACACACCACTCACCACACACATACGCTTCACAGGGCATACACCTCACACCACTCACCACACACACACACACACACACACTCTCTGCAGCTCACACGCCTGACACAGAAATACACAATGCACCTCACACACTTCAAACACACACTCCACAATACACACCCCTCATACAGACACACAACACTCACCACACACACTCACCACAGTGCACACACCTCACAAAGCCACACACCACACACCACACACACTCCACAGTGCACACAGCTGAAACTGACACACATCACTCACCACACACATACTTCACAGGGCACACACCTCACACAGACACACTCCACTCACCGCACACACTCACTCTGCAGTGCACACACCTCACAAAGACACACCTGTCACCACACACACTCCATAGCACACACACCTCACACAGAACACCATGCACCACATACACTTCACACACACTCAACAATACACACCCCTCACACAGACACACCACACTCACCACACACACAGCACAGTGCACAAAACTCACACAGACACACATGATACAACACACACCCTCCACAGACACACTCCATAGTGCATACTCCTCACAAGGACAGACACCACTCAACACACACTCCACAGTGCACATACCTGAAACTGACACACATCACTCACCACACACTCCACAGGGCACACTCCTTATGCACACACCACTCACCTCACACACACACTTCACAGTGCACACACCACACACACCACTCACCACACACACACCACAGTGCACACACCTCACACAGACACATACCACAATCACACACACTACACAGAATACACATTTTATTCAGATACACACCAATTACCACACACACACCACAGTACACACACCTCACACAGCACACACCACTCACAACACACACCCACTCCACAGTGCACACACCTCAGTCACGCACCACTCACCACACACACTCCCTATGCACCACCTCATACAGATACATACCACTCCTTACGCAGACACCTTCCACAGTGCACACACCTCATATAGAAACACACAACTCACCACACTCACACTGCAGAGTGCACTCACCTCACACAGTCACACATCACTCATGACACAGACACTACCCATGCACACACCTCACACAGACATGCACCACTCCCCATGCACACACTCCACAGTGCACACACCTAACACAGAAATGTCCACTTACAACACACACAATAAACAGTGCACACATCTAACACTGACACACACCACTCACCTCATACACACATCCCACACTGCAAAAACCTCACAGATACACACCATGTACCGCATGCACTCCACACACACACTGCATAGTGCACACACCTCACAAACACACCATTCATCACACACACACTCCCCATGCACACACCTCACAGACATGCACCAGTCTCCACACACACACACTACATAGTGCACACACCTCACACAGACACACAGCACTCACCACACACACACAGTGCACAGTACATGCACCTCACACACACCACTCACCTCATACACACAATCCACAGTGCACAACCCTCACACAGACACACCACGCACCCCATACACTCCACACAAACACTGCATAGTGCACACACTGCACACAGACACACACCAGTAACCACACACACACTCCACAGTGCACACACCTCACAGAGATACATTCCATACACCACACACACTCCACACACACTCTGCAATGCACAAACCTCACACAGACACACACCACTAACAATACACACTCCTCAGGGCTCACCCCTCACACAGAAATATATTGTACACTACAAAAACTCTGCACACACACTCCACAGTGCATACACCTCACACAGACACACACCACTCACCAAACACACACTCCACTGTGCACAAACCTCACAGAGACACACACCAATAACCACACACACACTCCACATGCACACACCTCATACACACACCACTCACCCAACATACACACTCCACAGTGCACACACCTTACAGACACACACTACACACCACACACTGTCCACACACACACTCCACCATGCAAATATTTGACACACACCACTCACCGCACACACACACTACACAGTGCACACACCTCACACAGGCACACACCATTCACCACACACACTCAACAATGCACATGCCCTACAGACACACATTGCTCAACACACACTCCACAGTGCATACAGTTCACACAGACACATATTACTCACCGCAACACACACCTCAAAGTGCACACACCTCACCAAGACACATACCAGTTACAAGATGCACACACTCTGAAGGGCACACACCTCACATTCACACGCCACACAACACACACACACTCCAGAGAGCACATCCCTCACATTCACATGCCACACAACACACACACTCCACAGAGCACACCCCTCACACAGACACACACCACTCACCACAACACATACCCCACAGTGCACACACCTCACAAAGACACAACACACACACTCCACAGGGCACACACCTCACAGACTCACACCACGCGCCACACACACTCCACAGTACACACATCTCACAAACACAGACTACACAAAACACAATTCCGTGCACACACTCCACAGTGCACACACCTCAAACACCACTCACCACACAAACACACTTTAAGGTGCACACACCTCACACTCACCACTTATCACACACACACACTGCAAAGTGCACACACCTCACATAGATGCACACCAGTCACACCAACAAACTCCACAGTGCACACACTTCACACAGACACACACCATTCACCTCACACACACACTCCACAATGACAACACCTCAAAAAGACACACCACGCACCACTCCACCCACACTGTCCACAGGGCACACAGCTCACACAGACACACACGACTCACAACACACACAATCCACAGGGCACACACTTCAGACCCACACCACTCACCACACAGACACTCCACAGGGCACACACCTCACAAAGACAGGCACCACTCACCACACACACTCCACAGTGCACACACCTCACACAAACAGCACTCACCACACACACACTCCACAGTGGACACACCTCACACAGTCACACACACCACTCACGACACATGCACACTCCCCATGCTCACACCTCACACAGACACCACTCACCACACACACATACTCCACAGTGCATTCACCTCATGAAGAGAAACACCACTTACCACACATACACTCCACAGTGCACAAACCTCACACAGACACACACCACTCACCACAGCACACAATCCACACCTTACAAAGACACACATCCCTCACCAAAAACACACTCCACAGTACACACACCTCAGACACACACCATGCACCACACACACACCCAACAGTGCACACACCTCAGAAACCACAGTTCTCACCCCTCACTCACACACTACACACCATGCACAATCCACACACACACAACAGTGCACACACCTCAGAAACAAACCACACAGCACACACTCCACAGTGAACACACCTCACACAGACACACACCACTCAACACACAAATACACTCCACAGTGCCTACACCTCACACCACTCACCACACCACTCACCACACACACACTGCTGCTCACACACTTGACACAGAAACACACAATGCACCACACACACTTCACTCACACACTCCACAATACACACCCCTCACACAGACACACGACACACGTACACTCAACAGTGCACAAACCTCAGACACACACCATGCACCACACACACACTCCAGAGTGCACACAGCTAAAACTGACACACATCACTCACCCCACACACTCCAAAATGCACACATCACACAGACACACAAAACTCACCTCACACACTCACTACACAGTGCACACACCTCACATACCTCTCACCACAAACACACTCCTCAGTGCACACACTTCTCACAGAAACACACCATGCACCACACACACTTCACACACACACTCCACACACACACTCCACAATATGCACCCCTCACACAGACACACCACACTCACCACACACACCACAGTGCCCAAAATTCAGACACACATGATGCACCACTCACACTCCACATACACACTCCATAGTGCACACACCTCACAAAGACAGACACCACTCAACACTCACACATTCCACAGTGCACACACCTGAAACTGACACACATCACTCACCACACACACTCCACAGTACACACACCTCAGACACACACCACTCACTTCACACACACACACTCCACAGTGCACACACCAAAGACACACACCACTCACCACACCAACACCACAGTGCACACACCTCACACAGGCACACACCACTAACCACACACACACTACACAGTGCACACACCTCAGACACAAACCAACCACACACACACTTCACATTAAACACACCTGATCCAGCACAGACCACTCACAACACACATCCACTCCACAGTGCACACACCTCACACAAACACCACTCACCACACACACAGACTCCAAAATGGACACACCTTACACAAACACCAGTCACCACCCCCCACACAACAGGGCACACACCTCACATAGACACCCACCACTCACCTCACACACACACTTCACAGTGCACACACCTCACCCAGACACACACAAAGCACCACACACACTCCACAGTGCCCACACATCACAGAGACCCACAGCACTCAGCACACACACTCCACAGAGCACACAAATCACACAGACAAGCACCATGTACCATACACTCCACAGTGCACACACCTCACACAGACACATGCCACTCACCATACACACCCTCCACAGTGCACACACCTCACACAGACACACACCACTCACTCCACACACACATTCCACAGTGCACACACCTCACACAGACACACACCACTCACCACACACACTCCACAGTGCACGCACCTCACACACACACTCAACACACACACACTCCAGTTCACACACCTCACACAGACACACACCTCTCACCACACACACTCAGTGCACACACCTTACACAGACACACACCATTCACTACACACTCCAGTGCATGCACCTCAGACACACACCACTCACCACACACACCACAGTGCACACACCTCACACACACACCATGCACCACACACACACACCATGCACCACACACACACACCATGCACCATACACACACTCCACAGTGCACACACCTCACAGTCAAACACCACTCACCACACACAACACTCCACAGTGCACACACAACGCAGCCACACACCACTCACCACACACTCTATGGTGCACACACCTCACAAAGACACACCACTCAACACACACACACATTCCACAGTGCACAAACCTCGGTCACACACTACACAGCACACACACTTCACACACCTTTTACAGCGCACACACCTCAAACACACACCACTCACTGCACACCCGCTTCACAGTGCACACACCTCACACACACCACTCACCACACACACAGACTCCAAAATGGACACACCTTACACAGACACACACCAGTCACCACCCCAACACACACAACAGGGCACACACCTCACACAGACACACACCACTCACCTCACACACACTTCACAGTACACACACCTCACAGACACACACGAAGCACCACACATACTCCACAGTGCCCACACCTCACAGAGACCCACAGCACTCAGCACACACACACCCCACAGTGCACACAAATCATACAGAGAAGCACTGCATACCACACACACACTCCACAGTGCACACACCTCACAGACACATGCCACTCACCACACACACTCCACAGTGCACACACCTTACACAGACACACCACTCCACACACACCTCACACAGACCACACTTCTTACACACACACTTCACAGTGCACACATTTCACACAGAAACACACCAGTCACCACACACCATGCACACATTCTGCAGTGCACATACCTTACACAGACACACACCACTCACCGCACACATACTCCACGGTGCACACACATCACACAAACACGCACCACTCACTACACACACTCCACAGTGCACACACATCATAGAGAAACAACGCACACCCACTACACATTGCACACACCTCACACACACCACTCACAACACACACCCCACAGTGCACACACCTCACACAAACACCACTCACCACACACATTTCACAGTGCTAACACCTCTGCCTTTTCTGACCATTTTTGCAAGATTTTTCTCATAGAGTATTATTAACAGAAAATGGGGCTGTTATCAAGGTGACTAGGAATGGTGCATTCTCAGTTCAGGCTCTGACGGAATGTCTACTTGATCCGGTGCAACTCCAGCTGTGCTCTTGGCTTTCCTCACTTTTGTTGTTCCGAGAATGCAAATATTCTCCCATTTCTTCCTTATTTTGTCTTTCTCCACAAGGTTTCATTCAAGCATGAACATTCCCTTCAATTTTCTCAACTCATTTTATTTTGTCTGAATAACCTTGATAATTTTCCCTCTTCCAAAGTGATAGACCTTCTTTTTCTGTGTAAGAACAGATTGCACACAAATGTTTACTGTCCACTAAACATTTATGTGTAATCTGTCCTTAATTCTACACACAAAATATCATCTCTACTAACATTTTACAACTATAGTCTTTCTATAGAGAACTATGGGAGGAACTTGCTCTAAAGGAGGAACTTCCAGAGCTAAGCCAAGGGTCTGACAATTTTTTAAAAAATGTTATTCAGTAAAAGTATTTTTTAAGTTAACAGAGGAGAATGACATGGACAAAATGGCAAAACAGAAGTTTTCAGCACTTATTCCTTCACAGAAACATCAATTTGAACAGCCATCCGTGCATGAAAATGTCTTCAAAAGAGACAAGAAGGGAGGGGGAGGAAGATGGCGCTCTAGAAGCAACTCACCACTGCAGCTCTCAGTCAAGACGCAGAGGGTAAACAAACATGGCATTTTCAGACGGATTCTTATAGCCCACAGAGCGGGGGGAAAAGCCCAGGTGTAAAAGGCACGCAGGACTCAAGCGCAGCACTCTCTGCTGGCGCGGCCAGGCAGCCAGCGCCGCGGCAGCGGCAAGGCGCACAAAACACACGGGTCTGGGCGCCCTGTTAAACCG
>CM052657.1:117004230-117036702 GCA_028533165.1 Leontopithecus rosalia | reverse complement strand
TCCCATCCCCCACCATCTGGAGAGAGGTGTCCCCACCCCCACCATCTGGAGAGAGGTGTCCCGGCCCCCACTATCTGGAGAGAGATGTCCCCAACCCCACCATGTGGAGAGAGGTGTCCCAACCCCCACCATCTGGAGGGAGGTGTCCCAGCCCCCACCATCGGGACAGAGCTGCCTGGCTCCCACCAGGCTCCAGATACTAAGGAGGGCCAAGGGCCACATTCAATTTTTTTTTTTTGACAGGGTCTTGCTTTGCCGCCCAGTCTGTTGTGCAGTGGTATAATCAGGGGTCTGCTGCCTCGACCTCCCAGGCCTCAGCAACCTTTCTGCCCCAGCCTCCCAAGTAGCTGAGACTACAGGTATGTACCACACCTGGCAAATTTTTATATTTTTTGTAGAGATGGGTCTCCCTTTGTGGCCAAGGCAGGTCTCAAACTTGTAGGCTCAAGCGATCCTCCCACTTCCACCTCCCAAAGTGTTGAGATTATAGGCATGAGCCACCATGCCCAGCCCCACAGGCCATGTTCTAATGCCTGGGCTGCCATCGTGCCCTGGATGCTGTCAGACCCACCCAGCCACAGCAGATGCCATCAACAATAGTGGTCTATGCGTGGTCAGCTCAAGCAGGTCCTGGGGGCCCCGTGAAGCCAGTGGAGGAGGTTGGTTGTGAACAGGCAGCTCCCCCCAGTCGGCCTCGTCTCTCTGAAACACGTCATGGGTCATGAGGAGTTGCCTAGACCTGCAGCAGTGAGGACTTCTGGTCCCCACACAAGTCACATTTGTACTGACATTGCCCAGTCCTTCTCCCTGCGTTTTTCCTCTCCCAGCCCCTGCTATCACACACAGAACGTGTTCACAATAGTTAAGGACATTTCATCTCAGTGTTTGTGCCATCCAACCCCCAGGCACTCTCTTCGCAGTGTCCAGTGTTAAATGCTCTTAGAGAAACTGAGCAGAGGAACGAGGATCTTCTCGACGGCGGATAAAACGGCACGAACCTGTTGCTCAGTCCTTCTGGTTGGAATACTCGCATCATATCAAGTAGAAGCGTGAGTCTGTGGTTTGCCTTGTTGGGAAGTTAAATGCGGTTTTAAAAAGGAGTGTGTACGAGTCAAGAGGCGGATCCTGCCAGGTTGTTCTAAGCAGGAGACCTTTTCCCAGAACCTTTCCCTCTGTGGCTGGGTCTGACAGACGTGAGGCAGTGGCCATTCTCTGGAGGGTGGCCGTGGCCACCGTGGTAGCATATGGAGCAGCCTCGTCTGGCAGGTCCCAGCTCACCCCTCCATTGCACCTACTATGCTTTGGATCCGCAGAAGACACTGCTTGCCTGTGGACCCATCAAGTATCCCAAACACGTCTCTCCCGACATTGCCAATGCTTGCCTTCTAAGAACGCTGTTTACGGGTGCGGCCAGACGCTGCCTCCCCAGACAGCGAACCCTGGAGCTGAAGCCGGCCTCCCTCCATCACCATCTCATCTCCTTCATATCACTCACCACTAGCAATGTCACCATATGTCCACTTGGGTGTCCCTGCTTGTGACACATAAACTCTATGAAAGAAGGGCCCTTTTCTGTCTCACTCACTGTGTCCCGTAAGTCCCTGGCTGGTCAGAACACTAGAATACGAGGTAGTGTCCGCTGGCTGGCTGTATGTGCCTAGGATGGGGCGCCAGGCAGGGAAAAGAGGGAAAGCATTAGATGCACAGCAAGACAGATACCTATAAAAATACGGGGCTTGTAGAGTCAGAATGAAATACATAAGAGAAAGCTATTGGCCAGGTTCAGTGGCTCACCCTGTAACCCAGCACTTCGGAAGCCCACGGTGGGAGGGTCACTTGAGCCCAGGAGTGTGACGCCAGCCTGGGCCATATGGCAAGACCCCAGGTCTATAAGAAATACAAAAAATTAGCTTGGCATGGTGACACGTGCCTGTAGTCCCAGCTCCTCATGAAGCTGAGATGGGAGGATTGCCGGAGGCCTGGAGGGGTCCAGGCTGCTGTGAGCCGAGATTGCACCACTGCACCCCAACTTGGGAGAGTGAGACCCTGTCTCCAAAAGGGGTGGGGCACTATATTTCAATGAATATGCGGATAACGTAAATATGAGTGGCCTGCAGGCGGGAGGTGAGGAGTTGATGGGCTGGGGGAAGCCTGGGGAGATAAGGTGCTGTTTAAGGGCAGCTATGAACAGCAGACGTAACTAACTTGCTCCTAAGCTCTGAAGTTAGGAGAGGAGGATGGAGGGGATGGAGGATGGAGTCAAGGGTTATATTAAAATAAGGCAACTTCTGGGCAATCTTCCATCGTCAGGTGGGGTCCACATGCCCACAACCCACAAACTGGGGTGGCCGCGATGCCATGTGGCAAACCTGGAGGGGTGACTCCAAGATGCTTCACTCTGTGCGCTGCACCAGGCGGCCTCCCCCCGCCAGCTGGGCGTGCAGGTGCTCGGGGCCAACAGCCGGTGAGCCCCGCCATTCCAGCCGAGGGTGTCCCAGACCGGGCAGAGGCCTCTGGATGGCTCCAGCCTGTCCCGCGGAGCCGCCCGGCCACTCACGTCCTCCCCCTGGAGCCCAGCACCCCGGGGATCGGGGAGGAGCTGCCCTGAGTGCCCCAAGCTCCTGACCCACAGGACGCTGTTGCTGGACAGCACGGAGAGGGTGGTTTGTCGGACACCGGCTGTCTCCGGAGACAACGGAGCAGACGAGGGAGAAGCGAAGGGTGGCGCTGGCCGCTGGGCAGCGGGCGTGCTGGGGAGACCGAGGGGACTGGCAGGGGTTGGTGCGGACCAGGGAGGAACCGGCAGGAAGTGGGACAACGCCCGGGCGAGAGGCACAGAACCTCAGGCCGCGCTCCGTGGGGTGGAGGCGGCCGGCTGGGCCCCTCCTACCGCCCGGACAGCCTCGGCCCCCGGGGGTCCAGCCGTGAGGCTGAGATCCCTCAGCGACTCCCACCCCGTGCTTGGGGCGCCCCGGCCTCTGTCGCCCGCCCGGTCCCCCGCATTCCCCGCCCCAGGCGCCGGCTCCCCTTCTCTCCCTCCTCCGCGCCGTCCGCTCCGGTCGGGGTCACGCTGTTTTCCGGAGGCCGCCCCGACTCCCGGCCGGGCCGTCCCCGCCCCGCAGCCCCGCGGTCCCCAGAGCCCCGCGCCTCCCGGCCCCCGCGCGCCCCGCGGCCCAGGTGGATGCGCGCGCCCCGCACTCCGCACCCGGCACCCGGCCGGCACCCCGCGCCCCGCCCCGCGCCGCCATTGGCTCCCCGCGGCCTGGCTCGGCCCGATTGGCTCCGCGCGCGGCCGGGGCCCGATTCGCGGTGGGCAGCTCCGCGGCGCGGATGCTGCTCGGTCCCGCCGCGCCCCAGGAGCGCGGAGCCGGGAGCGGCCGGGCGGGGCCGGGCCGGGGGCACCGCGAGGAGCCGCCCCCGCCGCCCACCCGGGCCCGCGGCCGAGGGCAGCCTGGGGGTCGCGGCCGCAGCGGGCGGCCGCGGGCGGCGGACAAAGGGCCATGCGGGGCCGCGGGCGCTGAGCGCGGCGGGGCGGGCCGGGGATGCGGCGCGGGGCGGGCGGGGGCCGGGGGCTGCGGCGGCGCCGCTGAGCTGGGCCGGGGTCGGGCGCGGCGGCCGCGATGCCGTGGCTGCCGGTGAAGAAGCTCCGCAAGCAGGTGAAGCTGCTGCTGCTGCTGCTGCTGCTGAGCTGCGCCGCGTGGCTCACCTACCTGCACCTGGGCCTGGTGCGCCAGGGCCGCGGGCTGCGCCAGCGCCTGGGCGACGGGCGAGGTAGGCGCGGGGGGCGCGGGGGGCGCGGGGGCGCGGGGGGCGCGGGGGCGCGGGGGCGCGGGGGGAGTGGGGGGCGCGGGGGGCGCGGGGGCGCGGGGGGCGCGGGGGCGCGGGCGGCGGGGTCCGGGCCTCCCCCCACGCGGGTCTCGGCTGGGCCCGACCGCCCGGAGCCCCCGCCCGCCGTCCCCAGCTCTGCGATTTGGGGGGAGGGGGCGCGGCTCGTCTCGGCCCGGACGCCCGATGACGTCGGCGGTGACGCGTGCGACCCTCTTTGGGATGGTCCCTGACTCCGGGTTCTGGCCTGGATCCCGCGGGTGAGGGGGCCAACGGTGGGCTCCTGGGGAGGCCGCTGCCCCCTCGGCCCTGCTGAGGCTCATGAGAGGCCTTCTCAGGCTTGGTCTCTACCACCTGCGCGCTTAGCAGGGCCTCAGTTTCCCTGCGTGCTGGGGACCCGGGCTGCGGCACGGCAAAGTGGCAGGTGCAACTGGGACGCTTCCTGGTGGGGGTGCCCTCAGTGAACTGTGCCACGGTTCTGGGGATCCAGGGGTGGGGATGGGCCCAGCCTGGGGAGCCTGAAGTAAGCTCTCCCAACCCACAAGCAGATCGTCCCCTGGGCCAGCGGGGAAGGGCCTCTTGGAGATGGTGATCTTTGACGCACACCTTTGGGGGAAAGAGGATTCCAGACAGGAAGGCGCAGATGAAAGCCTTGGGGGGAGAAGGAGGGGCAGATTGCCCCCTCCTGAAGGAGGGAGGGAAGTACTGTCCCAGAGTGGGAGAGACCCCAGCTGGCTGCCTCTGAGCCTCTCCAGGGACCGGGTGTCCTGCAAGGGCAGAACAGTGACACTGGCTGGGGACACCTGGGCTGCTCTACCTGCCAGAGCCCCTCTGTGTTCTCTTCCTGTGCTGGGATGCCCGGCCCCACACAGGCCAAGGGTCTGGTTCTTGTCCCAACCCACGTACCTCACGGCTGCCACATCCTCAAGAGACCCCCGACGCTGCTGAATCCCTAAAAGAAGCCTCAACCCATCTATCAGCAGACAGGGCAGGGTCCACAGCTGACCCAGTGACACAGAACAAAACCAGCCGCCCCCCCAGTCACCCTAGCAGGCGCCTCTGGTTTTCTGAGCAGCCAGGGGTCTAAGCCCAACCAGGTGGGGGTGGAGGCAGAGGAACCCCTCTTCCAAGGACCCCTTGAGGCCAGGCAAGCTCTGGCCCACAACACCTGTACCACTTGCTGCGCTTGAGGCCAGGGCCACAAGCAAAGGAGCCCGACAGTGCCCGGGAGAGACAGACCCTTCCCAGGTCTGCTGCCTGTGGACCTCTCCACAGCCTCCCCACTGGAGCCTGGGCAGGCCTCTGTGCTCCAGCCCTCTCCACCTCCTGGACCTCCCTAAGCTGAGGGCCTAGACATTCTCACTGCAGCCCCAGGGGGACCTGAGCGTCTAAAGGGAGGCTTTGCTTCACCCCAGTTCTGCCCCTCCTGCTCCTCCTGCCCAAGGACACTCAATCCAGGGCCACGCCTGGGCTTCAGCATCCATGCCTGTCCCTCAATCCAGACTTGGAGAGCTCAGATCCTTCTGGAGAGGCAGTGCTGGCTTTCCTTTCCACAGTCTCTGGCACTAAGCATGAGTTCCCAGTTCTGGTAAGGGAGGCAGACATGAACACTCCAGCACACAGAAAGGCTGAGAAGGCAGGGCAGTCCTGGGGTCTTCCTGGAGGCAGACCCACTCAACGGGAAGGGCCAGATGGGACTACATGTGGGTGCCCACACACGCCAGCTGGCGCACCCAGCTTTCCTCCCTCACACCAGCTGCAGGTTGGGAAAAGCCTGGTGGAGGGCTTAGGCCGGGCTGCCCCACCAGAGGTGAGGTGTAGAAGAAGCTGCCTCACCGTGGGGTGGGTCATCCTGTGGCAGAGGAAGCAGATGGGAAGGAGAGGCTTTAGCGCGGACACCACCTCCCTGCCCTGCTCCAGCCATGTGGGTTCCTGCCCCGCTGACCCCAGCAGCAGGTGGAATGGCCTTAGAGAGAGCCTAGGCCCCAGACAGACCTCATGTGTCACCTGCAGAGGGTGAGAAGCTGACCAGCGTGACCGACGGCCGGGGCGTCCACGCTGTGCCATCCACACAGAGGGCGGAGGACTCCAGTGAGAGCCGTGAAGAGGAGCAGGTGGTGAGCAGGGAAGAATGGGTGTGCATAAGCTCACAAGACCCCGAAGCCACTCGTGTTGGTGGCTTGAGAACCTGTGTATTCTGGAGGGTGTGGCAGGGGGGCAGAAGACACAGGACGCGGGTGGTGGACACGTCACGGTTCGTTGGTGTGTGCTCCAGCACCAGGCATCCTGTCTGAAGCTGTGTCTCGGGGCTGCAGCAGGTGCATAAATGTGCTGGCAGGTGGTGTGTGGGGCAGCGGAGCATCTTCTTGGGCTAGAGTGACCAGGGTGTCTGAGTGTGTGTGCAGGCGCCATGCATCAGGCTTTGCCTGGCTGTGGGCTCTCGGGCATCGAGGGCTGTGTGGCTGCAGTTGAAAGGGGTCTTTGTGAAGATCTGGCTTAGGGTGTGTGACCCCTTCCCTGCTCTTTCAGCCCTGACCCTGCTGCCTTTTCTCTCCTGCAGCCCGAAGGTCGGGACTCAAACATGCTGTTTCCTGGGGGGGCCAGGAGGCTGCCACTGAACTTCACCCATCAGACACCCCCATGGCGGGAGGAGGTGAGCTTGCTTGGCCTGTCATGGGCTGGGAGGCGGGGGCGGGGGCTGGGAGTGGCATCTGTGCAGTGGGTAAAGCCCTCCCATCCCCAGTACAAGGGGCAGGTGAACCTGCATGTGTTCGAGGACTGGTGTGGGGGCGCCGTGGGCCACCTGAGGAGGAACCTGCACTTCCCGCTGTTCCCTCATGTGAGTGCCGGGATTGGGGGTGCAGGGTGGGCAGGGAGTATTGGGGGCTTCAGCAGTAATAGTCACTGCTCCCCCCAAGACTCGCACCACCGTGAAGAAGCTGGCCGTGTCCCCCAAGTGGAAGAACTATGGACTCCGTATTTTTGGTTTCATCCACCCAGCGAGGGATGGTACGGGGGTGAGGGAGCCCTGGGAGGGGGGTGGTGTCCTGAGGCCCCAGCCCCCTGAGACTAACCTTGTGGACTAGGAGACGTCCAGTTTTCTGTGGCCTCAGATGACAACTCGGAGTTCTGGCTGAGCCTGGACGAGAGCCCAGCTGCTGCCCAGCTGGTGGCCTTTGTGGGCAAGGTACCCCCACCCCAGCCCCATCGTCTTCCTGGGCCTCCTGCAGCTCAGTCACCTGTCCTTCCAGCCTCTTGGGAAGGAGGACTGGATGGGTCTGGTGTCCCCAAGGAGAGAGTAAGCCTCCCCACCCCTGCTCTGTCACCCTCTAGACTGGCTCTGAGTGGACAGCGCCTGGGGAATTCACCAAGTTCAGCTCCCAGGTGTCCAAGCCCAGGCGGTGAGTGACGGGGGGTGCATGTGTGCATGTACTCATGTACTAGTGGGAGGGGGCTGCCCACTGTCTCCTTATCCTGTGCACACTTGCACACATGCTCCCAGCCCAGCTCCCATCCTCCTGAGGACCAGCCCTGATAGGTGTGGGAGCTCCCCACCCCTTCCCTGGCTCCCCGCTTCCCTGGCTCCCCTCTGCCCTCCCTTCCCTGGCCCCCCCTTCACTGGCTCCCCCCTGCCCTCCCTTCCCTGGCCCCCCCTTCACTGGCTCCCCCCTGCCCTCCCTTCCCTGGCCCCCCCTTTCCCTGGCTCCCCCCTCTTCCCTGGCTCCCCCACCTCACTGGCTCCCCCCAATTCCCTGGCTCCCTACCCCTTCCCTGGCTCCCTCCTACCCCCATTTCCCTGGCTCCCACCTTCCCTTGCTCCCCCCCGCCCCCCCTTCCCTGCCTCCCCCCACCTCCCTGGCTCCCCCCTCTTCCCTGGCTACCCCACCTCACTGGCTCCCCCCATTTCCCTGGCTCCCCCCCACTCCCCCTTCCCTGGCCCCCCCACCCTCCCTTCCCTGGCCCCCCCTTTCCTGGCTCCCCCCTTCCCTGGCTCTCCCCCAACCCCCCTTCCCTGGCTCCCCTACTTCCCTGGCTCCCCCACCTCCCTGGCTCCCCTCTTCCCTGGCACCCCCCACTTCCTGGGCATGGTGGGCTCAGCCCCTTCTCCTCGCGTCCCCAGGCTCATGACCTCCCGGAGGTACTACTTTGAGTTGCTGCACAAGCAGGACGACCGTGGCTCGGATCATGTGGAAGTGGGAGTGAGTGTGGCCTCCCACTCCCCCACCCCACAGAAGCTTCTGGAGGCTCCACTCCCACCTCCTCCTGCAGGACAACTGCAGTGGGGTCCCCATCCCAAAGATGACAAAGCAGATGGTCAGGGCTGTGGGCCTGAGGTCAGGAGGAGGGTCTGCTCTGCCCTCTGGGGGGGCTCGTGTGGCTTCCCTGAGGAGTCACCCTTGAGTAGAGTCTTGAGAGGACACAGGCGTTCAGTAGAGATGTGGGGGCAGAGAATTTGGGGTACGGTGCACAGCAGGTGAATTCCCGACCACGAGAACAGTGAAGGAAGGACCCAGCCAAGGAAATACGTCTTGGGGACAAGGACGGATCTGGTGGCCAGGGCAGGCGGGGCCCAGGCACTCTGGACAGACAGGGCTTTGTCCTGAGAATGAGGCCATCGGATTTGCATTCCAGGAAAAAACCCTGGCCACAGAATCAGAGAGCCTGGGGGAAGGATTTTTACTGTGGCCTTTGGTCCTTGAACCCAGGGAGGTGGCCGAGATGGATGGGGGAGGGGAAGGGATGACAGCAAGGCAGGGCCTGGAGCCTCAGGTTGTGGGGGGCTGCGCCACATTGCCTGTGTCTGGTGTGTATGGGGCGCGTTTCACCCCAGCTCAGTTGGGCAGAGGGCCCAGGCTGGAGACAGGGGGTTGGGGTGGTCTGTGTGGAGGCCCCAGGATGAGGTGAGAACAGCCCCTGAAGCCCCAACTTGGGGGTGGGTAGAGAAGTCTAGTGGAGGGGGCACCAGGCCTGGCCCTTAGAGGCCGCCAGTGACCTCTGGGAGTGGGTGGTGCTGGAAGTCACAACCTGAGGCCTGGAGGGTCTCGGAGGGAGGGAAGGAGGGAGGAGGAAAGGTGAGGAGGGCAGCGTGGGGGTCTGGCCCTGCCCCCAGGGCCCCTCAGCTTTCTGGGCCTCCTTCCCCAGCTTCCCTGCTGCCCCTTCCTGCAATCCTGGGACCCCTCTGCCATCTCCCCTCCTGCCTCCTTTAAGGGACTGGTCCTACGAATCCCCCGCCCTGAGCCAGGGTAGACCCTTTCCTCCCTGGACCCAGCCATGGCCGAGCCTGACCCCCACCCTCTCTGCCCCTCAGTGGCGAGCTTTCCTGCCCGGCTTGAAGTTCGAGGTCATCGGCTCTGCCCACATCTCCCTGTACACAGGTGCGACAGCCGCCTCTGGGGGTGTGGGGCCTCTCGGGAGCGGGAATAGTGGAGGAGGGGGTCCGAGCACTCCTGGGAACTCCTCTGCCCCCAGATGAGTCAGCCCTCAAGATGGACCACGTGGCCCACGTCCCCCAGTCTCCAGCCAGCCACGCAGGGGGGCGTCCCGCGCAGGAGGAGACCAGCGCAGACATGCTGCGGCCAGACCCCAGGGACACCTTCTTCCTGAGTGAGAGGGGGCCCGCGCAGGGTGGAGGGGGTGCCTGCCCAGCCACCCTGTGACCGCCCCTCCTGCAGCGCCGCGCGTGGAGCCCTCGAGCCTGGAGGACGTGCTGGAGCCCTGTGCCTACGCCCCCACCTACGTGGTGAAGGACTTTCCCATCGCCAGATACCAGGGGCTGCAATTTGTGAGTGCGGCTGGGGACCCCGTCCCGTCTGCCCAGGACTCCACGCAGCCTCGTCCGGCCCCGTGGGAGGCCTGCCCTGAGCCTCGCCCCCCACCCCCACCCCCAGGTGTACCTGTCCTTCGTGTATCCCAACGATTACACCCGCCTCACGCACATGGAGACCGAGAACAAGTGCTTCTACCGAGAGTCTCCGCTGTACCTGGAGAGGTGGGTGGCGGACGGGCGGGGGTGGGGGAGCGGGGCGGGGCTTGGCTCTGATGCCCGCCCCGCCCCAGGTTTGGGTTCTACAAATACATGAAGATGGACAAGGAGGAGGGGGACGGCGACGAAGAGGAGGAGGTGCAGCGCCGAGCCTTCCTCTTCCTCAACCCCGACGGTGAGTGTCCCCAGTGCCCCCGGCCCGCACCCACCATGCGCGGAGCTTCTAACCCGCACTTCCCGCAGACTTCCTGGACGACGAGGACGAAGGGGAGCCGCTGGACAGCCTGGAGCCCACGGAGGCCGCCCCGCCCAGGAGCAGCCCCCCGTCGCCCGCCCCGCCGACCCCTCCCGGCCCCCGGGACGACAGGACCCCCAGGCGCACCCGGGCCCTGAGCTGGGCCGCCCGGGCCGCCCGCCCCCTGCCACTCTTCTTGGGCCGAGCTCCTCCCCCGCGCCCTGCCGCGGAGCAGCCGCCCCGGACACCCGGGAAGGTGTACGTGACCAGGGTGCGGCCGGGACAGCGGGCCTCCCCCAGGGCCCCAGTGCCACGCGCGCCCTGGCCGCCCTTCCCCGGCGTCTTCCTGCGCCCTCGGCCTCTGCCCAGAGTGCAGCTGCGGGCGCCCCCGCGCCCCCCACGGCCCCACGGCCGCAGGACCGGCGGCCCCCAGACCACAAAGCTGCGGCCTCCAGCCCGGTCTCAGGCCACCCCGGGGGGCCGGGAGAGCCAGGCGCGCACGCTGGGACCTGCGGCGCCCACGGTGGACTTGAACTCGTCCTCCGAAGCACGGCCCGTGACCTCCTTCCTGAGCTTGTCCCAGGTGTCGGGGCCGCAGCTGCCAGGGGAGGGCGAAGAGGAGGAGGAGGGGGAGGACGACGGGGCCGAGGCCGCGTCGGAGGACAGCGAGGAGGCCGCGGGCCCCGCGCTCGGACGCTGGCGTGAGGACGCCATCGACTGGCAGCGCACGTTCAGCGTGGGCGCCGTGGACTTCGAGCTGCTGCGCTCGGACTGGAACGACTTGCGGTGCAACGTGTCGGGGAACCTGCAGCTGCCGGAGGCGGAGGCGGTGGACGTGGTGGCTCAGTATATGGAGCGGCTCAACGCGCGCCACGGCGGGTATAGGGGGCGGGGATGGCCGCGGAGAGGAGGGCCTGGCCTGGGTGGGCCCCTCAGACCTTCCCCAGGGCTCGATGGTGTCCCGGCCTGGGTCTGATGTACCACCCCACCCCAGGGAAGCCCCAGCTTCTCCTCTTCCCTCCGGCTTTCCTGACTGCCCAGGGCACTTGTCTAGCCTCAGGGACCTTCCTGGAGCCCCACCCAGGGCTGAGGTCCCATCCTTGTACCTGTAAGCCTCACTTCTGTCACCCTGAACCTGGGCACAGGGATGATGAGTCCAAGCTGCAGAGATCAGCTCAGTCTCAGTTGCTGGACAGACGGCCTCATCGGGGCCCCATACCCCTCCTCCTCTCCCCTGGCAGTACCCCTAGTGTTCCCAGATGCTCAGGGCCTGACTGCAGCAGAGGGTGCAGGGCCTCTGCCCCATGGGCCCCTCTCATCTCCCCAGGAATCTAGTGCTGACTCCACTCCATGAGGGCTGTGGGGGCGGGAGTGGGGAGCCTGATTTTGCTTTGGGGAGGTGCTGTGGACCTAACAAGAAGGGTCAGTGTCTCTTGTGCCCGCCTTGAAGGCAAAGTAGGAGCCGCACAGTGAGGACAGGCAAAGGCAGGGGCAGAGAGGATGGAGACAGAGCAGAGCGGGACTTTCTCTTGTGTGTGATGGAAGGTTGTGAGCAGGGCAGGAGTTGGCCCGTTTGGGTGCAGACAGGTGTGGCTGACAGCCTGGAGCCCTGGGGGGTGGGTGCTGGATTCTGGTTGGCTGCAAGGGCTTTGCAAGGTCTCAGCTTCCTGAGAGCAGCTCGTCATCCCTGAGAGCAGCCTCGTGGGATGGTGATGGTTTCAGCCCTACCTTTGCCCACCTAGGTGTGGAGCAATGGTGTAGAGACACCAAGAGTGTTTGGGTCAGAGGGTCTCTGACTGTCCGGCCGCGGGGGATGTAGGAAGGACAGGAGTTGGAGGGGGGCGTCTGGACCCCTTACCCGTCACACAGGTGGGCGCCCCCGTGAAGCGCACTGACTGCTGAGGGAAGGCATGAGGCCGACTGAAGAGGAACCTTAGTCTAGGGCAGAGTTCTGTTTTCTCCAGATTCGGAGAGCAGAGTGGGGGAAAAGTCAGGTTCTCGCTGGGGCAGGAATGAAGAGGAGGGGCCAGAAACGGCTTGGGCAGTGCAGCAGCCTCCTCCACGCAGGGGTTAGAATTGGCCTGGAGCTGCTGCCTGGGGAAAGGCATGGGGGGCTTCTCAGAAGAGGTGACCCAGGGCCTCAAAGAGGAGGGGCTAGGAAGGCTGGGACAAACATCCCAGCTTGAGGACACGGAAGGACAAAGGAGAGGAGACAGTGGCTGTGCCTGAGGTTGAATCTGCTACCCCTTAGGAGGGGAGGATTGAAGGCCGCAGGTTAGAAACTGCTTAAGGTCCTAGAATGCTGCAGAAGCGGTTGGAATCTGGTCCCATGGGTGATGGCAAACTCCTGAAGGTTTCTGAGCAAGGGGGTAACTGGACAGGCAGGCATGTCATAAAGGTCACCTGGGACGTGAGTGGTGGCCAGGAGGCCTGCTGGGAGTCAGGGACAGGCCTGGGCTCGGTGCCCCAGGCTTGCCCCGACCCGGGAGAGGGTGGCTGGAAGGTGGACCTGCCTGCTCGGCCTGCCTGGAGGGGCAGGAGCTGTGCCCAGGAGCTCACAGCCTCCCCCACCCCAAGTTAGCTGAGTTTCTGTGGCCAGGGCGGCCCAGGGTTGGGCCTGGGGTGCAGGCTCGAAGCCCTCTTACCGGGCTGACCACCGCGCCTTGCAGGCACTTTGCGCTTCTGCGCATCGTGAACGTGGAGAAGCGCCGGGACTCGGCGCGAGGGAGCCGCTTCCTGCTGGAGCTGGAGCTGCAGGAGCGCGGGGGCCGCCGCCTGCGACTGTCCGAGTACGTTTTCCTGCGGCTGCCGGGAGCCCGCGTGGGGGATACAGACGGAGAAAGTCCCGAGCCCGCTCCCGCCGCCTCCGTGCGCCCCGATGGCCGCCCGGAACTCTGCCGGCCGCTGCGCCTGGCCTGGCGCCAGGACGTGATGGTCCACTTCATCGTACCAGGTGCGCAGGGCAGGCTGTGGTTTCCGGGACACCCCTAGGAAGAATGCGACCCCAATGACCAGGAAGGGCGTGGGTTTCAGGGATGAGGTTTTTCGGAGCTGGGAGGCCCCAGCTAGCATCCGGGTCGGCTCAGCGCCCCCCCGCCCGTCCCCCCATTTCTCCTCCAGTGAAAAATCAGGCACGGTGGGTGGCACAGTTCCTGGCTGACATGGCCGCGCTGCACGCGCGCACTGGGGACTCGCACTTCAGCGTCGTCCTGGTGGATTTCGAGAGCGAGGACATGGACGTGGAGCGGGCTCTGCGCGCGGCGCGCCTGCCCCGGTAATGGCACGCCTTTCTTTCCCCCGCCCCCAGAGGTGGGTTTGCCTGACCCCCACCCCAGAGACCCTGCCTGTGACTCCCCCTCCCCAGGTACCAGTACCTGAGACGCACGGGAAACTTCGAGCGCTCCGCGGGGCTGCAAGCAGGAGTGGACGCTGTGGAGGTCCGAGGGCCAGACGGGGTGGGGGAACAACGTGGGGGCCGGGGAGGAGCGAGCCCTCGGAAGAAGAGGGCCGGGCTCAGACCTCCCGCACCCCCAGGACGCCAGTAGCATCGTGTTTCTCTGTGACCTCCACATCCACTTCCCACCCAACATCCTGGACGCCATTCGCAAGCACTGTGTGGAGGGCAGGCTGGCCTTCGCGCCGGTGGTCATGCGCCTTGGCTGTGGGAGCTCGCCCCGGGACCCCCACGGTGAGGCCCCAAGTGCCCCACCCTGTGATGCCAGGGTTCCCACCAACCGCCAGGGACAAGTCCTGGAACTTTGGGCCCTTCTCAATCCCCAGGGGAGGCCTGTGAGTCCATCGGTGCCCTCAGTAAGGCCCAGGGCCCCAGTCCCCGGCACCAGCACACCCAGGGCCACGGTGGGTCCCCAGGAACCTCCTCCAGTCTCCCGCACTTATGCTGGGCACTCCAGGGTCATGACCTAGCACCAGTGGACAGACTCCTGGAAGCCCCTGTGGTGATGGGACCCTGCACCTGAGCCCCTCCCGAGGCCTCCTAGAGGCCCTTTTCGGGGAAGCCTTGCAGGACCTGGTCTGAAGGGCAATCCCCACACCCTCCCCGCCCCAGGTTACTGGGAGGTGAACGGCTTTGGCCTTTTTGGGATCTACAAGTCGGATTTTGACCGGGTCGGAGGCATGAACACTGAGGAGTTCCGAGACCAGTGGGGGGGTGAAGACTGGGAGCTCCTGGACAGGTGACCGCCTCCCCACTCCTCAGGGAGACAGAGGAGAACCCTGACCCCTGCCTCCTCCTCCTCCGAGTTGGGGAGGGGAGCAGACGTGGAGCAGGCCCTGAGCGCCCCCATGGGCCCCCACCTGCTGAGAGAACTCTGCCCTTCCTCCTCTTCCCAGTATCCTGTAGGCCCAGAGAGACCCTCCACCAGCTTCACTCCTGAAACCTGTACCCACCCTCAGGGTCCTGCAAGCTCAGGGATGTCCCTGAACCAGCTCTGCCCCTGATCCTGTGGCCCCGTGGCGGCCCTAAGTCCCCCCATCCTCCCACTGGAGTCCTGCAGGCTCAAGGCTGCCCTGACACCCCCAGCCCCCAGCCCAGGGTCCTGACCACCTCTCTGCCACCCCCCACCAGGGTCCTGACCACCTCTCTGCGCCCCCATCAGGGTCCTGACCACCTCTCTGCCCCCTCCACCAGGGTCCCAACCACCTCTCTGCCCCCCCCACCAGGGTCCTGACCACCTCTCTGCCCCCCCCACCAGGGTCCTGACCACCTCTCTGCCCCCCCACCAGGGTCCTGACCACCTCTCTGCCCCTCACAGGGTCCTGCAGGCAGGGCTGGAGGTGGAGCGGCTACGCCTGCGGAACTTCTTCCACCACTACCACTCCAAGAGGGGCATGTGGAGCGCCCGCAGCAGGAAAGCCTCTCACACGGGGGTGGGGGCGTCGTGAGGACGGGCAGCCCCTCCCAGCCCCAGTGGGAGGCCCGGGGCAGCTGCTGGGGCCTGGGCTTAGAGCTTGGTCCCGAGGGACCCGGCAGGGCTGGTCAAAGGGTCACAGCCACCACCATGCCTGCCCCTCCTGGCCCACGGGGCCCCCGTGCCAGGCCCACCCCAGAGGGGCAGCTTCACGGCAGGTCAGGGCCTGGCCTTGTCCCCACTCTGCGATGATTTCTGTGAAATTTTGCTGTAGCGATGACATTGTTTTCAGGATACCCAAGAGTTCTGTCTGTTCTGTTTTTTATTCAGAATGAAATGAAATATTTTTTTTAGTTCTGACTCGTCCTCTGCGCCTGTTCTCTTGGGAGGTAGAGTCCTCACCCCCAGGGTCCCTGAGCTCGACCTCTTGACTCCCAGCTGCAGCTCTTCCCAGCCCACCCTCTCCCACCCCCAAGACCACGTGCCCCTTCCTGCCTGTGAGCCTCTGTGCCCAGGGCCCTGGGGGAGGGGCTTCCGATTTCTTCCTTCTGCCCCGAGTCTGTAGGACCTGTGCCCACTGATAGCAGACGTCAATAGTACTGGGGCGAGGAATGAGCAGTCACCACCCCAGTGGCCTTCATTCTGCAGTCAGAATTGGGGTGTTAGTCCTGCCCCAGCCTCCTCTAGAGTGGAGGAGCCATCTGCACCTAGGTGGGGCATGTCTTGTGCTGGGGTTGGGGGTGATCAGGCAGGACTCCGGGCTGCCATAAACAGAAACCCAACTCAAGCTGGTGAAGCTGTCGTCAGGGGCCTGTGTGACTGTGGTAAGTGCAAGGTCAAAGTCAGCAGGGCACCAGAGGATTGACCCAGAGGCCGGTGGAGGCCGCTCCACCTTGTTTCCCCTCTGCCCATGGGTCCCAGCGCAGCCCTAGCCTGGGCCCCGTCATGGGAGGGAGGCTGTCCCCTGCAGGCGCTGAGTGCCTGTGTAAGTTCCTTACGGCTGCTGTAGCGAATCCGCACAGATGAAGTGCCTTAAACACACACTTTTATTATCTTACAGTTCTGGAGGTAAAAAGTCCTAAAGTTAAGCCTGGCACAGTGGCTCATGCCTGTAATCCCAGCACTTTGGGAGGCTGAAGCAGCTGGAGCCCCAGACGTGGTGGTGTGCACCTGTAGTCCCAGCTACCTGGGAGGCTGAGGCAGGAGGATCACCTGAGCCTGGGAGGTTGGGGCTGCAATGAGCTGTGACTGCACTCCACCCTGGGAAACAGAGCGAGGCCCTGTCTTAGGAAAAAAAAAAGTCCTAAAATTAAGGTGTCGGCAGGGCTGGTCCCTTCTGGAGAAGGTGTGGGGCTGTTTCCTCGCCTTCTCCAGGTGCTCGAGGCCACCTGGATTTCAGCAGCTTGGTCTCTTTCTCTCACCCTCTCTCTCTCATCTCCTTCTGTGACTCTAACCCTGCTGCCTCCTCTTATAAGGACCCCTGTGATTACCCAGCGAGCCCACAGTAACCTCCCAATCATACCCCTCACTGGATCCATCGGCAAAGGCCCTTTGCCATGAAGGCAGCAGTCACAGGTGCTGGGGCAGGCCCATCTCTAGGGGCCACTCTTCCTACCTCCTCGTTCACACTGGGTGGGAAAACAGCTCACACGCCCGGCAGCCAAAATTGTCCTCTGAAGATGTGTCCTGAGGTCACCGCTCACCACGCACAAGGGCGGCAGGAGGTGGAGCTGGAGGAGGAACCCGGAGGACCTGCCCTTGGCCAGAGCAGCATCCAGCTGCCTGAGGTGGGCTGCACAGGTCCCGCTGGTCCACAGGGGAGAGGAGCCACAGGACGGGGGACCCGGCCGGCCACGCACGCGCCTGTGGGCCACGCAAGACCAGCCGTCCTGCCCACTGTGCCCTGTACACCTAGTTCAGATGAAACTGTCCTCACAGATGTGTCCCAGCAAGAGAACCACCATTGGATTTAACGATCCACACAACCCCAAGAGAATGAGGAAAGGAGAGAAGAGCCCTAAGCCACAGGCAGGGGAAGCCTGCACATCAGAGGATTCACCTTGGAAAACAAGGAAGTCAGACAAAATTCCGCGTGACGATACTCACAGCGTGATTTGACGCACTTAGCAATGATTCATTGCCCTCACCACGTCACCCACTGAGGAAAAGCAGTGAGCAGAACGGAGAAAAACTGCTGCCCGCGTGGAGCTCACAGTCTAATGTGGGGGGGGCACGACTTTGCCATAAACAAAACATCTGTACAGAGCTGGCGGCCACAGCAGAGGGACAGGGAGCCCGGCAAGGCAGCAGCCCATGTGAGTGCGGCCGAGTTTCTAAGTGGGGTGGTCAGAAGGACCAAGTCTGAGAAGGTGAAGGCGGCCCAGGACACAGGCTGGGCGGGGGGCAGGGGCCAGCAGCCCTGTGAGGAAGTGTCTAAAAATCAATGATGAGCCTGGGCACAGTGGCGCACACCTGTAATAGCACTCTGGGAGATCCAGGCAGGAGGGGTGGCAGCAGCAGCCCATCCAGAGTGGTCACAGGCCGCCATGGGGAGGCACAGCCAGGCCTCCCACTCCACAGCACAGGCAGGAGTCCCACCTCCCAGGCACTGGTTTCATTTGTGTGCACCCCAGCATTCCTGTGCTCTTGGGGACCCCCCACCCCCTGTAGGCTTGGAAGTACCTGCTCCCACTGCAGAGCCTGGCGCTCTGGGTAGCTGGAGCCGGGGCCTGCAGTCTGCTCCCAGAGGCGGCCCCCGGGCATGGTTGTGAGCCAGGTGAGAGGTGGCCCCAGGCCGCCCCTGAGCACTGGAACTGCAGGGGGAACTCACAGTGACATCACCTCCGCCTGGATGCCCTGGGCCCTGTGAGGGCCTGGAGCCCCCGCCCCAGGCTGCAAGGTGGCAGACGGGGCAGCAGGATGGCAGCAGTGGGTCCCTGTGTCCCAAGTCCCCAGGGCAGCCAACAGTGCCACCCCCACCCTCGAATGGCTGGGAAGGATCCACTCCCAGGCCTGGAGCCCCCACCACAGCCTCAACCTCCCTTCCTGCTGTGAGCACCCAGCCAAAGACAGCTGGGACCCACGGGACCAGCCCTGGAGCACTGGGTTTTCTGTTCCAGGAGCCCCCAGGTGCAGCTGCAGCCATCCAGGTTGTGGCCGTGGGCCCAGGCCTCCTGGTGGTCTTGGGGGCCAGGCAGGGCCGCCCCATCACCACAGACTTGGGATCATCCGCTCCTGCTGCCTGCCTCTCCCTGCTCCTGGTGCCCACGCTGATCTTGGAGCGGGGTTGGGGCCAAGCCCTGGTGCTGTTGCAGCCCAGTGGGTGTGGGCACCCTCAGGGCAGTGCTGATGTGCCAGTTCCCTCCCACCTCAGCCCTCCAGACAGTGGGCACCACCGAGTGCAGGAGGGAGGCCAAGGTGGGGCTGGGGGCAGCTTAGAGCTGCTCTGTGGGAACCCCTTGGCACAAGCAGCCTGGGCACCATGCGAGAGGCAGACAGACTCCTGGGAGGGAAGGGGCAGGTCCCTGGTGAGACCCCACCTTCAAGCTTGGGTGGGCCTGAAGGCTGGGGGCCAGGCTGTCGGTCCCAAGGACCAGCGTGGGGACTTGTGGTTCCTTTTCTGGGCCCCACCCATGGCTGCTCATGGGCCAGTTGGCACGCATTTCCCCCCCTCTGAGCCCACAAAAGCCCCAGCCTCAGCAGAGGACAGAGACAACAGAATGACCAGCTGCAGAGAGGAGCTACCCTCTGTCCTGAAGCAGAACGCCCACTGTGATGACCTGCCCGGAGAGGGGAGCCACTCACTCACTCCTGGCCTCCTCTGCTGAGAGCCTCTGAGCTGCTCTCATGCTTAGTAAAGCTCCTCTTCATCTCGCTGATCCTCCACTTATCTGTGTACCACAGAGGTTTCTGGTCAGAAAAACAACACCTCAAATATCCTGTTACATTTTGGGGGCTCGTCTGGGATCTGCGGGCGGGTGAGTAAATATCCTGTTACATTTTGGGGGCTCGTCTGGGATCTGCGGACGGGTGAGTAAATATCCTGTTACATCTTGGGGGGCTCGTCTGGGATCTGCGGGCGGGTGAGTAAATATCCTGTAACATTTTGGGGTGCTCGTCTGGGATCTGCGGGCGGGTAAATATCCTGTTACATCTTGGGGGGCTCGTCTGGGATCTGCGGGCAGGTGCGTAAATATCCTGTTACATTTTGGGGGGCTCGTCTCTCTCTGTCCTTTTCTCCTACTCCCTAAACTCCACAGTAACTCCAATGAAATAAAAATGCCAGGCCTCTGTCAACAGTTACAAGTGACTAGCGCAGCTGCCAGACTTAATGCACGGAGGACAGGCTTGCTGGGGAGGACCCCATCCAATCCCCCATCACCCTCGGGTGGTGGGAATGCTGTCTGTCTTCCAATCTCCAACCCAGTTTCCTTCATGGAGGTCTAGCTGTCACATGGGACCAGAGAAGGTCCCAGAGCAACTGAAGGTATCTGGCCAAGGTCACCCCTTGGTGTTATCCAAAGGCTCCCGGACTAACTCCAGACCCCAGCCTCCCATTAGGGTGTTGGCATGAGGACCTCCACTCTTCCCTGCCATTCTTTTCTTTCTTTCTTTTGTGGCTGTCATGGTTCCCAGCTCTTCTTTATACACAGGGTTAAGTATTAAGTATGTTGTTGCAAACCAGAAATATGACAGTAGAATGAGCATTTGGCTTAGTCCTCAAAACTATAAAATGGAAGGTTAAGGCTGCTGCAGATGAAGCCAGTGTGCCTTGGCATCTGTACGTGAATTTGTGGCAAAAATGTTATTGCCAGTTCCTTGGTTGCCAACTTGGTGCCAAGCACCTTCGGACTGAGAAGAGAAGCCTGGTCTGCGGAACAAGGTCTTCTGTGAACGCAAGGGCCAAGGCCCCGTGTGTGCAGGCTTTCTCTGCCTCACAGGGTAACTTGGACCTCTGTCTATGCTGTAGAATTGATCAGGAGACAGCCTCCCAGGGGCCACCTCAGGAGAGGCTACAAGAGGCAATCCCAGGGAAATAGAGAACCAAACCCCAGAGGCACCTGCAGTAGGGGAATCTAACCCTCTGCTCCTCCCATCCAGGTTCCGTCTCAAGCCTTCCCCAGCGTACAAATCCTCATTTTAGGCAGTTCCCAGTCAACTTAATTGAGATCTTGGCACGTTTCCAGATGGCCCTGACAGATACATAGAGGCTTCCCAGAACTTAACCCAAGTATTCGAGCTCTCCTGGAAGGAGGTCATGTTACTTTTGAATCCAACCCTGACCACTGCTGCAAAGCCAGTCACCCTGCAAGTGGCCGAGAATTCTGGGCATGAGCTTATACAGGGCCAGGGAAGAGGATGAGCTTTATCCACCTGGAAGAAGAGCAGGACCACTGGAGGATCCTGAATTCAACCCGTGATGACAGGGGAGGGTGGAGGATGAAACGCTTTCAGGCGCGCCTACTGGAGGGCTTGTGAGGGAATGGGACGAGGCCTCTGGATTGCGCAGGGCTGTCCATGGTGGGGCAGGGATGGGATGGAGGCCCACTGCCTTCCTGTGGGGATGGGAGGGGCCTTGGTGAAGTGGGCCTCGCTGTCTCCTGATTCGGTCAAAGAACAGCTCATATTAGGGGATGAGGAGGATGAGTTTACTGCACAGGCAGCCCCTGATGTCAGCAGGGGTATGAGGAAATGAGCTGTGGGACCAGATGGCACTTTGGAGGGCATCCTGGGAGTGGTCACTGCAGCTCTTTGCAGTGGGGACTGGAAGTCCCAAAAAGAGGGGAGGTACGGGAACAGGCAGAGGCTCCAACAGCTGCCTTGTGGGCTCATGGACCCCAGAATCCTTGGGTACACCTGCTGCCTGCTGCAAATGTGTTGGGCCAGGGCACTTCAGGAGGGACTTTCCAGATGGCTGGAGGCCACTCTGACCCTGCCCAGTTTGTGGGGACCACTGGAGGGCACCCTGACCCTGCCCAGTTTGCGGGGACCACTGGAGGTCAGCCTGACCCTGCCCAGTTTGCGGGGACCACTGGAGGTCAGCCTGACCCTGCCCAGTTTGCGGGGACCACTGGAGGGCAGCTGACCCTGCCCAGTTTGCGGGGACCACTGGAGGGCAGCCTGACCCTGCCCAGTTTGCGGGGACCACTGGAGGGCAGCCTGACCCTGCCCAGTTTGCAGGGACCACTGGAGGTCAGCCTGACCCTGCCCAGTTTGCGGGGACCACTGGAGGGCAGCCTGACCCTGCCCAGTTTGCAGGGACCACTGGAGGGCCGCCTGTCCCTGGAGATGTGGGTTGCTGGGTCTAGGGCCGGTCTCCCAAATGGTACAGCAGGACTGATGGGTCCCGGGGCTCCTCTCCCCACCTCCAGCAGTCCAGACCACCACTGCTATCCAGGGGCCCCAGGTGATTCTGGGGAAGGAGGATGGACTCCTTCCGGACTCCAGAGTGGGCCTGCCAGTTCTCCTCTCCACTCTGGGTGCCCCCATCTCTTGGCACAACCGTGAGAGGTATCTTAGGTCCCCTTTCTCCACCGTGTCGGGAGTCAACACAGTCCTGTGAATACAGGGAGCTTTCTATGCAAGGGGTTAGCTTCTTTTCCTTTAAGGAGGCATCTTCTCAGGCCAATTCCCCAGTTCCTGGGACTTGCTTCCTCCCCCTTGTTTGAGGAGGTCCTGGCCCCACAGCTCCACCTGTTTATAATAAGGAAGCAACACAGGGGCTGCCCCCACCTGTTAGTAGCTGCAATTTGGCGAGAGCCCCTTGGGACTGATTTAACGAGTCCATACACCCTCCCGAGGCACCTTTTTATCCCAAGCTTCAGTTTGAATCCCTGGAATGGAGCACTAGACCTGAGGGAGATGACAGCAGGAGTCAAGGGGCATGGCACAGGTGAGTGTGACTGATCCCTGCCAATTAGGCCCTCCTGCTTCGAGGATGGAGGTCATGCTCACATCCACGGCACAGATAAGGTCTAGGGAACTCAGAGGTTACTCGCAGTGGGAGCCTCAGGCACCACACAGATGAGCGTGAATATTCCTGCTGGCTGTGCCTCCCCAATTCATGGGTGAAGGTTGAACTTGCACCAATGGTCAGCATCTGCACTGGTCACTGGGACTCGGGGATGTAATGTTGGAAGGGGTCACATACCCGGGGTATTAGCTGGAAAGAGAGGGGAACACAGGGTTGCCTTCTCCCCATTTCCAGATGGGTAATCAGTCATTTTCAGCCTGCATTCCTCGCGTGCACCTAAAATCGCTAGAATTCATTTGACCCTCAGACGCTTAAGAAAGAAAGTCTTTTTACTTTTTTCCTCTTCTGTCCTCTCTTCACAGATGGGTAATCACATCTCTGCCACAGGACACTCCCCTCGGGTACATCCCCCAAACTGGGAAGAGTTTCGTTTTCCCAAACATTGAACTGCTTGGAAATCTCTTGAGGAGGAATGACTTCTCTTTGTCCATTCCCCCTTCACAGGACTCCAAGGTCAAGAGAGCTCTATGGCTTGGGGAAAAGGAACCCAGATGCCTGGCATGCCAGCAAAAGGGTAAAGATTCTTACCAGTCATACCCTCTCTTTCTCTGTGCAAACTGATTGTAGGAATGGAAAAAAAAATCACGATATTCTCTACCCCTCCACGAGTTCAAAGGCCAGAAGTACTGGCCACTTGGCATAGCTGAGGTAAGGTAATAAAACATATCAAAGGACTTTTTAGAAAAGGAATGCTAGGGTTAAAAGTTAGCTTAATTAAAAGCGGATATCCACAGATATCCAAGCTATAAGTATATTCAAAAGGCCTGTATGTCATTTCTCTTTGTGGATCCTGTTTTTCTGAAGAAAGGTTTTTCTTTTCTTTTCAGTCAGCTGAATTATTTTTCTCCATTTTTGTCTTGCCAGTCTTTTTTTTTCCTTTTGAGAAGGAATCTTGTGCTGTCACCCAGGCTGGAGTGCAGTGGTACAATCTCAGCTCGCTGCAACCTCCACCTCCTGGGTTAAAGTGATTTTCCTGCCTCAGCCTCCCAAGTAGCTGGGATTACAGATGTGCACCACTGCGCCTGGCTAATTTTTGTGTTTTTAGTAGAGACGGTGTTCACCATATTGGCCAGGCTGGTCTCAAACTCCTGATCTCAGGTGATCCACCACCTTGGCCTCCCAAAGTGCTGGGATTACAGGTGTGAGCCACCATGCCCGGGCCTTGTTTTGCCACTCTAATGCACACATAAGTGGCCCCAACATAAACTTCTGATGGTCTGGGACTCCTTGGTAAGGCAGAGAAGGTGCTCCTGACCTTGTTTTAGGAAAAACCTCTGTTTCCCTCCCTGAACCTCAGGAATTAGAAGTGAATGGATTCCTCTCAAAATCTGTTTTGGTTTTCCAGCCATGACCACTTATCAGGCCTTAGAAACTGCATGTTTTTCTAGCCCTGGCTCCAGAAGAGCTCCACTCTGGGGCCAGGAATCCAATTAAAAGATTAGCACATGAAAAATCTCCCAACTACAGGATCTCCTTTGTCTCTCTGGGCAGTTATATACGTGTGATATGTGTGATGTTTATATAAGAGAACTCTAATTGGTTGGCTTAAGGTGAAATAAGCACTTAGATCAAATATTCTTAAAGAAGAATAGAAGTTGTAATGTCTTTCAGTTCATGTGACTTTAATCTTTGAGAAATAAAAAGTTTTAAAAATTATCAGTAAAATTTAAATGTCTTCAGAGTGTACATGTGGCCCCAATTATGCAGGTCAGATACTGGGTTTGCTGAATGCTTCAAGCTCATAAACTGCTGCTTTTTTTTTCTTTTGAGACAGAGTTTCGCTCTTGTTAGCCAGGCTGGAGTGCAATGGCGCGATCTCGGCTCACCGCAACCTCCGCCTCCTGGGTTCAGGCAATTCTCCTGCCTCAGCCTCCCGAGTAGCTGGGATTACAGGCACGCGCCACCATGCCCAGCTAATATTTTGTATCTTTAGTAGAGACAGGGTTTCACCATGTTGACCAGGATGGTCTCGATCTCTTGACCTTGTGATCCACCCGCCTCGGCCTCCCAAAGTGCTGGGATTACAGGCGTGAGCCACCGCACCCGGCCTTAAACTGCTTCTTGGCTTCTGAAAACTATTCAGCTTGCCTGTTTTACAGTTTGGCGAAGGCTGGGGACATACAGCGTAGCCACATCACTAACTATGCTGGAAAGAACCAGTCCTTACCTGCGCCTAATACATAATTAAAATAACTCACCGTGTTCTACACGGAAATTAAAAATGGTCAAGAGTTGTCATTATAACATGTAATTGAGACTACTGAAAATAGATTTACATGCAAGGTGTGTGAGGAGAGTAAAATGTGGTTTGGTAAAAGATTATAACAAGGCAAGGGAAGGTAAATTTCTTTTTTTTTTTTTCTCTGAGGTGAATGAAGGGGGAAGGTAAATTTCTACCTGAGTTTAGAGGGTTAAAGGATATTTAAAAGCTAAAGGTTTGAACAAATTGTGGAAGGTTTATAAATAAAAATTAATATCATAGCCGGGCGTGGTGGCTCAAGCCTGTAATCCCAGCACTTTGGGAGGCCGAGGCGGGTGGGTCACGAGGTCAAGAGATCGAGACCATCCTGGTCAACATGGTGAAACCCCGTCTCTACTAAACATACAAAAAATTAGCTGGGCATGGTGGCGCGTGCCTGTAATCCCAGCTACTCAGGAGGCTGAGGCAGGAGAATTGCCTGAACCCAGGAGGCGGAGGTTGTGGTGAGCCGAGATCGCGCCATTGCACTCCAGCCTGGCTAACAAGAGCAAAACTCAGTCTCAAAAATAAATAAATAAATAAATAAAAAGTACAAGATAGTACTACTTTAAAAAAAATTAATATCATAAAAGAAATTTATTTTATTTTTTATTTTTTGAGACAGAGTTTCCCTCTTGTTACCCAGGCTGGAGTGCAATGGCGCGATCTTGGCTCACCACAACCTCCACCTCCTGGGTTCAGGCAATTCTCCTGCCTCAGCCTCCTGAGTAGCTGGGATTACAGGCACGCGCCACCATGCCCAGATAATTTTTATATTTTTAGTAGAGACGGGGTTTCACCATGTTGACCAGGATGGTCTCGATCTCTTGATCTTGTGATCCACCCACCTCGGCCTCCCAAAGTGCTGGGATTACACATAAAAGAAATTTATATTGACCCAATTCAAAAGGTTCTGATTTGCTTTATCCATAAATTGAACGATGGAATAAAAGCACACCAAGGTTTTCTTGACAAACTACCCTGATCTTTTACAAAAATCTGTAAAGGGTTATAAAAGGTTCTTAAGAATCTCACCTTGTGGTCAAACTGATTAAGATTGGATTGGTTTGTCTGTGAGGTTTCATTTTAAAAATTGAGGTTGACAGTAATGGTAAACTGATGCAAGGGTGAAGTCTGAAAAAGAAGGGAAGGATAAGAGGCTCTTTGGAAAAATAAGTCTTCCCTCTTAATGAGTAGAAGTTTTTGCTTTTTTAAAAATTTGAGTCATCATTTTGGCTACATGGATGACTTACGGTAACCTGGAATTCTATTAAATGTTTTTTGGGGAGGGTTGTTTTTGTTATTGGTTTTTGAGACGGAGTCTTACCCTGTCACCCAGGCTGGAGTGTCGTGGCACAATCTTGGCTCACATAGCCTCTGCCTCCACGTTCCGAGACCTGGGATTACAGGTGTGTGCCACCACCCCCACCTACTTTTTTAGATTCTTAGTAGAGATGGGGTTTTGCCATGTTGGCCAGGCCGGTCTCAAACTCGTGACCTCAGGTGATCCACCTGCCTCAGCCTCCCAAAGTGCTGGGATTACAGGCATGAGCCACCGCACCCAGCCGCCTATTAAGTGTTTTAAGACATGTTCAGTTACATAGAATGATGAAAATATGGTGGCGTTTGATCTTCAGGTTATATTTTAGTGAATAACATTAGTATGTGTTCCAGAATGGCGTGCGGTTTCCAAAACCCTGACATCTGAGCGAGGTCAGTCGTGATCACGGTTATTGTGTGAGGCTATCACAGACCACAGAGGCGGCCACGTTCCTTTGTCAGTCGTGCTTTAGCCTGTGACAACAACCCCAGGATGTTCTGACGTTCAGACAAGTGTCTTGTTTTGATCCTCTTCAAAGGATGGATGATAAGCCTTGAGAGCACGGATCACAACTTGGGAGACTGAAAACAGGCGTTGACCACTGAAGTCACCTTTTTTGACTGTTTTGCTTGGAACACGCTGATCCTTTGTTTTGTTTTCCAGAATCAAGTGGTTTTCTCAGTTGTGGGGTGAATCGACTGCAGCTTAGAAGAAACGAAAGGGATGGGCCGTCAGACCCCAAATGGTCCCGCAGATGAGCCTTGGATGATGGCCCCCTCTCTCCAGGAACCCTTAGATAGGCCTCTGAGAGGGGCCTGGCTGCGTTTTCCCAAAACAATGGCCCCGTCAGCATGAGGAGTTAGAGTGGCATCGTCCCTATCCTAATGGCAGTTAGATGGAGCTCTTCAGAGGTGGCGTGACAGCAGCAGCAGCCCATCCAGAGTGCCCACTGCCAACACACCATTCCACGGAGCAAATGGGAGCCCTGACCCATCCAGGCCCAGGGCCTGAAATCTGCTGTCACTCAGGGCCAGAAATTTATCTACACACCCTGGCTTGCTCGGTAACTTCTGGAAAGTGAGTAGCCTGTGGGGCCTCAGTTTCCCCACCTGTAAAACGGAAGCTGTGATAGCTCTGCCCTTCTGGAATTCCAATGAGGATTAAGAACAGAGTAGGAAGGCAGGGCGCGGTGGCTCACACCTGTAATCCCAGCACTTTGGGAAGCCAAGGTGGGCGGATCACGAGGTCAGGAGTTCAAGACCAGCCTGACCAACATGGTGAAAACCCATCTCTACTAAAAATACAAAAACATTTTTTAATTTTTTGCTGGGCATGGTGGCATGCACCTGTAATTCCAGCTACTTGGGAGGCTGAGGCAGGAGAATCATTTGAACCTGGAGATAGAGGTGGTGGTGAGTTGAGACGGTGCCACTGCACTCCAGCCTGGGCAACAGAGCAAGACTCTGTCTTAAAAAATATATACAGTAACAGCAACAACAATAAGAATGAAGGGTTTGGTGGTGCCGGGATGCCAGGACCCCAGCCCAGGCCCCTGAGGGAGGCTGCATCCACCTGCACCCAGCAGTGCAGGGACTCACGGTCGGGCGGTCGGAGGGGCAGGTGCTTTCCATTCCCCCCCACCATAACCCGGACACCAGCCATCGCCTCCCCAGCCCTGTCTGCCCGCTCCCTGCCCTTTACTTGATTCTCAATCTGGAGGCTGCTGTCCTCCTGAAGAGTATCCAGGTATCAGCATCCTGCTGTCAGACGCCACTCTGCTCCTTTTGGGCTCTTCAGGTCCCTTTGGGGACCCTCTGTCTGGAGGGCAGCTACAGGGTCTCCGGAGCCAGAGGCCTCTGCTGCACCAGCCACCCTGACTAGTGTCCTTGCTTGTGGGCTGCTGTCTGTTCACTCTGCCCCCGCCAGGCCCTAACAGACCCTGGGAGAGCCCCCAGAGGTGCCCTGCCTGTCTCAGACACACACACCCTTGCCCAGAGCCTTGCCAGGGGCTTAGGAAAAGCCCTACACATCCAATGAGCCACAAATGCTGGGTGGACGGATGGACAGGCTGACCCACAGGCCAGCAGTAGGTGGGGTGTGTGCAGAAGAAAGGCCCCCCCCAAGAGCCTATGGGGGCCATACCCCTCAGCTACCTTCCAGGCCAAAAGCCAAGGCTGGAGATCTCAGAGCTGTCCCAGCACCCAGCCACACTCCAGAGGGTGGGGGTGGTGCCCACGGGCAGCCCCGTAGGTTCTGTGGAGCGGCTGGGCCCTGGGCCAGACTTGGCTGGAGCGCAGCTTGGAAGGTTTGCAAGCGTGGGTGCTAACAGGAAGCACCAGGACGCTTGCCTCTGGGTGAGCTGTGATGATCCACACCGGGTCCATCACCCACCCAGGGGCTCCCCGAGGCACTGCCCACCTCCCCCTCAGGTGGTGGGACCAGAGGCCGCCTCCCGAGCCTCTGTTCAGCAGCACACTCCTCACTTCGGTTTTGAGACTTGCTTTTAACATCCTCACAGCTTTCTGCCCAGATTCTCCCTCTTCTGCTCCTCAAGCCCCCTACCCCACCCCCTCTGCCCTGGAGGTTTGTCTTCTGTGCCCTCCCACAACTCCAGGCTGGCACCTGGGCCAGCCCGCCTTCTCTGAGAGCCTCCCGTGCCCCCATGCCGAGCCCACCGCCTGCTGAAGGCCTCCTGCACCCTCTCCTACCTCCTCTTGGAGATGATTGACAGGCCACCCGCCACCTGGGACCCATCTAAGAGCAGCGCTCACTCACTCGCCCTTTGAGGCTCCCAGCTGCCGGCTGTCAACCTGACTGTGCACCAGCGTGGCCCGAGGCCAGATGCAGATTCCAGGCTCCACAGACAACCGCCTCCTCCAGGAAGCCCACCGTTAGGCCTTCCTCCAGGGCTCCTGGGAGAGTGAGACATTCAGGGCTGGTCACAGGGTCAGACAAGACTCCTCCGGGCCTGGGCTGGAGCTGTAGTGACATCCCTCTGGCCCTGCAGCAGTGAGCGAAGGTGCGCCCAGGTGCCCGGCTTTGCCAAAACTTCCCAGCTTTGCCAAAATTGCCTGGCAGGGACCATGCATCCTCAGGGAGGCAGCACAGCTCTGGGGGGGCACCTGCAGCCCTCTCTGCCAAGGGGAGGAGGGAAGGTCAGTGGAATCGCAGGCCACAGGCACCAGCATTCCCATCCCGGCTCAGGCCGCACGGAAGCCCCTCCACAGCGCCCACTCGTGAGCCCTTCGCCTGCCGAGGCTGCAGAGACCCTCCAGGCCGGCTTCCCTGTCACCAGGCCCAGCCTGGACTCGGCAGGGCCCCAGGTGGGCCTGGGGTGGACCTGGGTGCAGGGCGGGCCCCAGCCCGTGCCAGGTACATACCTCAGCCCGCTCTGCGCCGCACCAACTTGTCTCCCAGGATTTTTCCACACAAAACCCGTCTCCCAGGGAAGCAGCCAGTCTGATGTGCTGGGCGTTCCCACCCCGCCCTCCGGGGCCCCACAGTCCTGGCCCGACGCAGAGGCTGCCCCGCACGCTGGGCCGGGGATGGAGCCCAGGACACCTTGGCCATCCGCAGTGGCCTCTGGGATGAGCTGGGAGGCTGGTGGGGTCCGGACCACAGGCAAGGTAGGTCTTCCACCCCCCCGGCAGCCCCAGCCCGGCCCCCCCATCCTTTCAGGGGCCTCCCTTCCCCCTCTAACCCCCAACACTGACCTCTGACTCCCACCCTACATTTTCTGCCCCCTCAGCACTGACCTCACCCTCACATCAGACCTCTGCCCCCAGCCCCACTAGGGCAAAAGTCTTCAGGGGACGGGGCTGGGTTAAGGGTCTGCCCTGGAGGAGAGCCCAGAGCCAGAGTCCAGGGTCCAGGGAGAGGCACAGGCTGTCAGACGAGCTCCTGAGGGAAGCCGGGGGGTCACAGATGTTCAGCTCCCCCCCTCAGCCCTCCAAGGCTTGCCCCCCACCCCCATCTACCAGGGCCTGTCCCAGAGGCCAGAGAACCTCAGAGCCCTCCTGCTGGCCCCACTGGCTGTGGTGCTCAAGGGAGATCTTCCAGGCACAAGCCTCGTTTGATCTGGGACCCCACCCCACCCACTCCACCCTCACTCCCTCTCCAATCCAGCCTCCGCTCTCCCAGACCCCCTGGCCCCCATCCCCACCCACTCCACCCTCACTCCCTCTCCAGCCCAGCCTCCGCTCTCCCAGACCCCCTGGTTCTTCAGCACACACCCACTCCTGCCCCAAGCCTGGCAGGCCAGGTCCCTCTGAGTCAACCCCCTGGGGCAGCCCCACCCCCTGCACCCTGACTCATGTGCTGGGAACAGCCTCTCAACCCAGGGCCTGGGGGACAGGAGCAGAGTGGTGCCAGGGTCCCGGGAGCCAGAGGGGGTCGAGCCAGCTCTTTGGAGGCCTCTGTTGGGGGTGAGGGGTCCTGGGGGTGAGTTCCAGGGTCTGCAGGCCTCGAAGGAGGGTCGGTTCATCCACAGGCTTCCTGGTGGGGAGGGGCTCGCTGGGTTCTGAGGACCAGGGCCAGGGCTCCATGGGGTCCCGTTGGACCCCAAAGCTCCACTCCTCCAGCCTTTGTCCTGACCCCTGGCACTGACCCCTGCCCCCCCTACACACTGTGTCCTGCCAACCCTGCCTCGGCCTCATCCCCGCCTCCGCAGCAAGGCTGGGCTACCATGGAGGCTGCCTGGTCCTTAGAGCTCCCACAGGCCCTAGACCCCCGGGGGTGGGACAGCTCCCATTCAGGCTGGGGTGACAGGACATATCCCCCGAAGGCCCCTGGCCCTTCCCGATACTCAGGACACGGGGCCCCTCTGTCCCACCCCCACCTCAAAGGGCCCAGTCTGGCCTTTACAGGGCAAGAACAAGGAGGACCCAGGCCGGTGGCCCAGTTGTGGGACGGGAGAAAAGGAGGCAGGCCAGGCTGGGACCTGGGGCCATGCGGGAGGGGCCTGTTCTTCCGCCCAAATTCCACCTTAAGCAGGCGGCAGCCCCTCCCTCCCACCTGGCCAGGTGTCCCCGCCCCCAGCTGTGCTCAGGGCTGGGCAGGCGTCTGTCTCCAGGCGGCTCTGGGTGAGGCCAGCGGGGCGGGGACTCCGGGGAGAGGGCCTCGAGGGACGGAGCAAAGACAGTTGGGCTTAGAGGCGGCCGCCAGGCCCAGGCCCGAGGACGGCAGGCGCCCACCGCCATGCAGGATGGTAACTTCCTGCTGTCCGCCCTGCAGCCAGAGGCCGGCGTGTGCTCCCTGGCGCTGCCCTCTGACCTGCAGCTGGACCGCCGGGCCGCAGAGGGGCCAGAGGCCGAGCGGCTGCGGGCAGCCCGTGTCCAGGAGCAGGTCCGCGCCCGCCTCCTGCAACTGGGACAGCAGCCGCGGCACAACGGGGCCGCTGAGCCCGAGGCCCAGGCCGAGACTACCCGAGGTAGGCCATAGCCGCAAGGCGGGTGCCAGGCAGAGACGGTGGGGCGGTGGGGATGGTGCCAGGGCAGAGGCCTCGGCGGGCCAGCTCCAGGGTTCAGCTCCTGACTCACCCAGGCCTCACACTGAGTCATGCACCCCGCCCCAACGGGCGTGGGGAGAAGCCATGGGTGGGGCGGCCCCATCCAAGCAGGGACCCCCGAGTCCTCCAGATGTGGAGCCTGGCTGGGCCCCACCTGTGCCCAGCCTTGAGCTCTCCCTGTGGGGGATGACGGGAAGGCTGGCACCTAGCAGGCAGGCCAGGCCCCTGGGTTGGGAAACCCGGAACACGCCCTCACCTGGCCCAGGCAGCACAGGTTCAGGGTCTCGGGACACCCAGACACCCACGCTCCCCCCACACCTCATGGGAAGAGCAGAGCAGGAAAGTGGGGAGCGGTGGGGACGCCGGAAGTCCTGGAGGGAAGCCAGGCCTGTCTGGGCCAGGGGCTCCCTGAGGAATTAGAGCGGAGGGCTGGCTGGAGTGACCCAGATTTCTCTGTGGGGACAGCAGGTGGAGGAGCACCCTCGGTGGCAGCCAGACCCGCCCGTGGCGGAATCCTGGCCCTGCTCACGCGTGTGTGTGTGTGCCAGTGAGGGCAGGTGACAGGCTCACACACACGCTGCGCGTAGAAGGCAGTGGCTCTAGAAATGTCCTTTGCCACTCTACAGCCACAGGGATCAAGCTTAGACAGTGAGATGAACCTCCCAGAATGCCAGGGACCCAGCTGCCATCGTTGTGGTCCACTTGGTGTTTAGACGGTCCTCCCCAGGACTGGCTTCCAGCCGCTGGCCAGGGGAAGTGACAGTCGCCCAGCAGAGGGGCCAGCCCTGAGGCCTGGACTGAGGGGTCCTCCCTCCCTGGGCCTCAGCCTTGCTGGTGAGACCAAGAGGGGTGCCCAGGGGTCATGGGGTGGAGGAGGGTGAGGGAAGGGTTAATTACCACCCAGCTACCCTGCCAATTAGAGGGAGGTGAATTATAATTGGGGGGTGGGGGTGAGGTCTCCAGGCTGGGGCGTGCCCCCACTCCGGGCTGGGCCTCAGGAGCGTCACAGGGTTAATAGCCCCTGCCCAGAAGCCCCATTAACCAGGATGGGTGAGGCCCCTGATGTGGGGTGTCCTGCACACAGCATCCAGCTCTGGGCAGAGCTGTGGGAGGCCATGGCCCCCTTCCCACACCCCACCCTGAGTGCCTCAGCCAGGTCACCCTGCCAGGCCCTCTCCTGCCCCGCCGCCAGCCTGTCCACTCCGCCCACCCACGGGTTCCTCCTGCTGCCCAGTTGCCATCCACCTGTGGGACCCTCACTCGCCGCCCACTCTCCACTCTCCACCCACCACTCTCCAACTTTTCAACAGTCACAGCTGCCCCCCGCCCTCCTCCTGCCCATCACTCCATCCTCCCCCCCACCCCCACCCCCCTCCTGCCCCTCACTCCATCCTCCCCCCCCACCCTCGCCCTCCTCCTGCCCCTCACTCCATCCTCCCCCCCACCCTCGCCCTCCTCCTGC
>CM052657.1:116980515-117003730 GCA_028533165.1 Leontopithecus rosalia | reverse complement strand
TATATGGAACTAAGTATGATTTTATATATATATATATATATATACGTATATATATATATATATATATATATATATATACGTATATATATATACAAGTTAGATATAATAAGCAGTGAGTTATATTTCAAGCACTCATTGTGCCGGGGTCTGCACAGTTCTCCTTCCTTGATGCCCCTGGGAGGTGTTACCCACAGAATTTGGAAGCTGTGAGTATTCTTATGGCAATACAATCATCTGCATCAGTGCCATGAGGTTCCACCTTTCTTTCACAACAGGACGCACTTGGAGAACATGGCTGTGGCTGGGCACGGTGGCTCACGCCTATAATCCCAGCACTTTGGGAGGCCGAGGAGCATGGATCACCTGAGGTGGGGAGTTCGAGATCAGCCTGACCAACATGGAGAAACCCCATCTCTACTAACAATACAAAATTAGCTGGGTGTGGTGGCACATGCCTGTAATCCCAGCTACTCAGGAGGCTGAGGCAGAGAATCACTTGAACCCAGGAGGCGGAGGTTGTGGTGAGCTAAGATCATGTCATTGCACTCCAGCCTGGGCAATAAGAGTGAAACTCCGTCTCAAAAAAAAAAACAAAGAAAAGAAAAAGAAAGTGGCTGTTTTACCAAGGCTTTGACTGGAAGTGGATGCTTCCCTTTAAGGAGTCAGTTTCAACTCAGAGCCAGTAAAAGTCCAGTGGGGACACTGACCTTAGGCCCTTCATCTACACAGTCCCTGTCCAGGGCTCCTGAGCTGTGGTCAGCAAAGAATGTCACTCTCTAACAGGTCCAGGAGCTCCAGGTTTATTATGAGCCCTTAAGAGGAGAGAATCACCCGCCTTACGGTGTTTGAGGTACAAACCCATGTTGGGCTTGATTAAAAGCGCTTATATGAGAGTCCTTGTGGAATGAACTTTCATGGAAGCCAATCCAAGTGGCGCATGTAGAATAATGATTCTTGGGGTCGGGCGCAGTGGCTCACGCCTGTAATCCCAGCACTTTGGGAGGCCGAAGCGGATGGATCACGAGGTCAAGAGATCGAGACCATCCTGGTCAACATGGTGAAACCCCATCTCTACTAAAAATACAAAAAATTAGCTGGGCGTGGTGGCACGCGCCTGTAGTCCCAGCTACTTGGGAGGCTGAGGCAGGAGAATTGCGTGAACCCAGGAGGCGGAGGTTGCGGTGAGCTGAGATCGCGCCATTGCACTCCAGCCTGCATGACTAGAGCGAAACTCCGCCTCAAAAAAAAAAAAAAAGAATAATGATTCTTGCCGTATTTGATGGAATCAGGCCAAGTATAACACTGAGGTCTATTTTGCAAACCATTCAGTCCTATGTAATTTTTTATCCAAAGTGGGGACTGGAGAGAGAGAGAGAGAAATCATGTTTAAAAACTTATCACTTATCAAACCCGTCATCAAATTCTGAACTCAGTAGCTGCCTTGTCGTCTTTGGCTACATTGTAGGTTAACCCTTCTTGTTCCCGTGAACCTACCAGCAGCAGCTCCAAAGGAACAAAAGGGTTGGGTGATGTGAAAATGATCAACATTCTAATTTTGAGCAATTATTCTGAGGATCCTACCAGGCAATGAGAATGAATAGGGCGTCCATGACCCAGAGGTTTCCTTTTGGAAAAGTGAGACCAAGGGAGCTGACAAAGGCCAAGCCCCATGCACCCAGATCCTGGTGAGCGCGACCACAGCCACCGCTCACATGTGTCACGAGGCACCCAGATCCTGGTGAGCGCGACGACAGCCACCGCTCACCCGGTGTCACGAGGCACCCAGATCCTGGTGAGCGGGACCACAGCCACCGCTCACATGTGTCACGAGGCACCCTTTCTCTCTCTGGTTGGAGGAGGACTCAATTCCACAGTTTCACCTCAGCATTTACCTTATGATAAGGAGTCCCTGCAACGCCCTCTGAGATGCATTTTTTTGTCCCAGACTCAATTCCAAGCTTTAGGTCAAAGCCCTCGGAGCAAAAACTGGATCTGAGAGATCCAGAGGCAAAGGAAGTTAAAAGGCACAGCAGAGGCGATTGTGGCTGACTCCTCTCCATGAAGCCAAGACCAAGCTTCCCGTTTCATGGATAAAGGCCATGGTACTATCCATGGTATCAGTGAGGTCTGGGAAATTCAAGGCTAGTGACGGAGGGACGTGGGAAAGAGACAGGTGAGGGCGGCCAGTTCCTGTCCTCTAGGCCCCCCTGCTCCACGGGTGCAAGCCGCTTTGGTATTCATGGCGCCTGCCAAGCTCACTGGGACTCGGGATACAAGGATGAAAGAGGGCAAGAGGGCGCTCCTCCTTCCTTCCCTCACTTACCCGGGTGTGTGCTGAGAAGGGAAGGAACCAGCAACGTCCGCTCCTCTCTCTCTAGATGGGCAGCCATTCGTCTTCAGCCTGTGCCCTGGTTGAATGCTTCCTGGACTCCTGGGACTGCTTTGAAAAAGCACCTTCTGGGAGCCGCGGTGGCTCTGGCCAGTTGTCCTGGCACTTGAGGAGGTGGGGCTATGTGTTCAAGGCCAATCTGAGCACATGACAAGCTCTCATTGATTAACAAAAAAAAAAAAAAAAAAAAAAAAGGGCCAGGCGCAGTGGCTCATGCCTATAATCCTAGCACTTTGGGAGGCCAAGGCGGGTGGATCACGAGGTCAAGAGATCGAGACCATACTGGTCAACATGGTGAAACCCCGTCTCTACTAAAAATACAAAGAATGAGCTGGGCATGGTGGGGCGTGCCTGTAATCCCAGCTACTCGGGAGGCTGAGGCAGGAGAATTACCTGAACCCAGGAGGCGGAGGTTGTGGTGAGCCGAGATTGCGCCATTGCACTCCAGCCTGGGTAACAAGAGCAAAACTCCATCTCAAAAAAGAAAAAGCACCTTCTTTTCTCCTCTCTCCTCCTCGGTTCTCTTCACTCACAGGTAACTGTGTCTTCGTCCTGGGGGATGATCCCCTCAGATGCATCCTCCAAACCCGGAAGAGTTTCCCAGACCTTAAGCTGGTTGGCTGAGGATGGGGCTCAGGGGAAGGGAACCGAGAAGCCCGCCATGCTGGCAAAAGGGTCACGTTTCTTACCAGCTGTGCTTCAGCCTACCTCTCCCAGGCAAACGCGTAAAAGGCCTTGGAAGTGCTGAGCTGGCCTTCCCTTCCCCTGGTTCTCTTTTGATACGTGTTTTCTAATAACCCATCTGCTCTTGCTTGAGGCCCCCAGACTCCAAACAGTCACGCCCTGCAGCCTCTGACGATGGCCCCTTCTGCCAGGAACCCTTAGATCAGCCTCTAGAAAAGCTTTGGCTGCCGTTTCCCCAAAACAGTGACTCCCACACCCTGTCAGCAGGAAGCAGTTAAGATCAGTCTTTGTCCTTCTCCAGATTTCCACAGTTAGATGGACTTCTGTGGAGGAGGGAATGAGACAGCCCCCTGGGAGAGGGTCCCTGGAAAACTGCAGCCAGCCTGCCCACTGAGGTGGAGCCTTGGGAAGTTTGGGCCCTTTGTGGGGGTGGAGGGCATTCTAGCAGGGACTCTGTCCTGGCGAGCATCCTTCCTTTTCACCCGGTAAAATCCTGTCTTACCCACTATTCAAATTGTGAGCCTGAATTTTTATGGCTGTAGGACAAGAACCCCATCTCTCACTGGACTAAGGGGAAGTCTGCTTAAGGAGAGGTGGGCTGGCCGAAGGGAGCTCTGCCGGATCCTCAACACTAAAGGGGCTGAGTCCCTCCACCCAGTCCCCTGCTGGGAACCCAAAGCCTTTTTCCCGGGGGAGGGGAAGACGGTCTGGGGTTGGAAAAGAGAGTTTCTGGGGACCAGAACATAAAAGTGTAAGGGTGAGTAGGGTTATGGAAGTTGGAATGGGCCAGGTGTGGGAGTGTATGCCAGTAATCCCAGTGGGAGGCCGAGGTTGGAGGCTCGCTGGAGGCTGGAAGTTTCAAAGCTGTAGTGAGCTGTGATGGCGCCACTGCACTCCAACCCAGGTAACAGAGTGAAACCGCCCCCCAAAATCAAAACAATCAAGGCATAAAGAACCCAAAGCTGCATGGAAAAATGGAGAAGAAACGTCGATACACGCTCTGTGTGTAACTTCCTCTTGCCTGCCCCAGATACTTGCCCAGGCCTGTGCGCCTGCAGCGTTTACCCTGAGATACCTTTGCCATGAAACATCTTGCTTTTATTATTATTTTTACAACACCCTAGTATAACAGCTTTGGAAAGAAAAGACAACATTCTGCTTATGGCATCCTGTTTTTAGTAGAGGTATTTCCATTGACAAAATATCGTCATTCTCAGTTGCTGAAAATGCCAAATCCAAGATCACAACATTCCTACAGGAGATGTTAATGTTGATCTCAAACAGCCGTTGCCGGGAGATTCATTTGATGACTCTAGTTTTTCCGAAAGAGATGATTCAGATGATCCTGACGTTAGGTCTGTGTTGAAATAACTCCAATAAAAAAAGAAAAAGAAAAAAGAAATAACTTCAAGAACAGTTTTTATAATTTATTTTCACATTGAAAATCAGATTTTCTTCAGCCTTGTGGGAAGTAGAAAAGTTCCTTTTTAAGGTTTCCTTTCCTGTTGAAGAATAAGTGTGCTAATAACTTTGTGAAGCCCTTTCCTATGTAGCTGTTAACATGCCCTGCTTGCAGGCATGTAGTACATTGTATGTCCTTGTACTTTCACCAGGGTATCTGTGCTGCACGTGCTCACAGGCGTGTCCCAGCTCTCCACTGCTTTTACCTGTTGAGAAAAGTTTTACGTTATCAGCCAATGGGGTTTTAGTTTAGATGGTGGGGTCTGGCTCCCACAATGAAAATCAGACACAGTGGTAGGCATGACCCCAAATGAGTAAGGGATAAATTTGTTTGTTTTCCTTTGTTCATGGTACTCTGCGGCAAGATGGCTGGCGAGGGTCCCCTCCCTGCAGCCCAGGAAGTAAAAGTTGTGTTGCTGAAAGATCCTTTGTCTCAGTGCTGATCGTTCTTTGTGGCACCGAGCACCGATTTCCAACATGCCTCAGAGAGCATGTTCATGTAAAATTAAATGAATGCCAGCAGGAAGTCACATTTTTAATTTTTCTACGCAGGAAAGGGGTTAAAAATAAAAATGTCCTCCAAACATATGAAAAACGTTTACACTGACTCATCATTAGGGAAATGCAAATTAAAGTGACACCAAGACCCCCCTTCTCGTCTGTCCTACTGGCAAAAACATAAAATATGCATTTCCGGCCACTCAGAAACGTCAGTGCAAGGTTATTCACTGCGACGGGGGATTGAGATGGGAGCACTGGAAAACACAGAAGCGTCTGTGCCTGAGAGACTGGCCGGGTTAGACTGCAGCACATTCACACATGGAATCCTTTTTGCTGAAATCCAGCTGCTGGAACCAAAGAAATCCCTCCGATAACCACCAAATAAATTAGTCAAACCAGTCAGGACTAGGGGAGCACCCAGTGTGACAGGTGAAGCGACTGTTATTCCGAGGGAATGGTGGCCACACGGAGGGCAGGGCAGAACAGAGCCAGACCGAGTCTCTGTGAAACAGAGACGCCGTCAGATATGGTGAAGTTAAGGCCAGAGAATCCAGGTGCGGATGAGTCATCAGGTGGCAAATCGGCTTCTCGGAGGGTGGTTGAGGAATTGAGAAACTTTCATCCGTTCTCTAGAATTGAACAAATAAATAATTGGGTTTTTCTTAGACTGAGTCTCATTCTGTCACCCAGGCGGGAGTGCAGTGGCAAAATCTCAGCTCACTGCAACCTCCGCTTCCCAGGTTCAAGCAATTCTCCTGCTTCAGCCTTCTGAATAGCTGGGATTACAGGCGCCTGCCATCACGCCTGGCTAACTCTTGGTATTTGTAGTAGAGATGGGGTTTCACCATGTTGGCCAGGCTGATCTCGAACTCCCGACCTCAGGTGACCCACCCACCCAGGCCTCCCAAAGTGCTGGGATTACAGGCATGAGCCACCGTGCCCCGCCAATAAATAAATTTTTGTAGTTAATAGAAGCTGGATTTCTCACTGTTGGAGAATACAAGCAAGGAAGGAGGGAGGCTGCAGCAGGCCATGCTGTGCTGTGCTGTGTGAAGATCCAAGATGGCAGCAGAAGCCATGCTTTCCAATCTACACACAGGAGAAGGCACGTAGACCTGTGAGCACCTGTCTGCACCCACCCGTCAGGACACTGGCTCCTGTTTCCGTCTGTCTTTGCTGAAGGCGATCATACCCGGTTTCAATGAGCACTTGCAGCGCCCAGATTCCGGATGCAATATTCTGCAGTAAAGGAATAATGGCTCCTGGGAGAAATGGGTGATTCAAGGCCTGGGGCAAGAAATATACAAGAAGGTCCTCGAGTATCTTTTAGTAACAGAAAGTAAAGAAGTACTCAAAACAGACCAAAAAAAAATAACCAATAAAGGTTTGTGGAAAGCCCACAGTTCAGGGTCCAGCCCTGCAGGGTTCTGTGAGCCGCTCCGGGCTGGCATGGAGAGGAGAAATTGTAGAAATAAAAGACACAAGACACAGAGATAGAGAAACAGAGTTTGGGCCCGGGGTCCACGGACAGCCAGGTCATGGAGACCAGCAGTGGCCCCGAGTGCCGATGCTCTCACTTTATCGATTTGAGAATCTGGGGGCAGGACAGGGAGGGCGTGGCTTTGGTGGTCGGAGACTGGGGGCCGGGTGGACAGGGCGCAGCAGGGACAGGGTCAAGTATATCACGTGTCATTCAGGTTGTGATAACCTGCTTTTTGCCAAGCAAGGCTAACTCTCTCTCTCAGAGTAAAAGCTGCTCCGGCTTCATGTCAGCTTCCTGAGCCGGGCAGACTCTGTCTTGGCTTCTGCATTTTAGTTATTTTTCCACCATCGAGTGTGTAGCTGGGGCCGGGTGACACTGGGCACCTCCAGGAATGCGTTTGTTGATAAGAGGCTGAGCGAAGTGGCACCAGCAGAGCCTGGGAATGCAGCTGCCGTCCTGTGCCCAGAGCCCCCGTTACCTGAGCTTCACCCCTCGCACCTGGCACTGTTGTATTTCTCACGTACTAGTTTATCTTTTAACGTTTTGCTTACTCTGCGTTTGTGAAAAATTTGCTTCAGCTAGGTTCTCCTCCCCTTTAAAACTAGGGTATAAAAGACCACCTAACTTTTTCTTAGGGGCCGAGAGAATTTGGGGCGTCAGCCACCTCTCAGTCACCGGCATAATAAAGGACTCATAATTCAATCTCAGACTGTGGCGCATTCCTTGACTCGCTCGGGTACAGCAAGGTAGGGGCTCAGGAATCTCTGGCCCCCAAAGTGAGGTGAGGAGCATAAAGCATCAGCCCTTTTCACATAAAGAATCAGCACTTCTTTTCCCATAGAGAATCAGCCCTTTTCCCATACTTACCAAGAAAGAACTAAAACATGACAATTTATTTATTTTACTATTACTGATTATCTTTTCCAAGAAAAAAGGAACCAGGTGCAGAAGCAGAACATGAGAGCAGACGTGAGACGTGAGCACGGAAGCACAGCCCCACAGAGAGACAGGGAAGCCCCCGGATGTCTGCGGGTCTCCCTGACAGCCGTCAGGCCTTGTCACAAGAGCTCGGAGAAGCGGCGTTTTCTCCAAACTTCCCCAGGAAGGAGTCGTCTCTGCCATCTTGGACGTCTCCTCCCCTAGCTGGCTAAACAGCGGGTGCTTTCCCAGCGCTGGCACTGCCCCACAGCCGAGGCGCCCTCCAGCAGCCCTTATGCGGGCGGGACAGAGGACTTAGAGCATCTTGCCTTAGTGTCATTCATTCAGTGTCACCCCAGGTTCACACTTCCAACCTGAGAGGCATTAGTAAAGGAATCAGATCACCTGTGAATAACTAAGATCACACATGAATAATAACTATTTCTAATTACTTTCTTCTTCATTACTCACATGGAAATAGGCTGAGGCCTTTTGCTCCTGCCTCGGAGCTTATGGGATCTCCCCCCTGCACACAGGAGCCAAAGGGAATCAGCTCCTGATAGCCAAGGCTGAATGTCAACAGCAATATAATGATGACATTGGATTTCAAGCCACAGAGTGAAATAGGCAGCCTCAACCGGCTGGGCTCAAGTGATCCTTCTGCCTCAGCCTGTTGAGTAGCTCGGCATGTGCCTCCGCATTTGGCTATTTAATAGTGCTAGTGTAGGGAGAGGGTCTTGCCACATTGCTCAGACTCACCCTAAACTGCACTCAAGCAGTTCTCTTGCCTCAGCCTCCCAAATTGTTGAGATTGCAGCCATGAGCCACCGTGCCCACTTAGAGATGCCTTAATGGATCTAAGCCATTACGTGAAAAGAATGGCTCTTCTTCTTTTTCCTGAGATGGAGTCTCGCTCTGTCGTCCAGGCTGCTGTGCAATGGCATAATTTCAGCTCACCGCAACCTCTGCCTCCTGGGTTCAAGCGATTCTCCTTGCTTCAGCCTCCAGAGTTGCTGGGACTCCAGGAGTGTGTCACCATGCCCGGCTAATTCTTGTAGCTTTAGTGAGAAGGGGTTTCACCATGTTGGCCAGGCCAGTCTCAAACTCCTGACCTCAGGTGATTTGACACCGTGGCCTCCCAAAGTGCTAGGATTACAGCATGAGCCACCATGCCTGGCCCAAGAAATGGCTCTTCTTTACGGTAGAATTGCAATTAATGCAGATGGAAAAGGAAGCAGAGAATCACCGTCAGGCAAACACCACAATAGTCATCACTGGAGACAAGGTGCCCTGGTGGATGCTAAATTTTATGAGGAAAAGTTTGGAGAAAAAGAATTGGCATAATCTTTAAGTATCTCTCTAATATACTTATTATCTGCTTGGAGCAGACAGCAACTGTATGTGGAAACACTCATCAGATATCATGTATCTCTTTGACAGAAGTCACCATCACTGTAACAAAAGGTACCCACATCAGCAGATGCCACGTTCCTCACTGATGGAAGTCACCATCACTGTAACAAAAGGTACCCACATCAGCAGATGCCACGTTCCTCACTGATGGAAGTCACCATCACTGTAACAAAAGGTACCCACATCATCAACTCTGTATAGGATGTACTGAGAAGAGCCTAGCATCATTTCTGTAGTTTGTTTGTTTTTCCTTTGACAGGGTCTCATTCTGGCACCCAGGCTGGAAGGCAATGGCATGATCATGGCTCACTGCAGCCTCAACCGGCTGGGCTCAAGTGATCCTTCTTCCTCAGCCTGTTGAGCAGCTCGGCATGTGCCTCCATGTTTGGCTATTTAATAGTGCTAGTGTAGGGAAAGGGTCTTGCCGCGTTGCTCAGACTCGTCCTAAACTGCACTCAAGCGATTCTCTTGCCTCAGCCTCCCAAATTGTTGAGATTGCAGCCATGAGCCACCGTGCCCAGCCCATTTCTGTAGGATGGTTGCCAAAAATGCATAACATTGTTCCCGAATGAGAGAACATCAGACACAAACTGAGAGATGTTCTCCAAGGTGATTGGTGGACAGTCTTTAAAACTGTTAAGATCATGAAATTCAAGGAAAAGCTGAAGAACTGTCCCAGGCTGCAGGAGGCTGGGAGAAGTAACAGCAGAATTCAAAACGGAATCGAACAGAAAAGGCCATCCGCGAAAACACAGGTGAAATTCAGTAAGGTCGTCACTCACTGGTGCCGTGCCAATGTTGGTTTCCCGGCTTTGGTGACTACACTACAGTCATGTAAGATGCTGCCAGCTGGGGGAGCTGATGAGGGAGGTACCGAAGCTGTCCATACCGTTCCTGCAACTTTTCAGTCAGTCCTAAATTGTTTCAAAATAAAAAGTCAGAGAAAAATCAATACTAAGTGTATTGGCTGAAATAATACAAAAGGTGGAATAAACGGAGCAGCACAGTGACCAAGAGCACAGGTCCCGGAGCTTCCTGGTTCAGCCTCTGCTGCTTCTCAGCTGTGTGACATCAGGCAAATTATCTAACCTCTCTGTGTCTCCATTTTCCCTTCTGGAAAGTTGGGCAGCAATAGCACCTGTGTCATCAGGTTGTTATGAGTGTTAAATATGCCTATGTAAGCACTTAGTACTGTGGTTGGTACAGATGAAGCCCTTAGAAAGTGATAGGGTTTCCCCCGCCACTCAGACAGATTCCGATAGAAGTGCTGGTTTCTGTCAGTTCTATGATAACCAGAACTGGAAAAGGGCAACGAACCCATCTGAAGAGCAGATGTTGCGTTGACAGATCTGTTGACTGGTCCTGGGAATTACCATGGAAGATAAGGAGATGGGACATGTCACACAGAGCGGAGAGGAGGGGAGAGGCCGAGGTGCACACATGTCAGTATTATACGTTCTAGAAGAGGGAGCAAAAAAACGGGGGAGGAAGAAACCCCTGAATAAATAATAAAGTTAACACAGAATTAAGGAAAGACGAAGAGCTTCGGACTGAAAGGCTCCAAAGAGGCAAGATAAGAAACAACCTACATTTCGAAGAGAAAGTTCCAGAAAGGAAAAGCAGATCTCCTACCACAGAACAGGAAGTAGATTGATACCAGATTTCTCAGCAAATCATGCTGAAATAATCAACTGGGAGGCCGTTAGACTGAGGAGGCGCCAGTGCCCTGAGTTCTTAGATAAGCAAACTGGAGCCCAACTTAGCATGAATGGTTAGATTCTCGGAAAACACAACGTTGTCAAACATGACTTCAAACTAAACACAGTAGTGAGATCCTAGGAAAACACACACAGCTTCAGTCTAGGGACTTTGAAGCTCCTGCTTTGATTTAGCCCATCTTTTTTTTAATATAAGTTTTCCTTCCACATGTACCTTGTAAATGTTTTCCCCTTATGTCCCTTCAGGGGAGCCCTGAACTACCTGTAGTTTTGTGCTGCCCAATTCAAGAACTGTTGTTGGCTAAAATAAACTTTAAAATTTTCCATTGTCTGTTTATCTTTTAGCGGTTCAGGTGTCAGAAGTGAGATCTGAAAGAGTCTCCTCCTGGCTGTAAGAATGCCTGGGAGTGATGAATAATCACGTGTGGCTGCCCATCGAGCCTCTGCTCTCTCTGCCTTCTTGCTGCTGATTCAGACATCACCAGCAGCAGATCCGTCTTGGACGCAGGCTCCACAGCTTTCATCCTGAGATCCTCAACTTTATTTGAGAAAAAAAAAATCCAGACTAGTTCTCGTGTCAAACTGGACGTGTCAGGAAGTGAACTGGGCCTAGGAGGAGACCTGCAGAAGCTGGACTGGGCCCGGGAGGCATCTTCAGACAGGTAAGGATTTGGGAAGACAGAATAGTGACATTATCTGAATCCAAGGAGTCTGAGATTCCTCCATCTGAGAACCTAAACTTGTCTAGAGAGGTTGGTGAGTGGGTAAGTGGTGACCTAACAAAGCGATTCATCTATAGTGTGCCCTGGAAAAGATGAAATCCAGAACAAGAGAAAATGGAATGCATTGTTAAATTTAATTTTTCTGACGCAGAGTCCCTCTCTGTCACTCAGGCTGCTGTGCAGTGTTGTGATGTCAGCTCACTGCAGCCTCCGCCTCACAGGCTCAAGCGATTCTCAGGCTCAGCCTCCTGAGTAGCTGGGCCTACAGGCACACGCCACCTCGCCCAGCTAACTTTTTGTATTTTTAGTAGAGACGGGTTTCCGTCATGTTGTGGGCTGGTCTGGAACCCCTGAGCTCAAGTGAATCATCCGCCTTAGCCTCCCAAAATGCTGGGATTACAGGCAGAAGCCAGGAGGCGCCAAAAAACCGATTTTTTGATTGGATGCACAGGCTGCTGAAAGACTAAATGAATCTAAAATTGCCTCCCTAAGAGACTCCACAGAAAAGGCAAGCGGAAAACCGAAGCATTGAATGGGCTATGAAAAGAGGCGCCCGTCTGCTGACTCAGCACAGGTGAGTCCTCTCTCCTCACCTTGCTCTGCCAGATTACTCTGAACTATCTGTTTTGCTCAGTAACTTTTATACCCCAGAGACAAAGAGAAAGTTAGCCCAACCTTCATAATGTTAGGCCTTTAGACCAACCAGGCCTGCCTTCTTTCTTTTTTTTTAATTGACGGGGTCTCACTATGTTGCCCAGGCTGGAGTGCCCAGGCTGGCTGTTCACAGGCGCGATCCCACTACTGATCAGCGCTGGAGTTTTGACTGTTTCCGACCTGGGCCGGTTCACCACTCCTAAGGCAACCTGGTGGTCCCCCGCTCCTGGGAGGTCACCATATTGATGCTGAACTTAGTGTGGACACCTGATTGGCATAGTGCACTACAGCCCAGGACTCCTGGGCTCAAGGGATCCTCCAGCCTCAGCCTCCCAAGTAGCTGGGACTACAGGCACGTGTCACCTTAAAGGCCTTCCTTCTTTAACCACATTTACACCTTGATTAAAATTGAGCTCAGAACAATCGTGAAAGGTTTCCCTGTCCCAGAGACTTGCTGATGACTTAGAATTATATCCCAGTCCATTCATGCTAATTCCAGGCGTGGGAAGTGCCTGCCCATTCATCACTGGGCTCCACCCTGAACGCAATGATTGAGTTAAAAAGCATAGGCAGGGCTGGGAAGCCTCTGATCTGGCCAAAGGAGACCCCATAAGTGCTACTCTGGCATAAAGGTTATTTTGATCCAATTATTTTGAGACCCTTTTGTAAGAGAAATTTACTTCTATAAAGGCAACAGAAGTGGTGGCTCATGCCTGTGATCTCAGCGCTTTGGGAGGCTGAGGCGGGAGGAAGGCTTGAGCCCAGGAGTTCAAGACCAGCCTTGGTGACATAGTGGGAGCCCACATATTAGTCCCATCTCTCATTGCTACAAAGAACTACCTGAGACTGGGTAATTTATAAAGAAAAGAGGTTTCAGCCGGGCACGGTGGCTCACGCCTGTAATCCCAGCACTTTGGGAGGCTGAGGCAGGCGGATCACTTGAGGTCAGGAGATCGAGACCAGCCTGGCTAACATGGTGAAACTCCATCTCTACTAAAAATACAAAAATTAGCCAGGTATGACGGCGTGCACCTATAGTTACAGCTACTTGGGAGGTTGAGGCAAGAGAATTGCTTAAGGCTGGGAGGTGGAAGCTGCAGTGAGCTGAGATCACACCATTGCACTCCAGCCTGGGTGACAGAATAAGACTCTTTCTGGAGAAAAAAAAAAAGGCCAAAGGAAAGAGGTTTAATTGACTCACAGTAGTTCAGGCTGTGCAGGAAGCATGGCTGGGGAGACCTCAGGAAACCTACAGTCACGGCAGGAGGCAAAGGGGAAGGGGCACATCTTGTGAAAGAAGGGGGAACGGCCACACACTTTCAAACAACAGATCTCCTGAGAACTCACAAACTATCCTGAGAACAGCAGGGGAAGCCGCCCCCATGTGGAGTTGCCTCCCGCCAGGCCCCTCCTCCAACACTGAGGATTACTTTTTTAAAATTTTAAATTTTGGCCGGGCGCGGTGGCTCATGCCTATAATCCCAGCACTTTGGAAGGCCGAGGCGGGTGGATCACGAGGTCAAGAGATTGAGACCATCCTGGTCAACATGGTGAAACCCCGTCTCTACTAAAAATACAAAAATTAGCTGGGCATGGTGGCGCGTGCCTGTAATCCCAGCTACTCAGGAGGCTGAGGCAGGAGAATTGCCTGAACCCAGGAGGCGGAGGTTGCGGTGAGCCGAGATCGCGCCATTGCACTCCAGCCTGAGTAACAAGAGCAAAACTCCGTCTCAAAAAAAAAGATAATGTTTTCTGCTTTTAATAGCACATTGTAAAGGTTTTTCTTTACTTTTAAGGAATTGACCCCGGAAACAAAGATGTTTTGTTTTATCAGGATAATTTCCTGTTCTTCTCTTTGTCTTTATTAGGTCTTTGATTACCTTGAAAACTGAGTTCTCTCTATTAAGAGAGGGAAGGGTTTTTTGACAATGGCATAACTTTCTGTATTTGCCTTGGGCATCTTTGAATTATGACTCTGGTTGAATGAATAACTAAGTATTGTTTCACAGAGACCTGTGAGTTTATTCAAGCTTATCCAACCTGCAGCCCTTGGGGCACATGTGGCCCAGGATGGCTTTGAATAAGACCCGACACAAATTCCTGAACTTTCTTAAAACATTCTGAGATTTTTTTGTGTGATTTTTCTTTAGTTCATCAGGTATTGTTAGTGTGCGTGTGTTTTATGTGTAGCCCAAGACAATTCTTCTTCCAGTGTGGCCCAGGGAAACCCTTCCCTCTCTTAATAGAGAGAACTCAGTTTTCAATGTAATCAAAGACCTAATAAAGACAAAGAGAAGCACAGGAAAAGATTGGATCCCTGGTTTAAACCATTTGATGGTTTCTGACCAAATTCCCAAAATCAAATTCTAAATTATGTTTTTCTTGACCTCAAACAAATGTTGGAATTTTCCGTATAGGCCTCTGGAATATTTCAAAACGATTTGGTGTTTTTCTTGTAAAAAGAGAGATGTTAAACTCAGAAGGCTCGTTTGATGTGAATTGCGTGGGAAGCCCTGTCAGGAAGGTGCTGCGCGTCCTTCTTGTGTTATACTTGTGTGAATATATGTTATTAATGTAGCACCATGGTATCAGTCACAATCCCAGTTGTTATGTAAAAATCTTGTATGCCACAGAAATATCCAAATGTCCTCACCAGTAGTGAGCAGTGTCCTCACCAATAGTAAGAAGTGTCATCATCAATGTCCTCATGAAAGTCCTCACCAATAGTGAGCCGCATCCTCACCAACATCCTCACCAACATCCTCACCAGGAGTGAGAAGCTTCCTCACCAACATCCTCACCAGGAGTGAGCAGCGTTCTCACCAATAGTAAGAAGTGTCCTCACCAACATCCTCACCAACATCCTCACCAATAGTGAGCTGCATCCTCACCAACATCCTCACCAACATCCTCACCAACATCCTCACCAGGAGTGAGCAGCTTCCTCACCAACGTCCTCACCAACGTCCTCACCAGGAGTGAGCAGTGTCATCATCAATGTCCTCATGAAAGTCCTCACCAATAGTGAGCAGTGTCCTCACCAATAGTAAGAAGTGTCCTCATCAACGTCCTCATCAACGTCCTCACCAACGTCCTCACCAGGAGTGAGCAGCATAATGCACTCTCATCAGGTATTTACCCATGGCTACTTTTTTTAAAAAACAGTGTCTGGCTCGGCCGCCCATTCTAGAGTGCCACGGTGTGATCTTGGCTTACTGCAACCTTTGCCTTCTGGGTTCAAGTGATTCTTCTCCCTAAACCCTGCCAAGCAGCTGAGACTGCAGCTCAGTTACTCCACCATGCCCGGTTAATTTTTGTATTTTTTTGTAGAGACAGGGTTTCACCATGTTGTCCAGGCTGATCTCAAACTCCTGAGCTCAAACCGTCCACCCAGCTCAGCCTCCTGGAGGCTGGGATGACAGACATGAGCTACTGTGCCCGGCCTATGGCTAGTTTTTTTTTTTAGATAGAGTCTCGCTCTATAGCCAAGCTGGAGTGCAGTGGTGCACTCAACTGCGACTTCCGTTTTCTGATGTCAAGCAACTCTCCTGCCTCAGCCTCTGGAGTAGCTGGGACTACAGGCATGTTCCACCACGCCCAGCTAAATTTTTTTGTGTTTTTAGCAGAGATGGGGTTTCACCATGTGGGTAAGAATGGTCTCAATTTCTTGACCTCGTGATCCACCTGCCTTGGCCTCCCAAAGTGCTGGGATTACAGGTGTGAGCCACCTTGCCCGGCCACCTATGGCTATTTTTAAGTCTTTTGTTATCCACGGAGAGTTAATTGTTTTACTGTGATGGTTTCCTGAAAGTTTTGCCAGCAAGTACAATCCTAAAGTGCTGTGTCTTCAAGGAAATGTATAGCCCAATAAGTACAGATTGTTGATAACGTCAAGATCACAATATAGGACTGTGTGAGAATCTCCAGGATGTGAGAAATTCATCCTCATGAAAAGAAGGATGGATTCATTAAACTACTCACCAAAATCAAGTAGAACAAGAATTATCCTGCAGGGGAAAAAAATAATTAGAGAATTACTTACACGTGACTAAGTGATCTGATGAGGAAGGTCTATGGTTTTACGGTTTTTAAAAAATAACTTTTAAACATCGATGGCTCTCTATTTTTTTGTTTGTTTGTTTTTTTAAAAGATGGAGTTTCACCATGATGGCCAGGCTGGTCTTGAACTCCTGACCTCAGGTGATCCACCCATCTTGGCCTCCCAAAGTGCTAGGATTACAGGCAGGAGCCACTGGGCTGGGCCCTAATGTCTTGTTTTCGAGGTGTAAAGAAGCCTTGGTCTTTTAAGTGATCTATAGCTCACAGCAATCTGGCAAACAGATTTCTGAACAAAGATGAAAGAATTCGTTTTTCTCCTTACCTGATCCCTCAGAATTTAAAAGCTGTTAGTGAATATTCTTATTTTCAGGGCAATTTAGTTATTTGCATAAGTTTACTAGGAATTTGCTTTCCTAGTAAAGGACACAGTTGGAAACATTGGTTTTATTGCTAAGCCTTTCACCGGAAGGTCATATTTGAAAATGTGTGTACAACTAGATACAACCAGACAGTTTTTGAGAAACAAACGTTGACTTGATGGAGCCAGTAAAATCTATAGGGAAAAACTGATTTGGCGCCTGGCTTTAAGGATTTCCTGGCCTCACGGGTTAAATAAGGAAGGCTGAGAAACAAAAGTGGTTTGTTGTTTTTTTTTTGAGACAGAGTTTTGCTCTTGTTACCCAGGCTGGAGTGCAATGGCGCTATCGAATGGCTCACCGAAACCTCTGCCTCCTGGGTTCAAGCAATTCTCTTGCCTCAGCCTCCCGAGTAGCTGGGATTACAGGCGCTCACCACCATGCCCAGCTAATTTTTGTATCTTTAGTAGAGACGGGGTTTCACCATGTTGACCAGGATGGTCTCGATCTCTTGACCTCGTGATCCACCCGCCTCAGCCTCCCAAAGTGCTGGGATTACAGGCGTGAGCCACCGCACCCGGCTGAAACAAAAGTGTTTTGAGGACCTCAAGAAGAGAGTAACTCATTGGTTTGGCTATGACCTCACGCAAACCTTATCTGGAATTGTACCCCCGTGATTCCCACATTGGTGTGGGAGAAATTCGGTGGGAGGTGATTGAATTACGGGGGCAGTCTTTGCTGAGCTTTCCTGGTGATAGTGAATGAGTCTCACCATATCTGATGATTTTTTAAAGAAAATGGAGCTTTCCCTGTACACGCGCTGTCATTTTCTGCCTGCGCCATCCACAGGAGACGCCTCTCCTCGCCTTCCTCTGTGATCGTGAGGCCGCCCCAGCCACGTGAGCTGCAGGTCGGCCTCTTTGTTTTGTGAAGTGCTCAGTCTCCGGTCTGTCTTTATCGGTGTCATGAAAACGGACTGACACAGTGTTGCAGGCAAAGTCTGATGGAGCGGCATGGCTTCCGAGGCTCAAGAGGTTTAAAAGTCAAATCTAAAATTCTGTATGAAAAGTTGTAGCTAGGCACGGTGGCTCACACCTGTAATTCCAACACGTTGGGAGGCCGAGACACGAGGATCACCTGAGGTCAGGCGTTTGAGAACAGCCTGGGCAACATGGCAAAACGCCATTGTTTTACGTACATTTCCGGTGCCACAAAGAAGTCAGCATTGGGACAAAGGATCTCTCAGCAAGGCAATCTTGACTTCCTGTAGAAAAGGTACCTAGCAGTCTTCCCACAAGAGTACAGCCGACAAAGGAAAAGCAGACATATTTATCCCTTATGCATTTAGGGTTGTCCTTATTGCTGTGTCTGATCTCTGTTGGTTGGAGCCAGATCTTAGAATCTAAAACTGAACCTGATTGGCTCATATTTAAAACTCTTCTAAATAGGTAAAGGCAATGGAGGACAGAGGAAAAGAGGAAGTCCAAATAAAGAAGGGGCAGGAAGTCACTTGTGAAACACTTAGAAAAGTAATAGCACAAATACCTTGGTTAAAGCCCAAGGACGCAGAACGTCCTACGTGCCTGTGAGCATGTCTGACAGCTACATAGGATGGGGCTTAACAGAGAGCTACTAGCAAAAAGCAAGAAGGCTTTGAAGAAAGTCTTTAAATGGCAGGCACGGCAGCTCACGCCTGTAATCCCAGCACTTTGGGAGGCTGAGGCAGGAGAATCACTTGAGGTCAGGAGTTTGAGACCAGCCTGGCTAACACAGTGAAGCCCCATCTCTACTAGAAATACAAAAACTAGCCGGGCGTGGTGGCAGGTGCCTGTAGTCCCAGCTACTCGGGAGGCTGAGGCAGGAGAATCGCTTGAACCCGGGAGGTGGAGGTTGCGGTGAGCCGAGATCGCACCATTGCACTCCAGCCTGGGCGATGGGGTAAGACTCTATCTCAAAAGAAACAGACAAACAGACAAACAAAAAACACTATGTGATCAATCACTATCATATTCACTACAGACATGTAAATAATCCGGCAGAGTTTAATGAGACTAGAGCTAGTTTGCAAACAAATTAGTTTTCTGTGATTATCTTTGGTAGAAATGGGGCTGACGGTAGAGAGGAACTGTGTTCCAGTAAGGCTATAGGGCACCCATGATGATGTTTCAGCCCTCTTTGTTTTCTCTGAGGGTCTTCGCGGCTGCTGGAGCATTGCCCGCTGAAGCTGGAAATTACCTGTAAACCTCAGAGGACACCCCTCATGCGCTGCTCATGTGCGTTTGGAGTTTGCCAAGATGCTGGGGCTGCCGGCCCAGAGAAACGTGCTTTCAGCTCAGGTCTAGAAATCTCCTCAACTAACTGCTTTCTGGACGCAGAGACGTAGCTCTGAGTGTGTGGTACCCATTTCCCACTGTTTTTCTTCTGTTTAGGCTTACGGGGAGCTTGGCTGAGGAGCAGCTGCAGTCCCGTGAGATCCTTCTCCCGACGGTCCTCGTCGTGAAGGTCCTGGGCACTGTATTCTCTCACGGGTCTTACGGCTGTTGTTGCTTTTTCAGTAGTACATGGTTCCAGGACATCTCAGGGGTCTTAGACGCATCTTCAAGGCCAACAACGGCACACCAGATGGCCTCACTGAGATCAGAACAACAGAAAGGGAGAAGAAAAGTTTTTCCCGGGCTGGGCGCGGTGGCTCAAGCCTGTCATCCCAGCACTTTGGGAGGCCGAGGCGGGTGGATCACGAGGTCAAGACATCGAGACCATCCTGGTCAACAAGGTGAAACCCCGTCTCTACTAAAAATACAAAAAATTAGCTGGGCACGGTGGCACGTGCCTGTAGTCCCAGCTACTCAGGAGGCTGAGGCAGGAGAATTGCCTGAACCCAGGAGGCGGAGGTTGCGGTGAGCCAAGATTGTGCCATTCTACTCAACCCTGGTTAACAGGAGCGAAACTCCATCTCAAAAAAATAATAAATAATAAAGAAAATTAGCTGGACATGGTGGCGCGTGCCTGTAGTCCCAGCTACTCAGGAGGCTGACGCAGGAGGATTGCCTGAACCCAAGAGGCGGAGGTTGCAGTGAGTGGAGATTGCACCATTGCACTCCAGCCTGGGTAACAAGAGCGAAACTCCGTCTCAAAAAAAAGAAAAGTTTTTCCCATGAGCCTGACATTGTGACTTACAAGTCCTGTGCCAAGACAGAGGCAAAACAGCCATGATGGTGACGGCACGTGGTGCTTGGGTCCGACTCTTGTCAAGCTCTCATAAATGAGAGGCTGGTGGACGGAGTTTTCAGAAGAACCCCCCGGGAGGCCGTCGGATGGAGGAGGCCTCAGTGCCCTGAGTTCTTACATCAGCAAACTGAAACCCAGCTGAGTTTGGAAGGTTGTATCCTAGGAAAACACAGCTGAAGCTTCCTCAGTCAGAACGTGTGGACGAATCTCTAACTGGGGGCTTGGAGGCCACTGCTCCACCTTCGCCAGGTGGGGTCTGCCTCCCATGTGCCTTGCAGAGCTCCCGCCGTGCTCCTCTGCCCTCCAGTGCTGCCCAATTCATGAATTACTGCTTGTTCACATCAACTTTAAAAAATGTTACTGTGTTTATGTTTCTATTTTAACACAAAAAAGAAAATTATAGGGTGATATTTTATAGAACTGAAAGAAAAAGATCTAGAATTTTATATGCAGCCAAATTGTTACTCAGATCTAAAAGCATAATGAACGTATTTCCAGAAAGCCTCAGAATGTGTCTCTCCCTCACATCTACATTGAAAACATTCTTGATGGAGGAAGTCAAAAAAGAAAAAAATGCAAAAAAACACAAAACACAAATCCAGGAAATGCTGCAAGCGCCAGGAGAAGGGCTGGGAACAAACGTTTCTGAAATCTGTTACTGTCTTACGGGCAAATCTCTGCCAACAGAAAGGTGGATGCCAAGGGCAACAGTGACAGAAAATACAGTCGCACAGAGCCTGAACTCTAGATAACGCAACAGGAGGGGGAGATCAACGAGATACGGGAAGCTTTGCCAATTGGTGTGCAGTGCCAGGAGCTCCAGCGTGCCAAGGCCAGGAAGTGAAGGGGGCAAATGAACAGGGTGGGTCTTATGACCGCCACGAGAAGTCACCTAGACCACACTGTGCCCACCACTGTAGTGGAGAAGATACAGTGTTTTTTTCTTTCCCTCACAGGTTCTTAGTGGAGACGGTGCCCTGAAAACAGAGGAGGAATTAACACGAGAAAAGTCCACAGCAGTTTGTTGAGCCTGCTGTTCTGTCTCATGGGAGAGGCCTCTGTTTAAAAGTATTTCTGGCCGGGCGCGGTGGCTCAAGCCTGTAATCCCAGCACTTTGGGAGGCTGAGGCGGGTGGATCATGAGGTCAAGAGATCGAGACCATCCTGGTCAACATGGTGAAACCCCGTCTCTACTAAAAATACAAAAACAAAAAAATTAGCTGGGCATGGTGGCGCGTGCCTGTAATCCCAGCTACTCAGGAGGCTGAGGCAGGAGAATTGCCTGAACCCAGGAGGCGGAGGTTGCGGTGAGCCAAGATCGCTCTCCAGCCTGGGTAACAAGAGCGAAACTCCGTCTCAAAAAAGTGTGTGTGTGTGTGTGTGTGATCAATGAATAAATATAAATTTTTAGAAAGTTATACAAAAAAACTCTCATGAAGATCAGCAAAAGAAAAAACCCAAAAAAAGTAAGGCAAATAGAAAATATAAAAACTGGCCGGGCGCGGTGGCTCAAGCCTGTAATCCCAGCACTTTGGGAGGCTGAGGCGGGTGGATCACGAGGTCAAGAGATCCAGACCATCCTGGTCAACATGGTGAAACCCCGTCTCTACTAAAAATACAAAAAATTAGCCGGGCACCATGGTGGGTGCCTGTAATCCCAGCTGCTCAGGAGGCTGAGGCAGGAGAATTGCCTGAACCCAGGAGGCGGAGGTTGCGGTGAGCCGAGATCGCGCCATTGCACTCCAGCCTGGGTAACAAGAGCGAAACTCCGTCTCAAAAAAAAAAAAAGAAAATATAAAAACTATGGCAGAAATATGTCCTTGTAGAAGAATTATTATAATAAATATGAATTCAAAGACAGAGATTCAATAAGAGACACATTTTAAGAAAAAATCCAGAAATATGGAAAAGTTCTCTGAAAGTTCTTTGGGTGATTCTCGGTGCCTGACAGAGTCAGCAGGGAACCCTGCCCCACGGAGACACCGCGCCAGGCCCGAAAGTCACTCTGTGTCCAGCAGTGACTCAGAAGCAGGCAACATGAGGAGAGAGGACAGCGTGGGAGAGGGTCAGCCGGAGCCACAGGCAGCAGTGGGATTCCCAGAGGACAAACCAGCTGTGCCCGCTAGGGTTTGGAAACAAAAGGGAAACTGGAACACTTTTTCAAGGAACTGGAGCTGTCCTGTGCTGCTGGGTGTGGGCTGAGTACGTGAATGAGAAGCACTGGCCAAATTCAGCTCCACGGCAGCTCCGGCCTGTCTGATCAGCTTGTCCCACACTCTGTTTTTCAGGGTGGTATCGGTCCCTCCCTCCTGCAGCTTCCTTTGTAGTCATGTGATGCAGTGAGAAATACAGGTCGGTCTTCGTTCCTGGCTCTGAGGTTTGGTCTCGTTCCTGGCTCTGAGGTTTGGTCTCGTTCCTGGCTCTGAGGTTTGGTCTTCGTTCCTGGCTCTGCAGAGCTCAGAACACCCTCATGATTTCCGAACTGAGGGGAGTCAAGGTGGAGCCAGCCCCCCAACCACATCGGGGTTTATGCCAATGAAGAGGCTTTTGGAAAGGGGGCTCCAGTTGCCAGGTGATTGGAAGGTTGGAACTTTCAGCCCCATCCTCAGTCCATGGGGAAGGGAGGAGGACTCACTGGAGTCTGTCCCGTGGAATGATTTAATCAATTGTCCCTACATCAAGAAGCCTCTATAGAAAACTCTAATCATGGAGTTCTGAGGACTTAGATGTCGGAAGCTCAAAATCATTGTGTTTAGGTTTCGCCAACACTCAATTAGGTTTGGTTTAACCCACAGCCGGGTGTTAAAGTCCTGATGGAAAGCAAGAACTTTCACCGCAGATGTCGGAGTGCTGGTCTTGGGATGGACGGGCTCTACTGGGCAGGGACAGGCACCTTCTGGGAGAGGGCAAGGGACCATTTTTTGACTAGTGGGGTAGTTTTTTACTTTTATGTTTTATACATTTTGCTGTAAATGTATTAAATTTCATAACAGAGAGAATGATCCAAGATGGCTGATCGCTAACATCTCGGGATTGCAGCTCCCAGTGAAAGCACAGAGAACGAGAGGACACCACACTTTCAGACAAATTTTTGTCACTCACGGAGCAGAAGATTCCCAGTGGAGGAGCCCCATGGGTCGCCAGCGCAACTCTTGTGGCCGGCGCAGCGGTTTTGCCAGCACCTCGGCACAGCAGCTCATGGTGCAGAGTAAACGGGACTGGTTCCCCTTCTGACTGACGTATGGAGCTCCAGGGAGGCAGAGTCGCCTATTACGGACTCAAGAAGGAAGCCAGACTGGAGATTCCTGGGCAGAAAAGCACCATCAGTCTTAACGCCGCTGTTTTGGCCGGTGCAGTGGGTTGCTCATATTTCGGCCCTGGGAATTAACAACTTGGACGTCCACTCAGAGACCTAATCTGAAAGTTGGTAATTACAAAGATGACAGGTGGATAAATTTACAATGATGGGAAGAAACCAGCGTAAAAAGGCTGAGAATACTCAAAATCAGAATGCCTCTCCCTCTAAAGATGATCACAGTTCCTCATCAACAATGGAACAAGGTTTGATGGAGAACGAGCGCATCCCAATAACAGAATCAGGCTTCAGAAGGTGGATAATAAGAAACTTCT
>CM052657.1:116965013-116980015 GCA_028533165.1 Leontopithecus rosalia | reverse complement strand
GCCTCGTCGCCCCTCCTGGGTGGCCCAGGTGCGTCCTCCAGCCGAGCGGCCGTCGTCCCTGCTCCCCCCGGTGGGGACAGCGCCTGAGGAGCGCAGCCGCCCCCAGCGGAGTGAACTGTACCCGGGTCCGGACTCCTGCAAAGCGCCCCCCTGCTGGACCTGGTTCCAGCTCCCTCCCCTGGCTCGGTCTGCGGGTGGCGTTGGGGTGCCGTGCGCGCCGCGCCCCGCCATCCGTCCCGACTCCGGGTCTGGATCGAGCCCCCCGCCCCTCACTCGCCACCGGCCCGCTCCCAGCCCCGGAGCCGCGCGGTCACCCCAGGGCACGGGCCGCGGTGGGCGAGGGACGCGTGGGAGGAGCGCGCTCCCCTCGGGGGTCTCCGGGAGGCGGCGCTAAGGGCGCAGTCGGAAGCGCTCCCGGGTCGGAGGCGGGAGCTCAGCGGCGCCCCTGGCGGCGTCCCAGGCCCAGGACGCGAACCCGGGGACTCGGGCGCCTGGCGGGGACCGAGCCGCTCTCCTCCCGCTCGGGCACGATCCCGCCGCGCCTTTCTACCCTCCACCGCTCCGACCTCCTCTTCCCCTCGGGGACCCCGATATCCGCGTCTCCTGGGCCCCTCGCTGGGAGGGGGTTCCCGCCCGGGTCCAGGAAGAGTCTCAGGCTGGGAACCCCCCCAATGGCTGCGCAGCAGGAACGGAAGGGGCACCCTATGTGCCGGGGTCATGGCTGGGAGCGCGCCAGCCACACTCAGGCAGCTCGTCCGCGGAGGCCTCCCTGCCCCGACCCGGACTGGCCTTAGAGGTGCCCGGATGGCTCAGTGGAGAAAGGTGAGGTGCGAGCGGTTCCCTCCTATGGCGGCGAAAGCAGCCCCACCGCTTTGCCAGCAGTCCTACCGACGCCCCACAGGGAAGGGAGGAGGTGGACAGGGCTGCCCCGCTCCCATCTGCCCAGGAGCCCGGGCAAAGCAGGACACCGGTGACATCTCCATCACCACTCAGGAGATGGGCACTCCAGACATCATCCCCCGCCCCTCCACTCAGTGAGGCTGGAGGCCCCAGGAGGAGACCCCGTGCCCCACCAGGCTCGGGGCTCCCTCACATGCCTCAGTCCTTCCCGAGAAGCTTGTGGCCCTCCACTTGGATCATGGGCCCTGAGGAAAGGGGGCATCCAGACATCTCAGGCCACGCTGGACACAGGGGCGGGCCAGGATCCTGACACAGGAAGCCTCATCCTGGCCACTGGCCCACATGGGACACATGGGGGCCAAGGAATCGGGGAGCCCTGGTCCAGGGACCATCCCCCCAGGCATTTTCCACTCCCAAAAGTTGGAATAAAGAAAGGAGAACTGTGCAGACCCCAGGCACAATTAGTTCCTGAAGAATATCTTATAGTGTTATTACCGAGCTATTTCCGTTATGTAATCCTTTATATATAATTATGTATTAGTGCCTGAATTATAACTGTTTACATATATCTAGCTTACATGATCATACTTAGTACTTATATCTAGCATACTCAGTTCCATATACTCTTTCTATATAATCATATAGGTATGGTAGTCGGAGCTGTACCGACACATTTAGTGCTGATTTATATAATCCTTCCATATAACCACATAGTAGTTCATAGCAGGAGGAATGCCTGGAGCAGTCACAGAACAGAAGCAGACATGGGAAAACAGCCAGACCAGGACGAGAACCAAAGACCCAGGCGGTGGCGTCCCTGCCTGAAAGGGCAAACGCTGTATGGCAGGCTTGGAGCAGGAGCCTCCCCTCCTGATAGAGGAGCTGTAATACCTGCATCCAGTTCCTGTGGAAAGTCGGCCTCAGGCCTGAGATCCTGGAAGTAACCGAGGGAGAAGAACCCTCTGGTGTGACCAGTCACGGCGCTGTCCACCCTGTCAGCCTTTTCTCACTTCTGTGCTAGCTCAAATCATCCTCCCCTAAAATATCTTAGAGAAGAGCACAAGTCTGTCAGCTCCCACTGCACTGGCTTACAGTGTCCTTCTATTAGAAACCCTTTGAAGGCTCCAGCCCCCAGGTAAGAAGTGTTACACACGACACCTGCTGCACACAGCCCACCTCCTTGCCTTGGTGACCTAATGAGGGTGGACACCTTTTCTGTACACGACCCTCTACTACTGCGCATGGCACGGCCCCCTACTGTGCACGGCCCACCTCTATGCCCAGGTGACATAATGGGGTGGCCCCTCACTTGTGACTCACGTGATTATGTCTGCCTTGTCACTAAGCCTATAGATGATGACCTCACTCACGACTCTTCCCCTTGCTTATATCTGATAAATACAGAGGCTCCCGTATGTTCAGGGCCTCGCCTGTCTCTGCTCATAAGTGGCGTGGCCCCCCGAGTCCAGCTGCTCTTCTCCAGTTCTTCTGTGTCCTGTCTCTTTACTTCTCAGATCCTGCAACTCAGCACAGGGTAGGGGGCACCCCACGACCCAGTGGGGCTGAGGCCATACAGCAGTGTTCTTACACATACAATAGAGGCGGGTTCCCACCTACCTTCAGAAAGGGAGGCCTCCTTACCAGCAGCTGGACTTGTGGACATGTGGCTCAGGGAGCTGGTTGTCACTGAGGTCACTCTGGGTCATGCATCCTCGAGGTCACATCCTGCTTCCAGTGAATGCTCAACGCGAGTGGAGGGGCCCAGACCTCCTGCCTGCCCTGGATGTGTGCTGGGGCTATCCCAGCTGCACCAGCTGTAAAGCAGCTCGGCTTCACCTCTCCCTTCCTTCTCTCCTTTTTGCAGAGCCCCAGTAATGTTCTAGACACAAATCTCCTCTTGGGAATGTGAACAGGAGCCCCTCACAGGCCTTGTGGGTCATTCCAGGACCTGGTTATTCCAGTTTCCCTTTGTGAAAGGAAAATAAATCTTGGAGTTCCGAAGTCACTAAGCCAAGAAACAAAGTGAAGCTGGGGGCTTCGACATCAAGCAAGACAGCCTCCCATTTTATTTCTGAATAAGGGAACTACAGAGATTAAGCAGCTACGTTCCTTCCTAACAATTTGCCCACCAAGAAATTCCTTGTGGGTTTCAAGATGTTACCTTTTTTTTTTTTTTTTTGAGACGGAGTTTCGGAGTTTCGCTCTTGTTACCCAGGCTGGAGTGCAATGGCGCGATCTCGGCTCACCGAAACCTCCGCCTCCTGGGTTCAGGCAATTCTCCTGCCTCAGCCTCCCGAGTAGCTGGGATTACAGGCACGTGCCACCATGCCCAGCTAATTTTTATATTTTTAGTAGAGACGGGGTTTCACCTTGTTGACCAGGATGGTCTCGATTTCTTGACCTCGTGATCCACCAGCCTCGGCCTCCCAAAGTGCTGGGATTACAGGTGTGAGCCACCTCGCCTGGCCAAGATGTTACCTTAAAGCGGTTCTGGTGAATTTTACCCTGGCACCGTAAACTGACAATTTACCTTCACAGGTGCGAGACAGAAAGTGAACCCTCTGCTCACCTAAGACTAATGCATATCTGATGGCTTCCTCTGCCCTATTGTCTATGTAAAAATGCAGTTTCACTGAGCCAGACCAAATTGTGTATTCAGTGAAAAGCTGAACCAGGACTCAAAAGAATGCAACCTTTTCTCTCGTATTTACCTATGACCTGGAAGCTGCCCCTTGCCAAGTTTTCCTTCTGAACAGAACCAATGCACATCTCACACATATTGATGGATGTCTCATGTCTCCCTAAAACGTATAAAAGCTGTGGCCTGAACACCTCGAGCACATCAGAACCTCCTGAGGATCTGCTACGGGCATGTCCTTAACCTTGGCAAAATAAATCAGCTTTCTAAGTTGATTGAGGCCTCCCTAGGATATTTTAAGTTCACACCTGGAGCACTGCAGTGTTGTGGGCACAGGAGGGACACACCTGTCTTCTGTTTTAATGTCATCACTCTGCAGCAGTGAGAACAGACTCTCGAGGCGCTTGTGAAAGGAAAATAAATCTTGAGGTGCCACATCGCTAAAGGAAAGAGTCACACAGGGGACTGCTTAGGGCCATCGCCCCTCTGCCCACTGAGATGAAAGCATCTCCAATTGCCTCCTTTAAAGAAGCTAATCAGAAACTCAAAAGAGGCCCGGCGCGGTGGCTCACGCCTGTAATCCCAGCACTTTGGGAGGCCGAGGCGGGTGGATCACGAGGTCAACAGATCGAGACCATCCTGGTCAACATGGTGAAACCCCATCTCTACTCAAAATACAAAAAATTAGCTGGGCCCGGTGGCACGTGCCTGTAATCCCAACTACTTGGGAGGCTGAGGCAGGAGAATTGCCTGAACCCAGGAGGCGGAGGTTGCAGTGAGCCGAGATCGCGCCATTGCACTCCAGCCTGGGTAACAAGAGCGAAACCCCGTCTCAAAAAAAAAAAAAAAGAAAGAAACTCAAAAGAATGCAACCATTTGTCTCTGATCTACCTAGGACCCCCTTCAACTCTCCCCCACTTGCTTTGCATGCTCCCACCTTTCCAGACTGAACCAACTTTTTCGTCTTATATATGTTGATTGATTCTCCTGTCTCCCTAGAATGTATAAAACCAAACTGTGCTCTGCCACCTTGGGCACATGTGGTCTGGAGCTCCTGAAGCTGTCATGGGCATGTCCTCAACCTTGGCAAAATAAACTTTCTACATTAGCTGAGGCTTGTCTCAGATGTTTGGGGTCCACAGGCTCAACAGCAGGAAGGAACCCCCCACCCAACCATCCCCTACAGGTGGCCAGTGCGGGTCCTGGAGGAGGGGAGGGCAGCTTGGTCACAGGCCCTTGAGAGTGTGGCCGGCTGGGAGACTGGGAAGCTGAGCCTTCTGGCAGGGTGGGTGCAGGAGCACCATGGCTGGAGGATTGTCAGGGAGTGGGTGGGGGTCCAGTGAGCCTTCTGCACAGAGCAGGCACTGGGTGTATGAGTCCAGAGCTGAGGACCCACACCAGTGTTTTAAGGGGAAGTCTGGGCTAAAGACATGAATGCGAGTCATCAGCATACAGAGGCATCTATAGCCAGAGACAAGACTGGGGTGGACCTCGAGCCCTAACAGGACCCCTCACCATGGACATTCTGGGATTAGGGAGGGCAGGACGGAGGCTGAGGAGGGGTTCGTCCATCGCAGGAGTCCAAAGGCTCTCTGATCCCGGATACCAGTATTAACAGCTGTCACTGGCCCCTGGGGGTCCCCCTGCCGGCCCCTTGCAGACTGCACCCCATCTCCCCCTCCCTGTGAGGTTGTCTCCTCAGGTGCCCTGTGACAGCTGCCCTCTGTCCCCTTGCAGGGATGCCTGTGCTCCCGGGGCCTGGAGCTCGTGCTCCGAGAGTGTCAGGGACAGAGTGGAGTTGGGAGTCCTGGGAATACACGGGCTGTGGTTCCAGCAGCTCTGGTTCTGAGGAGGGGGCTCCTGTATATCCCTGAATTGTGAGGCCCATGGCCCTGAGACAGCACCTCCAACTCCTCTTGGCTCGTGGGGGGGCTCTGGCCAACGGTCTACTCACTGCCCACTTGGCCAGCAGCCTTTGATGGGGGTAGGGTGTATGGGGGGGTCTCTGCCACTGCCAGGCAGTAGCCTTCCAAAGGGGGGCTCCCTGGTGGGATGTCCATCAGGAGGGGCCCTGCAGGGTGGTCCGAGGCAGCCTCAAACAGGGGCTCCCTGGGGTTGGGGCTGAGGGGCGGACCACACCCTCAGCCTGCAGGCTGTAATTTGTGTTAAATATAGCGCTGAGGGGCTGGGCCGGGAGGGGCCGCCGGGCTATAAGGGAGCTGGTGCCCACCCTCCCAGCTCGTCTGTGTGGAAGAGACGGCGCTGGAACCCATGGACACGGTGTATCCCCGAGAGGACCCCCGGGCCCCCACGCCCAGCAAGGCCGGCGCCCACACAGCCCTCACACTGGGGGCCCCGCAGCCCCCACCTCGGGACCACCTGATCTGGTCGGTGTTCAGCACCCTCTACCTGAACCTGTGCTGCCTTGGCTTCCTGGCACTGGCATACTCCATCAAGGTGGGTGTGGGGCTCCACCCCTACTTCACCAAGGTTGGGGGGAGGGAGCAGGGGGCAGGGCGTGGGGAGCTTCTCAGGGGTCCCTGCCCTATTGGGGGCCTTAGGGGGCTCTGCTTGCCAGTGAGGGTCTCTGTGGGCACCGCTTGTGAAGGTGACTCCATCAGCATGGCCCAGAAAGAGCCCCTCACAGCGGCGAGGCCACGGGGTTTCTCCATTGAACACGGGCCTCTTCTTAAGGCAGTCTGGCCCACCCAAGAGCACAGAGGCCACCAGGAGGCACCCAGAGAGGTCTCCGTCATCAAGGGGATTCACATGCTCTCGGCTTCTTGAACAGGGCTCCCTTTGACTTTAGCTCCTGAGTGGCAGGGTGGAGGTGTCTCAGCACCCTGGGGGACCTTCACCCATAGAGCTCTTACAGGGTCACACTGGCCTGGGATAGCCCCTGGGTCCATAGCTGGGGCCCCAGGGAGTGCCTCCTCCGGTCATACCTCTCCATCCAGATTTTGGGGCCGTCTAGGTGCCTGGGGTGGGGGTGGGAAGGGCCCCCAGGCCCTGAGTACATGTAGACATCTGGCCCTGTGGCCACGCTGCAGGCCCGGGATCAGAAGGTGGCTGGGGACCTGGAAGCAGCCCGGCGTTTCGGCTCCAAAGCCAAGTGCTACAACATCCTGGCCGCGATGTGGACGCTGGTGCCGCCGCTGCTGCTCCTGGGGTTGGTGGTGACCGGCGCCCTGCACCTGGCCCAGCTGGCCAAGGACTCCGCCACCTTCTTCAGCACGAAGTTTGAGGATGGGGACTATGACTGACATGCTGGGTCCTGATAGAGGCCCCAAGCCCCAGGACACTGACTCCAGGGTGCTCCCCTGAGCCTGGCCTTTCTGTGGGGCCTCCATCCCTGCCCCATCCTGACCCTGGGGCCCTCGAGCCCCAACATGGGTACCTAACACTAACCCAGTCAGACCTGAGGGGCCTCACCCTAACCTGAGGGCTCCCAGGCCCTAACTCTGCCCTCCCTCCTCACATTCCAGGCTCCTTGGTTTCACAATTAAAAGTGCCTGGTTTCAGAAAGTGCCTCCTGGGTCTCCTTCCTGCCCAGCATAAGGGAAGGACCTGCCCTAGGGACCACCGAAGCCAAATGCCACTGGGCGACAGAGTGAATGGCAGGCAGTCCCCCAGCAGCTCTGCAGCTCCCCTGTTCTGGTTGACCACGTCCTGATGGGCTCCTTCTCTGTCACTGGGCAGCCTGTGGCTTCTGGGGCGGAGGCCCAGAGTATTTTAGGCTGAAGTTTGGGAACCAGGCCTTTGATCTCTGCTACTGTGGTTTAGTGGCCTGTGCTCCAGAACATTGTCAGTGTGTCCCAACTCCACGTGTGCCCAAAATCTGCGTGGGAGTCCTCTGGTGTGTGCCTCCTTCCTTCTGGGTCATTCTGCCTGTCCCCATGACCCTGGGTCCCCCTTAATTCTGAGAAATCCCAGTCCCCACGGTGGCTTCCCTTCCTCTTGGGCCAGTGGGGGTGTCTGGCAAGGCAGGGTGGGGACCATCCCATGGGTGGGCTGGACACACACATCATCCACATGGCGCAGGACACACACATCATCCACACAGCCCCACCCCCACGCACAGCTGTATCCAGAAAGACAAAACAGGCGTGCGTGCAGTTTTCTGAGTCCCCTGGTGTGTGTTTTTCCTGACTTGCACTGCACACCACAGCCTCCTCCACACACCCCGGAGGGGCGATGGGAGGGTGCCAGGGACACACACACCCTGACGCCTCGTGGAGGCCGCCCCTGCCGGGAGGTGGGGGTTAACTGTAGGGGCTGTAACCGCAGAGTGGCCCAGGGTTCTGAGCCCCCGACCCAGGGGCCTTTCCCTCCCCAGGGATCCCCCTTGCCTGCCCGCCCTCCCTGGGTTGGGGTGGGAATCTTTATCTAGTTGGGCTACCTGGAGCCCTGGGCTGCACCCCCTATCGGTGATATGCCTGCAGCCAACAGCTGGCACGGCCAGCACTTCGTGGGCAGGCCCAGTCCCACGTGGACCAAGGACAAGGGCAGTGTGCCCACCTGTGCCTGGCTTGGGAGAGTGTGCCAGCCCTGAGCCCCAGGAGAAGGGACCAAACTGTGTTGGGTGCAGAGGCTGGGAGGGAGTCAGCCCGTATGTGGCTGGATACGTGTCCCCAGGGACGAGACGGTCTGCTGGCCACAGGCTTATGCTCACAGTAGGTGTAAGATATGTGGTGTCCACAGGTCTCGGCCACCTGCATCCTACACAGGTCCTGTCTGGGGAGCTGAGAGAGCTGGCAGACCTCTGAGTGCCAGTCCTGGCCGCGTGAGTCCCCAGCACACTCATCCCCCACATGCTGCTCCTGGCAGCCAAGAAGGTGGCAGAGACAAGGAGACTGGCCCAGCGAGACACTGGCATCCTGATCCCCAGAGCCACACAGGTGTCCTTGCCTGTCTCCCTCCCTCCCCGGAGTCTCCTCTCGAGGAAAGGGTGCAGCTGCAAAGCCAGCGCAGGGGGAGGTGCAGATTCGAGGGGACCCACGCTGCCCGACCCAAGTGAAAAGGGAAGCGAGACCCAGGGCACCGTCCTTACTTCAGAAGGAAGGAAGCACATCGGCTCCTTAGAGGAATAATGCTCTTCCCGGCACCAAAGTTTAATTCCTCAGGCTGACGTGGTGCAGGGGTCCTGGTCTTCATCAGGGTTTCAGCAGCAGATGCCATCGCATCTTGTTCTTAGGAAACTGCTGACGACCGAACCCTGGGGCTGAGGCTGGGCAGGGCCTTGAACCCATGCACATCTGGCTCCAGTCCCTCTGGCTGGTCAGTGGAGAGTGCTGGGGTCTGGCCCTCAGGTCCCTCTGTCCCGTACTCTGGTGACTCCTCATTTCCCACCTCTCTCCTCACAAGCTGTGTGGCTGAGGAAAGAGCCATCAAACCCCACACTGTGGGAAGAGGCCACCAGAGCAGATTAGGGCTGCCCAGAGTCGCCAGGAGCCTGGGACTGAGATCAAATCCCCCAACATGCTGGACCCTCAGCTGCGTGAAGGGAAAAGCTCCTTTTTGGCAAAGCTGCACCTGAGAGTCCTGAGGAATTCTGAAGGTGGCCGAGTCCCTTCCTTCACGCCCCTTATCCCTGCTGTGCACACTGAGCTCTGCACCTGCCTCTCTGCCCTCTCAGCAGAGAGAGCTGCAGGTCGTAGTGACTGAGGCACTCAGGGAGAAGGGGATGAGAGGCCAGAGGTGATGCAGGCTCAGACCCTGCCTTCAGGAGCGTGGGGCGGTGCCCTGGGATGGTGGGTGATGGCATCTGTCCATGGGGCAGGCAGACGTGGCGTGGGGATGCCATGGGGAAGCCCATGGGTGTCCAGGCTGGGGAGGGGTTCAGGCCAGAGTCAAAAAGCGTTGAACTTTAGGCCAAGAAGCGTGGACTTTCCTTGGGCGCCTGGCTGCACGTGGGATGGCAGGCTAGCAGGGTGTCCAGGAGGGGTGGGTGCAGAAGGAGAGGCCATAGGGAAGGCCCAAAAGACATTTCTAAAGCCGACGCTCCTGATTATTCAAGGGCAGATTCCAGGGTGAGTGACTCGGTGGGGCAGGAGGGACCAAGGGTGACGCAGAGGGGCCCTTCGGGCTCTGGAGCAGGTACCTAATACCTTCAAAAAGTCCTCCCAGGAAACTCGGAGCTGGAGCTTCCAGGCAGCTTCGGGGGTGACCTTTGTATCCGGCCAGCCGAGCGGGGAAAGGAGACCTTGCGTCCTGCAGGGAGAGGGAGGCAGCCTGGGGGTGAGGGGGGACAGCCTATGGCCACATGCGCCTGGGCTCTTGGGGGCTGGCATGGTCTTCTACCTGGCGGCAGGGCGAGCCGGGCCTGGGACGGCCACAGCTCAGCCTCCAAAGGGGGAGCCCAGGGCCCCACTCGGGCTGTGACCTCCACCGTCACAGAGTCCTCGGAGAAAGAGAAGTTGAGCTTGTTCCCCTGGTAGAAGATGCCGGAGACGCTCACTCTGGAGATGCCCAATGGGCACAAAGGGTCGAAGGTCACACCCAATCGGGTGAGCCTGTGGGACGAGAGGTCTGTGAGGTGGCAGGCTGGGGTATGGGTTGCCCTCTGCCAGCCTCTGCACTTGCCTGAACCCCGTGCACCCGAAGAGCACCACCTGCAGGAAGCCCCCCATGCCCGTCAGGAAGTTCACAGCGCCTGACCCGTCCGAGTTCTCCGTCCACACCTGCAGGGGCAAAGGCAGCTGACACCAGGACCCCCAGGACACCGTCCTCTCTGGGCTGCTGTCCAAGGTCCGGCTGGAAGCTCCAGGGCTGCACCCTGCTGTGCCCGCTCTGGAGCCCGGCTCCACTCCCACCATGAGGGGCCCCGTGGGAGGCAGGCATGGCCAGGCTGACCTTGAAGGGCTCAGCCGTGTTGGCAAAGCTCCTGTCCAGGAGGTCCCGGGCCCGCACCGTGTCCTTCAGCTCCATCCAGCCCACAGCAAACATGCTCTGGGGTCAGAGGTAAGAGGATTCGGAGGGGTGAAGCCGACTGTGAGGGCAGAGACTGAGGCCACTGGGGCAGGAGCTCCCCACCCCAGGCTGCTCACCCAGGTCATGGCGGGGCCCTGTGGGGATGTCACAGCCTCATAAATCTCCAGGTTTTTCCTTCGAACCTCAGGAATCAGGGAGAAGGGGACGGGGTATCCCAGGAGCACAACGTCTGCCTGCTTCACTGTCTCTCCTACGGGGAGGTGCTGCTGATGGCGGGTGGGTGCAGGTTTGGGGGAGGGCAGGCGTTCCAGGACAGACTCAAGCTCTCTAACCGCAGGGGCGAAGGGGGCCTTGGAGGGGTTCCAGGACAGACTCAAGCTCTCTACTGCAGGGGCAAAGGAGGCCTTGGAGGGGTCCACCCACACTCACCGGCCTCATAGCCATCAAACTCCGGGTGGAAGTTCTTTTCTACATCAAAGGGCACCTTGATGTTGTCAGCCACGGCCAGCCACTGGCGGGGGACGGGCAGTCCCAGGTCCTGGGCCAGGGCAGCAGCAAAGCGCAGGCTGGGGGTGCAGGTGGGTGAGGGAGGCTGCGACCCCTGGGCTTCCAGCTGCTGCCTGCCGAGTTGGGGCACTGGGGCAGGTCTCCAACTGGGGTTGGGGTGGGGTGAGGCGAGGGTCTTGTGTCTCACCTGTTCTGGACCAGGACGTTGGTGTAAACAGAGTTGTTGACCCCTGAATGGTACTCGTCGGGGGACATGACTCCTGGACACACAAGTCCAAGACGGTGCTCAGTGCAGAGTCTCAGAGACCTTCCCACCACGCAGCAGTCAGCGTGGGGCCTGCACATGTGAGGTGCCTGAAAATCATCTGCTGAATCCGGGAAATCCCTTCTTCCCCACCATGGCCCTCACCCTTCAGGTGGTACTGCTCCTCCCTGGGGCTCCACTCCACACGGCTGCACCAGAACTCTGCCACAGCACTGACCACGTCCCAGCCACCAGCCTCTCGAAAGAGCTGCAGGTCCTGGGGGGCAGGAGGCGGGACAGAGGCCAGAGCCCTGGTCACTGTCGTTCCCAGCGGCCTGTGTGTGCGCAGAAGCAAGGCCTGGCACTGAGACACCCATCCTCGGCCAGCTTCCCAGGACTGGCCCCAAACAGGAAGCCACGCAGAGTGGGCGTGGCTACACCAGCTGCCTGGCCACGCTTGCAGGAATGGTGGGCACACCACGCCTCACCTGGGTGGTGTGGTAGTACAGTTCGAAGGCCAGCACCACAGCCCCATTGACGTGGACCTCCTGGGTTCCGTAAATGTCCTCAGGGCAGACCTCCAGGCCGGAAACTGCACTCTCCCAGGCAAACTTGGCTCCCTGAGGGGTGAAGACGGGCAGACCTGACCTTGTTGGAGGGGAGAGGTGGCCCAACAACTTTCCCATGCCCCCACCCTGGAAGAGGGGGCACAGCCTGTGCCAGGTCCCCTGGTGGGCACTATTGCTGGGAGTTTTTCTCCTTCTGCCCAGTTTACACCATGTGCTGACCTGGGGGCAGGGCACAAGGACACCCCAAGGGGTCCTGGGCCAGAGCAGGGTCCCAGCCCTGCTGAGGCCCCTCAAGCCTCAGGGTGGAGAATCCAGGACATCTCAGCTCTGTCCAGAGAGAGGCCCGGGGAGGGGCTGGTGGGGGGCGGGGGTTGCAGGCCCTGCCAGTGGCCAGAGTGGGGCCCGCGGAGAGGGTTACAGGCTGGGAGGGGTGTGGAAGCTGCAGGGCTCTGCAGGCCAGTGCCCAGGTCTCCTCACCTGGTAGCCCAGGTTCTGGGCATTCTCCAGGGCCCCGCCCAGCGTGCGGATGCGGTACTCCAGGATGGCCCTGGCAGCCTCTGGGTGGAACATCAGGATATTCGGGAACATCCAGAGGTCCTGAGAGCACGGTCCCTTGTTTGAGTGCTGGACAGGCTCTCACGTCTCCCTCACACCTGGCCACATTTCCCCTGGCACAGCTCTACTGCTGGCACCTTCTGGGTTCCTCCTCTGCTGCCCACTCAGATCTGCAGGCCCTCCCCGCCTGCCCACCCAGTTCTGTCTCCAGTTCAGATGCTCCCTTTGTTCTGGTCCCCAGCCCTGCACTTTGCCTCCCCTGCTGGTGTTCGTGTGCCCACAGAGGCTCTGGCCGAATGTGGACGTGGGCAGCCTCAGGCCGACCGACCTGCAGTAATGACTTGGCCTCTGGGAGCCTCATCAGAGAAAACGGCCACATCATCAGCATGGAGGAGGCCCCAGCTCTCACTCTCCACACCTCCACGCCCAGCAGCCACCATGCCCCCACCTCGTGCCCTCAGTGTCCTCATCACCCTCCTCGGCCTCCAGCTCCAGGCTCCATGCAGTAGCCCCACAGGTCTTCCCAGTGCCCACAGGTCCCCTCCTGATCAAAGTCTCTGCAGCTCCGCTGACCCTCAGGCAAACTCCAAGCGCCACACAGCTGTGTAGAAACCCTGGAGACCTGGCCCTGCAGCCCTTCCCACCCCGGTGGGGGTCCCTCCCCTGGCCCTGGTGGGGGCCTCAGGCCCTCTCAGCTCTGGTCTCCACACCTTCCGTTCCCCTCACCGAGATCACTCCTCCACCAAACTCTTCCACACCCTCCTGCTGAGACACCACCTTCTCCAGGCCTCTTCCCTTGTGTCACAGTCCCTGTGCTTCCCAACCACAGCCCTGATCCCGGGGAGGGCAGAGGCAGGGGCAGAGGACCTCTGTGCGTCACCTGCTGTGTGCCTGGTGCTGGGTGTACAACACTCACCTGGTCCCAGAAGACGTGGCCCCAGTAGCATTCCTCACGGCTCCCATTGGAGAGGCCCCCAGGACTGAGGCCATGGCAGACGTATCCTGGGGCCTTGGGCTGGGGCAGGGCACTGAGCAGGTAGTAGAGGGAGCCACGCAGGGCCTGGCGCAGGGGCAGGGGCCCCACCACGTCCAAGCCACATTCTGCCCAGAGCTGGGCCCAGGCCAGCGTGTGGGCCGCGTACAGACCTCCCCCAGCCTGCAGCCGCAGGGCTTCCTCGAGGCAGGCCTGGGCCTCGGCCTGGCTGCTGCCCACCACAGTCAGGAAGTCCCAGGTCTCCTCCTCCTCGCCTTCCCCAAGGGTCAGGTCTGGCGGCGTGGGTGTCCACAGCATGTGCACCTCCTGCTGCGGCCCCCCAGGCTGCTCCGGGGTGAGCGTGTGGCCGTACAGGTACCTGCGAGAGTGTGGCCGTGCCTCAACGATGAGCTCCCTCCCCGGGCTCCCTGGCTGCAGACCCAGCCTCCTGTTCCCTGGAGGAGCTCCCTGGAAGCTCCTTACCGGGCTCCCTGGAAGTCAGGACCGGGATGCAGGTCCAGGTCTGGGCTTTCCGGGGAGAAGGCTGACAGCAGCAGCAGCGTGATGGGCCCACTCCCTGCAGCCAGGCGGGCGATGGACACACGGAAAGCCAGGACGTGGGGCAGTGTGCGGTGTGCATAGATGCACTGGGAGGCCCGGAAGTGAGGGCCCTCCAGGGTGTGAAGAAAGGAGCCTGGGGAGGCAGGAGGGAGGACAGGACCACTCGAGGGGGGTTGCCAAGCTGCAGTCTCCTGGGCCAGGAGTGGATCCCCGGGCCGCCTCTGCCCACGACGGGGCAGATCCATTCGCTGCTCATTCTCGGAAGCTACAGCTGCCTCGGGCTGCTGCCCCTCCAGGTGGCCTCCAGGCCGAGGGCGGGGGGACCCTGAGGGCCTCTGGGGCTGCCTGTCTCAGTGAGACTGCCCCTGTACACTCAGGAGGTCCTGGGGGGATTTGTGGCTGTGGTCCCCCCCACACACACACCTGGAACGATGCCTGGGGCAGGGGTGGGGCAGGCCAGGTGTCGATACCTGTGTTGGTGTCCAGGGCGAAGGTCTCGGTCAGCTGCTCCCCCATCCCTGCAGGGGCCTCCAGCCTGACGTTGAGGGGGCTGGGCAGCACTGCCCGGTGCGTGTCCCCGCCAGCACCATTGTACACGCCGCTCACATGCAGCGCGTGGTGAAACACTCGTGTGCCCAGGAATGCGTTGGTCACAGTGGCCAAGAGGCGGGGGTCACTGGGCAGCCAGTGCGCAGCAAACGTGGTGGGGTCCTCCATGGAAATGCCGCTGGGCTAGGATGGCCTGCTGGGGGTCAGGGGCCCGGGGACTGGCTGGGCCTCCCTCTTGAGGCCGTCCATAATCCTCTGAAGCCTCCCTCAGAACTGGGGGGAGTTGCGGAACCAGCTGGGCGGCCCCGGTTTTCCTGGGGCCCCTCCTAGGAGAAAAACACCCAGGAAAAGAGCTCAACTCAGTGCTCAAACCCGGAAAGCTGATCTCCAGGAACCCAGCTGAGTCCCTAAGCTTGTTTGTCCTACAGGACATGTCAGAAGTCCACCCTAACCCTGCTCGACCTAACCAAACACGACCACCGCTCGCCCCACCTTCTGTGGTCGGCCCGCCAGGCTGGAGGGGAGTGGATGTGGGGGAAAGGAGGTGGACGGGGTGTGTGTGTGTGTGTGTGTGTG
>CM052657.1:116905478-116935878 GCA_028533165.1 Leontopithecus rosalia | reverse complement strand
CGAAACTCCGTCTCAAAAAAAAAAAAAAATTCTACTCAATCTACAAAGTACCTAATGAAAATGGTTTTCTTTTTTTTTTTTGAGACGGAGTTTCGCTCGTTACCCAGGCTGGAGTGCAATGGCACAATCTCGGCTCACCGCAACCTCCTCCTCCTGGGTTCAGGCAATTCTCCTGCCTCAGCCTCCTGAGTAGCTGGGATTACAGGCACGCGACACCATGCAGCTAATTTTTTGTATTTTTAGTAGAAACGGGGTCAACCATGTTGACCAGGATAGTCTCGATCTCTTGACCTTGTGATCCACCCGCCTCGGCCTCCCAAAGTGCTGGGATTACAGGCTTGAGGCATCGCGCCCGGCGAAATGTGTTTTTTTTAGATGAAAGGAAGGGGCGAAGTCTTAGACTCTGGCTTAATTTTTTGGAAGTGGTCATTCAGTTTTAAACAAAATAGTGTGAAATATCAAAGGTTTTTAAAATTTTTATTTATTATTTTAAGACGTGGTTTCGCCATCTCGGTCAGGCTGGTCTCTAACTCCTGACCTCAGGTGATGCACCCACCTCAGCCTCTTTTTGAGACGGAGTCTCACTGTCGCCCAGGCTGGAGTGCAATGGCACATTCTCAGCTCACTGCAGCCTCTGCCTCCAGGGTTCCAGCAATTCTCCTGCCTCAGCCTCCTGAGTAGCTGGAACTACAGGCACGCACCACCACGCCCAGCAAATTTTTGTATTTTTAGTAGAGACAGGGTTTCACTACGTTGGCCAGGATGGTCTTGAACTCCTGACCTCAGGTGATCTGCCCGCCTTGGCCTTCCAAAGTGCTGGGATTACAGGCGTGAGGCACTGCGCCCGGCCGGTACTAAACTTGGCTGTGTCACACAATCACCTGGGGGGTTGCTGTAACAGATTGCTAGGCCCACTCCAGTTTCTGTTTCATTTCTAACAAGGTGAGTAATTCTGATGTGCTGGACCAGGAACCACACTTTAAGAACCACTATTTTATGTGAAGAAATAGATTTCTAATGCAATAAAAAAGGATCATGCAAATGTTTTCATGCATGTGTGCTCTTCCTGGGTCTCCGATTCGAAGAGCTCCACGGAGGAGGGCTGTGCCCTCATCTGTGCCTCCTCCAGCGGCTTCTGTGGTTCCAAGTCTGGACACAGGGTGGTGCCATGTGCCCGCAGGTGTCCGCCGGACCTTCCAGGTGGTCCTGCAGGCTGAGGTGGCCTTGCAGCTTTCTGAGAGGGTGTGCACCATGGCTGGTCTCCCTCCCACATCCCAGGGGCATTAGGGGTGTGTCCAGGGCAAGGTTGATAGGTACATGCTGAGTGGCTGAAGAGGGTGAGGGTGAAGATGCAGGTAACGGGACTACTTTTGGCCATCCGTGGCCTTGAGCGCACCTTCTGATGCTGCCCCTGTCCAGGATGGGCCAGGATGGGTCTGGCAGACCCTGAGTCCAGAATCCTGAATGCTCTCCAAGCCTCCGTAATCTTTCCTGCACTCCCACTTGGCCACCGTCATGTTCTCCCTGGGTCACATCTTTCTCCTTCTATTAAACGGGAGACCTGGGTGTGGCAGGGAAGAGGGTCCAGGCCTGGGTGGTGAGAGGGAGAGGCCATCTCAGGCAGCCTTGCTGTGGGGGCCTCAGGGATCTTTAATCACAGGGTTTGCTTTGAACAAGTGGTTCAAACAGGGGACAAACAAGGCTGGGATAAGGACCAAAGCTCACTGCTGCAGGTGGGGCCCCCGAAGCAGAAGCTGCACGAGTGCAAAGGGAGGAGGTCAGGTTTGTGCTTGGCAAGGTCAGAAGGGCCGTAAGACCGGTGAGGGGGCAGATGGGAAGGGGCTGAAGGTTGTGGCTGGTGTGGCCATCTGGGCTTGAGGGAGGCCTGCAGGTCTCTTCTGGAGGGCAGTGTCTCCTCCAGGCATTGCTGCTCCCACCCCTGCCAGCTCCCTCCTCTCTCCTTTCACTGGGGGCATCACCCCTGCAAGGCTGGGCTGGCTGGGGGCTTGTTTGGAAGCCTCATGTCCTGCAGCACAGTAGGCCTCTCCGCTACCCATCCGCACACACCACCTGCACCCCCCACTCCACTTAAGCCCAAAAGGGGCAGAGGTGGAGGCCTCCCTCAGGGGCAAGCCTGGGTGGTGATGCAGCTAGTTCTTATCTGTGAAAGATGAAACACCAGAGGCTGGGATAGTGATCCTTTGAACAAACACTCAGGTCCACAGCCTTATCCAGAACTGGACCCCAAAGCTATAATTAAAGGTTCAGGCGGAAGGGATTATTACAGAGGAGGGGCAGAGCCCCCCCATGGCCTGAGGCTGGTGTCAGGAGCCCAGCACTGCTGGAGATAACATTCGGGATTGTGTCTCTCTGGGCTGTGATCAGATCCTGTCTGGGATGAGGCAGGAGGTTCGTGGGGGCGCAGGGAGGGCAGATGAGGGGAGGGGCAGGACCAGCAAGGCAGGCATGGTCAGAGCACTCAGGCCTTGGTTGTGAGTGGAGCCTGCTGGAGGAAACTGATTGCTGTAGAAAATTGTCCGGGCTGCTGTGTAGAGGAGCAGTTGTGGAGACATGTTTGAGGCTGGACTTGGGGAGGGTGGGAGTCCATGGGCTGGTTGTGGCATGTGAGCACCTGAGGGAAATGGAGGCTCACACTGACATTTGGCCTGGGCAGCTGAGAGGGGCTGGAGAAGGTTGAAGGGGGCACCACAGGGCCTTGGGAACTTGACCACGAGGTGGGGAAAGACGCTAGTGGTCAACAGATCCCAGCGACTGTGACTGATAAGGGGCAGCTGGATGTCGGGCCAAGTGGACCAGAGCCCGGGGAGGTCTGGAGAGGGTGGGTGGAAAGACTGAGAGGGGCCTGGGGCCATGAGGTCAGGCAGGGCCTGGATGAGGTGAAAAAAGCCAGGAGCTCACAGTCCAGCAACCAAAGAGAAAAAGGCTGGAGAAGACGCCAGAGAATTGGCCTTTGCATGTGGTGGGACATAGGCCTTGGGGCATGGGGCACAGGCTGCCTGGGGCAGCGCACACAGGCCCTCCCAGGGGGTGATGGTGGGAGTCTGCACTGAACAAGGGAGCAGGAAAACAATTAGTAAGTGTTTGCTGTGGGAAGGAATGAACCACTCAGTATCTGCAGAAGAGGCTGGGAGACTGTGGCCAGAGCCCAGCTAACCCAGCACATCCAGCCCTGGGTGCCTTGACTTACCTGTGGGCCCCAAGGGAAGGAACCTGGGGTCAGACAGAACCCCCTGCCCACAGCCAGCACTCACAAAGTGCTGAGCTTCTTCCCAACAGGCAGCCCGGCATTCTCAGAGGAACAGGCTGCCGCCTCAGACAGCAGGAGCTGGGCCCTCAACTCGGGGCCACTCTGTGGTAACACATCACTTGAGAAGGTTCAGCAGCTCACCCAGGAATCCCAAAATGTGAGAATTTTATAAGCTCTACCTGGTACTGCATGGCTGACACCCCAGATATTTAGGGCTTACTTCAAAAGCATGTCACTTTTCCCCCTTGTATTCTCAAACCCTCGCCCTGCTCCCTTGTGGAGATAATTTTTCATGAAGGAATGAAACCCCTTTTCAGAGGGAGTCACAGCTCCACTGCGAGTGCTTACTTGAAGTCACTTCAGGGAGTGCCAGGCTGGGGCTGCTGGTCTGAGGCTGGTTCTCTTCCAGTTCCAAGCAGGTGTCCTTTCTGTCAAGCCCCGTGACAGGAGGGGACAGCTGCAGCTCCCCCTTCAGCTATAAAAAGCCCCAACACCCAAGCAAGCAGAGGACACAGCGAGAGGACACGCAGGGGAAACCCAGTTGGAACTCAGGAAGGAGCCGGATCCCAGAACCATGCTGAGGCTGCGCCCTGCCCTCAGGCTGCTCCAAGCCCCGCTGAGGTGTTGGGCAGTCCCCAAGGCCCACGTCTCTGCCAAGCCGGCCGAAACACCCACCTCTCCTGTGGTAAGTGACCTCCAAGGTAGCAGTGGGCAGTCCTGAGAACTCAGCCCATTCCCTGGGTTTCAAGGTGACACAGAAGTCCAGGCTGGAGAAAGGGAGGGGTGATCATAGCACTGGGCCTTAGTCCCGCAGTGCCATGACTGTGACAGTCTGCAAGCCAGGAAGGGGAGGTCCTTGCAGCCATCACCTGTAGGCCAGGCTTCCAAATGGGCAGCAGAGTCAACAGTGGGGAGGGGGCTCCCAGTTCTGAGTCTCTGATCACCTGGCCAAAGATGGGTACTAGGCTGAGCTTGGAGGCTTGGTGAATCCACTGGCTTCATCCCTTTAAGAGGAAAAGGAGGGCTGCTGTGAGGGTCATATGAAAGCACAGGTGAAAACTGAAACCTAAGTTAACTATTTCCACTCCAGTCGAGTATGAAATGTCTCTGTTTTCAGCAGAAATAAACCAAGGTCAAGAAGGTCATTTGCCCAAGGTCATATAGCTAAGACCTGAACGTACACTAAGGTCCCCATTCTAGGCCAGATTTGCTCTTAAACCTCTGCTGCTAAAGCCAAAAGGAAGAATTGGTCTCCCACCTGGCATCGGATTCAGCTTTAGGAAACAGGGTGGGAGGACTGGGCCCAGGCTGACTCAGGAGGAAACTGAGTGAGGGTGAAATCTGGCTGGTGCCTCAGAACCCAGCTCTCTAAGTTCAGCCACTAAGAACACAGGGGTCCAGATGGGGTCTCTTCTGTGGGCACAGGTGCACACGCAGAGCACGGGGACTCTGAACTCGACGCAGCCTTCTCAACGGGACCCTTTAGAGGACGGGCCCTGCCCTTGTTCGCATGCAACTTAAAATTGTGGCTGTGTCTGCTGCTCTGCACAAGGCTGACAACACCAGTACCCCGTGTACTGGAAAGTTTCATGGGTCCAGTGCACATCGGGTCTGAGTCTCTCTGGCCTTGCCGGAAGGTACACGCAGCCAGGCAGGCTCTTGGGCAGAGGGATGTTGCTGTGACAAGCGGCCAGCCCCACAGATGGAAACCCAAGGCTCCTGGTCTCTTAGAGGTCGTCCTCCCTGACGAGGGCTAGAGGCTGCCAGCCATGTTGATGACAGTGGTTTCTCACTGCTCACAACTACACAGAAATTTGAAGGCAGATGGTGATAACACAGCTAGGGGAGGGAGGGGCCGGGGCAGTCTTTCTCCCAAATCCCACCGAGGGACAGAGGGCAGGCAGGCAGGCCACCTCCCTTAGTGGCTCAGGCCTGACTCCTCTACCAGCCTTGTGAACTTGTGCGTGCTTTCTCCATCAGGAGCAGGCCGTGGGGCTCTCACTCATATTCATCACCTTCCTGGGTCCTGCAGGCTGGATCTTAAGCCACCTGGAAAACTACAAGAAGCGCCCCAGAGCATAAAGGCTCTAGTGTCACCGCAGGCACAGGACTGAAAGAGCATTAAACCGTCCTTCCACGCCGTTCACTCTGTGATTTCTTGGTACATGTGCACTCCACTCCCAGAAGGGGCACCTCAAGGTGGTTTCCTTTACATGCCCAGTCCCAGGGATGGCTCACGTCCGCGCTGGTGCACACCAGGTCACAGATGCTGCCGGCTATTTGCATGACGAGTGGTGATAAGGATGTGGATGCCTGAGTTGGGGCAGGTACCTCAGAGGGCTGGAGAAGGGAGCGGATACCCCTGGGTCTCTCTAACAGTAAAGACAGGACCAGCTTCCTCTGTGGCCCTTGGGGCTGGGTTCTGCCCTAGTCTACTTTATGTGCAGGAAGGAGAAGGCCAAGGCTACCCCCACCAAATCCTCCCAAGGTTCCAACTCATGCTTTTTAACCTCCAGGCACAGGCTTGGCCTGGAAGCTAAGCCCAGGAAAACAGAGCCATGAGAAGAACAAAGCAAAGGTGTTTATTACAGGAACATTCTCACACCACAATGGAAAAGATGTCCGCAGAGGTGGACGGGGAATGGAGATCAACCTCGGAGTACACAGACTTGAGGGTACTTCCTGCCTTGTACACAGTTTCTCTCCCTTATGACCTAAAACTCAGAGACCCCCACCTGCTGCAGGAGAGACCCACAAAGGAGCCTTCTGCCTATGGCCTGGCCCCCATTAGGGACAGTCCTGTTTTTATAGCAAGAAAAGTCTGTCCTACAGACACGATTCCAACCCCTACCCCAATTCAATGTAGACCATCTGACAGCCAGCTTTATCGGCTGGAGAAACGCCTCTCAGGTGAGTCAAAGGGGACAACAGGTGAACCTAAGGGGCCCTATGTGAGGATGTCATGGGCCTGGTGTTCTACCAGCATCTCCATGCTCTTCACATCCGTGCACCAGAACTCTAGGCGGTCCTTCATTCCCTTGATCTGAAATGCAAATCCACACACAAGGGGCATTAAGACACTCAGGAGTCACAGGCCAAGTGGCCAACACCACAGCACCTGATGAGAGCTAATTCTCCAGGGCAGCTCTAATAAAAAGGATCTCTCAGCTAGGGGAGTGTGATAGGACTGCCCGGGTTAATTCTTATCACAAGGACATTAGAAAAAACTTGCATGAAAGAAAGCTGACAAGAATCAAGGAAATCCACAGGATTACATTTCCAGCAAGAGTGAGTAGGATGGGTGTGAGCTCAGATCACAGAACCAGGAAAGGATCTGACTGGAGCACCTACCTCAAGATTAAAAGGCACCACGAGCACAACCAGCACTATTGTCATAATAAGCTTTTAAATGCAGGGTTCAAATCTCAGGCTTGCACTAAATTACGCTCTCAGGAAAATCCAACAGCAGTAATTCATTCTCCAAAACCTCTTGCCTAACAATGCTTTCTTCCTAAACGGCTTCCATCCAAATGAAACCAAGACAGTATAGATACAACCCCAAAACACCCACAGAGGCAAATGGGTCTCAATCACATCACCTGTTGCAAATCCAACACCCGGGGCTGCACCCAGGTCATGTGGACTCGTCTGTCCACCTCGTCTATACTGCCTTTCACCAGCCCCACCGAAAGGGCCTTCATCACCAGGAGCTCCACCTGTGCAAAGAGTGGGGCTTGTGTGAGACAAGACGGCCGGACACACACCCACGGACCAAGGTGGTGTCTGAAATGCGATACTGCTTCTCCCATTGTTTTTCACTGTCTAGGGAGCAAAGTGCTCACACAAGAGCCTTGACTCCAGGTGGCAGCTTTGCCACTGTGACATCCTGAGCCTAGGGACCGTACCTCATTCACGGTGATTTTAGCACTTTTGGCAATTTCTTCAAAAGTGAGTTGTCTGTGATTGGCAGGTCGTGTAAAAGTCATCTGAAAACAAAATTTATTAACTATTTTAAACTATTTTTTCAAATAAAAATGGACTGATTGATAAGGGTGTTTTGTCAATGTTGGCTCTGAAAGTAAAGATAATCTTATTAGTGCCCCATATACTGAAAAGTTTCCTAATATTAGACATACATCTTGTTAAGAATAAGCTTTCAATGCTTAGACAAGGATAATAGCAAAAATAAGCCTTATAGGAATTTTTGACGGTAGTCATTATTCCATCCCCAAACAAGTACTCGAGGCCACAGTTTTCCAGGGTTTACCGTGGCAAACTAGCAATGTAAGGTCCACTTCCTCAAGAAGCCTAAATTCTTGTGGGAAAGACAGATGTGCACATAGACAGGAAGGGACATGCACCAGGAGGCAGCTACTTCATTTCAACTCAGATGGCCAGAGAAGGCCTCGGGGGAGCAGCGGTGGGTGAGGGGGTGTTGTCTGAGCTAAGACCCAAGTATCAACTTAAAAAAGCAAGTGGTAGCAAAGGACAAGAAACGTGGTGAAGAGGGTGGTGCACGGCAGAAGCACCAGCACTGAAAGCTCAGACTGTATTCAGGACAGGCTTGGAGAGGAGAGTGTAGCGCCCCACCTGACCAAAATCTTAAACCACAGACACAGTGGCTCCTGGGTGCTTGCTCACCTCCATGAGGCACAACAACTGAATTTTCCTCAGAAGCTGGGCTTCGTTAGCTGCTAAATCAGGCTGTAAAGTATAGAGAGACGGAACAATGTCATCCATGTTTCTGCTTACCAGCTACCTAACTGGGGCTTTGGAATTCATTCAACAGTAGACCGAACAAAAAGCAGCTAAGCAGATCCAAACATTTTACTCTACAGAAAGCTGAAGCTCATTAACAACTTCAAGGGATCTAACTTCACTCTTAGGAAATCTAAAGAGTAGTACCTAACTGGGACACTGTTTGCCAAGGCAAGGAGTTTACAAGGTGAGATCTGTAACAGGGAACAGGCATTTCAAGAAGACCGTCCTGGTCAAGGTGCTGTGGGAAGGACATGCCCGATGGCCAGGAGGCTTTCAGGGGGTGCTGCCTGCTCAGTCAGCACAGTGCAAGTGGAGCTCCTCTGAGGGACAGCTTCCTTAAGTTCTAGAGACTTGTTCTGAATCAGAAGAGCAAGTTATTAATTTATAATGAAAAATATCATTGTCATGAGAACTACAATATACCCGTCTCCAAGACTGGCATAATCTCTTCTTACGGTAGATTAAAATGTTACCCGGTAAGCATGGAATTAAACCAAGGAGACTTGTTTTCTTAACTCAAATAGGAGTTCATATCCTGACACAGGCAGCCCCATGGGGGCCTTTCTGCCACAAGTACTGGACAGGTCAAGCTCTGTGGAAAGGGCTCACTCCCACTCCAGAACAGATGCTGCCAACATGCATCTCTGAATGTTTTTCTCTAAACTGCTATCACCAGCCATCTTCCTTTCTGAGTGGCACATTTTTTTTTCCTTTTTGAGATATCAATAAATCATCAGAACACAGTTAGCTCTGGCTGCATCTGTGCTTTTTGCCTCTTCACAGTGCCCCCGTCCGTATCTACCCTGCTCTACCACGCATGAATTTTACAAGTTTATTTTAAACTGAGAAATTTGAAAGTTTCAGAAAAATACAAAAATAATTCCTACCACTGTCAACATTTTATTAATATTTACTTCTAATAACTTCATTAAAAAAGAACATACTTACCATTAAAGCGCAAGCCCTTGTTAAGCACCTCTCACTGACTCCCACCTTCCAGAGGCTCCTTCACCCAGTGCCCGCCCTCCCCTTGCACTGAGGTGAACTGATCGTCCTCCCTACACCAGGCACTTGTTCCTCCTTCATCTCGCCCTCTCTCCCACCCACTCATGTTGGTTTCACACATCCTTCTTTCAGTTCAGCTAATGTGCTAAAATTTTCCTTCTCCTTGGCTAAGTGCACTTGTACTGTGCCTCTTCACTCATTCCTAAAGGCACACAGATGATGACCTTAGGTCACTGTGACTTCCTGGGATTTGGGACACCTTCTGAGACACCCCCTGCACCCAGCATACATGCAGGGCCCACATTTGGTTGTTTTCTCAGAATACCCTCACCCTTCCTCTGTAGCACTGAGTAATACTGTAGCTAACTAACCACTTAGCTCTCTGCTCCATGAGAGCAAGGACTAGCCTGTCTTGGTCTCCTCTTTGCCCACTGCCTTCCTGTGTGCCTGGCATGTAGGGAAGATGCTCAATGAACATCTGTTGTATGAGTGATAATACACAGGGGCATAAGGGCTGGGCATCATGGGAGTCACACCTGCTGGCCCCAGGCAGTCTTCAGAGTCTGGAACCTCTCTACGTTGCCACTGTTGAAGGCATAGAGGGTGTCAATCAGCCACTGCCGGTCAGTGTTGCGCAGGGACTCCAGTACAGGGTGCATGAGCTGTGAGGACAGAGATTGTCAGCTGGTAACACTTTAGTCTCCCCTTTCCTTGTTCAGGAAGCTGAGCCCAGGGTCAACTTACAAGTTCTCCAAAGTTAAAAACTCCCTCGCCGAGAAGTCCTGCTAGCCCCAGCGTGAAGGCTCTCTCCTGCTGCTCAGACACTGTGGTAGCAACACAGGCCCACTTAACTATCAGTCACAATAATCAGTCCTGTTTAGCTTTCAAAATCTCATATAACAAAAAAGTAAAAAAACCATTGTTTGTAAGTGTGTATGACACTTCTTCTGAAGTACTGGGTTGACTTGGATTACACCAGGAACCACACACACATGGGTTTTATGGAAAGAGCATTCATTCATTATTTTTTCCTAAAGACAGGTGAATCTATTCATACTTTCAGCTGTGCCACTTCCAACCAGTTCCTTAAATCTCTTACCTGCTATGGCAAGGAATATTATGTTATTTATCTTTAAGTTACCCAACCTAGCTTCCTTTCAGAACAGAATTAACTTACTTTCTGTTCCTAGACAGCAAGTCCATTATTCTCTGACCACCTCAGTTCCTTTTCTACTTTTCTTGACATACAGCAATAAAAACTGCATCAACACTGTAAGAGTTGCCAGTCTCCTTAACGACAACGGTGTTTTGTGAGGAACATCTAAAATCTGCTGAAAATTTCTTTTCTGAACATATATTCCTTGCACTTTCCCCAAAACTCATTGTTTTCTTTCCACTCTGGAATCCTTGAAAGATTTAATAGTTTTTCCCCATGGGTCTGGAATTTCAGTTTTCAAAACAAGGGTCTCAGCTATAGGGATTTCATGTGTCTTTCTTCCTATGGCAGGGTAGTAGGTGGGTGGGCTTAGAAAGCAGTCACATCATGGTACTTCCTAAAAAACCTGTGACTTGGGTAGCAGTAGGGAACGGGAGAAGGAGCAGTAAAGGATCTAGGAGGAATTAGCCTCATTTTCACATTTTCATCTAGATTAAATGCCGGAGACAAATACAACATAGAAAGTAAAGCTTATGTATAAAAGAAAAAAAAAGAAATAAAAATAAAAAAAAAAGAAAGTAAAGCTTATGCAAATTTTCCCATTTTTTCTTCAAAACAGGATGAATCCATCTGAGTTCTTTTTTTTTTTTTTTTGGTGAGATGGAGTCTCGCTCTGCCACCAGGCTGGACTGCAGTGGTGCAATCTCAGCTCACTGCCACCTCCACCTCCTGAGTTCAAGTGATTTGACCGCCTCAGCCCCCTGAGTAACTGGAATTATGGGCACCCACCGTCAAACTTAGCTCTCTCTCTATGTTTTTTTTTGTATTTTTAGTAGAGACAGGGTTTCACCATGTTGGCCGTGCTGGTCTTGAACTCCTGATGTCAGGCAATAAACCTGACTCAGCCTCCCAAAGTGCTGGGATTACAGGCGTGAGCCACCGCGCCCAGATCCATCTTAGTAATTTCTGAGAACTATCACCTCAAGCACCTCATAGCTGCTATGTTTGGAGAATATGCTCCTGTGTGACGTGGACTTTAATGGCCTAGGTTACCTGGTAGATCCTTGATGTCAACACAGCCCAAAAACCGCAGAGCATCTTTGTAGTAGGACGCGTGGTTTCCGATTGTTTGATAGTATTTACTGGAGAGATCATAGAAACGACTATGCACTGATGTAACACCGGGAAGGCTGTTGAGCATCTCTTCAACATCTTCAATTGTTTCCTACACACAGGAAGCAAAATCACTCTCTTTTTATGTTAAAATTTTATTTATTTAATTTTTTTAGAGACAGGGTCTCACTCTGTTGCATAGGGTGGTCGTGAACTCCTGGCCTCAAGTGATTCTCCCACCTCAGCCTCTGTAGTAGCTGCAATTACAAGGGCAAGCCACTGTGCTTGGCTAAGATTTTTAAAGTAATATATTGTGGGATGAAAAGCATAAACCACAAAGAAAAGACTGATCAATGTTACTACATTAAAATGGAAAACTTCATCCAAAACACAGAAAAAAGTACAAAGCCAAGCTATAGACTGGGAAACTATATTTACAGCATATATAACCCACCAGCAATTATGACCAAGGAAATATAAAAATGCTTACAAATCAGTCAGGAGACAAGCAACATGGTAGAAAATGGGCAAAAGACATTAATAGGCAATTGACAAATTTGGAGACACAAATAGAAAAAAACCACTAGTAATTGTGAAATGCAAATTAAACCCCCATAAGATATCATTTCACTTCCATCAGATCAGCAAGAGTTAAGGAGCCTGAAACTATCAGGTGCTGAAGACATGGAGCTTCCGGAGTGCTCATATGGTGCTGAGGGAGCCTACATCTGGCAAAGGCAGAGATGCATATGCTTGTTACTGTAGTCTCCTGGTGAGACTGCATATATCCTGGTGAGATTCTGCCCACATACAAAAGGGACCAAGCACTGAAATACTTACAGCATTATTGTTCGTGATAGTAAAATGAAACAACCTAAATCTCTCTTTTTCTTTTTTTAAGACAGAGTCTCCCTCTGTTGTCCAGGATGGAGTGCAATGGTGTGATCTCGGCTCACTGCAACCTCCACTTCCTGGGTTCAAGCAATTCTGTGCTTCAGTCTCCCAAGTAGCTGGGATTATAGGTGCCTGCCACCATGCCCAGCTAATTTTTGTATTTTTAGTAGATATGGGGTTTCGTGATCTTGGCCAGGCTGGTCTAGAACTCCTGACCTCGTGATCTACCTCCTTAGCCTCCCAAAGTACTGGGATTACAGGTGTGAGCTACCACGCCTGGCCCTAAATCTCAATAGGGGACTGGATACACATGTTGTGAAACACTTATACATGAAGTACCATATAGGAGTAAAAGCACACTGGTTACACATATCCACATGATGAGCTGACATCTAGCATTAAGCCAAGGTGAAAACACTTAAGAGTTACACACCCCTATTTAATGAAGCACAAGGAAGTGCACGGGCATGAGAGGGAGCCTGGCTGGGGGCGAAGTGTGGTCTGAAAGGCACTAGCGCCCTGTCATGCTGCTTCATTCATAAGCTGGTTAGGGTACATGGATGCCTATTACAGCATTCTTTACTGTGACTTACAGCTTTCAACATGTCTTAAATATTTCGAAATAAAATGCAGTAAGTATGCATATGGGTTAGGACGGAGAAACAATAAGCAATAAAAGGCATCTTTTCAGGGCAATGAGGACATGAACCTTTTTAACCCTAACCCCCAATATTTTCTTTAACATGATGATTACCAAAGCAAACACAAACACACACAGGCTCTGGTTAAACAAAGCGGACCAACCACATATGTTGGTTTCACTGCTACCCACATCCATACTTGTCCCCCAAACTGCACTAAAAATGAACATAAGACAGACATAAAAACAGACAGGATACTTCAACAACATTTAGGAGGCAGAGGGAAGATGGAGGAATAGCACATGATGTGTCAGTGGTGTGCAGGCTGACCGTGGTCAGGGAGAACCAGTGTGCTTTGGACTGACTCAGGCCATGCTGTGTCATTACTAGATGGATGTGCTGTGGTAACACAGGGGAGTGTTCATTTGTTTAAGGGCAACAGGCATTACATCAGCAACTTATCCTTAAGCGGTTTTGGAAAAAAGCTAGACACACACACACACAGAGGCAAAAGTGGTAAAAGGGTAGCAATGCGGGGACGGGCACAGTGACTCATGACTAATCCCAGCACTTTTGGAGGCTGAGGTGGGCGGATCACTTGAGGTCTGGAGTTCAAGACCAACCTGGCCAACATGGTGAAACCCTGACTCTACTAAGAACACAAAAAAATTTTAAAAAATTAGTCAGGTGTGGTGGCACGTGCCTGTGATCCCAGATACTCAGGAGGCTGAGGCAGGAAAATCACTTGAATCCGAAAGGCAGAGGCTGCAGTGAGCCGAGATTGTGCCATTGCACTCCAGACTGGGTAAACAGAGCCAGACTCCATCTCAAAATAGGTCTACAATGGGGAATTTGGGTTGGGGTATAGAGTTCTTTGTGTTATTTTTGCAACTTTTCTGTAATTCAAAAATGTTTTAAAATAAACAGGAAGAAAAGTAGGTTATTTTTTCCCTATAGTTTTAAATAATTTTAAACCAAAGATAAATCTGTATTATGGTGAGCTCACCTTTGTAACCTGTAGGTCCCCGATGTTTAATTTTAGAGCTCCAATTGCTGTTTTACACAGGATCACTGCCTCATCACTACTTTTCACCTAAGATATCAAAAACAAAAACGAGAAACCTCAGAATGTGGGCAGCTGACTAAGGAAGCCAATTACTTATACACTAACTTAACCTTGATGACTAGAGACCCTGTGGTCTTGAAAGGTCTAGACAGTGAGCATGGACAGAAACTGTAAGTCACATACACTCTAAAAGGTATTGCTCAAATCTCACATTTACCTTCTCACGAGTCTTTTCCAGAAAAGTAAGAGCCACATTAGGATCTAGAAAAGAAAGAACAACAAAGTCAGAAGGACCATCAACAGACTGGTTTCTACCAACCACCTTTAAGTAAGATAATCTTTAGGTTTTGAGCATAAAGTATAATGAAAACACAGTATCTGATATGGAAAGCACAAAAGTTCAATTAACACATATTTCAAGATAATTTTAACTACCATTTGGATCTGCTCCTTTATAAAACAAAGTAAGACTTACCAGTCATCTGTCTAACCACATGAAGAATGATTTCTACCAGGGACAAAGGATTCACCCTGAAATAAAAGCCACCAGCCTTTGAGTACCAGTGAGTATCAATATACTCATTTTCAAAGTAAAAAACTGATGAAAAGGTTTTACCTGTGTTCAAATTCACTGATGAAGTTTTCATAAAGCTGTGGAACCAAAACACGGAGAGAAATTATAGGATGTCTTTTATTCTGCAAAATGAAGACCCCAAACACGATTTTTAGTAAAGCAGTTGCATCAATGCTATCAAGTTAGGAGTGTGCAAACCACAATGCCCATCACATAGTAAGCAATGCATAAATGTTTTCAGAATGACAGGAGACCATATTAGGGCTTATATCAATTCACATAAATGATCAACAGATTATTGGGCCAGGCACGATGGCTCACGCCTGTAATCCCAACACTTTGGGAGGCTGAGGCGGGCAGATCATCTGAGGTCAGGAGTTCAAGACCAGCTTTGCCAACATGATGAAACCCCATCTCTACTAAATATACAAAAATCAGCCAAGTGTGGTGGCACACGCCTGTAATCCCAGCTACTTGGGAAGCTGAGGCAGGAGAATTGCCTGAACCCGGGAGGTAGAGGTTGCGGTGAGCTGAGATTACACCACTGCATTCCAGCCTGGGCAACAGAGCAAAACCCCATTTTGAAAAAAAAAAAAAAAAAAGATCAACAGATTATTAAGGAAAACTAGGTTTCTTCTAGCCTTGGGAATTAGACTACTGACCTATAAGAACCTCCAGAGAAATGCCTATATTCTTTCTTCCAGGTATTGTAAGTTAAATAGACGATCAGACTGAAATGCTCCCCCAGTTTCCTCCCCGTGGCTTATGGGCTTGCTGTTTGGACTGCTGTGAAGACAGCTTGAGCTGCCGTGTGGTCCCTGGCTAACCGGGACAGGTGTACTTGTATCTATCCTGCTTATTTAAATAGTAATAAGACCACTGTGGAAGGAAGGTGAATCCCCTTAAGTAAAACTGTTGAAAACCCTACAGCTAGAGATTCAAGATGTATGTTCAGCAGCTGGACTAATGTATTTCTTGAGAAAAATAAAATGTGCTCTAGAGAATGGAATCACAACGTCCAATATAAAGGCAGAGTCTGGGTTCGGCTCAAACAGGGAGACGGCAGCCTCCATCTTGTACATTTCCCATCACGTCAGCAGTGTTGTGTGCAGCATAAACGACACCTAAACCAAACACAAGGACAGAAAAGATGGGAGGTGGTGACCAAAGTCTTCAGCAAGGAGAGGGAACTAAGAAAGGGAAAGGAAGAAAAGAAGTCACCTAGTATCAGCATCAAGTATGTGGCTCTGCTGTAGGAGACCTGAATGGACAGAAGCTTTTGGTTTGCATCATTTACCTGAACTGTGATGCCCTGTGCCTCCCAACTTTATCACCAAAATTGACAGTGAAATAAATTTGTATCAGAAGTTGGCATCTCAGGCCGGGCACAGTGGCTCACACCTGTAATCCCAGCATTTTGGGAGGCCGTGGGCAGATCATGAGGTCAAGAGATCAAGACCATCCTGGCCAACATAGTGAAACCCCGTTTCTACTAAAATACAAAGATTAACTGGGTGTGGTGGCGCATGCCTGTAGTCTTAGCTACTCAGGAGGCTGAGGCAGAATTGCTTGAAGCGGGAGGAGGAGGTTTCAGTGAGCCAAGATCGCGCCACTGCACTCCAGCCTGGCACCTGGCGAAGAGTGAGATTCTGTCTCAAAAAAAAAAAAAAGAAGTTTGCATCTCACTTTTATACAGTATAAAAGAATTTTTTTTGTCTTTCAATGCAGCTTTTTTGGGAGAAAGAATATTTTAAAATGGGTAATGGACTGTACAAGAAGTCTCTATCGTCTGTGTAAACATGTTTTAGATAAATTTCAATTAGATTTGAAATACACATTTTGTTCACCAATTAAGTTAATGAAATAAAATTTGAATAAATGTTCGCTAATCAAATGGAATGAAGTTCCTTCAGATTTTAGAAGGTTAAGGCTAACTATGCGCCATTATCAAATTTCTTAGCCATTTCTAAGTACTCTATGCTAGGTACTGTAACACAGACTGTGTAAGACAAACTATGTGTTTTCAAGGAGCTCCTGGTCTACTGAAGACAGTCTTTAAACAAATAAATTACAATAGAGTGAGTTTAAGAGCAAAAAGAAAAACAAAACACAGAAGGGGATCAGCCAAAGGGAGAGGCTTCAAAGCTTATTGTAGAAGTGGCAATCCTGAGTTTCAAGGAATGAAGAGCAGTTCAGAGAGGTGGCCACTTGGTTTGGGAGAGAAAGAAGTGGAGAGAACATTCCGGACAGTAACAAACATGTGCAAAAGCAAGGAAGAAAAAAATACATTATGTTTCAGGAGTATTTCTGAAGGACACAGACTAGAAAGCACTGAAGACTGGTCTCCGTCCAGAATGCAATGCTGAACTGGTGGAGACACATGATCACATTTCTATTTTAGAAACATGCCTAGGGCAGAGAGGACAGTGGGTGAAAGAGACTGAGAGAGGCCAGTCAGAGGCTAGCACTGGCCAAGACAGGAGAGTGAGGAAACAACAGTGGTGAAGATGGATGGACAATCTGAGACGACAGGAAGCAACAGTGGTGAGGATGGACGGACAATCTGAGAGGTTCAAGGGTAACGTGAACCAGACTCACTCAGATGTGGGCTGGTCACAGAGAATGAGAGCTGATGAGAGCTTATGGCTAGGTAACTGGGCCAAAAGAGTGCCTAGTGTGGGCACAGTAGGAGAGGGAACCTCCAAATGACCTTAACTTTGGATTAGGAGACCCTGTAGTTCCAATGGAATATGAAGGTAGAAAGATTAAAACATCGCTGTGGCAATTACATACTCAAATTTGGCATGCAAGAAACAGCCAACTAAATAAAATGCAATTTTTGTCCCGGCACAGGGCTCACATCTGTAATCCAGCACTTTGGGAGGCCGAGGTGGCTGGATCACTTGAGGACAGGAGTTCGAGACCAGCCTGGTGAAACCCATCTCTGATAAACTACAAAAATTAGCCGGACATAGTGGCACACACCTGTAATCCCAGCTACTCAGGAGGCTGAGGCATGAGAATGGCTTGAACTCAGGAGATGAAGGTTGCAGTGAGCTGAGATCCACCATCGCACTTCAGTCTAGGCAACAGAGTGAGACTCTATGCCCCTATCCCCCAAAATAAATTATATTGCAGCCGGTCAGTGGCTCACACCTGTAATCCCAGCACTTTGGGAAGCTGAGGAGGGTGGATCACCTAAGGTTAGGAATTTGAGACAGCCTGGTCAACATGGTGAAATCCCATCTCTACCAAAAATTCAAAAATTAGCCAGGCATGGTGGTGGGTGCCTGTAATCCCAGCTAATGTAGAGGCTGAGGCAGGACAATCATTTGAACCTGGGAGGCGGAGGCTGCAGTGAACCAAGACTGTGCCACTGCACTTCAGCCTGGGCTACAAGAGCAAAATGCCATCTCAAAGATAAACAAATAAATAAATAAAATTTCATTTTTACTACAAGTGACTATTTCAAAGATATCTTCCTAGTTAGAAGGAAATGTTTGAACTTCCCTGACATCTATTAATCTAAAAAATTACCTTAAAAAAGAAGCCCACTAAGTCCAGAAAGTCAAAATTATTTCTGGTGATTACAAATTCATAAATACTATCAATTTTACACTTATGTTGGCTGGATCCCAAAAATTTTTAAAGGTTTATTTTGTCCATGGGAAAAGTAAACCAAATCTGCCAACCTAAATAAACATCACCTTACTGTGAGGTTTAGGAAATGTTTTTACCATGTGTAGAAAAGTGATTTAAACATAAGAAAGCAAAGGATAGAGATAAACAATTATGAATCATCTGTCATGATAATTTAGAACCTTAGGAAACAAGTATTAAGATAGGTCTCAGACTGGGTGCCATGGCTCATGCCTATAATCCCAGCACTTTGGGAGGCTGTGGTGGGTGGATCACCTGAGGTTGGGAGTTCAAGACCAGCCTGGCCAACACTGGTGAAACCCCGTCTCTACTAAGGAATACAAAAACTAGCTGGATATGGCAGTGGGCGCCTGTAATCCCAGCTACTTGGAAGGCTGAGGCAGAAGAGCTGCTTGAACTTCGCAGGTGGAGGCTGCAGTGAGCCAAGATCATGCCATTGCACGCCAGCCTGGGCGACAAGAGGAAAACTCCATCTCAAAACAAAACAAACCCCAAAAAGACAGGTCTTATTTATCATTTTCCCACGTAATCTGAAAGATAGATTATTCAGCAAGATCTCTAGGTTTAAAGATGGTTTTAAGTTCCTTTGACTAGTAAAATGTCAAATTGATGACTATAAACCACAAGAAAATCTTGCAAGTCCAGGTGGTGGGACAGTAAGGTGGTAAGCTCTATTGTCAGCACATTAAAGCAATGTATTCAGGAGAAATAACTCAAGATGTAATTATAAGCTAGCTATCAGTTACAATGCTGGTATGAATCTGATTCATTCAGAATCAGAGAAAGGCATCATAGAGTAAGATGTCAGGAAAAGCTTCCAAGAGGAGGCTACCAGTGAGCAAATTTGTGGGGATGTGTTAGCGGATCTGGGGAAGGCTGGAAAAGAAGTGTATATATTTTTTTCCTGTTGAAAAAATTCTAAAAGTACTATATTACAGAGGCAGCGTGACATTATATAGGGCTCTCCCTCTAATCCACCCACCCTCAACCCAAGTAGAAAAGGTGCTTTAACTTCCACACTACCCAGGACAGAAGTGTCTGGACAAGCAAGCAGTCAGTGCGGCTGAAGGAAGGGGTCTAAGATTCCTATAGACAGAAATCTTCCTCATACCTTACCCCACCCTCTAACTGGGTCTGAACTTTCAATTTCTGAGTAACAGTTTTCTAAAAGTAGAGTACTAAAAGAAGCCTACGAACAATAAGATACTCAGGCATGCTGTAAGATAGCACTTTATGCTAGAATTTTAGAAAAAGCCAGATGTTAGTGTTTGAATCCTCTTCTGCCACTTCATCAGCAGTGACCCATGGTAAGTTACTTAAAGTTTTATGTTTGCTTCTACATCAAAAAAGTGAGATGAAAGTAGTAGTTATTGGCCAATGTTGTTATGCGTTATGTGAAGCACTCAGACCAGTACCTGACATAAAGTGATTACTGAAGTTGTAGCTTATTACTATTACTAGCATAAAGCTGATCTTATTTTAAAAAGTCCTTTAGCACATTCACATAATCTGATGTTGCATGGCCAATTATTTACCTTAATGAGACCATCTCCTTGGGCAAAGCACGGATCTTGCACAAAATCAAGTACCTGAAGTGTCAGCTGATGCCACAACCTGAAAAACATACAGCACTGAAGACCTCTAAACTAATACCAGTTACAGACACCTTCAGCCTTGATGGTCTTATCAAGTCACAAATACAGGTTGGGTATCTCTAATCCGAAACTCTAAAATTCGAAATGCTTCAAAATCCAAAACTTTTTGAGCTGCAACATAAGGTTCAAAGGAGATGACCATTGGAGTATTTCAGATTTCAGATGTTTGCATTATGGATACTGAACAGGTTAGTTTACATCGCAAACATTCCAAAACTCGAAAAAAATACTAAACCCAAAAATCTTTTGCCCCAATTCATTTTTCACTTTTTTTTTTTTTTTTTGAGACGGAGTCTCACTCTGGTGCCCAGGCTCAAGTGCAGTGGTGCTATCTCAGCTCACTGCAACCTCCATCTCCCAGATTCAAATGATTCTTCTGCCTCAGTGTCCCAAGCAGCTGGGATTCCAGGCATGAGCCACCCGTCTAGCTGCCCCAGTGCATTTCTGATAACGGATGCTAAATCCATACTAACCGATCTCTACTGTGCAGTGGAATCAATGCTAAAGCAGATGTGATACACCCGAGTTCTTTTCCTGGCTCTGCTACTCAGTGGTTATGTCACTTTGACATCGCTTCTCTAAGACTCAGTTTTCCCAGGTATGAAATGGAGAACATTGTTCTACATTACCTCAAAGAATTATTGTGCGGTTTGACTGGAAACAAGGACTTTGGAATCATACATATCTAACCTGAGATTCTGGCTCTTCTACCTATTAGCTAGGAAGGCAATTAAAATGAGCTTCAGTTTCCTCATCTGTGAAAAGGATGAATAAAATTAAATAAGCTAATATATAAAACTTCCAGGACAGTGACATAGCACTTCCCCAAAACCCAAAGGCTAGTATTTAATAACGCAGATAAAATGCTTTGAAAATTACCAAGTGCTGTCCAACACAAACCATTATTTGACAAACACCAATTTGCTCTCAAAAACTAAAAGCAGAAGGCTGCTGAATGCTAAACATCATCAAAACATGTCTGCAACATCTACGTGAAACGTATTATATTAAATGCTAGGGTTGTTAACAGGGAGGTTATCACAGGAGAGATATTCTCTACGGAGTAGCTGCAGCCCAATGCCAACAACTTAGTCTATTCACTTTTAAATGAGGTCAGTGCTTAATAACAATTGCTCTGCAATTCATCCTGTTTCTAAACAAACCTAAACTTTAAGACCTTTCTGCGGGCCTGGCGCGGTGGCTCACGCCTGTCATCCCAGCACTTTGGGAGGCCGAGGCGGGTGGATCACGAGGTCAAGAGATCGAGACCATCCCGGTCAACATGGTGAAACCCCGTCTCTACTAAAAATACAAAAAATTAGCTGGGCATGGTGGCGCGTGCCTGTAATCCCAGCTACTCGGGAGGCTGAGGCAGGAGAATTGCCTGAACCCAGGAGGCGGAGGTTGCGGTGAGCCGAGATCGCACCATTGCACTCCAGCCTGGGTAACAAGAGCGAAACCCCGTCTCAAAAAAAAAAAAGACCTTTCTGGGGGCACAAAGCCTAGTGGGGACAATGGGAGAGGCTAAGTGGTTGCCCCCTGTGCAGTTGCAGAATGAACAGGGAAGACAGCAAAGCTGCACTGGCCTCTGGTTATCAGCTCCAGACCATGAGAAAGATAACGCAGTCACTACGACAAGGCTAAGTATGAATCACCGAGACCCGTTTCCCAAAGTGGGTGGCAAGCTGGCCCTCAAAGCGTGTTTGTTCTTTCACCGGAATCAAAGGCTACCCCTGAACCGTTTCAGTAAGACCGAAGGTAGAGGGGTTCCGACGCCTCAGTCCCAGGTCTTCGTAAAGGAAGCGGTGAATCTCAGACCCAAGTAACCCCCCTGGCTGCAGCTCTCGGCCCTCGTGGTCTGCCGTCCCTCTCATTCCTCCACCCTGCCACTCGGGGCTCCTCAGCAAACCCTGGCGGCACAGCAGGTCCTCACCCGTCCCCGTCTCCCCGCAACCCGGGTCTGAGCGCCCCCAGCGCACCACGGGCCCGCTCCTCCGCCCGCCCCGCCCTCCGTGTCGCTCTAGCGCCGGGGCCCAGGGCCCGTCTGCTCGGCGCTCACTTCTTCGTGTAGAGCTCCTCCAGACGATGCCACACAGCGGGCTGCCCAGGCCCGGAGCTCTGGCTCTGCTGTAGGAACCCCGGTACGTCCTTCATGACCGCAGGAAGACCCCCGGGACGGAGCTGCCGGAATGTCAGCACTACGGGGATGGCTGCCGGAAATGCTCGCTCACTTCCGGCGCCGCGCGACGCAGGGCAGGCTGGGAGCGACGCAGGGCAGGCTGGGAGCGCCGCAGGCGGCCGAGGGCGGGGTCCGTTGGTTGCCCGGTCACCTCGCGTCTCTACGCTCGGGACAAACCTCTCTGCCGCGTTTGCCACCCACTCCCCGCGCACCTCGCCGTGTCATTGAGGCGTTAAAGAGTACGGGCGCCTCCGGTCGAACCGGCCGCAAAGCTTTTTGTGGTGTCAGCCTTTGCGATCCGGAATTGCTCCACTCAAATGGGGACCTTGCCAGTGGTGTCTTGCAAGGACTAGGTGTAAACATGATGCCTGGCTGTGGGAAAGCGCTCGGGAAGTATTAACTGTCACCGCCATCCGGGTTGAAAAGGGTGTGAGCGCAGGGTACAGAATTGCTGGCTCCCGTTTTGGCCTCCGGGGCGAGGGGCTCAGACACCAGACCAGGGAACCGCCGCCGCTCGTGCTCTACGTCTACCTGGGCGCGCGGGGGCGGGGCCGGGGCCGGGGGGCGGGGCCGGGGGCGGGGCGAGCGGCAGGACTCAGGGCTGCCGGGAACATGGCGCTGTGCGGTTGGCGCGGTGCGGCCGCCCTCCGGCCGTGGGGCTCCGTAGCTGTACGGGCCGGGGCCCGGGGGCGCGTGGGGCCGTTCCAGGCCTGCGGCTGTCGGCTGGTGCTTGGCGGCAGAGACGGTGTCAGTGCGGGGCTTGGAGGCAGCCGTGGGCTCCGCGGTGAGCCCCTGGGTCCGGTGCGCCCTTTGCAGAGGCCTCCCAGACCCGCGGTGCCCAGGGCATTCCGGAGGCGGCCGAGGGCAGCGGCTCCCTGTTTCTTCTTTTCGAGGTATTTTGGGCGCGGACAAGCACTTGCCTGTTCGTTGTGGACACCTCGCCCTCCTTTCTCACCGTGCCGTGTTTCCTTGGCGGCGTGTTGCTTCCGTTCCAACACCCGGGGTCCCCGTCTTTATGCTGATCTGTGGACGTCCCTTATGGGAGTTTTGTCGTTTATTTCGCCATTCTCTCACTGAAATACTTTCTAACCTTTCGTTATTGTACATAATGCTGTGGCGAATGACCTTGTTTGTACCTCACTTTTTGCATAAATTCCAGGTACTGGGACTGCTAGGTCCAAAAGTATATGCATTTAACACTTTATCCCTCATAAATGTTGTGCGGTTAATACTCCCACAGGCGTGTGGTCACACCTGTCTCCATAGTAATTGCATCTGGGGACCGAGCCTACATACGAAGAAATCTTAAGGTCCATGGCTGTTAGGTATCAAATGCCCTATAATGGATGAATATTTAAGTAGATAATAGTACATTCAATGGATGCTGTCTGACACAGCTACCGAAAGTACTGATGAAGAGTGAGGCCCGAAGTGGAGACTCACACTTGTAATTCCAGCACTTTTGGAGGCTGAGACAGGAGGATTGCTTGGGGCCAGGAGTTCAAGACCAGCCTGGGCAACATAACGAGACCCCCATCTGTACAAAACAGTTAAAAATCAGCATGGTGGTGCGAGCCTGTAGTCCCAGTTACTCCCAAGACTAAGGCAAGAGGATCCCTTGAGTCCAGGAGTTCAAGGCTGCAGCGAGCTATGATTGAATGCTCACTGCACTGCAGCCTGGGTGACAGCAAGACCGTATCTACTTGGAAAAAAAAAAAAGCTTTAATAGAAAAATCCTCAAGAGTCTGGGCGCAGTGGCGCATGCCTGTTAACCCAGCACTTTGGAAGGCAGAGGTGTGTGGATCACCTGAGTTCAGGAGTGCAAGAGCAGCCTGGCCAACATGGTGAAACCCTGTCTCTGCTAAAAATACAAAAATTAGCTAGGCATGGTGGCGGGCGCCTGTAATCCCAGCTACTGGGGAGGCTGGGAGCAGGACAATCGCTTGAAACCGGCATGCGGAGGTTGCAGTGAGCCGAGATCTGGACACTGCACTCCAGCCTGGGCTAAAGAGTGAAACTGTCTCAAAAGAAAAAAGAAAGAGCCTGAAAGAAAAAGAAGAGCCTTCTGTGATTCATCCAAGAAGCCCTCACTGAGCTCTTATTCTGTGCCAGACTCTGTTCTAGGTGCTGTAGATAGGGCAGGGACCAGGACCCGCAAATGCGTGCAGCACATTCTAGTATCAGGGATGCTCCAAGATTGTTGTTAAATCCTCGCTACCACTGGCCCTAAAGCAGGAGGCATTGGGCTGCCTGTGAGGAGGAGTCTGTTGCATGGGCTTTCTGCAGTTTGGAATCTGCCCTTTAGTTTTAGATTTTTGAGATCTCTGAATTTGTTCTTTGTGTCCTTTGCACAATGTCCCTCCCAGGTTGCACCCATGGCTGCCCCTCAGAGGCCCCCTACTCCCAGTGAATTTCACACCATGCAGTATATACTTTAAGCCATACATCTTAATTGTGTTCCAGACATTTGAAAACTCCATTTATGTGTTTTTCAGTCACTCACAAACACTGTATTAATGTAGGTGAGGAATGTACTTCAGGCACCCTCCGCCATACCTCGCCATCAGCGGGCAATACCTTGCCTTCAACAGCAATAGTAACTTCACTCCTTTTGTGATTCTCCTAACAGTTCATGTTTAGTAGCGGTTTGGGGAACGACCTTAAGTGAATAGGTGTCTGACATGCTGTGTGAAGTGGGCGTTTAACAGGTGGGATGGTTTTAGAGCCAGAGCTTTCCCTCTTTCCTTCTTGACAACTTGACCAATTTTCATTAGAAAACCCCTTTGGAGGTTTGCCCTCAGAGAATTGAGTACCCACTGAGTGTACTGAATTATGAAATGAGCACAGTTTCCATTAACCTGAATTTTTTGCTCCCAAATAAGTCTTGATTTCTGATTTGTGACTGCTTTCCACTGTAGCCCAATAGTCAGCTGAAAAGCTGATTATTTTGGGAGTCTGGAGAGATGTGCATGGTCAATCTCAATGGTGGCGTTGGTGCAAAGGGTAGAACCGTGGTTGTTCTTGCTATCCTGAGATTGGCTGTCTGTTTCCTTCGCTGCTTTGTTTTTTTCTGTCAGTTTTAAAGGTGGAAGAAGGCCCATATCTTTTTCTGTGGGTGCTTCAAGTGTTGGAAGCGGAGGCAGCAATGACAAGGGGAAGCTTTCTCTGCAGGATGTGGCTGAGCTGATTCGGGCCAGAGCCTGCCAGAAGTTGGTGGTCATGGTGGGGGCCGGCATCAGCACACCCAGTGGCATTCCAGACTTCAGGTACTGCCCGCAGTCCCACCTGCCTTCTGCACTCCCCTTCCCTGCCTCCCTCCCTCCCCACTGCCCCGTTTACTCCACTTTCCTGTCCTCTTCCAAAGTCCTCAGAGCCTCTTCCTTCTCTCTCTGCAGATCTCCAGGGAGTGGGCTGTACAGCAACCTCCAGCAGTACAATCTCCCATACCCCGAGGCCATTTTTGAGCTTCCATTTTTCTTCCACAACCCCAAGCCCTTTTTCACTTTAGCCAAGGAGCTGTACCCTGGGAACTACAAGCCCAATGTCACTCACTACTTCCTCCGGCTGCTTCATGACAAGGGGCTGCTTCTGCGGCTCTACACGCAGAACATCGATGGGCTTGAGAGAGGTGAGCCCTCTGTCCATTTCACAAATTCTTTTCCTCACGGGGAAGGCTCAGGTGCTTGTTTCTGGGGAGGGCCAAGACCTAGTGCTTATGCTTCTTCCTTGGGACTGTTTTGGAGCCAACCAGTTAGGACTTTATTCCCAAGGAAAATGTTCTCAGAGTGTTTAAAGGCCACTGTTTGCTCTCCTGGCATACCAGCAGAGCTGTGCGTTTTGGGCAGAAGTTGACATTGTTGTGCTAATCTGGTGTGATCATCTCTTTTTTTCTGTTTTTTTTTTTTTTTCTCTGAGACGGAGTTTCACTCTTGTTGCCCAGGCTGGAGTCCAATGGCTCAATCTCGGCTCACCACAACCTCCGCCTCCTGGATTAAAGCAATTCTCCTGCCTCAGCCTCCTGAGTAGTTGGGAATACAGGTACGCGCCACCACGCCCAGCTAATTTTGTATTTTTAGTAAAGACAGGGTTTCTCCATGTTGGTCAGGCTGGTCTTGAACTCCTGACCTCAGGTGATCCGCCCGCCTCAGCCTCCCAAAGTGCTGGGATTACAGGCATGAGCCACCATGCCCGGCCTTCTGTTCTCTTTTAAAAATTGTATTACGGAATTTTTTTGAACACATACAAATCAAGAGAAAAATGTAATGAAGCGTCCTGTCCGCATCACCAGCACGTAGCCAGTCCAAAGTCCTTCTTCCTGCGTCCTCACTGCTTTCTTCCAAATCCCCAGATTATTGTGAAGCAAATCCTTGATATCATGAATTTAATCTAGAAATAATCTATAAATACATGAATAGGTATCTCTAGAGGATACTTGAAAAACAACTCTGGCTGGGTGCAGTGGCTCACGCCTGTAATCCCAGCACTTTGGGAGGCAGGCAGATCACCTGAGGTTGGGAGTTCTGGTCAACATGGGAAAACCCTGTCTCTGCTAAAAATAGAAAAAGCTGGGCGTGGTGATGTGCCCCTATAATCCCAGCTACTTGGGATCACTGGAACCTGGGAGGTGGAGGTTGCAGTGAGCTGAGATTGTGCCACTGCACTCCAACCTGGGTTACAGAGAGACTCCGTCTCAAAAATAGATAAATTAATAAAAATAAAAATTAAAAACAACTTTGGTACCATTTTCATGCTGAAGAATCTCTTGTAATTCCTTAATATTGTCACACTCAGCCTGTGGTGATTTCTTGACTGTATCCACGTGGTGCCCAAACCAGCGATTCACAGGTTATGCCGACTTTTGGCCATGCACCTTAGGGAAGCACTTGATGGGGCCTTTTCCTTACATGCAGTGATGTAGACAGGTGCGGGGACAGTCAGCTCTCTGGGAGCCAGGAGCAGCTCAGCCAGTTTGCAGATGTGTTGTCAGTTAAAACGAGGAGACACCTTAGCTCCAGGTATATGTTTCCTTGCCAGAAGGATTCCCTAGCCTGGAGCTACAGAGGCAGCAGTGGCTACCCCATGTTGGTGGTCTCTTCTCCCAGAGGAGGCTTGGGGAGCCTCCTGCAGCTGGGACCCTGGCTGTGCTACCACAGTGCTTCAGAGCCAGACAATAGTAACACAACTTTCATAAGAAGTCACTTTTTGTCTGTTTGTCTACCAAGCAGTTATTTTGGAATTTATGATATTTATATCCTCATTTTAACTTGGTATCTGTAGAATAGAAAATGTGTTCCTAGGTACTGGATATAAGATTTTGAGACAGGGTCTTGGCACTGTTGCCCAGGCTAGAGTGCAGTGGCATGATCATAGTTCACTGTAGCCTTGAACTCCTGGGCTGAAGTGATCCTTTTGCCTCGAACTCCTGGGCTAAATGATCCTGTTGTCTCAGCCTCTGGAATAGCTGGGACTACAGGCATGCCCTACCATGCCTGGGTAGTTTTTACATTTTTTTCTGGAGATCAGGTCTCACTGTGTTGCCCAGGCTGGTCTCAAACTCCTGGCCTCAACTGATTGGCCTTCCAAAGCACTGGGATTATAGGCGTGAGCCACTGCGTCCAGCCTGGTATTGGGTATAATATTTTTTTTTTTTGAGACAAGAGTTTCGCTCTTGTTTCCCAGGCTGGAGTGCAATGGCATAGTCTCCGCTCATTGCAACCTCAGCCTCCTGGGTTCAAGTGATTCTTTTGCCTCAGGCTCCCGAGTAGCTGGGATTACAGGTGCCTGCCACCATACCCGGCTATATTTATATATTTTTAGTGGTGGTAGGGATTCACCGTGTTGGCCAGGCTGGTCTCAAACTCCTAACCTGAAATGATCCACCCACCTCGGCCTCCCAAAGTGCTGGGATTACAGGCGTGAGCCACCGTGCCTGGCTGGATATAATTTTATTGGAGCTTACATCAAATGAGTTTTCGTACTGAGTTTTGACAGGCTTTGTTTTAACTGTGATTTGGCTCCAGCTGGGAGCCCCTTTACTCCCATGCCTTGTTCTGGTTGGTGGTGCATGATCTGCAGGTGATATGGGCATGGACATAAGGCTTGAGAATATCACAACCCCAAGGGGTTGTGCCTTCTTCCAGGAGGCCTGCCAAGCCCAGAAGTGGTGCTTTTGGACTGTGTGCTCACCCCAGAGGCAGCAGCCACACTTAGCTTTGGCTTGAATTTCAGCGTCAGGCATCCCTGCCTCAAAGCTGGTTGAAGCTCATGGAACCTTTGCCTCTGCCACCTGCACAGTCTGCCGAAGACCCTTCCCAGGGGAAGACTTTTGGGTGAGTTATCTGCTGTTGGTCTCCCTTCCACAGTTTGCTGTTGGGGTCTTCTGGAAAAGTGGTATTTTATAAGCACTGTGTGTAAAGGATTATTGAACAATAATAGTGTGAAAAATTTTATTTGTAAATTAGAAAAGTAATGCATGCTGGTAAAAAATTTAAGACAATATAGAAATATGTAGAGAAAATGAATCTCCCCTTCAGCCAATTCCTGCTGCCCACTTTTTTTTTTTTTAGACAGAGTCTTGTTCTGTTGCCCAGGCTGGAGTGCAGTGGGGTAATGTCTGCTCAGTGCAACCTCCGTCTCCTGGGTTCAATCAGTTCTCCTGCCTCAGCCTCTCAAGTAGCTGGGATTACAGGCATGTGCTACCACACCCCACTAGTTTTATTATTTTTATATATTTTTTATTTTTTAGTGGAGATGTTATTTCATCATGTTGGCCAGGCTGGTCTCAAACTCCTGACTTCAGGTGATCCATCCACCTCAGCCTCCCAACGTACTGGGATTACAGGCATGAGCCATGGCCCCTGGTCCCTGCTATCTACTTTTTTTTTAGACAGAATTTCGTTCTTATTGCCCAGGCTGGAGTGCAATGGTATGTTCTCAACTTACACAACCTCTGCCCCCCAGGTTCAAGTGATTCTCCTGTATCAACCTCCCGAGTAGCTGGGGTTACAGGCATGTGCCACCACGCCCAGCTAATTTTGTATTTTTAGTAGAGACAGGGTTTCCTTCATGTTGGTCAGCTGGTCTTAAACTGACTTCAGGTGGTTTGACCGCCTCAGCCTCCCAAAGTGCTGGGATTATAGGCGTGCGCCACTGTGCCTGGCCTCTGCTGCCCACTTTTAACAGCTTGGTGTATAATGTTCCAGGCCTTTCCAAAAATAAAGGGATATGTTTATATAAACATATGTGCATGTACCTATGTACGTACACCTATACACAGTTAAAAATTTTTTTTTAAGGCTGGTTGCGGTGGCTCATGCCTGTAATCCCAGCACTTTGGGAGGCCGAGGTGGGGCAGATCACGAGGTCAAGAGATGAAGACCATCCTGGCCAACATGGTGAAACCCCGTCTCTACCAAAAATAAGAAAATTAGCCAGATGTGGTGGCATGTGCTTGTAGTCCCAGCTACTCGGGAGGCTGAGGCAGGAGAATTGCTTAAATCCAGGAAGCGGAGGTTGCAGTGAGCTGAGATTACGCTACTGCACTCCAGCCTGGTGACAGAGTGAGAGTCTATCTCAAAAAAAAAAAAAAAAATTCAGCAATGGGGTCATTTGAAGCCTAGTATTCTACAGCTTGAGTTTTTATTGAGCAGTGTCATGGAACTCTTGTGTCAACACCTGCAGTTCTGCTAACCCTTTTTATTAACTTCTATGGAGTATTATATTTAGCCATTCCTGTATTGTGGGACATTCTTTGATGTATGTAATTTTCACTATTAAAAACACAGCAATGATATCTATGCTTATGCTGCCATGAATATCTGTATTTCTGTAAAATGCGTTTCTTACAATAGAATAGAATAGAGTTAAAACATCTTAAATATAAAACTCTGAGAGAATGATCCAAGATGGCCAATCACTAACTTTGAGCTTGCAGTGAAAGCTCAAAGAACTAGAGGACGCCACACTTTCAGACAAATTCTGGTCGCTCAGGAGCAGAAGATTCCCAGTGGAGGAGCCACGCGGCGCAGCGATTTCGCGGGCACCTCCAGGAGCTGAGTAGGCGGAGCTGGCTCCCATTCTGACCGAGGTTTGGAGGAGCCACGTGGATCCCCAGCGCGACTCCTGAGGCCGGCGCATCAGTTGTGCCGGCACCTCGGTGCAGAGTGAACGCGACTGGTTCCCCTTCTGACTGAGGTTTGGAGCTCCAGGAAGGCAGAGTCGCCTATTACGGACACAAGAAGGAAGCCAGACAGGAGAAGCCTGGGCAGAAAAACACCATCAGTCTTAACGCCGCTGTTCTGGCCCTGGGAACTAACATCTTGGACGTCCACTCAAGAGACCTACTGAAAGCTGGTAATTTCAAAGACGACAGGAGGATAAATTTACAATGATGGGAAGAAACCAGCATAAAAAGGCTGAGAATACTCAA
>CM052657.1:116871444-116904978 GCA_028533165.1 Leontopithecus rosalia | reverse complement strand
TCATAGGTTTAAATGAAACATTGGTCATTATTAATACCCATTTTTTTTTTCAGAATAAAGCAATATTTCCGTTCACCCTCCCTCTTTCTCTTCCTCTTTCTTCCTCACCTTTACTCATTTTTTTTCTTTCCTTCTCTCAAAAAAAGAAAAAAAATAAAACTCTGAAATAGAGACATGGCACATAACTTTTTAAAAATTTACTTATTTTTTATTGAGGTGAATTTTTTTTTTTTTGAGACAGAGTCTTGCTCTGTTGCTCAGGCTGCATATGATCTATGCTCAGTGTAACCTTCGTCTCCTGGGTTCAAGCAATTCTCCTGCTTCAGCTTCCCAAGTAGCTGGACTACAGGCATGTGCCACCATGCCCAGCCAATTTTTTCTGTGTGTTTTCGGTAGAGATGGGATTTCATCATGTTGCCCAGGCTGGTCTTGAAATCCTGACCTCAAGTGGTCTACCCGCCTTATTGAAGTGAATTTGATGTAACATAAACTTAACCATTTTAAAGTGTTCAGTTCATTGGCATTTAGTACATTCACAGTGTGTGTACCTATTGCCTCGTATCAAGTTCCAGGACATGCTGATTACCCCAAAAGAAGACCTTGTACTATTAAGCAGTCATTCCTCATTTCTTCTCCCTCCAGCCCCTGGCAACCACAGATATGCTTTCTGTCTATACATTTGTCTTTTCTGGACATTTCATGTAAATGCAATCGAATGGCCTTTTGTGTCAAGGTTATTTCCCAAAAATACTTCTGGCTCATTGACACTGTAGCTTGTATTAGTACCTTATCCTGTTTTATGGCTAAATAATATTCCATTGATGTATGTACTACAGTTTGTTCATCTCCTCATACATTGATGGATGTTTGGGTTGTTCCTGCCTCACTGCTCTTGTGAATAGTTCTGCTGTGAATGCATGTACAAGTCTTTGTGTGAGAGCCCTTGTTTTTTATGCTTCTGAGTATAAAAAACATACCTAGGAGTATTGCTGGGTAATTCCATGTTTAGGTTTTTTTTAGTTTTGAAATTAGGAAGTGTGAGTCAGCACACAGTAGAAACTTCATATATGCATATTATTCTTTTTGTCAACGCATTCATTCATTGATGACCAATTTATTCAACAAATAGTTTAATCTGCTCAGTGCCAGGCCCTTTGCTGGGGTCTGTGGATGTGAAAACAAATTAAGGTGGAGTTATCCAACAGTTACAATTAGGTGCCATACGAGTTTTACTACAAATATGTACTGAATGCTGGAAGAGGTCCTGACTCAGCTGTAGGAAGAGAGCAGGCTAGGGAGCCCCTCAGAAATGAGGCCGTCTGGATGTAAGAGTCAGTTTCTGGCAGCAGAGTCCTGGAGTATACAAGGCCTGCTTGCTCTGTTAGGGTTTGAACTGCGTCCTGAAGATCATGGGAGACACAAGGATTTTTAGGCAGGAAAATTATGTAAAGGGATTTGCATTTAAAAGAAATTATTTGGAGCAGGGCTTGGTGGTTCACGCCTGTAATCCCAGGACTTTGGGAGGCCTAGGCAGGTGGATCACCTGAGGTTGAGAGTTTGAGAGCAGCCTGGCCAAAATGGTGAAGCCCCATTTTTGTATTTTCGTAAAAATATAAAAATTAGCCAAGTGTGGTGGCACACCTGTAATCCCAGCTACTCGGAAGGCTGAGGCAAGAGAATCACTTGAACCCGGGAGGCGGAGGTTGCTGTGAACTGAGATCACACCACTGTACCCCAGCCTGAGCAACAGAGGCCTCCATCTCAAAACAAAATAAAGAAAGAAAGAAGAAAATAAAAGAGACAATTTGGGCAATAGGTTGGTTTTAATTCTCCACCTTTGTTCTCCTTCAGTACTGTGTTGGCTATTCTGAGTCTTTTGCCTTTTCATGTAAATTTCAGAAATTGTTGCTATCTGTTCTCTGCCTGTTTCTTTCTTTCTTTTTTTTTTTTTTTTGAGACAAGACACTTGTCACCCAAGCTGGAGCACAGTGGCGTAATCTCTGCTCACTGCAACCTCTGCCTCCCAGGTTCAAGTGATTCTCTTGCCTCAGCATGCATCACCACGCCCGGCTAATTTTTGTATTTTTAGTAGAGACAGGCTTTCACCATGTTGGTCAGGCTGGTCTTGAACTTCTGACCTTGTGATCCACCCACCTCAGCCTCCCAAAGTGCTGGGATTACAGGCTTGAGTCAGTATACCTGGCCTCTCTGCCTGTTTATTTTATTTTATTTTATTTTTATTAAATACGGGGTTTCACCATGTTTGTCAGGCTGGTCTTGAACTCCCACCCTCAGGTGATCTGCCCACCTTGGCCTCCAAAGTGCTTGGATTACAGGTGTGAGCCACTACGCCTGGCCAATCCCTCTGCCTGTTTTTTTTTTTTTTTAAAGACTTTTGTCTTTGGAGTTTTGCAGTTTCTCCATGCTGTTTTTCCATATGAATTTCCTTTTATTTATTCTGCTTAAAATTTGTAGGCCTTCCTGGAGAAAAATAAAATAAAATTCTAGGCCAGATGCAGTGGCACATGGCTCATGCCAAAGTAATCCTAGTACTTTGGGAGGCTGAGGCAGATGGATCACCTGAGTTAAGAGTTTGAGACCAGCCTGGCCAACATGGTAAAACTCTGTCTCTACTAAAAATACAAAATGAGCCATGTGTGGTGGCGCCTATCTGTAGTCCCAGCTACTCGGGAGGCTGAGGAAGAATTGCTGGAACCCAGGAGGTAGAGGTTGACAGTGAGCTAAGATCACGCCACTGCATTCCAGCCTGGGTGACAGAGTGAGACTCCATCTCAAACAAATAAAAAATAAAATTCGAAGCCCTGCAACCAACTGAATGGACCCCTCTCCTTGGTCAAGGGAGCCCAGAGAAACCTTGGGGACTTGAGTTCCTGCCCAGTGCAGGAGGAGAGATCAGAGGCACCTCATTATATCCTCCCTCCCCAACCACCATTAGACTTTCTTCACTTAGGGCTAAACAGAAACCAGCCCTTTCCAGACTTCATCCTGCCAATGTGGATAGAGGAGATCAATGGTTCCTTCTTCCTCCTTGAGATGTCTGCTTAGTTGTTCTCTTTCTGTTTCTTTTTTTTTCCTTTGAACAGTTGACTACAATGTTTCCTTTTATCTTCTGTAAAATGTACACTTACTGAAGTCTCAAACGTATGTAACCATTCACCTCACAGCCACCCTCCCCCTTTTAAGGACGATATCTAAACAAACACTAAACCTGAGAACCTCTTGGGACAAAAACAGCCACAGATGTGCTTGTGACTCATGTCATGCCCTCACACAGGCTCAGTAGCCCTCACTTGCTTGAGACCCTCATTCTGTGAGTTGGTATCTTTCATGGTTGCTGGATAATACTCTGCCGTTACCTCTTTGGATATGAATTGCCCCTGGCCCGCCCTCTGAGCCCTCTCTTCAGGGACCTCTGATTGAGGATACATTAGACCTTCTCTCACCTGCAGTTCCTGATCACTCTCCTGTCCCTCCTTGCTCCTCCTGGTGCTGCATTCTGGGTAATTTCTTCTGATCTATTTTCCAGTTTACTAATGTAGTATTCAATTACAGAGAATAAAGTCTTCCCATTGAATGTTTCTTTCTTTCTTTTTTTCCCAAACACCAACTGGAAACAGACATTGAGTTTCATTTTGGTTCCTCTACTTTTTATTTATAGAAGTTATATTTGGTTATTTCCCAAGTCTGCAACATTATTTTTTAATAGTTTTGTATCTTTAATAGATATTTCAATTTCATCTTTTTTGTTTCTTTTTTTTTTTTTTACTATACCCCATAGTCTCCAAGATAAGGGTTTTTTCTTCTTAATTTAAACATAATACAGTTTTACTATGTATCCAAGAATATCTGAAACCTTTTGTGAGTTTCTTTCTTCTGTCTCTTGTTTCTGTTGCTTCTTGCTGGATTGAGCCTGCTTAAAACAAGCCCAATTAGTTGTAAAGGTTTCCCTTAGAAAGTCAGGTGTCTTCCTCTGTAACTCTCCCTTTTCCATCTGGCCCAAGGCATTAGTTTATATTAATCTTGATGCAAAGTGAAGTTGTGTCCACTTCACCTTGGCCAGCGTGGAGGCAGTTTTCGGCAGATGTTGTTCTTCCTAGTAATGCCAGCCAGTGACTGAAGCTGACCTGAATGCCTCCCAGGTCTGAGGCAATGCCATGATCTCTTAAGCTCGACCCAGAGACAGTTCCACCTTTGTGACTGAGTAGTGTTCGGTGTAGGCCAAATGCATGCAGGCTGCCGTCTGCCGGGTGTTTCCGTAGCACCTGAATGTCTCTAGTCACCATCCCAGGTGTTAGAGCATGGTGTCAGATGTGCTGGATGCCTGCCGAAGTATTTATGGGTGAAATCATGTGATGTCCAGGCTTTGCTTTTAAATGTCCTAACACCTCCTCCCAGATTCTGGAGGGCTGTGAAACAATTAGCTATGAAAACTGGTAATTCCTAAAGCTGGTTACATGGACGTTAATGGTCCATCTCTCACCTTTTTTGGGGGGAATGTTTGACACTTTAATAAGAAGTTTTTGCCTTTAAAGTATCTTGCGGCATTTTCCTCAGGCCTGCTTTTTCTGTGTTTCCCAGGCTGACGTGATGGCAGACAGGGTGCCCCGCTGCCCAGTCTGCACTGGCATGGTGAAGCCGGACATCGTGTTCTTTGGGGAGCCGCTGCCCCAGAGGTTCTTGCTACATGTGCTTGATTTCCCCATGGCAGATCTGCTGCTCATCCTTGGGACCTCCCTGGAGGTGTGTCAGCAGGCCTGTGCAGGGAGGGGGCCGAGGGCAGGGGAAGGGGGGTTGCAGGAGTCACCTCATGGGCCTTGAGGGACTATGGGGAAAGAGGGGGTGCAGGAGTCACCTCATGGGCCTTGAGGGACTATGGGGAAAGGGGGGGTGCAGGAGTCACCTCATGGGCTTTGAGGGACTATGGGGAAAGGGGGGGTGCAGGACTCACCTCATGGGCCTTGAGGGGCTGGTGCCACTATTGAAAGGTGAGTGGATCATCTGGGATTCCAGGCTGAAGGACAGCTACCATGCAGGGGAAAGGAAGGTGGGAAGCCGCTGGGCTTTGTAGGTGGTATAGTTGCGGCTGGGGCACCTTGTGTGAGGGGAAGGGAGAAGGAAACGGGTTGTGGGGGTGAGGTGGAGGGGCAGGCCTCCCAGTCAGATGAGGAATACAGATGCTATGGTGGGAGTAGTGATAAACCCAAAGGGACTGGCCCAGGGATGTAGCTGCACTCTTGGGGGCAGAGAGGCCTTTGGGGAGTGGCGATTGGAGCAAGCAGTGCCAGGAGGCTCGTCCTGAAGAAGTTAGAGCTGTGGGCAGCTGAGGGACAGCAAGGAGGGGGACTGGATTTGCAGCCTGTGATGCTTTGGGGGCGTGAGAAGGAGGTGTCTGGCTTGGTGTATAAGGTCAGGGCATTAGCTGGTGAAGCATGATTTGGGAGGGAGGATGCCCAGCTTGGTTCTGCTGTGTGTCTGAGGTGCCTGGGAGACACTCTGGATGTGTTCAGCTGCTGTTCTCCATCAGAGTCTGAAGCTCCAGAAATTCCTAAAAGCTGTGATTAGAGCAAGAAATGAGACATGAAGCCAGTGTGTGTGTGACTGGATACCGGCACCAAGGGCAGATGGGCCAGAAAGACCCGTGCTCAGCAGGGCCCAGGCCGGCCGCAGAGGCCCAGAGCGTGTATTTGCTGAGGCATTCATTGTGTGCTGCCTGCTGTGTGCTGGGTCCTGTTCCAGTGCTTTGAACATACACAGTCAGATGTAAATATAAGAAGTTATAGTTTGTTAGGAGATGATTGATGCTGTGGCAAAGATAATAAGCAGGGTAGACATGCTCGGAAGGTTGGGAGCCAGCTGCAGTGTCCAGTCAGGAAGGTGGAGTTGGAGCTAAGGGTTAACCCAGGTGAGGGGTCTGGCCGGAGATACTGCATAGGTGACAAGCAGCAAGGAGGGAGGGGCAAAGTCAGCAGTGACGGGCATGGGGCTGGAGCAGAGAAGGAGGTGGGGCACAAGAGTCATCTCAGGGGACGCTGGTGCCACCTCAGAAGATGAATGGATTCAGCTTGGGTTCCAGGCCAGATCCTGGAAGTTGGAGCGCTTCACTCCAGCTTCCTGTTGAGAGGACTCCTCTGAGTGCTGGGCTGTGAGGCGGGAAAGCATGGGAGCAGCAGACCCCGCAGGGCCCTTGCAGGTGATCACTGGCTGGCACTGGCTGGGGGCCAGGTAAACTCAGCAGAGGCTGAGGGGTGCTGGAGTCTGGGTGTGTGTGAATGCAGAGTGGACACGCTGGCACAGTGTATGGTAGGGTGTGGATTCCTAAGGACTCCAGGGCTGTGGCCGGAGCAGCTAGAAGGATTGAGCCACCGTTTCTTGAGATGGAGAAGCCTGCTAAGTGGGTTTGGGGGAGCTCAGGAACTCAGCCTTGTTTCCACGGATTCGATGATGTGCTGCAGACTGGAGGTGTCGAGCAGGCAGGTGGACACCTGAGTCCAGAGTCCAGGAAGGACCAGTGACAGGAGCTGTATAGGGTCCAGCGCTGCTGGGTGTAGAGGGTATTCTCTGCGGGTGCAGAGACAAGAGACTGTACAAATAGACACAAGACACCGAGATCAAGAGAAAGAGTTGGGCCCAGCGGTCCACTACCACCTAGTATGCGGAGTTCGGTAGTGGCCCTGAGTGCCTGGACACTCTGACTTACGCTGGGTACAAAACTGGGGGGCAGGGTCATGAGTCTAAGGAACAAAGGGCCCAGCGCTTCCAAGTAGCTGAAGTGGGGGTGGGGGCATCGAGATGTTAGCACTTTAGGTTATGCCTTTCAAGTAAGAACAAAGGCTTCAAAAATTATGCTACTTCTTACTCTCTACTAAAGGGGAGCCAGGTGCAGAAGTAGGGAGTGAGAGCAGACACAGATTGTAACCAGTATAGCACAGCACCACATAGAGACAAGCTCCTGGGTAGCTGCGGGTTGGGCTGACCAGTATCAGTCCTTCCACAAGCACGTGGGGGAATGGAGGGTACCGACTCACCCAGGGCCTGGGACTGTTCCCTTCCAACGCCTGCTGAGTAGCAGGTGCTTCCCCAAGCACTGGCACTACTGCAGATTTCTGATGCTCTCCAGCAGCCCTTATGTGGGCGTGATAGAGGGCTTGGCTTCACATTCCACAGATCATCTCTGCTGATCAAACCGGTCGATGTTAATAAACCAGCTGTTAATGCTCTTGCCTTGTGGCCACATCCCATAGTGTCCACTGTCAGTCCCTGACCACAGCAACTTGACGTTCCTAGAAAATTATGCGTAAAGTACAAGAAGGCTTTAATTAAGACTTAATATTCAGTAAGACAGATATCTAATCACTCATGATACTTAACTAGATTCTTCTTTCTATATTCTATTTATTAAACGGGAGTTGACTGAGGCTTCAGTCTCCTGCTTCGGCACTTATAAGCCTTTTCTCTCACAGAGCTGGGGTGCTGGAGTGAGCAGGCAGGAGACCCCAGGGTGTGGACAGACATGGGAATGCCCATGCTACGCCTAGAATGGAGGGACAGACCCGGGAGGAACAGTTAGAGGGGCCATGGTGGTCAGCAGTGTGTGGACTGAGCCGAGCTGACCGTGCTGGCCATCAGGTGTGGACACTCAGGCCACCAGCCATCTTTTTTGTTGAAGTGAAATGAAAATAGCCTTTTTCCTGATTATAAATTTCTCTCTCTCTTTCTTTTTTTTGAGACAGAGTTTTACTTAGTCACCCAGGCTGGAGTGCAGTGGTACGATCTCGGCTCATTGCAACCTCCATCTCCCAGGTTCAGGTGATTCTCCTGCCTCAGCCTCCTGAGTAGCTGGGACTACAGGCGCCCACTACCACTCCTGGCTAATTTTTGTATTTTTAGTAGAGACGGAGTTTGACCATGTTGACCAGGCTGGTCTAGAACTCCTGACCTCAGGTGATCTGCCCAGCTGGGCCTCCCAAAGTGCTGGGATTATAGATGTGAGCCACTGTGCCCAGGCCTTAATATAAATTTCATTATAAATTAGCATTATAAATTAGTAAATTATATGTTTATAAACGAGTTTATCCATTAGTAATATAAACTATTATCATTTGTTGTAAATATTTTTGCAGTGTATGATGATGAGAGGTTTTTAAAATTTTTAAATTTTCTACATAGTAGTTTTATGTAGATACCAAGGTAATGGTATTCACAGGGTCAGATTTGTCATTTTCCTTTGCCTTATCTGACTTTAGTTTTTTCTTTTTAATTTTTTAAAATTTTTACTTAGAGACAGAGAGAGAGGGAGGGAAGGAGGGAAGGATGGAAGGAGGAGGGAACCTGACTTCAGTTTCCATGCCTAAAAAGTTTTTCCTTACTCGTAAACCCTAAATTTTCTTCAAGAACTATTTTTAATTTTTATTTGAATTTTTTACAACGGGAGGTGGGAATGGAGCATTTCCCCCCCAGATAGTGAGCCATTTTTAATGCTGTTTATTAATGTATCTATGTTTTCCTCTTAAAAGAAGCTTTGAGAACTGTATGAAGAAGCCTGATGGTGCCAAGTTAGGCCTCTCGAGAGGCTGGGTGGTGAAGACCATGGAGAGATGTTCGGGGGCACCAGCTCCTCCTTGTGCCAGAGGCTGGTGGTGGCCGTCACAGTGAGCAGGGCTAGCCAGAGGAGACAGACGAGTGTGCTGTTGTCCCTCCGTGGCTTGCTGGGAGACAGCGTGGTGGGGAGGACAGGGAGAACGGAATGTGCTCACCAGGAGGAGGTAGGAAGGACGGAGCACTGATGAACCTTGAACGGAGGTAGGGAGAGGCCAGGATGTGTCGGAAGCAGCAAGAAGTGAAGGAGAGGGAGATTGAGGGGAGGAAGCAGAGTCACTGAGGCCAGGCGGCGGGAGCTCAGCTGAAGAAATCAGGTTGGTGGTGGGTTTTCCCTGTTTGACAGGATCTGCCAGTGATCTGGCAGATCACAGGATCTGCCTTGCTACTCCTCCAAGGCCTCAGTGGCTGTGGCATGAAACATCCTGAGGGGCTGGTAGGATGGACACTGTGTCCCTCACGTTTGGGCCATTTTTCAGGTGGAGCCTTTTGCCAGCTTGACCGAGGCCGTGCGGAGCTCAGTTCCCCGACTGCTCATCAACTGGGACTTGGTGGGGCCCTTGGCTTGGCATCCTCGCAGCAGGGACGTGGCCCAGCTGGGGGACGTGATTCAGAGCGTGGAAAGGCTAGTGGAGCTTCTGGGCTGGACAGAAGAGATGCGGGACCTTGTCCAGCGGGAAACTGGGAAGGTACAGACTGCTGAGCAGGGCCATTCAAGGGGCTGCCCTCCTCCCTGGTATGGAGCCCTGTTGGCTAACACAGTGATAGCTGACGATGCTGTTAATCGTGCACCAGGCACTACCCGGACATGACTGGGCATAACTTTCAATACCTTCATTTAGAGTTGAAGAAACATGCTAATAGGTCCAGGAGGGACACGGTCCAGGCACTCGGGCTGATGAGTCTGTAGTGTCATCACACTACAGGCGTTAGCTTCACCCTGAAAGAGCAGCCAATAGTGCCCCTCAAAGGCCTGGTAAGTGATTCTGAGATACGGGTTAAAGAACTTTGAGAAGCTAAAGTTCTCTGCACCTGTGTGGGATGAAGGCCATCCTAGTGATGCTTTCAGGAAGTAATTGCTATGAAAGCCATCGATCTATTATAAACCACTGAGGAAAGCCAGAGAGCCTTGATGCTTTCTAAGAGATTCCAAACTGCCTGTAAACAAGTGAGGTTACAGTAAATGCAGTTTCCCATGAGAATTATAATTATAATATAGCCTTGATATTAAGGGTTTTCAATGGGAGGTAGCATGAAGCATTTAAAGTCCTGTGTTACGATTCCAGGCAGGTGTAACACTGTCCAAAGGGGATTTTACCAGTGTATGAGTCTGTTCTCATGCTGCTACCAAAGGCATACCTGAGACTGGGGATTTATCTAGGGAAGAGGTTTAATGGACTCATAGTTCCATTTGGCTGGGGAGGCCTCACAGTCACGGTGGAAGGGAAAGGAGGAGCAGAGTCACGTCTTAACGTGGCGACAGGCAGGAGGATGTGTGCAGGGAACTGCCCTGTATAAAACGAGGTCTTGTGAGACTCACTACCACAAGAACAGCATGGGAAAACCTGCCCCATGAATCAGTTACTTCCACTGGGCCTCGCCCTTGACTTGTGGGGATTATTACAATTAAAGGTGAGATTTGGGTGGGGCCACAGCCAAACCGTATCAACCAGAATGTATCACAGCTGATGCTCTTCTTGTCTTCCACGGCAGATGTCAGGAAACCCTGATCCCTTTTCCTTGTCCACAGCTGTGCCTGCCACATGGCTCAGGGCCATGGATTCAGCACTCTCCTCACCTCCACCAGTCAGAGACCCCCAGCCTCCCGTTGCAGGCAGAGTTCTTACCAGTCATGGTCACTTCATTATGGAAGCAGGGACCCAGCTAACAGGCTTAAACGTTGAAAGGCGAGTGCCTCCTGGCCAGCTCACGAGGCAGCAGAGATCTTCTTAGATCAGCCTAGCAGGCTTTTTTTGAGGGAGCCTTTTCCTGCTACAACTTCCTTCCTTCCGTTATTCATTTATTTATTTATCTATTTATTTATTTATTTTTGAAACAGTGTTTCGCTCTTGTTGCCCAGACTGGAGTGCAGTGACACAATCTCGGCTCACTGCAGCCTCTGCCTCCTGGATTCAAGCGATTCTCCTGCCTCAGCCCCCCGAGTTGCTGGGATTACAGGCGGCCACCACCATGCCCGGGTAATTTTGGTATTTTTAGTAGAGACGGGGTTTCACCATGTTAGTCAGGTTGGTCTCAAACTCCTGACCTCAAGTGATCCACTCGCCTGAGACTCCCAAAGTGCTGGAATTACAGGTGTGAGCCACCACACCCAGTCCAACTTCCTCTTTTCATCAAAAAGCAGATTGTAACCCAGGTAGCTCCTGTGGATTTTTGGAAGTGGCCCAACAGGATTTGAACTGTATAATTTTACAGAAATTTTTGTGAAATGTATTATGATTTTAGAGTTTTTTTTTTTATTTACTATCCTAGGGGTTACTTTTCCAAATAGTGAATATTTTTAAGCACATGAGCATCAGTAAATCTTGATTTGGGTACTTAAATTCCCTTAGAATGAAGTTCTCCATTTAGCCACCCTGTTCTGCTCAGGCCTGTTGGGATCCTCTAGCTCAGCACAACAGCAGCGTTTGCAGAAGGCAGCTTGTTTTGTGAAATGTTTTGCGTATCTGCAGCTAGATCTGTGTGACAGAGATCTGCTGGCTGCCTGGGTATGTCAACAGACAACTGACACCTCTGTCTTCTGTGTTCCAGCCTGATGGACCAGGCAAATAGGATGACGGCTGCCCCACGCAGGAAATGGTGACATAGGAGCCATCCACATCCCAGTTCTGATGAGACCTCATGCCTGAAGACAGCTTGGGCGGGTTTACACGTTTGATCAAACCAGAATATGTGAACTGAGTGGAAATCTGAGGCTGCCACAGGACTGTCTTCCCAGGCTATGAGCTGTGCTGACTGGTAGGGCTGTTTACATTCAGGGGCCCCCGTCACATATGCAAAGGAGCTGCCTGCCTGCCTGCTTGCTGTGTTTAACTCTTCACTCTGCTGAAGTTCGGAATGGAAAAAGCTTTCTTGTGACAGGGACCCTCTTGAACTGAAACAGACTAGAATCCCAGACTGGGTCTGCCTTCTCTGTGCCAAGTCCCTGTCTGAAGGGCAAGCTCAGCATCTGCTGGTTAGAAGATCCAGACTTGGGCCGAGCAGCCCCCAGCCCTCTTCGTGTCCTCGTGTAGTCTTGAGGCCCTGGTGCTATACTTCGAGCATGTTGGTCTCCTTTAGTAGGGCTGTTTTTGATTAGAGAAAACCTGTCCTTTATTTTCAGCATGAAATACATTTTAGTCTCCTCAGAGGGACTGCAGGTGTTGACATGAGTTGGAAAAGTAACCCGGGGGTACACAGCACCCCTCTGTTGGAACAGTCCGAGGACTGAAGGCACTTGCCTGGATTTATTGGAGATGGCCCAGCTTCTTCCTCTGAAGGTGGTCATGTTCTGTTGACTCTCCTTAATCATCTCCAGAAATATCTGTTCCAGAATATTCTAGCACTTCCTATCTGGTCTCCTTGTCCCCACACTGCCCTCCCCCCACCCAGGGCTTCCTCTAGTGACACTGCTAGAGCTAATCTCTGAGACAGGGAGGAATTACTCACTGAAAACCCAGGCCGAATCCTGGCCACCTGCTGGATTGTGACATAGGAGGTAGAATCCACTGAGCTCCTAGTTCTGCACAGGCTGCTTCTCCTGGGGCTGCACCAAGGCCCAGCTCTGATGGGCACCAGTGGCTTCCCCTTGGGCTCTTATCCACATGCAAGCACCTCCTCCCTAGCATCAGATCACCTGAGTGTTTCCCCAGACAAAAGCACTTCCTATTCCTGAACATTGCCTCCCCTGGGCTGAGCTGACAGGAATACATTTAATGACAGTGACTCCCAGGAAGGGGGTTCTTGGCTCCTCAGAAAAAAACACAGAAGTGATGACCTACGAAGTGTTGAATTCTAAAAAGAATGAAATTAGTTTCTAACTCTAGTTAATATTCCTTTACCTGACTTTTTACTTTTTGAGTGTCTCTCTTGTCACTCAGGCTGGAGTGCAGTGCTGTGATCTCAGCTGACTGCAACTTCCACCACCTCCTGTGTTTAAGCAGTTCTTGTGCCTCAGCCTCCTGGGTAGCTGATTAAGAGGCGTGGGCCACCATGCTTAGCACAGGGGCTTAGCCGTCATGCTTAGTATTTTTTTAGGTCGTATCTTTTTTCTTTGCATTTTAGGTTTTGGGGTAACAGTATTTTTAAGAGACGGGTTCCGCATGTTGGCCAGGCTGGCTTCAAGTGACCCGCCTGGCTCGCCCTCCCAAAGTGCTGGGATGACAGGCCTGAGCCACTGTGCCTGGCCCCTTTAACAGTTTACACATACATTCACACGTACCTTTCTGCTCAGAACTCTTTATTTCAGGATGTTTCTGTGTCTGTGCGGTACATGGTATAAATCTCAAACTGTGGTCACACGAGGGTCATCCTCCTTCAACTGTAGTCTAAGCCAGTGGGAAGGACTGAGATTTAATTGCCAGAACCAGCGAGAACTTGGGCACTGTGGATACTACAGTGGGCAGCTCAACAAGGACCTAGGAGAACACCTGAGAGGCCGCCAGCCCTGCACCCAGTGAAAACAGGACAGAAACCAGAGCATGCCTTGGAGCGTGCGTTCTGACACACTCGTACGTAAAGTTCTGACAGGTTCTTTCTCCCTGTGAAGTGCAGCACATTCCTCAACACACCGGCTCTGGCCCGCATGCCAATCTCAGATGTGCTTGCTCTGTGCACACCCACGCCCAACCCCCTGCCCTCCCATATGCATGCTCTTCTGTATGCCCCGGCAGGCCCTGCCCTCAGGCGGCAGCCTCTACACACATTCCTCTTGGCGCAGACAAAAGCAAGTACTTTGCCTGCAGAATTCAAGGCTGGGCAGTGCGTTCTTGCACAAGACCACTGCAGTCCAGAGATAAGAAACTGAACCAGGGGCAAATCATGAACAGAACCTGGGGAGTAAAGAGAAAGGGTTTTCAAGATGGAGACACGGGTGTGGGCCCAGGGGGTGTGGCTTCTCCCAGGTTACAGCCCCAAGGAGTCTCTGGAAGCAGCACCAGTTCTGACGGGAGCAGAAGAGCTGCCATCCTCAGTCAGGGTCTGAGTCAGGGTCCGAGGAGAGCTGCTCCTCCATAGTCTCGCACATGGCATCCTGCAGGGACGTAAGATGACCCCGGGGACTCATCCCCATTGGCTGGATGACTCTGTTCCTGTGGGGGAAAGGTGCAGTGGGGCTGGGGAAGGAGCCCAGTTGGCCAGGCAGGGGTCCTACTGACCCCTGGCTGCTACCTTCCTCTCCACCAAGTAGGTAGGCTGCTCCCATTTACTGGGGAAGCCTGATTGGACCTTCTGTTAATTTGGCCCAAATCCTAACTGCTACCTCATGGCTTTAAGTAGTTTCTTAATTGAGGCATCTAAATTGTCCTTATACAGTCTCTGAATTTGGACATTGAACTATCTCCAATAAGTCCAGGGACATTAGACAGTCTTAAGTTCTCTGGGCCTCAGTTATCATCTGTAAAATGGGCACAATACTGACCTCAATATGCCCATCCCCTGGGGGATTTCCTCCAGGGCAAGTGATTTCAAACGTAAGTAATGCAGCCTTGCCAGGATCCTAAGCTCTCCTCTGACCCTACCTCCTGGGGATCACAAGACAGGATGTGGGTCAGCTCTCCCTTCTCCCAGCTGCAGGCTCCCCCCACCTCCTCCTCATGCCACACACCTGGAGAGCCTGTCAAACATGGTCACCAGCTTCATGGCCTCATGCTCCTTCTGTTCCTCTGTCATGCCCTCCATAGGGTTAGGTGGCTTCTCCTCCACCCTCCCGGTCACCGGGTTTATGCTGTTTCCCATGGGGTAGAGTGTAGGGAATGCATTAGTGACTCTCCAGGACAGGGGGCAAGACTCATTTTCCCACTGGGGTGAGAGGGGGCAGGGCAAGGCAACTGCAGGAAGAGGCATCTCTCCAGGAGCAGCAGTTAACCAGCTCCTGCCACCTGCCACCTTCTGGTATCCCAGATAGCACTTAGGAACGGGAGCCCGATTCTGGAAGGTCTCACCCATGTGCCATCCTGTCCCACCTACCCTACAGGGGTCCACATGGGTGTGGCAGCAGGGACTAGGGAGCTGTGAGTGGAGCCCCGAGGGTGTGCTGGGGGCACATACCTGGCCTTCGCTTCCTTGTACTCATCTGTGTCTGTGTCCTCATCCTCCGAGTACTGGCCCTCGGGCCGGCCTCCCGCCATGAGTCCCCTGGCAGCCAGAAGGCCAGCAGCATTCCCATAGCCCGTGTACTTGATAAATCGGGGCACTGGGGAGCAAGGCAGAGGTCAGTGCAAGCCTGGCTTAGGTGGGGTGGGGTGGGCTGGGACCCGGGCCTCCGTAACTCACCACTCTCAGAGCACAGGACAAACAAGAACTCAGCAGCCACCCTCTTCACGTCTGTGTCCAGGTGTGTCATGAGGCGGACAAGCTTGTTCCGCAGCATCTCCCCAACTTCGGGCCGTGTCCTCACATCCCGCAGAGGGGGCAGCACCTGGGGAGGCGGCCGTCCCTCAGCTTCGGCTTGGAGCAGCCGAGGGTCTGTGATCAGGGCCCAACCCACATCTCCCAGGAGCGCCAGCGTCTGAGCCTCATACCTGGGCCTTCAGGAACTTCCTGGCTGGGCGGTGCATCCGGGCACACTCAGTCAGCACGTTCAGCACAGGAGCTACGCTCTCTTTCAGCCTGTGTGTCTGTAGAGAAGTCTCTGTCATCGGGCTTGTGGCCCTACCTAATTTGAGACTGGCGCAGTTATACCCCCAAAACCCCCTGCCCCCCACGAGACACACCAGCTGGTCCTGGCGGGAGGGGTTTGGGAAGAGACCCCTCTGCAGTTAGTCAAGAGTGGGTGGAGGTATCTGTGTCAGTTTTGAAAGGGGCGGGGATAGAGCCTAACTCAGAAGCACTTGTAAGTTTTGTGACTTGGCTCAAATAACTGCTTGAAGTCTAATTGCTTCAATTATAAGCCGGGGATGGGAAGAAAACACAGAGCAATTAAAGCCTTAGCACACCACTGGCACACACATTGACCCCAGATGATGGTGGCAAAAGAAACGAGAACTGAATCCCTGCTCAGTGTACTTCATGGGCAGAGAGCAGGGAGTTCCTGTTCCTCCTAGCATAACGTGCCTGGACCCTAGTATCAGCAGTGGCAGCGACGGGGACAGACAACCCCAGCTGTATGCCCAACAACAGGTCCCTATCCTGACTGGCTCACATGCAGCATGTGTGTCCTCTGCTTAGGCAGGTAGATTCCCAAGACGTCTACTGAATGTTTACTGTACTCCAGCCTGCTTTCTGCAAGATCCTGGAGAATGCTTAGAGCCCAGCTGTCCAGATGCCCTGTAGTGCAGTTACAGGAATCAGAGGGAACCTCTGATCAGAGGTTCCTGTGGGTCTCTTCAGGGTGCTGAGGGACAGCCATGCTTATAATCAAGGGCTGCCTATGTCTAAGAGTTAAAAGCAGGGACTGGGGGCGCTTCTCAGGACCACTCAATAAAGATGCACAAATATTTAAGCAGAAGTGAAACCTTCAAGTGTGTGGAGAGTGTCCACATGCTTCCATGGAGGAAGGGTCTGGCTTCTTGCCAGGCTGGACCTCAGAACAGCCAAAAGAACTGCCCATATCACATGACCAAGATGATCTCCACTTACCAGTGTGGAAGCACTGACCACAGCTGTGCAGGACAGCCAGCGCCAGAGCCAGAGCCACTGGGGGAGCCTGCACTGCCATCCCCAGCCTACCTGGTGCAAACGCTTCTCTAGGAAGATGAGGAGGGCACGAATCACATCCATATTCACTCCCATGAACTCCACGGAGTCTCCGTGTGGCTCCAGGGTGAGGAGAACATCCAGACACTTGAGGGGCAAGTTCCCCAAGAGGTTCACTGCATGGCTGGGGACAGGAGGAGACGGGGGTCTCAATAGGGCTAATCCCTCAGCACAGGTGCAATCTTTGTGCCCTGCTGAACCAACCACACATTACACGAGCTGGCATCTGAGGGCCTAAAGGAGCAGCACTAGGGACCAAAAACAAAGGCAGAGACCGATCGTAGAGGCACTGCCACTCAGCTGTACAGTGGGGTCCCCTGGGGAGGGGGGGGCACTCAGACACCCTAACTGCCCCACCCTGTCTGGGCTAAAGTACCACCATCTCTGGAAACCCAGATCAGCCTAAAGGCAGGTGGCCCAAGAATGAGGACAAGAGACCAAAATGCCCCAGTAAACAGCATGCTGTCTGTTGCCACTACCCAAGGTCCAGTTGGCACATTCCTGTCCCTAGATTCATGGCTCCTGTCCTGGACACCTATTGGAAGCACTCAGTATTCTCTGGAAACACTGATGTCCAGTACCATTCACTCAGACAAAGTCAGACCCCCCAGGGTGGGGCCTGGGCTTTCAGGTGGTTCTGGTCCACAGGGTTGAGGACCACTAGCTAGACAATGTGGCCACAGAAAAAGCCACGTCCTCACCCATGGAACTCCTCTGTGCGGTCTCCAGCAGTAGCAATCATCACACAGTGCCGGAGAAGGGTCCCCAGGTGCTGGTAAAGGGCAGCATCTTCCTGACCAAAGAAAGAAGGGTTCCTATGAGGAGCCCCACTCATCCCACTGCTGCCTGCTGAGGCTCTACTGTCTTGCACTCCAAGAATATGTGGCACTGACTGCGCAGTTCCCATACTCCATGCCTGACCCCTGGGGTCTCCTAAGTGACTTTGGTAGTGCTGGGGGCAAAAGATGACCACCTCTGTCTTCTTAAAAGCACCTCCGCCGAGGCGGGTGGATCACGAGGTCAAGAGATCGAGACCATCCTGGTCAGCATGGTGAAACCCTGTCTCTACTAAAAATACAAAAAATTAGGTGGGCATGGTGGCGCGTGCCTGTAATCCCAGCTACTCAGGAGGCTGAGGCAGGAGAATTGCCTGAATCCAGGAGGGGGGGGTTGTGGGGAACCGAGATCACACCATTGCACTCCAGCCTGGGTAACAAGAGCGAAACTCCGTCTCAAAAAAAAAAAAAAAAAAAAGCACCTCCCTAAGTAGGAACACATTCCCTGGGGGAGTCACACACGTTCTCAGCCTCACTCATGGCCTCGTGGTGAAGGATCTCTTACAGTCTCCCCTGACACCACACAGCCCTCCTGCCAGGCAGCAAGAGCCAGAAGGGGCCTCTACTTCCCTCAGAAACTTTCCCTGAGGTTCCAGCCCAAAACTGGCATCTCCTTGGCCTTGTCCCAATAGGCTGAGAGATCCTATCCTCTCCATGTCTGACACTCAGAAACCTGAATGTACCCAGTGGGAAGCAAGCAGGTCCAGAAAATACTGGAGCTGAGCTGAGACCCATCCATGGGTTGCCATCAGTGCTCACCTCGTCCACCTCCCCCTTGATGGAGTCGAGGGTGATGTTGAAGAGCACTTTGAGGATCTCCATGGCCCGCTCAGTCTCTTGGGAAGGAAGGAGCTTGGGTGGGTTCCCTTCAGGAGTCACCCCCAGCGTCAGCTCCAGCGTATCAGTCAGCAGACTCACTCCTTTCAGTTCCTGAAAGAGCTGCTGGCGCACATCGGTGCGGAGTGCAGTTAGCAGGAAGAGGAGCCGCAAGTCAAAGAACTGGACGTCGTGGGGGAAGGTTCTCACTCGGTACAGCCCCACACGCTCTGTGAGCTTCACCACTAGGCGGGCCTCCGCTGCCAGCATCTGTGCCACAGGGCTGCTGAGCACGAGGTTGCACAGGCACTTGAGGGACTCCAGAACAACATCCATGTCTGCGGACTCAGGGACGAACCCCTCGGAGACAGAGATGCCAGCATGGCCGGCCAGTGCCTGCATGCTCTGGCGGCTGGTGAACAGGTCCAAGCAGTTGCGGTCCCGGGACAGGATTCGGACACTCTGCAGCCAGGTGACACGCTGGGAGGGTGGCAAGCCCTGTTCCAGGACGCAGACCAGCAGCTCCGCCAGTCTCTGTGGGCAAGGAGAAGAGCGGCTCCACCAGGCCCCTCTTCCTGGGGCCACCCGTCCCTGCCCCTTTACCCCTCGGGCCAGCACCCACCTTCCGGTCCTCCTGCTGGGCGTCATCAAACGTGAAGCTCTGGGAGTGCTGCAGAGAGAAACAGTGAGTTCAGGTCCAGAGAGGGGCAGGATCCGCGTCCGCTGATGGGCGGCGGCCACTGCTCAGGACGGATGGGAGGGTCTACACGCGCCCCATCCCTACGCACCTGCCCCACAGCGGTGCACCCCACTCTCCCCAACATCGCATCCCAGACCTGGACCCCGACGCCGCCGCGTCCCCTGTGCTCGCAGATACAGCCCCTGCCTGGCTCTCCTACCCCCTCCCTGCCACGCGTGCCCGCCCCCCGGCCTCCGGCCGTGGCTCACCTCCTGGTTGTACGACCGCAGAGCTTCCATAATCACATCCTCCTTCCCCGTCTCCACGGCTGCGGCAACCGCCCGGGGCTCCATGGCGCCCCCGGGACCCGCCTCAGCCGTTCCGGGCCGCAGTTCGCCGGCCCCGCCCTGGCCCAGAGAGCTCCGCGCCGGCGCGCAGGGGAGGCCGGGACGGGGCGCGGCCTGGAGCCGCGGCGGCGGTTCGAAGGTTTCCAGACCCGAGTCGCCCTCGACCGAACTGACCCCTCTCCTTGGGCAGGAATTTGCAACGGGCAAGGATCTCAGCCCCCACCTCGCCCTGCCACACGCACCGCCGCCCCGGGAGCTCCACAGAACGGATGGGGTGTGGAGGGGGAGCCGAAGTGGGGCCCTTTTCAGTCCCGGGGCAGCGGCTTCGTTAGGCGTTTGCTGGGGAGCGCAGGCAAACGGGACTCCTGGGTCCATGCTTCCGCGGAGCTTTTGTTCCCAGGGGAAGGCACCCAGCAAACACCAAAGGACACGAGGCCGCGCTTCCAAACGGGCAGTGAGGAAAGTGGCCGGGAACAGGGCTCCTGCTCGGGAGGAGGGCGACACCGGACGACAGGAGTGGCCGGGAACGGGGCTCCTGCTCGGGAGGAGGGCGACACCGGACAGGAAGTGGCCGGGAACAGGGCTCCTGCTCGGGAGGAGGGCGACACCGGACGACGGGGAGTGGCCGGGAACGGGGCTCCTGATCGGGAGGAGGGCGACACCGGACAGGAAGTGGCCGGGAACGGGGATCCTGCTAGGGAGGAGGGCGACACCGGACGACAGGAGTGGCCGGGAACCCCTCCCCGCCGTTAGGACCTAACCCACGGAAGCGTGTACCCCACACCGTGGTCCTGGCACTGAGCAAACGGCCCCGCCCCGCCCTACGCTCACGGGAACAACAAACGTCACATCCGCGGTGGCGCACGCCAGTAATCCCAGCAGCTTGGGAGGCCGAGGCGGGAGGGCCGCCTGAGCCCCGCAGCGGAGGATGCAGTGAGCCGAGATCGCGTCACTGAACGCCAGCCTGGGACGGGGCGGAAAGTGAAAGTCACATTCGTGCCTGCGCTCCTGCGACCGGCAGTTCCCGACTCGTAGCCCTCACCCGGAAGTCAGCGAGTTCCAGGCGGAAGGGGCGGGTGCATCTGGGGGCGTGCTCGCCGAGGAGGCGGGGCCGGAAGTCCTGCCCCTTGGCTGCGCCACGTCCGAGGCGGCGGTGGCCGCGTCGGTGTCGGCGTTGCGGAGCCGGGGAAGGCACAATGGCGGACTGGGCTAGGGGTGAGCGCGAGCGCGGAGTCGTTGGGGGCGGGGCCGGGCCCGGCCGGAGCCGACGCCGTTACCTGCAGAGCGGCGTGCACCTGCCTCTGGCCCCTCTAAACCCCTCGGCGGAGAGGACCCTGTCACCGGGGCAGATTCGGACCCTTCCGGGTCCGAGGGGGCGGCCTAGCCGCTCCAGCGAGGGGTCGCGCAGCTGCGGGGTCCCCCAACTCTCCGCCACTCCCCGTGAGATCGTTCTGCATGCGTTCGGGGTGCGGGAGCCTCGGCATTCGGCAGGTCCGGGGGCCAGGCCCTAGGAGTACAGGCCATGCCCTGTTGGCGTCCAAGCGGGCGTCTGCTCACTTGGCCTCGATGGCCCCAGTCCCCCTCCCGGAGCCCGTGTTCTTGTCTGCAAAGTGGGATATTGGTGTTTGCCTCTCTGAGTTGCACCCGTTCCTTACACTGAAGCTAGGCAGGGGGTGGTTCTCACCTACAGATGTGACAAACTCCTTATCACCTGGCCCAGCTCTCACAGGCCAGGCCTCTGCAAGCACTGTGCTCTGGGTGTCGCGGGATCCCTCTCTCGGTCGACCTCAGCTCCCACCTTGGGGAATTGGGAGCTTGGCCCAGCCCTTTTCTGTGCAGTAAAGAGCCTTCTCAACGTTCTGTCCCGGTTCCTTGCCACCTCTTCAGGAACCAGCTCTAAAGTCCCTGCAGGAGCCTTTCTGCTGCTCTGCTGGGTACTGTCCCCAAGTCTTTCCTACACTTTTACACAGATGGCGACCTCCATGGATGCAAGTGTCACATCTTAGCAGCATCCCAGGACTGGGTGCAGTTTCTGCTACGCAGTATCGGAAACTGCTGGTTGCACCGAGCCTGTTGTGGGTGTTGCCCATCCCCACCTGGATGTGTACACAGGGTGTGTGTTCACATGACATGCGCTTACACACATCGTCCTTTATGCAGCCTGCCTCACATGTGCAAGATCCACCTGCTGGAACCTGGGTAGGGCCTTGTGTCTGCCACCTGCCCGGCAGACACAGGGCCCAGTCCCCCTGGATTTCCAACTCACCCAGATGTGGTTGGAGTGACGGGACAGGGGCCCTGCTCACCGGTGGATGCAACCCCTCAGCCTCTCTCTCTCCTCAGGTGAGAGTCCTGGTGCTGTGGAAGAGATACTAGACCGGGAGAACAAGCGAATGACTGACAGCCTGGCCTCCAAAGTCACCAGGCTCAAATCGGTCAGTGGTGGTTTCCTGTCCTCTTACCTCTACCAGGTGCCCTTGGGGAGTAGGGATCAGAGGAAAGGCAGACGGACCAGAGGCGTTTCAGGCAGTTTTCCATCCTCCTTGTCTGATTTGTGGCTGTGCTCACCTGTATGAGGCCCCACCTGGACCTCTCTGCTGCTGCTGCAGCACTCTGGCAGAGTTGTTGGCAGGGCTTGTGTGGTCTGGGGAGGGTGAGTGCTGCATTATGTGTCTGCTCTGGCCCAACCCTGCCCTCTCTGTGCTGAACAGCTTGCCCTGGACATCGATAGGGACGCAGAGGATCAGAACCGGTACCTGGATGGCATGGTAAGGGCCTGCCCCAGCACTACCTGCTGCAGAGCCGACAGTGTCTCCTTCAGCACTGGTGCGGGTGGCTGGTGAAATCACCACTTCTGTGTGATCTTGCTGGGATTCCTCCTTTAGGACTCGGATTTCACAAGCATGACCGGCCTGCTTACAGGGAGTGTGAAGCGCTTTTCCGCAATGGCAAGGTCTGGACGGGACAACCGGAAGCTTCTGTGTGGCATGGCCATGGGTCTGATTGTGGTCTTCTTCATCCTCTCCTACTTCTTGTCGAGGGCAAGGACGTGAACCAGTGGGAGCTGCTGTCTCTGGGTGCCTGGCGTCTTGGGCTCCAGAGAACTTACCTACAAAATACTCCTTTGAAATTACAGTCGTGGGTTTGGAATCTTCTTCCTGTGGGGCAGGAGGCTGTGGCAGCCTGTGACCTGATGAGCTCATGTTGGCTGTGGAAGGGACTCTCTTTTGGGGAAACCAAGGGCCAGCCCCTCCCTCCTCCCCCAGGTGCTAGAGACACCAGCAGAATTGGGGCCACAGCATGCCTGGAGGAGCCAGGTCCGAGCACAGCAGCTGTTGAATCCCAGACGTAGCCACTTGAGGCCTGCAGCCTTTCTCCCAGCTCTTGGGACTCTGACATCTTAAGGCCCCGTGGCTGTGTCCTTGTCTGGGTGAGGCCATGTCTGTGATCCAAGGTCCCTGGCGCTGACACAGGAAGGGACTGTGAACCCTGAGTGAATGCCATCTCCTCCGACTGAGGCCTCTCAGCCTGGAGATGACGGTTACTTCTGGCCACGGTTGCTAGGCATGGGCAGACCAGCATGGGCTACTCTGCTGTGAGGTTTCTCTGCCTGCTCTCCAGTCCTGCGGATGAAGTGAGACCCTTGGGGAGAACTGGGGTGTGGATGGAGTGAACTGCAGCCTTGGCGTAGCTGCTGGGCCTGGATCCTTCTGGGTCATGTGACTGTATCCAGGAGCAGAAACTTGCGTTCTCAGGATTCAGGATCAACCCAGCACCAAAGATGTGTTTTCGGGAGAGCAGACCTAGAAGTGGGCCTGTTTGGCATTTCAGAGTCAGGCAAACCTGTGGATCTACACAGGAAGGTTCCTGTGAGGACTCCAGTTGCCGCCTAGCTTGCTGGTAACTTTTGCCCCTCTGCCAAGCCCTGCCAGGCTCCCTTGACTGTGATGGTGCTCCGTGCCGTCCTCTTGTCTCCAGCCTCTGCAGGATGCCCACCCTACCCACCTCTCCCTGGGCTGGGCTCATGTTCAAACCACTGGACTGGCAGGGAAATGACTTCTTCCCACCTCAAGATGAGGTCCCAGCCCCCTTGACTTCACATAAAAATACCTTTGAAGTGTGAGTCGTGTGCTTCTGTGCCCTTCTTTGTCCTGTTCCAATCTTGTTCCAGTCACTCCTGGAGACTGGGCTCACTGTCCCCCGACCTGTGGCCACACCATGTGTCCCGTCCATCCCGAACTGCCTCGGAGCTCCAGGCTGACCAGAGACAAGCCACAGCCTGGAGCCTACAGCCCCACTTTGCTCACCCTTCCCCTCCCTCCCTTCTCCCTTGCACACAGCAAGCCCCCTTTCTCCATGCACGCTCACCATAGCCCCCTTCCTTGTGACCTGGCCCTTCCAGACTGTCAGCCTCCGGAGGAGTGGAGTCCATCTTCTTACTCACTCATGCAGCGCAAGCCCGCTTCTCACCCAGCAAGGTCTACTCAACTGCCTCCATTCTCTGGGGCTTTGCTGTTGCCCTGAAACCTAGCTGGGCTGGTGTTGCTCCCAGCTTGCTGCCCCCTCTTCAGATGTCCCTTTGCAGACCCCTGTCATTCTTCTGGCACCAGTGTCCTTGCCTGCCATGGCTTGCCTTAGTCCTCTGCTCATCAGGGGCTTGTCCCCTGGTCACCTGGTAGGGTAGCAGCTGCCTGCATTGTCTCCCAGCTCCATCCCCCATGTTTTCCTGGGCCATTCAGGGCTGACCTCCATTTCTGGGGAGTGTGACTGAGCTGTGGGAACCGAACCAGACCCTGGTGCTCTTTCCTTGGCACCCTTTCCTTGGCTCATCTTGCTGATGCAAACTAGGAAGTTAGGCTGCAGCTTGGGGTGACCTTTGTTAGGGAGGTGCTTTGTTGTCTCTGAGATGCAGTCACTGTATTCCCTCCCTGTCTCTCCATCTCCACAGCTGTTTGCAGCCCTCCCAGGTACTTTGGGGTCTGGGCTGGACTTCCTTTCTGGTTTGCTTTTCTGTGTCTCACTCTTGCTGTGTTAAGATCATGCAAAGAAAGAGTGGTAACCCTGCTGCTGCTGTGCCAGGCCAGAGTTTCCTGAGGGGCCCGACCCTGAGCCTAAGAGCAGGCTTTGCTGACTATGATCCCTGACACCAGTGAAACCAAAAGGGATCTTGGGGCCCATTGTGAGAGCCAGGGCTACCCAGTCTGCTAAGTGAGGACAGAATGAGGACAGAGGTTCTATCCCATAAATTTCAAGACAAAACATGTAAACAATAAACATTTGTCATAAATGTGATTTCATGAAGAACTAATCGTATGGTCTCTGTTGTCCTCATTTCCTTGGGATTTGAGGGAATTTTGTGTGGAGCTCACTCTGGTCCACAGGCTGGCCATGGGCACTGGTGCCATAAACCCTCTCCCTTCCCATCAGGATTGACTTTGGGCGGGGCAGCCACAGGCTCTGTAGTGACAGCCGTTTCTTGGCTGATGGGTTGGAAGTGAGAGGTTTGAAGAATTACAGTGGCCTTTGTTTTTCCAGAAATGCTTTAGCGTCTTCTCAAATAGCTTAGATGTTATAATGAGGTTAGTTTTGCTTCATATGAAGTGGGCCAGAACCCACTTCACAGCAGGAACCCACTTCCTGCTGTGTTACCCTTCCCTGCCCAAGTTCCTGAAATGCAGATGGGGATCCTGAGGGCATCATCACATAGGGAGTAAGTGAGTAGGCCGGCAGTGGTTAACGCCTGTAATCCCAACACTTTGGGAGGCTGAGGTGGGTGGATCCCAAGGTCAGGAGTTCGAGACCAGCCTGACTGAAATGGTGAAACCCCGTCTGTACTAAAAATAGAGAAAGTAGCTGGTGTGGTGGTGCTTGGCTGTAATTCCAGCTACTCAGGAGGATTAGGCAGGAGAATTGCTTGAACGTGATGAGGCCACTGCACTCCAGCCTGGGCAACAGAGAGACTCCTTCTCAAAAAAAAAAAAAACCCCAAAAAACGTGAGTAAACATGAAGTGCTTTGAATACGCAGGCTGGCGCGATCACAGCTAAGTGAGAGTCAGCAGCTGTGTTGTGCTTTATACAGGTGCGGGTGATGGTGCCACAGCTGTATCTGTCAAGGCTGCGCATCCTAAACTAACCTCCCCGAAAGGCCGAGTTGAGACCCAGACTCCACTTCTCGAGGCCTGGCCTTGGACTCCTGGGCAGCCTCTGGAAATCCCCTTCTTCAGGCCCATACCCCGCCCTCCCTGTCCATGTCCTCCTACTCCCTGTCTTACCCACAAATGTGTAACAGGCCACCCTAAAACTGCACTTAAAATTGCAACGATTTATCGTGTCTCATTGAATTTGAGACAGGGCACTGCTTCAGGGTTGGCTGTTCTTGCTCTACAACGTGGAGGCCTCACCGTAAGATGTGGTCCTTTGGCTGTCTCCATCTGAAGGCTCACTCACGTCCAGAGGTCAGTGCTGGTGAGTGGAGGGCCGGGCTGGGCCGACTGCCTGGGATGATGAGTTCGGTCTCACCATGCTGAAGCTTCCTCACATGATGGCTGGTGCTGGAGCAAACGTGGACACAGTGGTAAAGGTTGTGGTGTGGGGTGGGCACTGGTATCCAGGCAGTGGATACAGGTAGCCTTGGTACATCCTCTGATTCAGGTATGCCTGGCATCAGAAGCCAGGTGGCATCAGTTCTGCCATACCTCATTATTCAGGACAGTCACGGCTGCCATCCAGATTCAAGGGGAGGGACACAGCATTGCTCAGAGGTGACAAACACAGGCGTGGCTGTCTTTGGGGTTCAAGGCAGACAGTATCGGGAGGGACAGGTGTGGAGCAGGGTGTCTGAGGCACTCAGGCCCTCCCATCTCACCAAGCTGACCCTGGGCCCTACAAGCCAGGATGGGACCCTATGTGGGCAAGTGCTGACAGCCCATGGGGGCTCCTTTCTGTAAAGGCTTGATCCTTCCACCAAGACAAACCCTTCATTAATACAATCTGATTTATTAAATACTTTGGGCACAGCAGAAAACAAGACAGCAAATGGTAAAATATCGTAGAAAAGAAATAACTGGTTACAGTCGTCCAAACAAGCGTGCCCTACCCTGCAGGGCAAGGCCGGCCCAGCCCAGCGGGTGAAGACAGCCTGAGTTCCATGGCCCAGTGAATCTTGTGCCGATGTTGATGGGGCACAGCAGGGCTGGACTATTCCACGTCAACCACTAGGGGTGTCATGTAATCAGAGTGTTTGATGCCGAAGGTGACAATGGGGGCGCAGGGCTTGGTCAGGGTCACCTGGGAGAGGAGGGGCTATGAGAGGAGCCAGCACCCCCACATGCAGTTCTCTACCCTGGCTGGGGCTGGGCCACTGTCCTTCCTGAGCCTGAGGCCAAGGTGGCCAGAAGCTATACTGCCAGATTTGAACACAGAGCACTCAGCGGTGGTTAGCTGTCAGTGTCTAAGGAAAAGGGCAGGGCCTCTGCCTACATGTCGCTGAAGGGTTACCTGTGAGGCTGGTGCAGGTAGGGTATGTGCAGGGAGGGTGGAGGTGCTTTCCGACCCCACCCTAACCCTCCACCCTCTCTTGACTCTGTCCTTCACAGCCTGACCCTGTTTCCCCTCCTCTGTGTCCAGCCCCCCTCCCCTGCTCTTTCCTGCACATGCCTTTGGGCCAGGGCCCCCACCCCACTCTGACCCCTCTGGGCTGTGCTCTTCCTGGACCTTCTCAGGGCTGTGGGCGCCTGGTCCTGGCTTGAGGGTCTTGTCCCCTGGAGGCTGTACACGGGCAGCCATGGTGTACTGTGGAGCCTTGAACTTGGTCACCTGCATGTCAGTCTGGCGGTAGGCTGCGGGACCTGGGGTCTGAGAGGCAAAGGGGGCTCAGACAAACGGCTTACCCAGGGCGTGCGGCCCTACAGAGCAGAGAGCAAACTTGGACAGAGGGTCTCAGGCCTGAGTCAACAGAGCCAGCTACAAGTCGGTGCCTGTGCCTCAGGGTCCCCCTCTGTGTTCTGTCATCCTACTTGTGGGGCACCTTCTCAGGTGGGGGTTATTTCCTCAATTTCAGCCTCATGCTGGCTATGACATCCCGAGTGTACCAGTCCTGGGAACATCCCTGAGCATGTGTGAGAGGCGTGCTTCCAGCGGGCCGCTGTCCCATTGGACTTGGGGCCTGGGGCTGGTGAAATCGGCATGGACAAGGGCTGCTGGGTGCCGTGACTCTGTTTCCCCATCTCAGGCCCCTCAAGCTCTCTGGCACGTGCCCACCAAAGGCCTTTGCACTGGCTGTTTCTGAAACCAGGACCCTCCTCCCCCAAATAGGTCATGGGTTCTTTTTTCCTCCTCCTCTTCTTTCCATGCAATCCTAGCTAAGACTGCCTGTCACCCTCCAGACAGCACCATCCTCTGCTGGGGCCTGGACCTCCTCACCACCGCAGTGTCACCCCAGCACGTGGCAGGCACCCAGAGGATAGGGGGCTGAGGGGCTTTGGCAAGGCAGGGCCAAGCTGGTGGGTCCTGGGTTGTGGGGGAGGTTGGGGGGCAGTTCTCTGTTCTCAGCTGGGGGGACCCTTGCCTTGTGTAGGTCGTCGCTGAAGCCGCCCAGCTTGCTGCGACCCTTGATGGAAAAGGAGGGCTGGGAGACCTTCCCGACGGTGTGGGGCCCCATCACCATGGGCAGCATGTACGCAGCGGGGCCTGCAGGGTGGACGTGTTCCTCAGGCCCACTGCCCCTTCCCTGGGGCTTTTCCCCAACCCTGGAGATCAGCCATCAGGCTGCCCCGTCTCACGCACCCCACCCAGGATCCCAAGATCCGTTTGGCTGAGGATCGTTGGGGCTGTTGCAGACCTGGGGTGCTGTCCACTCGGAATGTCTTTGTCCGAGCAGAGATGGAGTGGCTGGGTGCTGAGTCGAACCTGAACTTGGTGGATTTCTCTGGAAAGTAGTCACCTGGATAAGGAGCCAAGGGGGTTGCTGGGACAACAAGCAGGTGGGTATGCAGCCCTGTTTGGGGGCTCAAGGAGGGCTCCCCAACATTCTAGGCATGGGGCCTCTGGGCTCCAACACAGGTGGTGACCAGGTCTGGTCAGGGGGTTTCCAGGATGGAAATGCTGACCTCAGGGCTGGGGAGACAAAGGCCATTTTTGAGCAGGGAGAGTGGGGTCTGATGTGGGCTTGCCAGAGAAAGGTCCAGGTTGGAGCTGGGCTCCAGGGTCAGAGTCTTCTCTGTCCAGATGTGATGGCGACCCCTCAGGAGAGAAAGATGGGACAGGAGAGGCAGGATGGCTGAGCTCTCACACCCTTGCGGACATGAGGTTAGGGGGACCCCGCAGGGAGGGGCAGGCCGGAGGCTGCATAGGGCAGGAGCCTGAGCGGGGGGTCACTAACCTGGGCCAGGAGTCAGCGTGGTCTTGGTGTGGTAGCGCCCCAGGATGGAGTAGGCAGGGCCAAGGTCCTTGCCAGTCCTCAGTATCTTGGGGTTTACATTGTAGCGGGGCCCTGGGGAGCAGTTCTCTGTCAGGAGCATGGGGGCCCCACGGAAGCTGTAGGCTGGTGCGCGTAGCTTGGTGGGTGTGTGCTTCATGAAGCCTGTGGACGCAGTGGGCCCTGAGCAGCCTGGAGCCTGACCTGCCCTTCTTCCCGCTGGGAGTCAGGGATTGAGCCCCAGGCCCTCCCTGAATCCCCACCCTCAGGCCTTCCCCAGGGAACCCACCCTCCTGTTTCCTGACCCTCCCCACAGGCTCTCAGGCTCTTACCTGTTGTTGGTGGAATCAGGTACTTGGGTCCAGGGCTGCTGTAGAGGGCCATGATGGGTCCCCGGGGGCGATGGGGCCTCCAGGTGCCAATCCATACCTCCTCCATCATGACCAGCTCTGTCTATAAATGAGAGGGTTACCAGGTGCTGGGAGGCCCAGCCCTGTCCCATGCCAGCCCTGATGTCCCTGTCCCTACTCCTGCTGACACTGAAGAGCAGACCTGCTGAAGCTGCTACAGGATTGTCAATGGGGACTCCAGCTGGGAGCCAGGAGTTAGGGACCGTGGGAGCTTTCTGCATAGGACTGTGAACACCTCACCAGCTTAACCCTAACCCAGAGTTGCTGTCCATGGTGGCCCTCAACTCACCACGCTTCTCAGCTATAAGGAGGCCCTGGGCCAGTTTCTCCTACTTGGAGTGGTGATGAAAGGTGGGGAACGTCTTGGTTGGGGCTGTGCTGAGGGGCAAGGAGGGGGCTGCCTAGGAGGGAGCTATAACTTCTTCGGTGCAGGGACAGCACTCCAGGCAGCCTATGGTCCCATCCTCCTCAGAGACCGTCCTGACCCCTCTGGTCTTGGTGCCAGGGAGTTCCCGCAAAAGGAGCATGGAGAGGAAGGCCTCCCTCTCTCCTCAGGGGCTTACAGAACTGGGGAGAGGTCCCCCACTCTAAACTCTAGAATGTGGCTCTGTGCTCTGTGGGATGACAGGTTCTAGATTACTGTCATTGTGATCAAGACAATGGCCTCAGCCTTAGATCCCCTCACCAGAGCTCACCACCAGGTACCCCTTACCAGGTCCCCTCACCAAGTTCCCCCAACAGGTCCCCTCACTAGGTCCCCTCAACAGGTCGCCTCTAAATGTCCCCCTCACCAGGTCCCCCCACCAGACCTGCCTCACTGGGTTACCTCACCAGGTGCCCTCCTCATTGGTTCCCCCCACCACACCCCCTCCCAGGTCTTCTCATCAGGTCCTTCTTACCAGGTTCCCTCACCAGGTCTCACCAGACCCCCCTCCTCAGGTTCCCTCACCAGGCACCCCCTTACCAGTCCCCTCACCAGCTCCCCCATAATCAAGTCCTCCAGGGCACTCTCCCTAGGGCTTCCTCAGCCATGGCCTCCCTGCCAGGCTCAGACAGGTCAGAGGTGTGGAGAGGAGGGCTGGGGCAGTGAAGTTTCAGGGCTCAGCACTGAGGATGGCTGAGGATGTGGCAGCTCCACTCAGCTGTGCCCCCGGAAGAGACCAGAGATTTGGGCCACTGAGATGCTGGAAGGTTCTGGCTATGGCAGAGCCTGGGATCCAGGGTCAGGGTCTGTGCCGGTTGTGGTGGGCGCTGCTGCTGCCCTGGCTGACCTCAGAGGCTGCTCACCTGCGGCTCCCAACCTTGGACATGGGTGCACCTTTTTCTCGGCCTTGTCAGGGGTCCTTTTGGGGCCAAGCTCCTCCCAGTGTCTTCCAGGCAGGCTCTTTTCTTGGGTGACTTTGGGAAGAGAGATTGTTCTGAAACCCGCCAGACCTGGGCCGCCTGTGTGACTGTACATTTGCTGTGCACAGCTATTGTCTTACAGCACCAGCGTTCAGGTGCTGAGCACCCCTGCCCTGACCTAGTCTGTGGGCGACGGGGTCTGTGCCCACCCAGTTCTGGACACTTCCTGTGTCTGGGGCTCCCTGCCCTTCCCACCTCATACTGCTGCCTCTGCCACCCGTCTCCCTCCGACGCCCCATGTCCACGTGGCACTGTCTGGCTCTGTGCTCTGTCCACCTGCCTACGTGGTATCTGCCTGGATTTCCATTTTGGGTCTTGCCTGTGGTGTGCCTGCTCCTGTGTGGACCCTGTGTCTGTGTGTCCCTCTGTGTGGGTAACCTTCACATGTGTGCTCCTTGAGTGGGACCCTGTGTATGTGGCTGTGTCCCTCTGTCGGGGGGAGAGACAGGAATCAGAGCCTGAGCTGCAGAAGGCTTTATTGATTAAACGGTTTGAGGGCGAATTTCCATGTGGGGAGGTGGTGGTGGGCAGCGTGTCCATGGCTGCTTGTGTGCTAGGTCCTGTGGCTGAGCCTCGTCTGCGGTCCACTTAGGCACCATCCACACTGCCCAGCACTTGCACCTGGAAGGCAGACAGTGGGCTAAGAGAGCTGTGATGGATAACTGGAGAGCCACAGCTCCATCAGGCAAGCAAGGCCCTCGGTGGGGGTCTGGGTGGGTGTGCATGCGTGATGGTGTGCACACGTGTGGGTGTGAGCATGCATGTGTGAATGTGTTTACACGTGCATGCGGTGTGTGTCCCACGTCTGTACCTGTGTTTGCATCTCTGTGTGCACGTGTGCCTGCCGACTGGGGAGGAGCAGGTCTTTGGTGTCTGCTGACTGGGGAGGAGCAGGTCCTTGGCGTCTGGGGGTCGCTCTGTGGACAGGAGGTCTGTGGTGTCCCCCTCAGCTGGCTGATGTGGGTCCAATGTCTGTGGGTGGTAGGCTCTAGGGGTGTTGTGTTGGGTGGTCTTGGTAAGGCTTCAGGTCTTTAGGGAATGGGGTGTCCCCGCAGCCCCCATACCAGCAGTTGGACCAGCTGTGCCTTGTGCATTGGCTGCAGGCCATCTATGCAGGACTTGAGTTCAGTCAGGGCTGCCTTAGCATCCTCGTTGACATTGTACTTGCCCAGGGGCCCCTCATAGAGCTCCTCTGGGGTCCCCACCAGCAGTGTTTGTAGGAAGTCCATGAAAAACTCGGCGTTGTCCTCCCCTGCGGCCAGCCCTGCATCACAGGTGAGATGGCGCCAGGACAGGACAGGGCGACTGGTGTAACCCCAGCCCTGGACCTATCCCAGGGCTCCAACCTGCCTGGTCTCCAGACCCTCCCCGTCAATGCCCACCTCTCCCCCAATGTCTTCACCTTGCTCAAAGACCCCTCCATGTCCCTTAATCTTAGCTGCTCCAGTTACCACTCAGCGTTCCCTGGGATCACCGGGGAAGCAAAGTTAAGCCTCTGGTGTGGGGGAAATGTGATTCCTGGAAGGGTCAGGTCAGGCTGGACTAGGCTGGGGTTGGTGACATCAGCTGGGCTTTGTCTTTAGGTGGGGTGTGGCTGGGTGGGGACTGGTTCTGTAGGGTCCTTGCCCACTTCTGTGACAGATGCAGGTGGAGTGTTCACTGCACGGACCTGATGCCAGGATTTTACCTCCTCAGGTACCCCCAACCCCCCCGCTCCCAAATATTCTGGAAGCCCTAGTGGCACAGACTCACCGCAGACGCAGAACAGGGTGAGGGCCACCAGCAGGAGGGCACTGCTCCCCTTCATGCCAGCAGTCTCAGGAGCTGCCTCCAGCCAGAATCCCGGGATTTTATGCCTCAGCAGGCAGCACCTCTCCTAGAGGGTGGGCCGGACCTGCCCATTAGGACCTGGCAGCCAGCTCAGGTGAGGTTTGTCACATCCCTGGCCCCCAGTGGGTGCCAAGCAGCAACAGGCTTGGGGTGGCTGCGTGACAGGTTGTTGGCAAGTTGCTTGAGGGTGTGTGTGAGAGAGAACAGGTGTGGGAGGAGGGAATGCTGGCGAGGGAAGCCGTGCCAGCTGGTTGGTGAAGAGGGCAGCAGGGCCCGGCCACCAAGAGCCTCTAGTCATGCCTGCCCTTGAGACTGAGGGTGGTGGGATCTGGGGTTGGTCTCAGGCCTTTCTTTTGAGGTGGGACTCCCCCCTCTTCTCAGTGTGCTCTGTGATCTGGGTCTGTACCTGGGGGTCTCCAATCAGGCAGGGGCCTCCTCACTACTCAGAATGGGGGCGGCCGACTGGGGGAAGGGGGCTGCACATGCACGAGCGGACGCAGCCGTAGGACGAGCTGGGGGCTGAGGATCTACGGGGTGAGAAGAAGCCTAGAAGAGAAAAGGTAGCCTGAGAGGGCCCGAGGGACATAGAGCTGACTGCGCTGGGGCCAGGTCTCAGCAGGAAGTGAGGAAAGGACAGGCTAGAGGTACGTCTTCTGTCAGCAGCCAGGCCAGCAAAGGTTGAAGGCCTTGGGGCAGAGGGTCCCAGGACACAATACAGTGGACATATGGGGCCACCAAACAGAACCACCCCAAGAGCAGCCATTGGTAGGAGTGTGCCAGTCCAGCCCTCCCACTGAGCCACATGGCCCAAATCAGAAGGGGCCCTGCTGCCACCTGGTGGCTGAAGGCGTCTCCAGGTTCCTTGACACACACATGCACAGTCTCCGTGAAGACCAAGGTCCTTGTTCCCCAGAGAACCCCTATAGCACCAGAGACTTCCACCTACTTCAAACAATCAGATAAAATCCCATTCTGAACAGAGCCTGTGGGATGGAAACGGTTAGGGTTAAGGTTAGGGTTAGGGTTAGGGTTAGGGTTAGGGTAAGATTGGGGTTAGGGGTTAAGGGTTACAGTTAGGGTTGTTAGGGTTAGGGTTAGGGTTAGGGTTAGGGTTAGGGGTTAGGGTTAGGGTTAGGGTTAGGGTTAGGGTTAAGGGTTAGGGTTAGGGGTTAGGGTTAGGGTTAAGGGTTAGGGTTAGGGGTTAGGGTTAGGGTTAGGGTTAGGGTTAGGGTTAGGGTTAGGGTTAGGGTTAGGGTTTAGGGTTAGGGT
>CM052657.1:116848375-116870944 GCA_028533165.1 Leontopithecus rosalia | reverse complement strand
CTCCTCTATCAGGAGGAGAGGCCCCTGCTCCAAGCCTGCCATACAGCGTTTGCCCTTTCAGGCAGGGACGCCACCGCCGGGGCCTTTGGTTCTCGTCCTGGTCTGGCTGTTTTCCCATGTCTGCTTCTGTTCTGTGACTGCTCTAGGCATTCCTCCTGCTATGAACTACTATGTGGTTATATGGAAGGATTATATAAATCAGAACTAAATGTGTCGGTACAGCTCCGACTACCATACCTATATGATTATATAGAAGTAAGTATGCTAGTTACATGTAAGCAGTTACACTTCAAGCACTAATTCTATAAACTAATATATGATTATATGTGAAGGATTATATAAAGGAAACAGCTGAGCAGTGACACTATAAACTAAGATATTCTTGAGGCACTACTTGTGCCTGGGGTCTGGACAGTTCTTCTTCCTCGGTGCCCATGGTGGGTGTTACCCACAAGCATCCCTGCGCAGGCGTCTGTGTGGACACGGTCTCTGTTTCCCGGGTGGACCCCAGCCGCAGGGTTGCTGGGCCAGGTGGCGGCTGTGCGGGGTCCCTGGGCTAGGTGGCGGCTGTGCCAGGTGGCTGTGTGGGATCCCTGGACCAGGTGGTGGCTGTGCAGTGCTGTGCGGGGTCCCCGGGCCAGGTGGTGGCTGTGCAGTGCTGTGCGGGGTGGCTGTGTGGGATCCCTGGACCAGGTGGCTGCTGTGCAGTGCTGTGCGGGGTGGCTGTGTGGGATCCCTGGACCAGGTGGTGGCTGTGCAGTGCTGTGCGGGGTCCCCGGGCCAGGTGGTGGCTGTGCAGTGCTGTGCGGGGTGGCTGTGTGGGATCCCTGGACCAGGTGGCGGCTGTGCAGTGCTGTGCGGGGTGGCTGTGCAGGGTGGCTGTGTGGGATCCCTGGACCAGGTGGCGGCTGTGCAGTGCTGTGCGGGGTGGCTGTGTGGGATCCCTGGACCAGGTGGTGGCTGTGCAGTGCTGTGTGGGGTGGCTGTGCAGGGTCCCCAGGCCAGGTGGCAGCCATGCAGTGCTGTGCGGGGTGGCTGTGCAGGGTGGTTGTGCAGAGTCCCCGGGCCAGGTGGCGGTTGTGCAGTGCTGTGCGGGGTGGCTGTGCAGGGTGGCTGTGTGGGATCCCTGGACCAGGTGGCGGCTGTGCAGTGCTGTGTGGGGTGGCTGTGCAGGGTCCCCAGGCCAGGTGGCAGCCGTGCAGTGCTGTGCAGGGTGGTTGTGCAGAGTCCTCGGGCCAGGTGGCTGCTGTGCAGTGCTGTGCAGGGTGGCTGTGCAGGGTCCCCGGGCCAGGTGGCGGCTGTGCAGTGCTGTGTGGGGTGGCTGTGCAGGGTCCCCAGGCCAGGTGGTGGCTGTGCAGTGCCCTGTGGGGTGGCTGTGCCGGGTCCCCGGGCCAGGTGGCAGCTGTGCATGGCAGCTGGTGGCTGTGCGTGGCAGCTGTATGTCCGCTATCCTCTGTGGGTGTCCTGGTGCTGGCAGCTTTGTCAGCACTGAGAGTTGTCAGCATTTCTGTGGTGGTCACTCTAACAGGTGGGCACCAGGACCTGACCATGGCTTCCACTTGCATTTCTGTGGTGGCTGGTGATGTGGGCCTTCGCAGGAGGTTATCTGTGTGTGGATGTCCTCCTCGGTGCCCTGTTAGTTTCTGCGCTTTGGAAAAGTGGGTTGTGTTTCCATAGAGCGGTGTCCTGACAGTGCTGTAGGGCACCTGTTGAAGGGCTTGTGCTGTTTGCATGACTTGCAGATACTTCCTCTGAGGCTGACGTTTGTCCTTTCAGGTGTCACCAGGGTCACTCATTGTTTTGTGTGTGGATTGTGGAGATTTTTTGTCTAACATCAGGTTGTTAAGATTGTCTCCTATGGGCCGGGCACAGTGGCTCACGCCTGTAATCCCAGCACTTTGGGAGGCCAAGGCGGGTGGATCATGAGGTCAAGTGATCGAGACCATCCTGGTCAACAATGTGAAACCCCGTCTCTACTAAAAATACAAAAAATTAGCTGGGCACGGTGGCGCGTGCCTGTAATCCCAGCTACTCGGGAGGCTGAGGCAGGAGAATTGCCTGAACCCAGGAGGCAGAGGTTGCAGTGAGCCGAGATCGCGCCATTGCACTCCAGCCTGGGTAACAAGAGCGAAACTCCATCTCAAAAAAAAAAAAAAAGATTGTCTCCTACATTTTGTTCTAAAAGTTTACTAGTTTTATATTTTACATTTAGATCACTCATCCATTTTGAGTTTGCTTTTAAATATTCATAGACTCACAAGAAGCTGCAGAAAAATATGTACAGGGAATACTGTGTACCTGCCACCCACTTCCTCCAGTGGGAATGTGTCCCGTAAACTGTAGAACAGGATCAAGACCAGGAAGTCAATGCTGGCACAGCCCACAGAGCTTATTCGGGTTTCACTGGTTTTCACAAGCGTGCGTGCGTGCGTGCGTGCGTGTGTGTGCGTGTGTAGAGTTTCATGCAATTTTTAAAGGTTTTTTTTCATAATGCATTAACATTTTTAAATATTTTTGTGGCTAAAAAAAATCACCAGCTGGGCACGGTGGCTCACGCCTGTAATCCCAGCACTTTGGGAGGCCAAGGCAGGCGGATGACCTGAGGTCAGGAGTTCAAGACCAGCCTGGCCAATGTGGCAAAACCTTGTCTACTAAAAATACAAAACTTAGCTGGGTGTGGTGACGTGCGCCTGCAATCCGAGCCCCTCGGGAGGCTGAGGTAGGAGAATTGCTGGAACCCAGGAGGTGGAGGTTGCAGTGAGCCAAGATCACACCACTGCACTCCGGCCCGGGCCAACAACAGCGAAACTGTCTCAAAAAAAAAAAAATTTTTCTGTATTCAACATTATGCCATCTACAAAGAGAGTTTTTTCCTTCCTTTCCAGTCCAGATGCCTTTTATTTCCTTGCATGGCTGCCCTGGCAGGAACCTCAGCTCCAGGTCTCCCGCAATATGCAAGGGTGGGCAATGGTGGTGATGGTGCTGTTGTTGGTGTTGGGGGTGGTGTTTTGGGACAGGGTCTTGCTCTGCCACCCAGGCTGGAGTACAGTGGTGCGATCCAGGTCTCTGCAGACCATAGGGCTCTCACTTCCCAGGCTCAGGTGATTCTCCTGCCTCGGCCTCCCAAGTATCTGGGGCTACAACCATGTGCCACCACACCTGGCTTTTGTGTGTGTGTGTGTGAGATGTGGACTTGTTCTGTTGCCCAGGCTCTGGCACAATCTTGGTTCATTGCAACCCCTGCCTCCCGGGTTCAAGCAATTCTCATGCCTCAGTCTCCCAAGTAGTTGGGTTTATAGGCGTGCAGCACCACCCCCGACTAATTTGTATTTTTAGTAGAGATGGGGCTTCACCATGTTGGCCAGGCTGGTCTCAGAACTCCTGGCCTCAAGTGAGCCACTGCACCTAATTTTTAAAATTTTTTGTAGAGATGGGTTTTTGCCATGCTGCCATGCTTTGCCAGGCTGATCTAAAACTCCTGTGCTCAAGCTGTCCTTCCTCCTTGGCCTCTCAGAGTGCTGGGAGCATAGGCATGAGCCACTGTGCCTGGCGAGACAGGCCTTCATTTTCTTACCCTGAGCTAGCCTTGCGTTTCTGTGACAGATCCTGCTTGGTCCCAGGGTGTGCCTTTTTACATACTGCTGGACTTCTTTTCTAAGATTTTTGCATGCGTATTTGTAAGAGATGTTGTCCTTTAATTTTCCTGGAATGTCTCCTTCTGTTCTGATGTTTTCTCGTGTTTTGACTGGGTGAAGGCACCCATCAGAATCATGATGCATGCTGGTGGTGTGAATGTGGACCACCTGGTAAGATGTGTCTGCCAGTTCCCCCGTAATGTCACTCTCTTCCCCATTCCATAGTGTACACCCCACAAGAAGGTCACTGTGCAGCCCCTGCAGGGAAGGAGGGGAGTTCCATTGCCCTCCTTGGGGTGTGGCATCTGTACGTTACCTGAATTCCTGTGCATGAAGATATCCTGCTTCTCTACTGTTAATTATTCCATCATTTGTTTATATCATTGTGGGCACTGCACGCACAGTAGGCACACACACCTGTGCACTGGCTGTGTTATCCATCATTATCTGTTTATATCAGTGTGGGCTTATAGATATTTATCTTACACTTGGATATTTTATTTCACTGCGGCTCTGTTAATCTTGGTGCCCAATCATGTTGCCATTGGGAGTTCCCACTGGGGTTCTGTGTTGCTTTCACACAGTATCATGGAGTTCTTGCTTTTTGTTTTGTTTTTCTGAGCATGGCCTGACTTCCAGGCAGTGCAGCTGCTCCAGGCTTCTCCTATCCACCCCTGTCCTGCAGTCAGCCTCTTCTCCAAGAGCCGTCATTATTCAGCATCCTTACTGAATATTGGGGACTGAGGCCTGGGTACTGCGTCAGCTGCTTGCTCCTGGGTGCAGAGGCCTCTGTAGACACAGCCGGTCACAGGGCACGTGTGTGCTCACTGTGTGCGCAGGCATCTGTAGACACGGCTGGTCACAGGGCACGTGTGTGCTCACTGTGTGTGCGCAGGCGTCTGTAGACGCGGCTGATCACGGGGTGCATGTGTGCCCACTGTGTGTGCGCAGGCCTCTGTAGACACAGCCGGTCACAGGGCACGGGTGTGCTCACTGTGTGTGTGGAGGCGTCTGTAGACACGGCCAGTCACGGGGCACGTGTGCTCACTGCAGAGGTGTCTGTAGACCCGGTCGGTCACAGGCGCGTGTGCTCACTGTGTGTGCACAGGCATCTGTAAATGATGTAAACCTCCCTCGAGGTCAGGCCCAAATGCCTACCTTGCTCCAAGGTCCAGAGTCGCATCCAGTGTTGCCTGCGTCGGGGTGAGGAAAGAGCGCTGTCCCAGAGGAGGTTTCTATGAGGGCGCTGGCCTGAGCGCATGTTGCGGGGGTGGGGGGGTCTTAGAGCAGGAACTCGGGGGCCCAGCCCCTCCCATCTGACCAGCAGCCCTACTCCCCCGTCTCCTGAAGCTCCCCGCTCCCCGCAGTAGCACAGGTGCAGAGACGGGGTGTTGCCTGGAGGTTCCTGCCACACATGCTGCCTCACCAGGACTTCCCTGGGCGGGAGGGCTGCTCAGACAGGGCGCTGCCCTCCTCCCAGGCTGACAGAGATGCACGGTGCGGCCACCATTTGTTGCACGTGGCCACCGTTAACTAGCCCCACTGTTGTGGGCACTGCCTCACAGACCGTCCAGGACGGCCGGCAGTTTCTGAAGTATGTCGACCCCAAGCTGGGAGTCCCGTTGCCAGAGAGAGACTACGGGGGCAACTGCCTCATCTACGACCCTGACAACGAGACTGACCCCTTCCACAACGTCTGGGTGAGACACCAGGAACCCTGAGGCGGGTCCCTCCCCAGGTGCGGCCCTCAGCCAGACCAGACATGCCCATGCCCCGGCCTCGCCCCACACGCCCCTCGACCCATACACGGGGTCTGCTGCTGGCCCCGAGGCATGCTCAGGCCCCATCCCTGTGGGTGGTGCTCGGGGGCGGGAGGCACCTGCTCGCTGGGCTGCCAGGGCATGGTCTCTGCAGCACCTCTGAGTCCCTGGCCTGGTGCTCCGGGTCTGGCTGGTGCTGCTCAGGTGTGGGCTGACCTGCTGGAGTGGGGGTGAGGCTGCTGTGCCCCAGGGTCAGGGTCACACCCTGTCGCCCACAGGACAAGCTGGACGGCTTTGTTCCCGCACACTTTCTCGGCTGGTACCTGAAGGTATGTCACCTCCTGTCCCAGGCCGCCCCGTGCCCTGGGCTGTTTCTGCCCATGGGGTTGTCCTCGGGGTGCTCTGAGTGTGGTGGAAGGGGGATGTGCTGCACCCACCCAGAGGTTCACGAAGCCACAGAGCTCCCGGGTGTCCCAGAAGCCCTGGAGCTGAACCCTGATCCTGGCAGGATCCCAGCTTGGTCCCGGGGTGGGGCAGTGGAGAGAGGCAGCAGGGCAGGAAATCCCACCCCCGCCTGGGCTTGGGCACTGCCCATCCCACTTCTGAGGGGCCAAGAGCAGTGCCCACTTGACCCAGCAGCCGCTGCACACAGCCTCAGCTAGTGTGGCAGAGGGACACGTTTCCCCTGCAGAGCTTGACGTCAGGCTGGGGCATGGGGCTGCTTTGTTTGCTGACAGTCATAGCATCAAGGCTGTTGGAGGGGCAGCCGCTCACCCCACACTCACCCCGAGACCTCACTGGGGGCCGCTCACCCCACACTCACCACGAGACCTCACTGGGGGCCCTGCCAGTGCTGTGGACTCCGAGGATGCTGCCAGCAGGGGTGGGGGCTGCATGCACCATGGCTGGGCCTGCACGCTGGCTGAGGCAGTGCTGGCGCATGGTGCCCACAGACGCTGATGATCCGGGACTGGTGGATGTGCATCATCGTGAGTGTCATGTTTGAGTTCCTGGAGTACAGCCTCGAGCACCAGCTGCCCAACTTCAGCGAGTGCTGGTGGGATCACGTAGGTGCCCAGCGCGGCCCCCAGGGGCAGTGGGTGCAGGCCTGGGGGCCTTCTAGGGCCCCCTGTGCCCTGCGGAGTCCTCGGTGGGCGTTCCCCCACACCTGCTGCCTCCTGCCCGCAGTGGATCATGGACGTGCTCGTCTGCAATGGGCTGGGCATCTACTGCGGCATGAAGACCCTTGAGTGGCTGTCCCTGAAGACCTACAAGTGGCAGGGCCTCTGGAACATTCCAACCTACAAGTATGTCGTGGGGCTGCAAGGGCAGAGCCAAGTGGGTGTTACCTGGAGGTGGCCTCAGCTTCCGTGTCCCCGTGGACCCTGAGCACCAGGCCTATCCAGCGTGCGGCTCAGGAGGGGTGACTGTGGGGCTTTGCCTCCTGGAACCTCCCCTCTGGCCCGCTGTCACTCAAGGCCAGGTGTCCCTCACAGTGGCCAGGGCATCACCCACTCAGCTCCCTCCTCAGTCCCCAGCAACCTGGCTCAGCTCTGGGGTCATCCCCTGTACTTCTACCTCCTTTGGTTATGAAATAGTTGTAGATACTTTGTCATTTTTACTTTGGAATTTACAAAAGAAACAAAAGTCTAAGGAAAGGCCTGGAGAGCCAGGTTCAGGGGTCCCCCTCCTGCCTGTGGGTGCTCCTGCCCTGCCTGGACACCTGCACACATGGCCAGCTCACAGCACCATGACATCTGAGGAGCTGCAGCCGCTGCTCAGGTTGGAAGAGATTCTGAATGCAGAGGGCCATGGGGAGGCAGGGCTAGTGCCTGGGTAGCCAGACCTCAGCAAGCAGCCAGGCAGCAGCTGGGTGACCAGGCACAGAGCTGGTCTGATGGCATAGGGTGAGGCTGAGTGACCAGGCACAGAGCTGGTCTGATGGCATAGGGTGAGGCTGAGTGACCAGGCACAGAGCTGGTCTGATGGCATAGGGTGACACTGAGTGACCAGGAGCAGAGCTGGTCTGATGGTGTAGGGTGAGGCTGAGTGACCTGGAGCAGTGCTGGTCTGATGGTGTAGGGTGAGGCTGAGTGACCAGGAGCAGAGCTGGTCTGATGATGTACGGTGAGGCTGAGTGACCAGGAGCTGTGCTGGTCTGATGGTGTAGGGTGACGCTGAGTGACCAGGAGCAGAGCTGGTCTGATGGTGTAGGGTGAGGCTGAGTGACCTGGAGCAGAGCTGGTCTGATGGTGTAGGGTGACGCTGAGTGACCAGGAGCAGAGCTGGTCTGATGGCATAGGATGTGGCCGGGTTGCCAGGAGCAGAGCTGGCGGTGGTGCAGGGCGGGGTTTGGTGGGCTGCTGTCCTCAGGCTGCCGGCTCTGTGGTTCCCAGGGGCAAAATGAAGAGGATCGCCTTCCAGTTCACGCCCTACAGCTGGGTTCGCTTTGAGTGGAAGCCGGCCTCCAGCCTGCGTCGCTGGCTGGCCGTGTGTGGCATCATCCTGGTGGTAAGGCCGGGCTGCCTCGTGATGGCGCGGTGGGTAGGGGTCCCGAGCAGAGCTGGTGCTCACCCCTCCTCCCGCTAGTTCCTGCTGGCGGAACTGAACACGTTCTACCTGAAGTTTGTGCTGTGGATGCCCCCGGAGCACTACCTGGTCCTCCTGCGGCTCATCTTCTTCGTGAACGTGGGTGGCGTGGCCATGCGTGAGATCTACGACTTCATGGATGACCCGTGAGGGCTGCCGAGAGCCGGGTGGAGACGCCCCCGTGGGCGGGGGTGGGGGAGCAGAGCTCAGGAGGCCAGGCCCAGGCAAGGCCGCCTGCAGGACCTGTGGGGCTGGGGATGCTGAGCCCACTGCCGCCCCTGCAGGAAGCCCCACAAGAAGCTGGGCCAGCAGGCCTGGCTGGTGGCAGCCATAACAGCCACGGAGCTGCTCATCGTGGTCAAGTATGACCCCCACACGCTCACCCTGTCCCTGCCCTTCTACATCTCCCAGTGCTGGACCCTTGGCTCCATCCTGGTGCTCACCTGGACCGTCTGGCGCTTCTTCCTGCGGTGAGTCAGGCGGGTGGTCCTGAAGGAGAGCAGCTCTCTGGGTCTCCTGGCACAGGGGCTGAGGGAGCTGAGTGGTGTTGGTGTCTCACCATCTGTGCCCCGGCCCTCTGGCTGCCTCTGTGGGAGTGTCTGGTAGGGGGCACCCATTTGGGGCTTTCCTGGACCAGCCCTCGGGCCATTGCTCTGCACAGACAGATCCAGGCCACGGCTGCCATCCAGGGCCAGGGTACCCAGCCCCCATCCAGCCTGTCCTGGACCTCCACAGGGACGAGGTGCCAGGTGTCCGTGGGCCCATGGGGGCTGGTGTGGGAGCAGGTGGTGACGCCACCCCCTGCCCCCAGGGACATTACCTTGAGGTACAAGGAGACCCGGCGGCAGAAGCAGCAGAACAGGGATGACCCGGGCAGCGCCGTCGGCAATGGGGACCAGCACCCACCAGGGCTGGACGAAGACCTGCTGGGGCCCGGGGCGGCAGAGGGCGAGGGAGCACCAGCTCCAAACTGACCTGGGTCGTGGCTGCCTCGCGAGCCTCCCAGAGCCCCGGCCTCCATGGCCACCTCCCATGTGAGTCCCACCGGGAGCCACGTGCCTGGCCTTGCCCTCAAGGTTTTCTTCTCCCTTTCTCCCGTGCGCTTGGTGAGGCTCAGGGTGAGGGTGGAGGCGGCCCCGGTGCAGCCTCTTTTCGTGTGCACGCATGTGTGCGTGTGTGTGCTCGTGTGTGGCCGCCTGTGGCATGCACGTGTGCTCTTGGCTCCGAGGCTTCTCCAGAGCGGGAGCTGGCTGGCGTGGCAAGGGCGTGCTCTGGGACAGCAGGTACCTCAGGAACCATGTCCTCCCTCCCCCTTCTGCCCAGTCAGTTAGCCCCATGGCCTCTGGCCCACCAAGCTCCCTGTCACCCAGCTGTGGCATGGCCCAGGCAGGGACATCTCGGTACCATTTCTGCACTCTGTGGGCCCCAGGTGCACTGAGGCCCAGAGGAGCCTATGCTGGCCCCACATCCACCTCCCAGCAGCACCTGTGGGGCATCGTCCACAAACACTCCGTGGCCGAGAGCAGCGGATCCAGCAGTGATGCTGAGCCATCTCCTCTGAGTCTTCCTTTCACAGACTGCCCTGGAGGACGTGTGGACAGGGTTAGAGGTCACTGAACTGGCCCTTGGGACATCCAGTCAGAGCCGGGGCCCTGCTGCCTCCATGGCTCTGAGTCAGGGGTCATCTTCACGAGCAAAGAGAACCAATAAAGTGATGGAAGTCCAAGGCTTCAGCCTTCCCCCAGCTCCCCGTGTCCTGCTTTGGGGTCTGGTGCAGCCTCCCCAGCCTGCCCTCATGCCCAGTGCCCACTTGGGGAAAACCACACAAAGGATGGGAGGCACCAGGGTCAGCCTCAGCCTCTGAGCAAGGATTTAGCGCCCGCCCCACCTCCCAGAGCAGAGCAGGTGTGGGCACAGCTGGGGCTCCAGGAGGGTCCAGCTCCACCCACCCACTGCTGCGTTTGTTCCTCGCTGGGAGGCTGAGCTGATGACCACTGGCCAGTGGACACAGGATTCCTGGGGAGGGGCCGCTGCCTTCTCAGGCCAGTTTTTTTGAGATGGAGTCTTGTCCTGTCTCCCGGGCTGGAGTGTGGTGGTGTGATCTCCACTTACTGCAATTTGTGCCTCCCGGGTTCAAGCAATTCTCCTACCTCAACCTCCCAAGTACCTGGGAGTACAGGTACCCACCACTACACCTGGCTAATTTTAGTATTTTTAGTAGAGATGGGGTTGACCAGCTTGGCTGGGCTGGTCTTGAATTCCCAACCACAGGTGATCCGCCCACCTTGACCTCTCACAGTGGTGGGATTACAGACGTGAGCCACTGCACCTGGCCAGAACACTATTCTTAAAACTACCATGAAAACTTGCAAACACAAGGGACAAAAGGGGTCTCCTGGGCACTGTTCCTCGCCGTGGGCATGGGGTGTGGGTGGCAGGTTAAAGGGTCTCCTGGGCACTGTTCTTCACTGTGGGCATGGGGTAGGGGGTGTCAGTGGTAGTTTGGATACAGCCTGGGGGGATCCCAGGAGCCAGATGCACCATCACCCCCTGCTCTTCCTCGGGCCCCAGGCTTCAAAGAGCTTTACTGTTACTGCTTTTGGGGAAAGTCTCAACCCGTTAAGTCATGAGGCTGGAATGTGGAGACACATTCAACTTCCGGGCTCAGCAGGATGGTGTCCTGTAGCCACTGAGCCTCACACCCAGCAAGTCCCTTCCCTACGGTCACAGCCACTCACACCTTTGGCCTCTGCAGCCCTGCCCCACCCTGCCCTGTACCACCTCTGCAGGATATGCAGGGCCTCAGCATTCTGCTCTGTGCAGGTGGTGTAGCTCGGACCCCTCAGGAGGAACAGGTGGCAGCTTTGACCCCTCAGGAGAAAATGCCACCTGGTCTTCCCACTGCGGGGGGGGCCTCCCCTCCCTCACACCCCGTGAGTCCCCACACCTCCCCGTCACTGCCCCATGTTCTGCATCCCTGCTCACACTGAGCCACGTTTGGGTGGGTGGAGGTAGTGCCTTCCTCAGTCACTGTCTGCTCTTCCCTAAGGGGTGGGCAGGGGACTGTGATCAGTCCTGTGTCTTGGGGAAAGTCTCAACCCATTAAGTGTCCGGAGGCAGCCCCTGGGAGCCTTCCTGGCAGCTCCTCAGGCCCAGACAGCACCCACGGGCTCCGGTTCCTCACACCACCAGCCACTCCAGGCTCACACTGGGTGTCTCTTACCCCAGGCAGGCCTGGCACCACCCATTTCCCCAAAGAGCGAGCCCTGTTCCTCTGATTGATTGGGAAGCTAAGAGTCTGGGTTACTTTATTACTTTTTTTTTTTGAGCTGGAGTCTCAAACTGTCTCCCAGGCTGGAGTGCAGTGGTGCAATCTCAGCTCACAGTAACCTCCACCTCGCAGGTTCAAGCGATTCAGACACCACCCGCCAGCACATCTGGCTAATTTCTGTATTTTTAGTAGAGACGGGGTTTCACCATGTTGACCAGGATGGTCTCGATCTCTTGACCTCTTGATCCACCCACCTCGGCCTCCCAAAGTGCTGGGATTACAGGTGTGAGCCACCATACCCAGCCTCAGCTGGCTTTTTTGGCCGGGTGCTGCACACCTGGAATCCCAGCCCTTTGGGAGGCCGAGGTGGGTGGATCAAGAGGTCAAGAGATCGAGACCATCCTGGTCAGCATGGTGAAACCCCGTCTCTACTAAAAATACAGAAATTAGCTGGGCGTGGTGGCGCGTGCCTGTAATCCCAGCTACTCGGGAGGCTGAGGCAGGAGAATTGCCTGAACCCAGGAGGCGGAGGTTGCGGTGAGCCGAGATCACGCCATTGCACTCCAGTCTGGGTAACAACAGCGAAACTCCGTCGCAAAAAAAAATAAATAAAGGGCTTTATTGGACCAGGCCAATGGCTGACACCTGTAATGCCCACACTTCAGGAGGCCAAGACCAAGCACCAGCCTGGGCAACATGGCAAGAGAGAAGCTCATGCCAAGTGGCATGGTGCACCCAATACCAGTGCCCTCAGATACCCCAGGAAGGACAGGAGCCCGATAGCAGCGCCCTCACAGAGACCCCAGGAAGGACAGGAGCCTGATGCCAGCGCCCTCGCAGAAACCCCAGGAAGAAAGAGCCCCTCCTGCCAAGAAAGTGTTTTAATGATTATAAAGTATCCAAAATACACTAGCAGAAATAAGCTGATCTGAGCATTTCTCTTCAAATCTAGGAAACGCAGGGTGAGAGCCCAGGGGTGCCTCGAGGCCAGGCTGTCCAGGGAGAGCGGGTCTCAGGAGCCTGGCGGGCAGGAAGCGGCTTAGGAGATGATCCTCAGGGATGACTTCTCCTTCTCCAGGGCCTGCAGCTGGCGGTCCATCTCCGAAGACCAGTAGATGTCGTACAGGCTGCACATAGGCCAGAAGGGAGGCATAGGCAGGTGTCCTCACCCGGCCCCGCCCACACACCCAGCCCCACCCACACACCCGGCCCCGCCCCACGCAGGCACGTACACCAGCTGCTCCAGGTGGCAGGACGGCTGCCGCAGGCTCTCCAGCAGCATCTGGATGCCTTTGTCCCCCATGCAGTTGTTGCTAAGGTCCAGCTCGCGCAGGCTGTCGTTGGCCAACAGGGTCTTGGCGAGGCTGTCGCAGCCAATGTCAGTCACATCGCAGTCCGCCAGCCTGGGTAGAGCAGGGTGGGGGTCAGGTGTGTGGGTAACCCCCATATAGGCACCGAGGAATGAGAGCTAAGCAGAACCCTGGCAGTTAGGGCTTGAGGAAGATCTCATTTTACAGTGTCACTACCCAGCTATTTCCTTTTATGTAATCCTTTATATAATCACATATTAGTTTATAGAATTAGGGCTTGAAGAATCCCTTTATATAATCCTCTATATGTAATCATATAATAGTTGATAGTATGAGTGCCTAAAGAATATTTCCCTACATATATATATACATAATTATATCCTAGTTCATAGTCAGAGGAATGCCTGGAGTGGACGGAGCATGAATTAAGGAATAAGCAGCTTATCATCGGAGGAATGCCTAGAGCAGACACAGCGCAGAGCATGATTTAAGGGAAAACAGTTATGCCAGGACAAGAATCCATGGCCAGGCGGCAGCGTTCAGTATCGTAAAGATACCCGCTGTATGGCAGGCTTGGGGCGAGAACCACTCCTCCTGATAAAGGAGCTGTAGGACCTTGCTCCAGTTCTTGGTGAAGGCCGCCCTCAGACCGGCAATCCACCTTGGTGACTGTGAACTTTATCAGCTCTTGCTGCTGTGCTGCTTGAAAAGCATCTTCCCATAGAACCCTCTGTGGCCCTGGGCAGGTGCCCACCACAGACAAGGCCAGCACACAGCCCCTCAGCAGAGCACAGCAGACTGACTCCCTGAGCAGCTCCCTCCTCCCACAAGGGGCAGAAAGGACCAGAGGGAGACAATGTCCACCCCCAGAGTCACGTCCACCTCCCCGCTCCCCGCCTCCTCAACACTGCCTGGCCAAGTGGGGCTGAGAGGAGAAGCCAGCCACGGAGACCGAGGGGCAGCTGTGGGGAAACGAGGGTGTGGAGGGTCCTGAGGAAGGCACAGTGGACAACGGACTTCAGGCTCCCAAGAGACTGCGGTACAGGCCAGACAAGACAGTGGAGAAAACCCAGCACTCACTCCCCAGGGTGCAGCCGCATCCGGCCGGAGCCGGGCCAAGGAGCTGCGCTGGGCCTCTACACAGTGGGAGCCAGGGAAACTGCAGGACCCCCACCCTGGCGGTGGCTCAGGCAGACAGGCCTGCAGTGACCAGGACCCAGGGTTCCATGCCCCACCTGGAAGGCCCACAGGGTCCCCGCAGCCAGGATGGCATCCCGAGAGCCCCCGGGAAATGCAGCTGCGACTCGCCTGCCCAGCCCGCTGCCCAGGGCTCCCGGGCCTCACTCTGCACTTGGCGCCCGGCCCAGCATGACCAGCCAGCCACCCATGGAAAGCCCCTGGCAAGAGGCACAGGTGAAGCAGCACACAGAAGACAAAACACTGATGGTGGAAATTCAGTAGACTGGTTGGTGAACGAGAACATCTCCCAGAAATAAGAACAAAACCTCGAAGAGACAGAACATCTGAAGAACACAATTAGCAGGCCAGTCCAGGAGACCTCATGACAGGCTCCTGGGCACACCAGAAAGAAAGGGGTGGGGCACGGTGGCTCACACCTGTAATCCCTGCACTTTGGGGGCCGAGGCAGGTGGATCACCTGACGTCGGGAGTTCAAGACCAGCCTGAGCAACATGGTGAAACCCCATCTCTACTAAAAATACGAAAATCAGCTGGGAGGCTGAGGAAGGAAAGTTGCTTAGACCCAGGAGGCGGAGGTTGCAGTGAGCTGAGATGGTACCACTGCACTCCAGCCTGAGCAACAAGAGTGAAACTCTCAAAAAAAGGGAGAGGAAAAATCATCAAAGGCGTGATACTTTCTTAGGAGAACCAAGTATCCAGCACAATTAAAGAACCAAAACACACATCAAGGCAAAGCACATGGAACGCCAAACACAATGGCCAAAGACATCTTTAAAAGCTGCCAATGAGAAAAAGCACATCATGCACACAAGATCATGGTGGCTCACACCTGGCATCCTAGCACTTTGGGAGGCCAAGGCAGGTGGATCACCTGAGGTCAGGAATTTGAGACCAGCCTGAGCAATATCGTGAAACCCCCATTAGTCAGGCATGGTGATGCACCCCTGTCATCCCAGCTACTCGGGAGGCTGAGTCTGGAGAATTGATTGAGCCCGGGAAGCAGAGATTGCTGTGAGCAGAGATCACGCCACTACACTCCAGCCTGGGTGACAAGACTCCATCTCAATTAAAAAAAAAAAATCACAGTGGATTAAGAATCAGAACAGCAAAGTCCTCTCTGGAAGCCAGAAAATGATGTATAGCATCACCTACCAACTCTACGGGAACATCTGTAGCCCAGAATTCTATACCCAGATGAATTTGTAGCCCAGAATTCTATACCCAGCTGAATGACCCAAAAGCAGAGCGGATGCACAATGCCTCCAAAAATTACCTTATGCAGAACCTGTTCTTGGGAAGCTACAAGACAACATGCTTTAACAGAGGGAGGAAACCTGGGAAGACATCCTGACCCGGGGTTCCTGCATGGCAGGAAGGTGGGCGGGGCTTCCAGGAAAATGGACCACAGGGTGGCCAGGGCAGGCTGGAGCCCCATAAAGCTATTAGGCTTCATGAACCAAGACCTCTGACTCTGATCAAAGTTAAAATGAGAATTAAGCCAGAGTGGTGCCACCACCCTGCCTTCCCCAGCACACAAATACCCAGGTTCTTACAAACGTGTTCTCACACGGATGCTAGTGTTCACACGTGTTCTCACACGGATGCTCGTGCTCACACACGTACACATGAGCTCCCAAATATGCATATTCATGTCCCTCACACACTCACCAGAGTGACCGCAGCACGGAGCCAGGCTGGCTCAAGCCCTGGCACAGCTCCTGCACTCCTGCGTCTCTCAGCTTGTTGTCACTCATCTGCAGCTCCAGGAGAAACTTATTCTGGGCCAACACTGAACTGAAGTGGGAGCAGCAGGCAGCTGTCAAGCTGCAGCACTTCACCCTGTGGACACGGACAAGGACTGAGGCCTGGCAGGGGCCCAGGCTGGCCCACAGCTGCAACCGGCCCTTCCCCTAAAGGCCCCACATTGACCTGAGCAGAAACATCCAAGAGCCTCCCAGCTTGTGGGCACCTGTGGCTGGTCCTCAGCCCCAAGCAGTGTCCCCACCAAACCATGGGCTGCTCCCCGGCCCGTGCATTCTGAAGGTCAGAGCTGAACCCAGCACCTCCCCCGGCCTCCTCAGTCACCCTGACCCTCTCTTGGGTGACAGGGTCCCATCCCACCAGCCACACTCACCATAGCGACTCCAGCTGGCAGCCAGGCTCCAGCAGGCTCTCACATAGCACTCGGGCACCCTCGTCCCCAAGCTTGTTGCCAGCCAGGCTGAGCTCCTTCAGGCTGTCCTTGGCCCTGAGGACACGGCACAGGTCCCCGCAGCTCTTGGCGGTGAAGCCACATTCCCAGATCCTGTGGGAGACAGACCCCCCCACGGACTTTCCTCAGCACTGTGGCGTGGCCTGAGGCAAGTCCAGGGGAGGACGGCCTGAGCCGCTAACCCTCTGGGAGGAGGCCTCAGGGAGGTGACTTACCACAGGGTCCTGAGCCTGGAGCTGGGGTGCAGCAGCCCTGGGCACAGCTCCGCGATGCCCATGTCGCCCAGCTTGTTGCTGCCCAGGGCCAGCTCCCGCAGGGAGGCCTTGGAGGCCAAGACGCTGCACAAGTCCCTGCAGTTGTCCGAGGTGACACCACAACTCTCCAGCCTGGGATGCAGGTCACATATGAGGCACACCGGACGCCCCCGCCTGCACCCCGCACCCCCTGCCCAAGGCCCAGCACCTACTTGAGCGTCTCCAGTTGGCAGGGGGAGTCCTTCAGGCCCTGGCACAGCACGCGGACGCCGGCCTCCTCGATGTCGTTGTTGCTGATCGTGAGCTCCTTGAAGTTGGGCTTGGTCCTGAGCACCGAGACCAGGGGCTCGCAGCCAGCAGATGAGAGCCCGCAGAACTCCAGCCTGTGAGGCAAACCAAGCTCAGCACCACACAGGAATATGTGCCAGCTGAGGGCGTGATGCCAGGGAGTGTGGGGGAGCTGGTGTCTCTTCCCCCCAGCCTCCTGCCTGGGCACCAGCTGGGAGTGCTGAGGGCCCCCTAGAGACTCATTCAGGGTGGCTGGTCAGGGACAGCCAACCAGAGGCTCAGGCCTCTGGTCACTGGCATTCATTCCTTCTGGAAACCCCTGACTAACCAACAGACCCACCTCAGACTCTGGAACCCAACCAGGCCCAAGAGAAAGAAGCCAGCCTCTGGAGGGCCAGGCCACCTGCCATGCCGGCTATAGTCAACTCAGTGGCCGGGCCCCCCACACACTGGGGTGCTGAGTGCAGCCTGCCTCAAGGCCACACATCTGTTCCCACTGTCAGGTCCCAGGACAGCTGTTCCTTGCCAAGGGCAACTGGAGTGGGTGGGAGGGTGACGACGGAGCCCCCCAGGTACCCTGTGACCTGAGCCCACTCATCAGGGCTCCTCTCCTGGCAGGTGCTGCGCTGCGCAGGGGCTGCTAGGGGACAGGCAGCAGGGAGCACAGCCCCAGGAAGGGCGCACACTCACTGCAGCTTTTCCACGTGGCACTGGGGGTCCTGGAGTCCCTCGCAGAGCAGCTGCAGGCCTGCATCCTCCAAGGCGTTGCAGCTGAGGTTCAGCTCTCGCAGGGTGGGCAGGGAGCGCAGTGTGCCAGACAGGACTCCACAGCCGGCTGCCTTCAGATCACAGCCCTCGAAGCTGGAACAGGCCTGGCTGGCAGCGGGGCTCCCCTGAGCCAGCTACCGCCCACTTAACCTGCCCGGAGCCCAGAGCCCAGAGTGGTGCCCTGCAATGGCAGGCCTATACCTACTCCTTCCCTGGACAGGATCTGGGGTCTCCAGGCCGGGAGCAGGGGGCACACGTGTGGCTCAGCCCAGGGAGGCCTTGTCTGCAGAAACCCCTTCAGCATGGGTCCGGGAGAGCCAGCCAGAGGCTCAGGCCTCCGTGGACACCAGCATTCTGGTGATGTGGGAAGCCCGGGGATGGCGGGCAGGGGCAGACCTTGGGCGCAGGGGTTGGGACAAGGCAGGAGAGGCCCTGTCCCACCACTGTGAGGCCACCAGGCCTGTCTGCCTCTGGATGATGTCGGAAGTGCCTGCTGCCACCACCTGCCCGCCCACGACCCCTGGCGGCTCCATCCCCTGCTGCCGGGCTACCGAAGCAGGCCGCACGGGGCAGAGGTGGCGCCAGCTCCACCTCACCTCAGCTTCTGGATCTTGCAGGAGGAGCTCTGCAGGGCCTGGAGCACGCGGTGCACGCCAGCATCGCGCAGCTCATTGCTGCGCAGGTTGAGCTCCGTCAGCACAGGGTTGGCCTGGAGTGCAGAGCTGATATCCTCGCAGTGGGCCTCTGTGAGGCTGCAGTCATCCAGCCTGCAACCAGAACCTAGGGTCAGGCGGGCCACGGCTGGCGCCGGCCTCAGACCCCACCGCCCCCCACGCGCAGGGATGGCCATCAGTGGGCCCAGAGACAGCGAGGCGAGTCGCAAGGGACACTGGAGAAACAAAACGTGAGCTGAACGTTCTCAGGTGCTTGCACGCAGGCAGACGTGCCGGGCCTAACGCGCTCTTCATTCGACCATGTTAGCCTCCGGGTCTGTCTCCAGGGAAAAAGCAAAGCTGTCTGAGTTAACAGCCGTGGGAGCTGCCTGGACGGGACGAGGCTCGCTGCTCAGACACAGGAGCAAATAAACAGTAACACCAGCTTCTACACTCAAGTGCTTTCTGATTAATGAGTAACTGAGTAAATACAGCTAGGAAGAAAACCAGGTCTTGCTCACAGAATGACAATTGATAAACGTGGAGAAAAAGGCACTTTGGGAGGCCGAGGCAGGCGGATCATCTGAGGTCAGGAGTTCTAGATCAGCTTGACCAACAAGGTGACACCCCATCTCTACGAAAAATACAAAAATTAGCCAGGCATGGTGGTGGACACCGATAATCCCAGCTACTAGGGAGGCTGAGGCAGGAGAATCTCTTGAACCCAGGAGGTGGAGGTTGCAGCGAGCCGAGATTGTACCACTGCACTCCAGCCTGGGTGACAGAGCAAGATTCCATCTGAAAAAAAATTGAGGAGAAAAGAAAGAAATTACAAAATTCAGGCCAGCCGCAGTGGCTCACGCCTGTAATCCCAGCATTTTGGGAGGCCGAGGCAGGCGGATCATCTGAGGTCAGGAGTTCTAGATCAGCCTGGCCAATATGGTGAAACCTCATCTCTACCAAAAATACAAAAAGTAGCCAGGCGTGGTGGCATGTGCCTGTAGTCCCAGCTACTTGGGAGGTTGAGGCAAGAGAATCGCTTGAACCCAGGAGGCAGAGGTTGTGGTGACCCAAGGTCAAGCCACTGTGCTCCACTCTGGGTGACAGAGCAAGACCCTGTCTCAAAAATAAAAAGAAAAGGAAAAAATTACAAAATCCTAACGAGACAGATCTGACAGGAACCACCGTCCGGCAGGAGCCTCTGATACATGCCGAATGTGGCAGGCAAGTGGAACGCAGACATAGTGAGCAGAGCCTCAGCAGCCCCACCAGCCGGCACCTCAGCAACCTGTGGATCACCTGTGGTGCTAGACCTCGGGAGGCTGAGGCAGGAGGATCACTGGAGCCCAGGAGGGCGAGGCTGCAGGGAGCCATGATTGAGCCACTCCAGCCTGGGCGAGAGTGAGGCCCTGTCTCTAAAAGTAAGAATTTAAAGCATCTCTCGAAGGCACTGATCAGTCACAGAAGGAAAAGCAGTGACGTCACAGCAGAGGGCATCAGCATGTGCTGGGCAGGCCGTAGAGCATCTCCCCGAGTTCTTCCAAGGAGTGCGTGGCTTCAACCATGGGAAACCATCAGACACCCCAACAGGACACCCTACGTCTGCCTGGCCAGACACTCGGACCAAGAACCCGGAGAGATGAGGGGACGGTCACAGATGGGAGAGGGTTACGGAGACAGGACAGGAATAGGAAAAGGGCGGGGGAGGAGACTGCTTGGAGGTGCTGGGCTGGCGCCATCGTCCCCAGACACACAGGACCGCCTCCTCAGGGAGAGCCGTGCAGTCCTCCTGACGCTACTTCAAATAACCAGTGAAAGCGGAAAGATGAGGCCCACGCAGGCACTCGTTCCTGCTGTGAAGCCGCTGGGTTTGAGAGGACCTTGAGGGCTGAGGACTTCTAGCCCCAAGCTGGGCAGGGACAGCCAGTGCCCACGGATGCCCACTAAGGGGACCCAAGCTGTGTCCTGCCCTTGTGTTTCCAGGGGAGGGAGAGGGGCCAGGACACTGGAGCCAGAGACCCACTGGCTGGTGCCTGCCCACCTCAGCCCGCTGCATGAGCCCAGAATGATTTTACATTCCTAAATGGTTGAAAAGCAATACAAGAATTATATTTCACACATGTGGAGGCTGCACAGAATTCACACAAAACAAGACGTTCCACAGCAGCGCACCTTCAGAGGGAGCTGCCACCCGCAAACCTGCCCCTGCCAGTGCCCCAAAGCCACCCCGAGGGCAAGTGTACCTGACTGTCTGGCACTGCTGGAGCAGGGGGAGCAGCTTGGCCCATCTACCACTCAGCTCTTCACACTGGATGTCCAGGCACTGCATGTCCACACTCATGGCGGAGGTCGGGAGTAGCCTGGGTTGGGGGCAGAGGGAAGAGAATGTCTTGGCGGACTCCCCTCAGTTTTGCCAGCTGGGAGTCTGCAAATTCTGCCACAAGGCTGATGCTTCAGGAGGAGCCACAGCCTCTCCCGGGCCAGCACTTCCTCTTCAGCACCTTCCCACCTTTGTCTCCAGGAGCAGGGGCCAGAATCCACCCCTGGAAAGGCCACCATGGGCAACAGAGCTTGGGGACACAGATGCCAGCCCAGCCTCTGTGGGCACCTCCTCCTGCCCCACAGAGGCAGGGACAGCAGCAGCCCAGAAAGCCCAGCCTCTAATTTGCCTGGGCAGGGACAGGGTAGGGATGGGTGCTCGGAGACCCGGGCAGGGGAGCAACGGGCCTCACTCTGGGGAGGCAGACTGGGTGGGACAGGCAGGCTACCCATAGAGCCTGAGACCTCCTAGGATGCCAGGATCCTGGACCCCAGCACCTCCCACATAACCAGGCTCCATGGCCCTGAAACAGCTGGCAGGAGGGGCATCAGCCAGTGTCCCGCACAGGGCAGAGCAGCTGGGGTGGGCACTTGGGGTGTCAGCTTTCATGTCCCTTCTGGGGCTAGGGACTTTCCATCAGGCCAGGGCACGTCCCCCGCCCCACAGCACGCCGGCCTACAGAGGCCTGGCTGTCAGGCTAGCTGGGAGGTCAGCCGGCGACTGGCACAGCTGCCACACCCTGAAACCTCCCAAGGGACAGGCACAGAGCCTGAATTAATATAAGACCAGCTGCCCTGAGAGCACAGCTCAGGAGCCACCTGCCAGGGTTCTGGGGAACGAAGTGGTCAGGCTGAGACAGCCACCCCAAAGCCTGGTAGGTGGATACATTCCCAGAGCACCTGCCAAACACTGGCCTGGGGGCCTCAGCAGGGCGGGAACCTGGAGAGGAGGGGCCCCTGGAGGTAGCAGTCCTGATGCCATGCTGGGGGGAGGGGCAGGCGCCATAGGGAGAAGGCTCTCATCCAAGAGCCACAGAAAGCTGGCAGGACACACTCCAGGAATGACAAAACCCCAGCTGCCCTTCACAAAGACAGCAGACAGTACAGCTCAGAGGCTTCTGCTGAAACAGCTTCCTGAGGCTGTGGCCTGGCACTCCCTCCCAGGGATGGTTCTGAGGCAGCGGAGGGAAGAGGCCCCTGGCACCCACTAGGAGGAAAGAGCGGGGCTGCGTTTGGGTCCACATGCCTCAGTGCCGGGCCTGCAAGGGTGCCGTGGCAAAGGGCGGTGACACCCCACGGCCCCAAGCATGTGAGCAAACCCAACCAGGGCGTGGTCACCCAAACCCTGACTCAGGAATTCAGTCATTGGGAGGCACTGTGGGCGGAAGGGGGGGAAGCAGAGCCTTAGGGGGCTGCCCAGGCTGCACGCGCTCCCTGAATCAGCCTGACAGCCCTGTGTCCTCTGCACCCAGACAACGGTGACCCGCATCTTCCTCCTGAGAAAGCTTGGTGGGGGCTCAGGGCGGCCAGCACTCCCATGACCACCTCAGACGAGGGCTGTGGGAGGGGCTCAGTCCCCACCACTTGGGCTTGACCAGACCCTGCTGTATCCCCAGGGCTGCACCCTGGAGCCAGGAAGGCACATCTGGACCTGTGTAGGACACTGAGCCACTGAAGACCCCATGAGCATGTGGGTGTGTCCGCCCTTCTCTGTGCCTGGAGGGGGCCCCCACCCCTATTCAGCCAGGGCTAACGGCACGTTCAGGCCACCACCGCCGCCAGCTGGCAGCCTGCTATGGTCGAGGTGAGAGTCTGACCCTCAGCCCTGACGGTCCCTTATCCAGAGACCAGACCCTCTCGACCTTACGGGAGGTCCCCACAGCGCCCACGGCCTGAGCCCCACCCTGCGGAGCCACATAGGAGCTGTCTGGAGGCCGCTTCAGGTCCTTCGGTTCTGATGTGACCAGCTCGTGGACACAGCGACCACCGGGGGCGCAGGGCCCCCTCCCAGAAGACCCGGGCCACGCTCAGGTGACACGTAAAGGGTCCCGACCCTGTGACCCCCGCCCCCACGCCGCGTCGGGTCCCTGAACCCACTAGTTCTGGACACCCTGCGCCGTACTAAAAGGCTGGGACAGGACCTCAGAAAAATACGCAAGGGCTGTCCCCTCCTCTCCCTCCCCGCCCGCGCCGGCTCAGCCCGGAACCCTCACCAGGCCAGCCCCGTGCTCCTTCTGCACAGGCGGGGGCGGGCGGAGCCTCCAGGAGAGGGCGGGTCGGGAGTCCCCCTGGGGCCGCGCCCACTTACCC
>CM052657.1:116816344-116847875 GCA_028533165.1 Leontopithecus rosalia | reverse complement strand
ACGGGGGCCGGCGGGCGGGGCTCGGTAGGGGACGGGGGCCGGCGGGCGGGGCTCGGTAGGGGACGGGGGGCGGGGGCTGGTGGGCGGGCCTGGCGAGGCACCATCTTGGTGCCCGGGCAGGGTCTGCTGAGCCTGGCTCGGTTCGGGGTCCGGAGGCGTCTCCTTTGGGGGCGGGGCCTTCCCTGGTAGGTGGGGCCTGGTGCCAAGGGCAGGGCCTGGTAAGCGCTGGCGTGTGCTGTGGGCCTAGCACTGGCCGACATGTCTCAAATTCCTTTTTTTTTGAGACGGAGTTTCGCTCTTGTTACCCAGGCTGGAGTGCAATGGCGCGATCCCGGCTCACCGCAACCTCCGCCTCCTGGGTTCAGGCAATTCTCCTGCCTCAGCCTCCCGAGTAGCTGGGATTACAGGCACGCGCCACCGTGCCCAGCTAAGGGCATCTCCGTCTCAAAAAAAAAAAAAAGTGGTTCCCACAGACACACACCTAGGAAAGCTCAGGGCCGGGAGGCAGCCCCCTTGGCTGTGACCCTCATCCTATACATGTGGCCAGTAGCTGATTATTTAATCCTCTAAGCTTTGGAGGCTGGGTGTGAGGTTTAGAACTCATCACAGGAAGCTAGACGGATGCTGCCAGCTGATTCCTGGCCTGGCTGTCTTGATTGCTGCAAGAATTACATTTTTGGGAAAGCTGCTAAAATGGTCTGGTTTCACGTCATTCTTTTCTATGCCATGACCTCTTACATTTGTTACTGGCAGTTCTCATAAGAGTGAAGAAAATATAGGCCGGGTGGGTGGCTCACGCCTGTAATCCAAGTACTTTGGGAGGCCGAGGCGGGTGGATCACCTGAGGTCAGGAGTTCAAGACCAGCCTGACCAACATGGTGAAACCCCTTAAAAAAAGAAAAAACTTTGGGAGGCCGAGGTGGGTGGATCACAAGGTCAAGAGATCGAGACCATCCTGGTCAACATGGTGAAACCCCGTCTCAACTAAAAATACAAAAAAATTAGCTGGGCATGGTGGTGCACGTGCCTGTAATCCCAGCTACTCAGGAGGCTGAGGCAGGAGAATTGCCTGAACCCAGGAGGCGGAGGTTGCGGTGAGCCGAGATCGCGCCATTGCACTCCAGCCTGGGTAACGAGAGAGAAACTCCGTCTCAAAAAAAAAAAAGAAAATGTTTGAAAAAGTGAAAAAAAGAAAAAAATAAGTAAATAAAATAAAATAAAAAGAAAATGTTTGAAACGGCTGTTTGGGCTCTCTTTTCTGACGCCCTGGGGTGCCCGGGTATGTGCGGGCACTGACTCTGGCACCAGCACCGTGTCTGTGTCCAGGCTTCCCTCCTGAGCAGTACGGCCCCAGCCCCTGAAAGGGATGTCTTCGTTTTTATTTTTGAACTTATCAGCTCCCCTAGTTATGTCTTTATCTTATTTTTAAACTTACCCAGTTCACTCAGTGTGGAATTTGGAGTGTCAGAAATAGTCCCACCCCCAGTTTTTTTTGTTTTTTTTGTGTGAGACAGAGTCTCACTCTCGCCCAGGCCCGAGTGCCATGGCGGAATCTCGGCTCACTGCAGCCTCCGCCTCCTGGGTTCACAAGATTCCCGAGTAGCTGAGATTACAGGCGCACGCCACCACACCTGGCTAATTTCTGTATTTTCAGTAGAGACAGGGTTTCACCATATTGGTCAGGCTGGTCTTAAACTCCTGACCTCATGATCCGCCCACTCAGCCTCCCGAAGTGCTGGGATTTCAGGCGCCCACCCCAGTTTCATGTACCGCCCCAGAGCTGACCACTCTCGCCCACTTCTGCTGGGCCCTGGCCGACTCCAGTGTGCTTTTCTTTCTGATCCTGCCCCATACAAGTCTGTTGGCTATTACCCTTTCCCTGCCCACCTGCCCCCCCTTACACATCCAACCCCACCAGGCTACATGTTAGCATCAATGGGGAGCTTTTACACTCTCCATGAAAGGGAATCCAGGGACAGGCTGAGGCAGGAGACCCCCAATGTTTACGAGGCACCTAGAGAAAGCACTGTGGTGCTAAAAGCCTGAGTCCCACCGAAGGGAGAGATGCACCAGGGTGACTTTGGGTGCAGAGTCCCTGTGCCTGTTCTACTTATAACTACATTCAGGCCAGGCGCGGTGGCTCACGCCTGCATCCCAGCATTGTAGGAGGCCAGTGCAGGCGGATCATTTGAGGTCAGGAGTTGAAGACCAGCCTGGGCAACGTGGTGAAACCCCATTGCTACTAAAATACCAAAAACTGAACTGTGTGTAGTGGCACATACTTATAATCCCAGCTACTCCGGAGGCTAAGGCAGGAAACTCACTTGAACCCTGAAGGTGGAGGCTGCAGTGAGCAGAGACTGCACCACTCACTCCAGCCTGGGTGACAGAGCGAGACCCTGTTTCTAAATAGATAGATAGATAATATGTGCATCTAAAATGCCTTTTTTTTTTTTAAGACAGTTTCGCTCTCGTTACCCAGGCTGGAGTGCAATGGCACGATCTTGGCTCACCACAACCTCCGCCTCCTGGGTTCAGGCAATTCTCCTGCCTCAGCCTCCTGAATAGCTGGGATTACAGGCACGCGCCACCAGGCCCAGCTAATTTTTGTATTTTTAGTAGAGACGGGGTTTCACCATGTTGACCAGGATGGTCTCAATCTCTTGACCTCGTGAGCCACCACGCCTGGCCTTAAAATGCCTTTTTAACCAAGTGTATGTACAGAAAGTGCCTATAGCGTTAAGTACAGCACACACTGGTTTTTCACAGGCCACGTGTGAGACGGGATTCGGCTTGGTTGGTGGCTGCTCCAGGTTTGTATGTGAGTGGTCACGTAGTGGGCAGTTTCTCTTTAACTTACACTGGCAGTGACCGGCTGAGTTCTGGTGACAAGATCGCTCTTCAGGTTTGGAATGTAGGGTGTGCTCCAATTCGTGGGCTAAGCTCTGCCACCTAGCAGGAGGCGTTCACGATAGAGCAGGCTGAGGGGAAATCTTGGCATTCCCCATAAGGGCTCCTCACTGCAAGTGACAAGGTCTTGGCTTTAAGCCACCAATTTCAATCGGACAGGAAGCAGGCCAGTCAGCAGCACAGGGTACGCTTCAGGAGATCCGTGCTGACGTCGGGGTACGCGACGCCCCTCAGGTCCCAGCATGCCCCTCTCCTTCCCTCGTGCGTGGAGGCACTGTGGGAATCAGACCCTGAGCTCACCGCTGGGAAGCGGAAGATACTCAGAACACCAGCCAGCACCTCCCCCCAACACACACACACACACACACACACACACACACACACACACACACACGGCGCTGTAGGGGACGCTGTGCAATGGTGGGACATGGGAGGACTCCATCACTTAACTCAGTGAGTTCAGGTGACTTTTTTTGAGGTGGAGTTTCACTGTTGCCCAGGCTGGAATGCAGTGGCGTGATCTCGGCCCACTGCAACTCCCAGATCCCTGCCTCAGCCTCCTAAGTAGCTGGGATTACAGGCACCTGCCACCACGGCCGGCTAATTTTTGTATTTGTAGTAGAGATGGGGTTTCACCAGGTTGGCCAGGCAGGTCTCAAACTCCTAGCCTCAGGTGATCCGCCTGCTAGCAGCCGTGGCGTCCAAAGGTCCTGGGATTATGGTGTGAGCCACTGCGTCCAGCAAAAGTGCTTTCCTGAGATGGAATCTGCTCCTGGTGAGGATTTAGAATATTCCATAAACGTGGTCGGTACAGCAGGGGTAGGTTTGAGAGGATTTTCCAATTGTGAAAGAACTGAACTACTGTGGACAAAATGCTGCCAACAGCATCATGTGCTGCAGAGAAACCTTTTGTGAGAGGAAGAGGCAGTCAGTGTGGCCAGCTTTACTGTTTATATATATATATATATATATATATATATATATATATATATATATAATTTTTATTTTCTTTGAGATGGAGTCTTGCTCTGTAACTAGGCTGGAGTGCAGTGACACAATCTCGGCCCAATGCAACCTCCGCCTCTTGGGTTCAAGCAATTCTTCTGCCTCCTCAGCCTCTCAAGTAGCTAAAACCAGAGGGGCGGGCCGGGCGCGGTGGCTCAAGCCTGTAATCCCAGCACTTTGGGAGGCCGAGGCAGGTGGATCACGAGGTCAAGAGATCGGGACCATCCTGGTCACCATGGTGAAACCCCATCTCTACTAAAAATACAAAAAATCAGCTGGGCGTGGTGGCGCGTGCCTGTAATCCCAGCTACTCAGGAGGCTGAGGCAGGAGAATTGCCTGTTCCCAGGAGGCGGAGGTTGCGGTGAGCCGAGATCGCGCCATTGCACTCCAGCCTGGGTAACAAGAGCAAAACTCCATCTCAAAAAAAAAAAAAAACCAGAGGGGCAGGCCACCAGGAGACCCGCCCGCCTCGGCCTCCCAAAGTGCTGGGATTACAGGTGTGATACACCCCACCCAGCCTATTGTTATTTTAAGTAATTGCCAGCCAGGCATGGCGGCTCATATCTGTAATCCCAGCAATTCCGGAGGCCAAGGTGGGTGGATCACTTGAGGTCAGGAGTTCCAGACCAGCCTGTCCAACATGGTGAAACCCCGTCTCTATTAAAAATACAAAATTTAGCTAGGCGTGGTGGCGCATATCTGTAATCCCAGCTCCTCGGGAGGCTGAGGCAGGAGAATCACTTGAACCTGGGAGGCGGAGGTTGCGGTGACCTGAGATCTTGCCATTGAATTCCAGCCTGGGCAACAAAAGCAAAACTCCGTCTTTTCTTTTTTTGAGATGGAGTTTCGCTCTTGTTACCCAGGCTGGAGTGCAATGGCGCGATCTCAGCTCACCGCAACCTCCGCCTCCTGGGTCCAAGCAATTCTCCTGCCTCAGCCTCCCGAGTAGCTGGGATTACAGGCACGCGCCACCGTGCCCAGCTAATTTTTTGTATTTTTAATAGAGACGGGGTTTCACCATGTTGGCCAGGAGGGTCTGGATCTCTTGACCTCGTGATCCACCCGCCTCAGCCTCCTAAAGTGCTGGGATTATAGGTGTGAGCCTTCACACCCGGCCCAAAACTCCCTCTTAAAAAAAGAAAAAGAAGGGCTGGTCGTGGTGGCTCACGCCTATAATCCCAGCACTTTGGGAGGCCGAGGCGGGTGGATCACAAGGTCAAGAGATCAAGACCATCCTGGTCAACATGGTGAAACCCCGTCTCTACTAAAAATACAAAATTAGCTGGGCACGGTGGCGCTGCCTGTAATCCCAGCTACTGGGGAGGCTGAGGCAGGAGAATTGCCTGAACCCAGGAGGCGGAGGTTGTGGTGAGCCGAGATCGCGCCATTGCACTCCAGCCTGGGTAACAACAGCGAAACTCTGTCGCAAAATAATAATAATAATAATAAGGTATTTTAAGGTTTGTACATTGTCTTGTTAACCTAATGTTACTGCACACTTAACAGACTGTGCTATAAATGTAACTTTGCCGAGGTGGTTTACCTCCTGGCTGGTGGCTGCCGCTCACTGCAGACGCGGCGGGACCCCGGCACTGGGTAGGTGACAGAGCCTCCTCGCCAGCGCTGCCTGGCTTCAGCCGAAATTGGGTCGTTTGACAGACTTGAAACGGCCACTGGTAAATTCTTGTTTCTTTTTTCTTCTTTTTAATAAATTCAAACTGAGATGGGAAGGAAAGGCTAGGTTGTCAGAGAAACTACAAAGGTCTTTCTTCTAAAAAATATGGAAGCTTCACGAGTTCGCGTCATCGCTGCCCAGGGGCCATGCTCGCCTGTGTTGTTCCAATTTTACTACGCGTGCTGCCAAAGCGAGCACGATTCTTTTCTCTTTTCACTGATTTTCCTCGTCTTAGTTCCCCCTCCTGAAGTTGGGGAAGACGCCAAAGGCCCGGCCTATGGGTGACACGTGGAGGGTCGGGTGTGTGGGCCGAGGAGGGCGTCGGTAGAGGACTCAGCCGTGCTGCTCAGGGGACGCCAGTGAGCTGGCGGGAGGGTCTCCCGTATCCGCCGAGAACACGGCTCCCCACAGCTCCTCAGAGCTGGTCACATCTGCAGGTGAGTCGGTCCTCAGATGCCTCCTCCAGCCTGGGCTTCTCCTCCCAGGGCCTTTCCAGGTAAACACCCTTCATTCTGAGGAGGCCAGTGGCTGACGTCCTTCATGATCATGCGTTTGGTGTTTATCTAAGAATCGTTTCTCTAACCCAGGGTCACACTGACACCCTCCTTTTCCTTCTTACACACATTTTACGGTTGTAGGCCTTACGTTTTGGCTTATTATAAGTATTGAGGCCAGGCACAGTGGCTCATACCTGCAATCCCAGCACTTTGGGAGCCTGAGGCAGAGGGATCACCTGAGGTCAGGAGTTCGAGAGCAGCCTGGCCAACATGGTGAAATGCCGTTTCTACTAAAAATACAAAAATTAGCCAGGTGTGGTGGCGCACACCTGTAGTCCCAGCTACTCAGGAGGCTGAGGCAGAAGACTCACTCAAACCCGGGAGGCAGAGGTTGCAGTGAGCCAAGAGGTGTGCCACTGCCCTCCAGCCTGGGTGACAGAGTGACTCCATCTCAAGAAAATAAAGTAGGGGTTTTTTTTTGAGACGGAGTTTCGCTCTTGTTACCCAGGCTGGAGTGCAATGGCGCGATCTCGGCTCACCGCAACCTCCGCCTCCTGGGTTCAAGCAATTCTCCTGCCTCAGCCTCCCGAGTAGCTGGGATTACAGGCAAGCGCCACCATGCCCAGCTCATTTTTTGTATTTTTAGTAGAGACAGGGTTTCACCATGTTGACCAGGATGGTCTCGATTTCTTGACCTCGTGATCCACCCGCCTCGGCCTCCCAAAGGGCTGGGATGACAGGCGTGAGCCACCGCGCCCGGCCTGTAAAGTAGGCTTTGAATGGATCTGTGTCTGTGCTGCCATGTGTAGACTGAAGCTTCTGTTCATGGCCACAGCCCCATCATTCTACTACCAGTTGTTGCTAAGATTCTCCTTTCTCTGCTGAATTTGCTTACACTTCTTTCAAAATCAGTTGAACATGTGAGGGTCTCCCCTGGGCCCTGTCTTCTGTCCCAACTGGATCCTGTTACCAATGCCACACTGTCTGGATTTCTGAAGCTTTATAATACATCTTGGGTCAGGTGCACAGGTTGTAATCCTGTGCACGCCTGTAATCCTGGCACTTCCGGAGGCCGAGGCGGGCAGGTCACGAGGCCAGGAGTTCAAGACCAGCCTGGCCAACATGGTAAAACCTGACTCTACTAAAAGGAGAAAAACCAGCTGGGTGTGGTGGCACGCACCTATAGTCCCAGCTACTCTGAAGGCTGAGGCACAAGAATCACTTGAGCCCCAGAGGTGGAGGCTGCAGTGAGCCGAGATCACACCACTGCACTCCAGCCTGGGCAACAGAGCAAGACCCCATCTCAAAAAAACAAAACAAAAACACAACTTGAAGTCAGGCATTGAACACCCTCTCACTATTCTTTCCCAGAGCTGTTCTGATGATTGTCGGACCACCGAATCACCACACACAGAAACACAGGCCCATGAGCACACATAATGTGCAATACAAGTATAAGGAAATGCACACCATGACCCAGTGACATTTATCCCAGGAATGCAAGGCTGGTTCAACATGAATATGAGCCAGTGGAATTCACCATATTCACATATGAAAAGATAAAAACACCAGACATGGTGGCTCACATCTGTGATCCCAGCACTTTGGGAGGCCGAAGCAGGAGGATTTTCCAGGTCAACACCAGCCTGAGCAACATAGCAAGACCTGATCTCTAAATAAATAAAATAAAAAGACAAAAAATATACCATCATTTCAGTAGACTTAGAAAAGGCATTTGAGGCCGGGCGCAATGCTTCATGCCTGTAATTGCACCACTTTGAGAGGCCAAGGAGGGCGGAACATGAGGTCAGGAGTTTGAGACCAGCCTGACCAACATGGCGAAACCCTGTCTCTACTAAAAATAAAAAATTAGCCAGGCATGGTGGTGCGTGCCTGTAATCCCAGCTACTCATGAGGCTGAAACAGAAGAATTGCTTGAACCTGGGAGGCAGAGGTTGCAGTGAGCCCAGATCACGCCACTGCACTCCAGCCTGGGTGACAGAGTGAGACTCCATCTCAAAATCTCAAAAAAAAAAAAGCATTTGACAAAATTCAGCAGCTTTATAAAGCTTCCAGAAAACTAGGAATAGAAGGGGATGTATTTATTTATTTATTTATTTATTTATTTATTTTTGAGACGGAGTTTCGCTCTTGTTACCCAGGCTGCAGTGCAACAGTGCGATCTCGGCTCACCACAACCTCCGTCTCCTGGGTTCAGGCAATTCTGCCTCAGCCTCCCCAGTAGCTGGGATTATAGGCACGCGCCACCATGCCCAGCTGATTTTTTGTATTTTTAGTAGAGATGGGGTTTCACCATGTTGACCAGGATGGTCTCGATGTCTTGACCTCGTGATCCACCCGCCTCAGCCTCCCAAAGTGCTGGGATTATAGGCGTGAGCCACCGCTCCCAGCCTTTGGATTTTTTTTCTTATTATTATTTACTCTACCTTGTAAGTAAGCTCCTGATACTTTTTTTTAAATTTTAGGACATAGTCTCACTTTGTCACCCAGGCTGGAGGGCAATGGTGTAGTCTTGGCTGACTGCAACCTCCTCCTCCTGGGCTAAAGCGATTCTCCCACCTCAGCCTCTCAAGTAGCTGGGAATATAGGGGCGCCACCACAGCTAGCTAATTTTTTGTTGTTGTTTTGTATTTTTTTTTTTTTTTGAGAAGGAGTTTCGCTGTTGCCCAGGCTGGAGCCGTGATCTCGGCTCACCACAACCTCCGCCTTCTGGGTTCAAGCAATTCTCCTGCCTCAGCCTCCTGAGTAGCTGGGATTACAGGCACGCATCACCATGCCCAGCTAATTTTTGTATTTTTAGTAGAGACAGGGTTTCACCTCGTTGACCAGGATGGTCTCAATCTCTTGACCTCGTGATCCACCCACCTCAGCCTCCCAAAGTGCTGGGATTCCAGGCATGAGCCCCCGCACCCGGCCTGCTAATTTTGTACTTTTAGTAGAGACGGGGTTTCATCATATTGGCCAGGCTGGTCTTGAACTCCTGACCTCAAGTGATGTGCCCACCTCGGCCTCCCAAGTGCTGGAATTACAGACATGAGCCACGGTACCTGGCCTTAAATCCTTGGAATTTTCTGAGTAGTAATAGTGTCTTTGAAAATAATTAGAGAAGAAAAATTAACAAAAATAAAGAAATAGTTTCTTTGGTTTAGCTAAGAGATGAGTTGACCCGGGAAGAGAGTGGGTCACCAGAAAGACCAAGGAGCCTGCTGTCTCCTGCTCCGGGTTCCTTGGCTTCGAGGCGCTCTCAGCCAACAGAGCAGGGGAACACCCGTGTGTACGGTAACATGGGTGCACCCACCTATGAATAGTTCCACGTGGCAAGCAGGTGTATCCCTATGAAGCCGATGAGTTCTCTGCTGCCCACGTGTGCATATATGTCCCCGTGTGTGTGCACGTGTGCACATACATGTAGGAGGTGCCTGTTCCATTTTTTTGTTTTGTTTTGAGATGGGTCTCGCTCTGTCGCTCAAGCTGGAGTGCAGCTGCGCATCTCGGCTCAGCGCAACCTCCACCTCCCAGGTTCAAGCGATTCTCCCGCCTCAGCCTCCCGAGTAGTGGGACTACAGGCGCGCGCCACCACGCCCGGCTAATTTTTTGTACTTTTAGTGGAGACGGGGTTTCACCACGTGGCCAGATTGGCCTCGAACTCCTGACCCCAGGTGATCCGCCCGCCTTGGCTTCCCAAAGCGCTGCGATTGCAGGCGTGAGCCAACCTGGGGACCATGCTCCATTCCCATCACCTGGGGGATCCGGCGGGGCGGGAAACGCAGCGAGTGCGGAACCGGACGCCCAGGAGCCGGCCCCGGGGTGCGCGCGGTGGGGCCGCTGGACAGACTCGCAGCGCCCCCTCCCGGACGCGGCCGGCGGCGCGCGAGGCTGGAGCCGCCCGGGATGCGCAAGCGAGGCCGGGACTCGGGCGCCCTCTGCCGGCCGCTCTCGGGGCCGGGGGGGGCGTGTCTCCCCGGTCACGTGACCTGAACCCCCAGGCCGAGAGGTCCCCGCGGCCCCAACACGCCGCGCGCTTCGGAGGCCGTGGGAGGCGCTGCACGGTGGGCGGGACGGATCCCCCCGAAGACCTGCTGCCCAGCCTTGAAGAACCACCCAAACCCAGGAGACGTTTCCAGAACAGACGAGTGGTCAGAGGGAATCGGCCACGCGCACGCACGTGGTGCACGGGCTGGTCACAGACGAGCTTCCATATTGCCTTTTTTTTTTTTTTTGAGACCGAGCTTCACTCTTTTTTTTTTTTTTGAGACGGAGTTTCGCTCTTGTTACCCAGGCTGGAGTGCAATGGCGCGATCTCGGCTCACCGCAGCCTCCGCCTCCTGGGTTCAGGCAATTCTTCCTCCTCAGCCTCCCGAGTAGCTGGGATGACAGGCATGCGCCACCATGCCCAGCTAATTTTTTGTATCTTTAGTAGAGACGGGGTTTCACTACGTTGACCAGGATGGTCTCGATCTGTTGACCTCGTGATCCACCCGCCTCGGCCTCCCAAAGTGCTGGGATTACAGGCTTGAGCCACCGCGCCCGGCCTGCTTCACTCTTTTTGACCAGGCTGAAGTCCAGTGGTGCGACCTCGCTCACCACAACCTCCACCTCCCCGGTTCAAGCGATTCTCCTGCCTCAGCCTCCCGAGGAGCTGGGACCACAGGTGCACCACCACGTCTGGCTGATTTGTGTATTTTCAGTATAGATGGGGGTTCATCGTGTTGGCCAGTCTGGTCTCGAACTCCTGGCCTCAAGTGATCTGCCCACCTCGGCCTCCCTGGGATTACAGGCGTGAGCCACCGCGCCAGGCCTATTATCGAACATTTCAAACATACAAACAGGTTTCAAAAAATGATGAACCGCAGGCCCGACCTTTCCCCTTAAATACATGCTCCGAGCCCCTGAGTCGCGCTCTCCCCTCTATCCAGGGTCTCCCGGAGGCCTCCCCCTGCTCCTTCCCAGACGGCGAGGGCCTCTCCTGCACCTCTGAATGATTTGGAAACGCCGCGCAGTGCACACCCACCCGCCAGCTGCTGGTTCCATTCAACAGAATTGCGGTGGGAATTGTCCGCACTGAGACTGGCAGAGCATGGCTCCAGCGACGCAATCGCAGAGACTGACATAGTTTATTCGTCTTAGCTGCCGTTGACCGCTCCTGCCTGAACACTGGCATTTACTGATTGATGCTCCCGTCCTGTGTGACTTTATCCCACTGCAAACGCTCCCAACACCAGCGCACTGCGGGCCTCTGTGTGCCCCGGCACGGGGCAGACGCCGTGTCAGGCCCAGTCGCCTCCCACCAGTGGCTCTCAGAATTTACACCCCACCCCAGGGCACAGGCTCCCTCCCTGCTCTAGACCTTCACCAGATGCTGGTTCCACGGCCTCAGTCCTCCCTGTCCCCACCCCAGTCACGGAATGTGAGACGGTGACTCACCGTGGGTCTAGCCGGCATCTCACCGAGTACTGGGCAGGACACTTTCTCTTGGACCTGCCTGTTCCTATCCTTTGCTTTGTTTGTTCTTTTTGAGACAGGGTCTCGTCCAGGCACGGGGAACGCAGTGCTGACCCTGCAGCTCACTGCCGCCTCAGCCTCCTGGGCTCAGGCAACCCTCCTGCCTCAGCCTCCTGAGGAACTGATACTACAGACACACACATCACCATGCCCAGATAAGTTTTGTGTTTTTTTCACAGACAAGGTTTCAACAGGTTGTCCAGGCTGGTCTCGAACTCCTAGCTCAAGCAATCGGCCCACCTCAGCCTCTCAAAGTGCCAGGATTACAGATGTGAGCCCCTGCACCCAGCCAAGAGATATTTTCAAAAACACAAGTACAGCCGGGTGCAGTGGCTCACGACTGTAATCCCAGCAATTTGGGAGGCCGAGGCAGTCAGTTCACAAGGTCAGGAGATCGAGACCATCCCGGCTAACATGGTGAAGCCTCGTCTCTACTAAAAACACAAAAATTTAGCCAGGCGTGATGGCACGCACATGTAGTCCCAGCAATATATGGTTTTAAAAAGTAATCTGGGGGCCGGGTGTGGTGGCGCATGTCTGTAATCCCAACACTTTGGGAGGCCAAGGCACGTGGATCACAAGTTCAGGAGGCTGAGGCAGGAGAATCGCTTGAACCTGGGAGGCAAAGATTGCAGTGAGCCAAGATTGTGCCACTGTACTCCAGCCGGGGCGACAGACTGAGACTCCTTCTCAACAAAAAGACACACACAAGCCCGGGCACAGTGGCTCACACCTGTAATCCTAGCACTTTGGGAGGCCGAGGTGGCTGGATCAACTGAGATCAGGAGTTCAAGACCAGCCTGGCCATCATGGTGAAACCCCATCTTGAAAAAGTAAATAAGTAAATACAAACCACAGTCACACAATTAAAATGGGCTGCCAGAAACAGCTCCCATAACCCAAATGAAGCAGAAAAGGGGAAATAGATATAGGAAACAAATGCCATGAATGGCAAATTAATAAAATCTAAATCCAAATATATTGATAATTACATTAACTGCAAATGGTCTAAGCACCCTTTTTTTAGGACAGTGTCTTGCTCTGTCACCCAGGCTGGAGTGCAGTGGTGCAATCTTAGTTCACTGCAGCCTCTGCCTGCCAGGTTCAAGCCATTCTCCTGCCTCAGCTTCCGAGTAGCTGGGACTACAGGCCGCACCACAGCTGGCTAATTTTTGTTTTTTTTTTTTTTTTTGAGACGGAGTTTCGCTCTTGTTACCCAGGCTGGAGTGCAATGGTGCGATCTCAGCTCACCGCAACCTCTGCCTCCTGGGTTCAGGCAATTCTCCTGCCTCAGCCTCCTGAGTAGCTGGGACTACAGGCATGTGCCACCATGCCCAGCTAATTTTTTTGTATTTTTAATAGAGATGGGGTTTCACCATGTTGACCAGGATGGTCTCAATCTCTTGACCTTGTGATCCACCCACCTCAGCCTCCCAAAGTGCTGGGATTAGAGGCGTGAGCCACTGCACCCAGCCTAATTTTGTTTCTGTTTTTTTGTTTTTTGAGACGGAGTTTCGCTCATTACCCCGGCTGGAGTGCAATGGCGCGATCTTGGCTCACCGCAACCTCCGCCTCCTGGGTTCAAGCAATTCTCCTGCCTCAGTCTCCTGAGTAGCTGGGACTACAGTTGCGCGCCACCATGCCCAGCTAATTTTTGTATTTTTAGTAGAGACGGGGTTTCACCTTGTTGACCAGGATGGTCTCGATCTCTTGACCTCGTGATCCACCCGCCTCGGCCTCCCAAAGTGCTGGGATTACAGGCGGGATCCACCGTGCCCAGCCTAATTTTTGTATTTTTTATAGAGTTTCACCATGTTGCCCAGGCTGGTCCCAAACTTCTGAGCTCAAGCAATCCACCCACCTGGGCTTCCCAAAGCCTTTTTTTTTTTTTTTTTTGAGACAGAGTTTTACTGTTGTCAAAAAGGCTGGAGTGCAGTGGCACAAGCTCACTCTAACCTCCACTTCCCAGGTTCAAGCCATTCTCCTGCCTCAGCCTCCCAAGCAGCTGGGATGACAGGCTTGTGCTACCGTGCTCAGCTAATTTTTTTGTATTTTCAGCAGAGACAGGGTTTCACCACGTTGGCCAAACTGGTCTCTGTATGTATTTTCTATCCACAAAGATAATCTATTACTATCCTAAAACAGCAACATTTTTTGTTTTGGTTTGGTTTTTTCGAGACTGAGTCTCACTTTATCGCCCAGGCTGGAGTGTAATGGCGCGATCTTGGCTCACTGCAGCCTCTGTCTGCAGATTCAAGCGATTCTCCTGCCTCAGCCTCCCAAGTGGCTGATTTGAGCCCAGCAGTCCTTTTAAAAAACAGTCTGGGGGTGAGTATCCCTCTCTGAGAGCTCCAATTTCATCCGTCTGTCATCGGCGCCATCCCACAGTTTCAGCCACAACGGTGCACGTGAATGTCCTGGCTGATGCTCTCAAGAGCATCGACAGTGTCGAAAAGCGAGGCAGACACCGGGTGCTTCTCAGGCCGTGCTGCAAAGTCATCGTCCGGTGTCTCACCATGATGAGGAAGTGTGGTTTACGCTGGCGAACCTGAAATCACCGACAATCACAGAGTGGGGGAAATTGTGAACCTCACAGGCAGGCTAACAAGTGGCATGATCAGCCCCATGTGCATCTCAGAGATCTAGGAAAATGGCAGAATTGGGCCGGGCGTGGTGGCTCACACCTATAATCCCAGCACTTTGGGAGGCCGAGGCGGGTGGATCACAAGGTCAAGAGATCGAGACCATCCTGGTCAACATGATGAAACCCCGTCTCTACTAAAAATACAAAAAATTAGCTGGGCATGGTGGCGCGTGCCTGTCATCCCAGCTACTCAGGAGGCTGAGGCAGGAGAATTGCTTGAACCCAGGAGGCGGAGGTTGCGGTGAGCCGAGATCGCGCCATTGCACTCCAGCCTGGGCAACAAGAGCGAAACTCCGTCTCAAAAAACAAAGAAGGAAAATGACAGAATCATTGTCTGCTACGGTCCTGCCAGTCTGGCTTCATTGTACCGACAACCTCAGTGGCTTCACGGACCAAGAAGCAAGATGAAAACACACAGGAGGGAAAATCCTGGAATTCTTTTTCTAGGGATGTAATACATATATTTACAAATAATATATCTCACGGAAAAAAAAATCTGGGGGCTGGGCACGGTGGCTCACACCTGTAATGCCAGCACTTTGGGAGGCTAAGGCAGGCGATCACAAGGTCAGGAGGTCGAGACCAGCCTGGCCAACATGGTGAAACCCCATCTCTACTAAAAACACAAAAATTAGCCCAGCGTGGTGGCACGCCTCTGTGGTCCCAAATAGGAGGCTGAGACAGGAGAATTGCTTGAACCTGGGAGGCAGAGGTTGCAGTGAGCTCAGATCACACTTCTGCACTCCAGCCTGGGTGACAGGGCATGACCCTGTCTCAAAATAAAAAAAAAACCTCGAAAACTCCCCATTAAAAACAACCAAATTAAAAAACAAGAAAACAAACCAGTTTCAAAAATGAACAAAGGGCTGGGCACAGTGGCTGGACACCTGTAATCTCAGCACTTATAAAGGCTGAGGCAGAAGGATCACTTCAGGCCAGGAGTTTCAGACCAGGCTGGCCAACACAGTGAGACCCCATCTATTTAAAAAAATCCAGACCCATTTTATATCCAAAGATACACGAAGACTCAAAACAAAGGGTTGGAGAAAGATTTACCAACCAAATGGAGAGCAAAAATAAAGAAATAAACAAAAAGCAGGAGTTGCAATTCTCACATTTTATAAAATAGACTTCAAAGCAACAAAGATACAGTGGTAAAAGGATCAATGCAACAATAAGAGCTAACGATCCTAACGCCCAGATACATAAGACCCATAAAGAGATTTAGACTCAACGGGACAGAAAATTAATAAGGCTATCCAGGACTTGAATTCAGATCCGGAACAAGTAAACTTAATAAATATGTATAGTGCTCTTCACTTTAAACACACAAAATATACATTCTCCACTTTCAATACACAAAACATTGATCAGCCATTATTAATAACCATTCTTAGAACTAAGCAATATTCCTGTTCTCTCTCCCTCTTTTTCTTTTCTTCCTCATTCTTCCTCTCCTCTCAAAAAAAAAAAAAAATCAAAAGCCATGTAACCAGGCGTGCTGGTGCACACCTATAGCCCCAGCTACTCAGGACACTGAGGCAGAAGGATCACTTGAGCCAGGGAGGTCGAGGCTGCAAGGAGCTACACTCACCCCACTGCACTCCAGCCTGGGGGACAGAGCCAGGCCCTGTCACCAATAAATAAATAGGCCAGGTGCAATGGCTCACACCTGTAATCCTAACACTGTGGGAGGCGGAGGCACATGGGTCACACTGAGCTCAAGGCTCAGGAGTTCAAGACCAGCCTGGACAACATGGTGAGACCCCGTCTCTACAAAAACAATTTTTTTAATTAGCCTGGGAAGTCGAGGTTGCTGTGAGCCATGATCAATGCACTCCAGCCTGTGCAATGGGGGGGTGGGGAGGGGCTTGTTTCAAAAATAAACAAATAAATGAAAAGTAGGCCAGTCAGGACTGCTCTCGCCTGTAACCCCTGTGTGGGCCCTCCCTTTGGGAGCCTGAGGCCCTGTGGGATGTAAACGAGGTTCCTCTTCAAACTTGACTTTCTTGTTATGATCACTTTGTTTGCTTTTTGTCTTTCTGCTTTTTTCCTTTTTGTGGAGAACGGCGTCTCGCTATATGACCCAAGCAGGTCTGAACTCCTGGGCTCAAGCTGTCCTCCCACCTCGGCCTCCCGAAGAGCTGGGATTACAGGCGTGAGCCACAGCGCCCGGCCTTCCTTCTTGTTAAAGAATAAGTACAGGCGCGGTGGCTCATGCCTGTAATCCCAGCACTTTGGGAGGCCAAGGCAGACAGATCACCAGGTCAAGAGATTGAGACCATCCTGGCCAAAATGGTGAAACCCCGTCTCTACTAAACATACAAAAATTAGCTGGGCATGGTGGTGCGTGCCTGTAGTCCCAGCTACTAGGGAGGCTGAGCCTGGAGAATTGCTTGAACCCAGGAGGCGGAGGTTGCGGTGAGCCGAGATTGTGCCACTGCACTCCAGCCTGGCGCCTGGCAACAGAGCAAGACTCTGCCTCAAAAATAAATAAATAAATAAATAAATTCTTCTTGCTTTTTGCTAATAACTCTTTATTAAGCCCTATCGTATGCAGCCGTTAAACATGCTCACAAGCACATAGTATATTCTGTGTCCTTGTACTTTAACAAAGATATCTGTGCTGGACGTGCTCACAGGCATGTCCCAGCTCTCCACGGCTTTTACCTGTTTAGAAAAGTTTTAGGTTGTTCGCCAATCAGGTATTAGTTTAGATTGTGAGGTCTGCTCCAGCCAACAGCGATCAGACACAGCAGTAAGGACGACCCCAGATGCATGAAGGATAAATATGTCCGCTTTTCCTTTGTTCACTGTACTCTCGAGGCAAGAGAGCTGGCAAAGGTACCCTTCCTGCAAGAAGCAGAAATTGCCTTGCTGAGAGACCCTTTGTCTCAGTGCTGATTTTTCTTTGCAGCACTAAGCATCTGTTTCCAACAGGTCAGGAGTTCAAGACCAGCTTGGGCAACCTGGCGAAACGCTGTGTCTACTAAAAGTACAGAAAATCAGCTGGGCATGGCAGCAGATGCCTAGTACTACTGCTCGAAGGCTGGGGCTGGAAAACCGCTTGAACCTGGAAGGCGATGGTTGCAGTGAGCTGGGATGGAGCCACTGCACTCCAGCCTGGGTGACAGCGTGAGACGCCGTCTCAAAAATAATAATAAAATAAAAACAAAAGCAAAGTAAGATGAAGACTTGAACACAAACTCCAGCAAACGGGTCAGGCAGCAGGCACAGCAGCCCTAAGGAGATGCCCCGGCTGTGGCCAGCCGCGTACTGCAGACTGAAGCCACGGTGAGATCCCACAACACACAGAAGACAAAAATCTTGGCTGCGGGCGGCAGGACTCAGATGCATCTGGCTAGGAAGACAAGAGGCTCAGCTTGCACCAGAGTCAAGCGTGAACCACAGGACCCCCTGTGCCCCCACCCCACCCCGTGTCTCCCCTACAAAACCAAAGTCTGTGTCCACAGAGGCACAGTACACAAATGCCTATGGAGGAGGCTCCAGTCCTAATGGGCAAGACTGGCAGCAAACTAAATATTCATTAGCAGGCGAACAACGTGCGCTGTACGTCCCCACAAAAGAAATACTGCTGGGCAGAAAGTACACTCTGCAGGAGGACAACCCGCGCTGTGCATACCCACAAATACTGCTGGGCAGAAAGTACACTCTGCAGGAGAACAACACGCACTGTGCATACCCACAAAGAAATACTGCTCAGCAGAAAGTACACTGGCGCACACAACCTCCCGTGTTAGAAACTGAAACATGCAACACAGCACCGCTAACCACAGACACCACGTGCAGTGAAGCCTGCCACTCACACATCTTCCCCGACTGAAATGTTCGAGGCTGACCGGCAACTCCAGTCCCCTCCCCAGCCCCTGTCCATGGCCACCCTATGTTCTGCTTCTGAGTTTGACTATTTCCTCACAGCAGAGAAATCATGCAGAATTTCTCACTTGGCAAAATGGCAGGGCAAGGTTATTTTTTTCTTTTTTGAGATGGAGTCTCGCCCTGTTGCCCAGGCTGCAGTGCTATGGCACAATCTCAGCTCACCACAGCCTCCACCTCCTGGGCTGAAGCGATTCTCCTGCCTCTGCCTCCTGAGTAGCTGGGATTACAGATGCAGGCCACCAAGCCTGGCTAATTTTTCTTTTCGAGACGGAGTTTCGCTCCTGTTACCCACCCAGGCTGGAGTGCAATGGCGCCATCTCGGCTCACCGCAACCTCCGCCTCCTGGGTTCAGGCAATTCTCCTGCCTCTGCCTCCTGAGTAGCTGGGATTACAGATGCAGGCCACCATGCCTGGCTAATTTTTGTATTTTTAAGAGATGGTTTCATCATGTTGGCCAGGCTGTTCTCGAACTCCTGACCTCATGATCCACTCACCTTTGCCTCCCAAAGTGCTGGGATTACAGGCGTGAGCCACTGTACGTGGATTTTTTTTTCCTCAAGATAGGGTCTTGCTCTGTTGCCCAGCTGGAGTGCAGTAGTGTGATCTCAGCTCCCGGCAGCCTCAACCTTCTTGGGCTCAGGCAGTCCTCCACCTCGGCCTCTCGGGTGGCTGGGCCACAGGACACGCCACCACGCCCGGCTAGTCTTTGCAGTTTTGTTGTGTCGAGGTCTCACTGCGTTGCCCTGGATGGTCCTGAACTCCTGGCTTCAAGCAGTCCTCCCACCTCAGCCTCTCAAAATGTTGAGATTACAGGCATGAACCACCATGCCCAGCCTCCTCCTGCTTCAAGGCTGAGGGATACTCTATTGTGAGGAGAGGCCCTGCTTCTGTTTGCTTTTTGAGACGTTGTCTACTCTGTCGCCCAGGCTGGAGTGCACTGGCGTGATCTCGGCTCACTGCAACCTCCGCCTCCCAGGTTCAAGCCATTCCCCTGCCTCAGCCTCCCTAGTAGCTGAGTGACTGCCACCATGCCCAGCTAATTTTTCTTTTTTTTTAAACTTCTCCTTTTATAAATTATTTATTTTTAGTAGAGACAGGGTTTCACTATGTTGGCCAGCCTGATCTGACTCCTGACCTCATGATCTGCCCACCTCACCCTCCCAAAGTGCTGGAATTAGTCACGAGCCACGGCACCCGGCCTGAGACCCTGCATCCTTATCCACGCCTCCCTGGATGGACGGTGTTTCCGCATGGCTGTGTGGGATCGCTGTGGCTGGCTCTCAGCTACCAGAGGCCTCTGTTGGGAGGAGGCAGCTGGTGGTGAGTCCTGAGCAGGGATGTGATCCGAGGGGCAGGAGGGGGCGGGATGGAAGCTGACCTCCCCCAGGCTTCCTCAGCAGTCAGCAGGGCCTGTCAATCAGTGGGACCTGGTCAGCTGGCCACTGGGGGACCTCAGGCAGAGGGTTTGTCCTCGGGGCCTCCCTGGGACATTCATGGCACTAAGGAGGGCTCCTCAAGAAGGCGACACAGGTGCACTGAATCCAGCCCTGCTGCACAAACCTGGCCCTTTACCCGAGACCTGAGTCCCACCGAGGGAGGGGCCGGCCCCCGGCGCCCAGCCCCCAGCCCCCACCTGTATCTGCAACCCCAGGACTTCCCCAAGTGGAGAGGGCCGAGTGGGGCATCCCCACACATGCTGACGATCACCTCGGGCCACGGGGGTGGCTGACGAAGACCTGCACACACCTGTGAGCGGGACAGCCAGGCCTAGCTGGAGACCACACACACGTGTTCACCCACATACACGGGCACAACCAGGTCTAGCTGGAGACCACACACACGTGTTCACCCACATACACGGGCACGACCAGGCCTAGCTGGAGACCACACACACGTGTCCACCCACATACACATACACAAGCATGACCAGGCCTAGCTGGAGAGAACCACACCACACACGTGTCCACCCACATACATGAGCACAGCCAGGCCTAGCTGAAGACAGCACACACGTGTCCACCCACATACACATACACGGACATGACCAGGCCTAGCTGGAAACACCACACACGTGTCCACCCACATACACATACACAGGCATGACCAGGCCTAGCTGGGGAGAACCACACCACACACGTGTCCACCCACATACACATATACAGGCACGAGCAGGCCTAGCTGGAAACACAGCACACGTGTTCCCCCACACACTGATACACATCACACACATGCAGACAGTTCAGGGGGTGGAGGGCACTGACTCCAGTCCCAGCTGACCTGGGCAGGACCCTGTGGTGACATGTGCGGCCACCCCACGATGTCACCAGCGCCAAGCGCCCGCCGTGTGTGGAGCAGCTGAGGATACAGTGGGTGTCCGAGAGGCTCTGCATCAGGATGCTTTTCGAGGCAAGAGGCGCATCTCAGCACAGCTGCCCTCCTCATGATATGACAGTCACTACTAGGGCCGGTGCCAACCTCCACACGGCTGCCAAGGGTCATCCTTGGCAGGTGCACTCAGCAGGTGCCCTTTCTGCGTGGACTGTACAGATGACCATCCTGTTCGCCTCACGGCGACTCCGTGAGGTGTATATGAATGCACATGTTTGACAGGTGATACGTCCGAGACCAGAGGGGAGGAAACAGACCTGACCTTGGCCACACTCTCCAGCCCTGCCCTGCCCTAGACCCAACCCAACCTCTACAGTCTCCTGCCCTGGACACACATCTGGCTGAGACCGCAGACCCACATAGAGCCTGCCACTGAAGAGCCACCAGGATGGGGCCCCCATGTGGGCGGAGGGTGGTCCTCAGTCCTCCAGAAGATGGGTCCCTGCAGGAGGGGGTCTCAGCGGCTGACACTTCAGACGCAGTCACTGCTGCTTGCTGTGGGGCGGCTGACACGGAGCCCTGTTCTCAGGCAAGTGCAGACAATGAGGGAACCCTGGAGGGACACTGGTAGGCAGCGGGTCCCTCCTGCGGGTCAGGGTGCAGGGACGCGGCTTTCCCTGCACAGCCCTCCCTCGGTCTTCTCCTCTGGGATCAGCAGTTTGCAGGGCTTTCTTATCAGACCACAGGGGCCACATAGGGACCGAGATCTGTGAGGCCCAGCCCCTTGAAGAGCAGATGGGCTCAGTGGAAAAGCTAACTGCACCTGCCTTTCCTTCAGCCACATCAGGGCGAGTGTCCTGGCACCCAGGCCTCCGCAGGTAAGGGGACAAGCTGGCTCCCCACTGCCTGTCAGCACAGCTCCGAATCCTAAGGGGTCAGCTCCCACATGGGAGCCTGGTCCTCCCACACCCTGGCCTGACTGGGCTGTCCCCAAGGCATGAGGGGGCTTCTGTGGAGCCTAGGGCAGCAGCTGCTCTCTGGGAGTCCCCAGGATAGGGGTGTGGCTGGCCTGTCCCCAGCTCAGGACAGACTCCAGGCTGTCCAACAGTTCCTGTGCTGGGACTCCCTGTTGAAGCCACCCAGAGTCCTGGATGTTGAGGGCCCATGCTGTCCAGAGCTCAGCATGGAGCAGGGGTGTTGGGCTCTGGACCCTCCACATCTGCCCTGGACACCACAGGATGAGCCCAGCCCTGCAACCCTAGTGGGACTCTGATACCATACCCTGCCCAGCCCTGTAATGACCAAGAGGCGGGTCCAGAGACACCCCCCGCATGGGGTCACCTGTGTCCGACTCCCTCGGCAGGCTGTGACGGGCACCCTGTGGAAGGGGCCAGGGCGTTCCCAGCAGGCTGCCCCACAGCCCCAGACGGCTCCTGGCCTTGGGAAGTCAGTGTTGATGGGGAAGCCGGTTACTTGGAGGCTGCTGGAGAGAAGGGTGAGTGCGGTGTTCCTGCAGCCCTGGCCAGCCAGCAGCTTGCCCTCAGGCCTCTACCCTACCCTGTGGGATGGGGACCCCCGATAGGGCAGAAGTCCATCCCAAGGAGGCCTGGCCCAGCTTCAGCCCGAGCCCTGGAAAGGGAGGGGCACTGTGAGCCCCCAGGAGCAGCCACGATGACCACGCTGGGGACGAAGCCCTCTGTGGCTGTGTCCAGACCGACAACTTAGCCCAAGGCAGAGCAGAGTGGGTGCTGGAGCCTGGGAGTGCCCAGCAAGGCAGAGCCAGTGACACTACCAGACTCCAAAAGCAACCAGCCCCGGGGTGGGGCGGGGCGGGAAGAGGTCAGCCAACCGCATCTACTCCAAGAGGCAGGGATGGCCAGGCTCCCACCCCCTGGTGGCCACCACCCAATCCCCGGTAGGACAGCGAGGCCTAGGACAAGTGCTGGTGCTGGGGTCCTGCTTCCAAGGCCCACAGACTGCCCCAGGTGGGAGGACCGAAGAAAATGGGGCACATGAGGGTCCAAGAGTTGGGGTCCCTATGTCTGCCATTCTCAGCAGGTCCATTTCACAGCTGGAAAAAGGAAAGGCGATGCCTCTAACTGCCCAGAAGGCTTTCAAGTAGACAGCCGCCAGCACAGATCCCCAGCCCCAGCCCCAGCCCCAGCGGGAGGGGGCCCGCTGTGGGACCAGGACGCCCTCTTAGCTGCTAGCACAGTAAGTCCTCTGTCCTGACGATCTGCTTGTCCAGCGCTCCCCTGACACTCTGGGGCAGGTGGGAGTAGAGAGTGGCACAGCCCAGACCCCTGACCAGCCTCTCCCAACCTCCCGCTTCCAAAGTCAGCGGAGGGCCCAAGGCTGGACAGGCTAGAGGTTCCCACATACCAGGTACTGGGCCACACGCACGCCGCGCCCCACCCTCAGCCAAAAGCCAGGGTCAAGACCATCCAATAATTTACTGTGTTCCCATCTGCACCCAACAAGGGCCTACAGAGGCCTGGGAGGGGAGCTAAGGGCTGGGGTTCCCGTGACATTAGGGACGCTTAAGACAGTCTGCGCAAAGCGTCCCGTGGAGGGTCTGCGGTCACCTCGGCCCACGGTCCCTGGGTGGCTGGGCTCCAGCAGCCCTTCCTTCCTTCCTTCCTTCCTCCTTCCGTCTGCACCTCCTCCCTGCATCCGGCACCTCCACGTCCTGAAGCCTGTGCTGGGTGGGGCACAAAAGATGCTGCTGACCACAGGCCAGAAGACCAGCAGGGGCAGGGAGCCGGGGCCATCTGGTGGGTGTGGCGGCTGCCCTGGGAGCCACCTCACCTGTGTCAGGAGAGCACACACTTGCAGCTCATGCAGCCGGGGCCACTCTCGTCGGGAGGGTTCAGCTTCCGCAGCTTATGCTGCCGAATCTCACGCACCAGCGTGTAAAAAGCATCCTCCACTCCCTGGGAAAAGAGGGATGGCATCAGGGGGGACCGGCCTGGGGCCCCCTGTATGGGTGAGGGGGGCTCCCTGCTGTGGGATCAAGCCGTGCCTGGCCCGCTGCTCCCGACTCCCCCAGCCATGTCCCCAGGCCCACCACACAGACAGGAAGCTGGGCTCTGGACATCTCGAAGCCCCCGGGGCCACCCCCATCACTATACAGCAGTTCCCTCAAAGGTCAGCATGGCCCAGGACCCTCCTGAACTCCAGGTCTGGCCAGGGTTTGACCGCCCTGCACCCAGCTCTCATCTGAGCAGTGTCCCTGGCAGCCCCATTAAGGGCTCAGAACCAACGGATGCCTGTGGGACACTATGGGGCAAAAGGGGCCGGGCCCTAGGGTCACCGCTCCGGCCTGGCTCAGGGCAGCTCTCTCCAAGGACCTCTGCCTCCCCAGAGCTGTGTCAGCCCAGGACTGCAGGGCGTGAGCCCAGGCCCCGGCCCTCGCCTCCCTCACTGCCCTGCCGTCCCGGGAGACTTACAGCGCAAGGGGCCGCTGGGTCACATGGGTCCCGGGGGGTCCCAGAGGGTCCCGGAGCTGGAGCCAGAGCCAGAGCGGCTGCCCTGTGTCAAGGGAGAGGGGTCAGTGAGTGCTGCTCCCTGGCTGGGGCGGGGCGGGTGAGTCCCTGGCTAGCAGCGGGGTGGAGAGCTGGCTCACCTGCCGGGTTTTGGCCGAGGTCTCGATGTAGGGGATGCCGTAGCTTCGGGCGAGGTCCTGAGCCTGCCGAGACTCCACGGTGCGGGCAGCCAGGTCACACTTGTTCCCCACCAGCACCATGGGCACGTCGTCTGAGTCCTTCACCCGCTTGATCTGCTCCCTGAGAGACGAAAGGGGAGAGCTGACAGGGGCGACAGGCACAGCTGCATCCAGGACAAGCACAGAGGACAGGAGGCCCCTGTCGTCCAGCACGGCCCACCCAGGCCAGCCTCGTGGTTCACCTGTACTGGTGGATGTCCTCAAAGGACTTGGTGTTGTTGATGGCGAAGACACATAGGAAGCCCTCCCCGGTGCGCATGTACTGGTCCCGCATGGCGCTGTACTCCTCCTGGCCGGCCGTGTCCAGGATGTCCAACAGGCACGTCTCCCCGTCAATGACCACCTGCTTCCGGTAGGAGTCCTGCAAGAGGACACGGCTCAGGGACCCCCTCAGAACCCTCCTCGGCGGGAATTCACACTGCCAGCCCCTCCCTCCTACCTCGCATGCCCCTTCTCAGGGGTGCTGAGGGGCTCCCCTCCTCAGGGGGAAGCAGGAGACAGGCCCACACCACCATGCAGGGCCAGGAGCTGCAGCCACCCCATCCTGGCCGTGTTCTGGGCCCGCCCACAGCGGCTGTGGAGGCCTGGACAGCGAGGCCGGACTCACCTCTATCGTGGGGTCGTATTCGTCCACGAAGTGGTTCTGGATCAGCTGGATGGTCAGGGCACTCTTCCCCACGCCACCGGCGCCCACCACCACGAGCTTATATTCTGTCATCGCTCCTCAGGGCCTGCAGCCCGGGGTGCTGCAGGGTCTCCTGCCCCACCTGCCAAGGAGGGCCCTGCTCAGCCAGGCCCAGGCCCCACAGGGCAGCTGCTCGCAGGGCCATCTGAAGGGCAAACCCACAGAGGGCCCTGGGCCCCAACACGGGGGCGGCAGCGGTGGCAGCAACGACAGCAGCGTGCCTACCTGCGCGGCTGCGACCCCGCGGGTGGGGGGTGTCGTCTCGTCCCCGCCTGCTCTTAATGACCCAGTGAGGCGAAAGGGAGCCGGCCCCCAAAGGCAGGGCTGACAGCTGAGCACTCGCAACCACGCACCCAAATTAGAAGCTGCTGGGTCGGCAGAAAGGCTAACGGGAGGCGCCCGAGGGCTGAGGTTACCGTCCCCCGGAACAGGTCTGGCCACGGCGGAGCGCGCCACGGCGTGCCCGGGCAGGCCAATGCCAGCCCGCAGGCCCCGCGGCGCTGGTGCCTCGGACAAGTATTTGCTGAGCGCCTACTGCGTGCCAGGTGCCGCTCGGGGGAGGGCAGACCCGGGCAGCGCCCCGCGCCCCCGGCGGGGATCCCGGGCATCCAGCAGAAGAAAGCTGGAGAAGACGCACGGGCAGGGCCCCCGGGAACAGGGGCCGAGAGGCGGCGCGGGAGCCCCGGAGCGGGCAAGGCCCTGGGGCTGAGGGCCCCGGCCCGGCCCAGGACCTGTGATGCTGAATCGGGGGTGCCCGGGCGGGCCGTGGCCGCCTCCGCCCAGACGCGCCGGGCCCGAGGCTCCAGGGGACGCTGGCGCGGGGACCGCGTTCAGCGCGAGGCCACGGGCGGGGCTCGGGCTCCCGCAAGCCCCAGGGAGGACGGGGTTCGAGCCCGCCCCGCCCCCGCCCCGCGGCCCCCGCCGCCCCCGCCGCAGGCTCACCTGTGCCCGCCGCCCCCGCCCGGCCCGGCCCGGCCCCGCCCGCCGGCCCCGCGCCCCCGGCCCGCGCCGCGCGTAGAGCCGCCGCTTGGGGGCGGGGAGAGCGCGCCGCCCGGCCGACCCCCGCCCGCACTCACCGCTCACTGGCGCGACTGCCCCGGGGGCCGGGGCCGGGGCGGGGCGGGGCGGGGGCGGGGACGCGCGACTCGCCCCGCGCATGGGCTCCGTCCGCGGCGGGTGCGGCTCGGGCTGCGGGCGCCGGCGCGGGCGGCGAAGACTCTGCCGGGCCCGCGCACGCCCCGCCCCGCGCCCGTCCGTCAGCCCGACGCGGCCTACCATTGGCCGCGCTCCGCCGGGCCCCGCCCCGCCCCGGTTGGCTGAGCGGCCCGTCTGTCAGGAGCCGCCGCGGGCGGGGCTTCCGGGAGCGACGCGGGAGGCGGAGCCAGGGGGCCCGAGGCCGCGCCGGGGAGGGAGGCCGCGCCGGGGAGGGAGGCCGCGCCGGGGAGGGAGGCCGCGCCGGGGAGGGAGGCCGCGCCGGGGAGGGCTCGGCCGGCGCGCGGAGCCGCGCTCTGGGGTGCACGAGGAGGGCGAGGAGCCGGCGTCTGGGACCCCCGGACTCTCCCAGGAGCACGCGGGTGAGAGAGCCCGACTCGGCGGCGCCCGTGGCTCCGAGCCCTTCCCTGCGCGGCGCCGCCCACCGCGGAGGTCCCTGGGCTCCGGGCGGAGGAAACGCTGGGGTCCACCGGGACCAGGGCCGGCCGCTCGGAGCTGGGGACCCCCGAGGCCGCGCGCTCCGGTTGCCCGGCTCCCCTTCCGCGCAGCCGGAGCGGCCCCGCACCCGGACGGTGCGCTCGCCGCCTCCCCGGTGCACACCCCGGCTCCCCTCCTCCGCCCGCAGCCCACCCCGAGGACGGCCTCACCGCCGCCTTCCTCTAACTTGGGCCTGCTGAGGGGCGACCCTGCCCGCCCGGTCCCCCCAAACTTGAGCGTCCAGTTAAACCGTAGCCACAAATTGCCGTCGGGGAGCGGAGTGCCCGGGCCCACCCCAAGCAACAAAAGCGCACATCCTAGCTCCTTCCAGACTCAAAAGGACGCGTTTTTAACGTTCTTTAAAATTGCAGAGGAATTAGAAATACATCGTCAATAAGATCAAAAGGCGGGCGGGGCGCACCTGAGGTCAGGACTTCACGACTGGCCCGGCCAATAGGGTGAAAACCCGTCTCTACTAAAAATACAAAAATTAGCCGGGCGTGGTGGCGCTTGACTGTAGTCTCAGCTACTCGGGATGCTGAGGCGGGAGAATCGCTTAAACCCCGGAGGCGGAGGGTGCGGTGAGCCGCGTTGCGCCATTGCGCCCCAGCCTGGGCGACGGAGCGAGACTGTCTCAAAAAAAAAAAAGGGCGGGTGGTTTAGTCCCGCAAACCCTGCCTATGCCCGGCCCAGCGCCCGCCCCGCCCTCCCGCGCTGGTCGCTGCTGTCCCCGGGCTCCACCCACGTGGGGTCCCGGGGGTCCCGCCTGTCGTCCGTCCACCGCGGGTCGCAGTCAGCGCCCGGCCGGGGAAGGACGCGCGTGGACGCGGCCGAGAGGCGGGACCCCCGCGAGCCGGGCGCTCGGGCGCACTGCGGCGTCCGGTCTGTTTCCTGGTCCTCGGGGGCGCTTTCCTCGGTGGTTCCTTTTGCGGTCGGCCTCACTTCCAAGCGGGTCCCGGCGGCAGGCCTCGGCCGGGGGAAAGGTGGGCGCGAGCCTCCTGCAGAGACCGCCTTTGCCGGCCCCGCGTGGGAAGCGCCGGGATGGCGAGGAAACGCGACACGTGCACGGTGACGGCCCGGGCTCTGAGCCAAAGGGGGCTGGCACCTGACGCATCTGCGCCCACCCGCGTTGGTGGCGCGTCACCTCCCACTGGGATCGCCCGGGGCTGCAGTTCGCCCACGGGCAAGCCAGCCCGCGTGGCCCCGCCCCAGCAACCGTTGCTACGGGGGTGTGGCTCCCGGGGTTATAAATATTAGCATATTCAAATAAGGCCCCGACCTCGTTGCCATGGCGCCCAGGCTGCAACCCCGAGGCCGGAGGAACAGCCAGGAGTAGGAGACCGCGCCTGGTGGCGGAGGGCCGCCAGGACCGAGCCCCCAGGGCCGAGCCCTCAGGTGAGAGCTGAGAGCACCCTTGGGGTGGGAGCCGCAGGCCTCGTTCTACGCCCGGTGTTAGCGGGGAGCCTGCGCCGAGACCTGGGCGAGGGATGAAGCGGCACAGCCAGAGGGGACCCAGTGATGGCCCCGCGCATCAGATCTGGTCCTCTGGGGACCCTGGCCCCCACCAGCCCCTGGGCCTGCACTGAAGGGGCTCCCTGTCAGGGGACGGGAGGGGCCCCAAGCCCTGCCCTGAGGGAGGAGACGCAGAGGCAAGGACTCAGCATGCTCCGGAGGCTCCAGGGTGGGGCTCAGGAGGGGAGCAGGCTCCGCCCTCACAGCCCCCATGGTGAAGGGGCCAGGGCTCCCGGGGACCCAGGAGCTACCCACTAGGGAATGGCACTATCTGGGGTCTGGAGCCCAGGGGCTCAGAGAGAGGATGCAGGGTGGGAGCAGGGCCGTGAAGTGCATGGATGGTTCAGGCCTCGGTGAGAACTCCAGGAGCAGTGTCTGAGGTGGGAGTCCAGGGGGGCTTTGGACTCCACAGCCTCCAAGCCCTGGTCCTTGCACCCCCAGGCCTTGGGGCTCAGACCAGCATGATACTTGGGTCTCTCGGGCACAGAGGAAATGAGGGTGACTGACTCAGCTCCTGGTACTACCCATGGGTGTCCAGGGGCTGCCTCACCTGGCCAGTTCTTGCCCTTCATGAGCCTGGAGGCCTGGATGGAGGTGGAGGGTCCTGCTGAGGCCTCAGGCCTTGCCCCGCCTAGAGGAAGGCAGCCAGCAGGGGAGAGTGGCCGGAAACCCCATGAGACTCTACTGTAAGGTCACCTTCCAGACCAGGCCACTGAGGCACGGGAGCCTGCGCTGCTGCCCTGTTCCAGCACTCCCCCCACCACCTCCGTCAACACTGGGGCAGCTCTAGACAGGATGGAGGGGACGCGTCCGCACGAGGTCAACAGATAAAAGCCAGGACGTTCTAAGTGGCTATGTGCACATCCGCCTGTTCACGGCTTCCTTCTACAAATATTTTAGCGCCCCCTCCTGCGACTGTGGGCAGCAAAGAAGCACCCAGCTCCAGGGCGAGGCAGGCCCTCAACCCAACGCGTAGTAAGACACAAGGGGTTCCGAAGGGGATCTGTCTTCTCCGGAGAATAAATCTGGGAAGGCTGGGGGTATTGCAGGAGGGAGGTCCAGACTGAAGACGAAGCCGCTGCTCAGGGAGGAGGACGCCGGACACTCCAAGCACACTGTGGCTCCACCCCTGGAGCTCACGATTCCAGGGTCTGGGGCTGAGGCATCTTTAAGGGGCAACACCAGGCTCACCTGGTGCACGTGGTCCAGGGACGTACCGGGCAGACACCCTCAAAGGCCTGGGGAGGGGCTCTGGAAGAATGGGGTGCTGCTGGTACCCCAGCATGCTCAGTATCCCGCACACCCACACCAGCATCAGAGAGGAGGGAAGAGGGATTGGGATGAGCACCAGGCTTTGCGTTGGGGGATCCAGAGGTACCCAGCATCGGTCACACACCTGACTGTCTTCCTCCTCACCAGCTGGGCTGGGAGATGGTCAGGTCCTGGGCTGACCTGCCCACCTCCGGGTGCTGTGACCTCAGCCCGGCCCATTCCAGGTTCCCCGGGGCACAGTGACTCGGCCAGGAAGCTACCTTGAGTCTTGCAGTTACTGCCTGAGGCTCATGTCGCCTCCTTGCCCGGATGTTTGACCCACAGCAGAAGAAGGTGGCTGCCTGCAGGTGAAGGGGCTCAGAGGGCACAGGGTGGGTAGGGGAAGGCCTGGGACCTGATCCTGGACCCCAGGCTCAGAGACCATCAGGTAGAGAAAGACCCATAGCTCAGGGCTTGAGGCAGCCCTGGGAACCCCACAGCGGCAGGCAGCTGGCCTGGCATCCTCAAGCTCGCAGCCCTCGTGGGCCTCAAATGGGGCAGCCTGGAGCTAGCACTGGCTGCATGGACCCTGAGGATGGACAGAAACATCGGAGGGTATCCTACGGAGCAGACAGGTGGAGCAAGGCTGGGGGATGGGAGTGCAAGGTGCTCCAGGCTGAGTCTAAGCAGACAAGGGCCCCATGAGGCCTAGCCAAGTCAGGAGCCTTCTCTAGGCTCGGGGTGGGGGCAGGCACCAAGGGCTCACTGTATGTCGGGGGAGGGAGCTGAGGGCTGTGCCAGGGTCTCAGCCAGGCTACAGAGGAAGTGGAGCAAAAGCTTGGAGCTTTGCGTTCTGCCTCTGCCAGCAGGTTTCACGTGAATGGACCCAGTCTGGGACAGATCCCGTGGGTCTCGGCCCAGCACTACCAGCGTCCGGGTGCGAGAGCTGAGCTGGCAAGGCCTGCATAACCCCTGCCCACAGAGCAAGGGCCCTGGCGGCCAGCAGGGCAGCTGTAGAGAGCAGCGGGTGGAAGAGTACCTGTCCCCTGCCCGGCTGGTAAGTGCAGACACAGGGGCCTGTGTGGGGTGACATCCCAGGACCCCTTTCTACTAATGTCCAGCCTGCCCTCAGTCCCCCTCCTGCTGGTCTTCTTGCTGACAGCTGGCCTCAGCCTAGCCCAGCCCCTGCAGCTGGGACTGCTCTGCCCACTCTGCCCTTGGGACCCCAGCCAGGCCCCAGGTGCTCAGTGACAAAGACATTCCCAGGCATTTGGGTCACAGACAGGAGGGAGCCAGGCCAGAACCCACAAGTAGAGGCTGAGCATCCACCACCCTCCAAGCAGGAGGAGTCCTTTCCTGGAGCAGGAGACCAGGTGGCTGAAAGCTCAGGGCAGCGCCAGGTGCTGTCTGGGCTCTGGGCACGTTGTGTCTGCTCTGGGCTCCTTGGAGATGCCAGCCCTCACCCAGGGCAGGTCCTTCCCTGCCAACGGCCCCGCCAGCCACATGCAGCCCAGGTTCTGCTCACCCCCATCCCACCAGCCAGGCCAAGGCCAACGTGGCCGAGGCAGGGAAACGTCCATACCCGCTCTAGTGGGAGCCCCACACAGTCCTACCAGCCAGAAGCAGAGACGGAACTAGGGTGGGGAGAGCTGGGACTAGGGTGGGGAGAGCCGGGACTAGGGTGGGGAGAGATGGAACTAGGGTGGGGAGAGCTGGGACTAAGGTGGGGAGAGATGGAACTAGGGTGGGGAGAGCTGGGACCAGTGCTGACCCCTGGTTGGCTTCTACAGCAGGCCCTGGCCCTGGTGGACGACCTTCGGCTGGTGAGGGCGCTGGAGGTGTGTGTGGACACCCGCGAGGGCAGCCTGGGGAACTTTGGTGAGCCCCATCACACCCCACCATGGCCAAAGCCACGGCCAGGCCTCCCGGTAAACAACACGCGTTTTCTGGTTATGACCACAAAGCTGTCCACACCTCTCAGCTCAGGCGGCACAGCAGCTTCCTTAGGGTTGGCCCCTCACCTGAGGTCTGTGTCAGGTACAGGCAGAGGGCAGTGCACTCAGTACCCCGCACGACCACGCCGGTACCCCCAGCACGCTCAGCACCCCCCACGACCACGCCGGTACCCCCAGCACGCACAGCACCCCCCACGACCACGCCGGTACCCCCAGCACGCTCAGCACCCCC
>CM052657.1:116784312-116816244 GCA_028533165.1 Leontopithecus rosalia | reverse complement strand
ACAGTACCCTGCACGCCACGGCGCATCACAGAGGAGCAGAGACTATATGGTGCTGAGTGCCATATGGTGTCTCCTGAAACTCATCTTGAAATAATCTCAGCTATAGCAGGGTGTAGTGGCACGCACCTGTAATCCCAGCTACTCGGGAGGCTGAGGCAGGAGCATAGCTTGAACCTGGGAGGCGGAGGTTGCAGTAAGTAAAATTCGCACTACTGCCTGCTAGCCTGGGCGGCAGAGTGAGTTTCCATCTCAAAAATCAGTAAATAAATAAAAATTTAAAAATAGACCGGCATGGTGGCACCTATAGACCCAGCTACTCAGGAGGCAGGGAGGTCAAGCTGCAGCGAGCTGAGATTGTGCCCCTGCCCTCCAGACAGACTGGGTGACAGAACAAGATCCTGCTGCAAAAAAAACAACTCCCTGCCCCCGCCAGGTCCCTTCTCCCCCGCCAGGTTCAGGTGTTCATATGTTCACACGTTCACGTGTTCACGGTGCGTCTTTGCCCCTGCTCCCTCCCGGGCACGCACAGCACTTCAGGCCACGGTTATTTTTTCTGATCTAGTTGAGAGTTGCAGATACAGGGACCCTTTATTTCCTGACGCCTCAGCGTGTATTTCCTGAGAGGGAGGACATTCTCTTAAATGCTGCGCAACATTCAAAGGAATTAACACCGTGCTGAAGGCCATAATCAAATGACAGCAGCTGTCCCAATGATGACTTCTTTTTTTTCCTTTGTTTTGAGACGGAGTCTCTCTGTTGCCCAGGCTGGAGTGCGGCGGCGGGATCTCGGCTCACTGCAGACTCCGCCTCTTGGATTCAAGCGATTCTTCTGCCTCAGCCTTCCCAGTAGCTGGGATTACAGGCACCAGCCACCACGCCCGCTAGTTTTTATGTTTTCAGTAGAGACGGGGTTTCATCATGGCAGCCAGGCTGGTCTTGAACTCCTGACCTCAGGTGATCCGCCCGCCTCGGCTGTGAGCTGCTGCACCAGCCGACAGTCACCTTTAGAGCAGGAGGCGCCTTCCCACCCAGGGTTGCCGGCTGTTTGCATTCCTTGGACTGAGGTCCATGTCGGTTGGCCTTGCTTTCTGTTTTGCAACAGTCTGTGAAGTCCTTGACCACTGTGTTTGGCCACTCTGTGCACCCCCGAGGCCATATGCACTTGCTCGAGCCGTTCCCACCAGGCACGGGCTTGGAGCGCCTGTGCCCACAGGCCTGCCTTCCCCACACGGCCCGCTCTGCACCCCTTCTCCTCACGGTGCAGGGATTCTGTCTCACAGGGCCACGCCCCATCCTACAAAAGACTCCAAACGCAGAGCCTTTTCCTGGGGCCTTGGGCTGTGCGGAGGCACTGGCTGGGGCATCTGACCCCATGCTCTGGGGATCTGGGCTGGAGCTCCATTCTGTGTGCGACTGTGTGCAATGGTCTGGGATGCCAGGGGAGGGCTGTGGCGGCAGATCAAGGGCAGGGCCCAGACTCTGGGCAAAGGGAGCACCACCACTCAGCCACGCCGGCCTGGCCCCCATCCCGAGCCGACTCTTGGAGCCGACTCTTACAGCCCAGCTGCAGACGAGGGCACGGAGCATGAGGCTCTGGGGGCTCAGCTGCCCTGAGCCAGGCCCTCTACCAGGCCCATGGAATCAGCAGTCCCCTTGGGTCGTTAGAGGAGCCACAACCCTGGAGCAGCTCCCAGGTGCCACACAACCCCTCTTTCGGTGTGGAGAGAGAGAGGCCTGTGAGGTTGGCCCAGAGCAGTGAGGGGCCAGGGCCACTGATGCCTCGGGGTGCAGGAGGGTACAGAGGTGGGCGGGGTGAGGGGCCTGGCCAACCTCCTCCTCCTGCGGCCCTACAGGGGTGCACCTGCCCAACCTGGACCAACTGAAGCTGAATGGCAGCCACCTGGGCTCCCTCAGGTGAGCGCTTCGGTGGGGTGGGCTGGGTCCCTGCCATGAGGGTATCCCAGGGGCAGGCCCTAAAGGAATGAGGGGAGAACTTGGTGGGAGTGGGGGACCTTGGGCTGGGTCAAGGGTCCCAGGGGTCTAGAGAGCACCATCCTGCAGGCTGCCTGACCCTGAGTGACCCTGTGGAGGGTGGATGGGCAGGTGTGGGGAGCCTGGGACATTCAGGCAGGTGTGGGCTCCCTCCCAGGTGGGAGTGGGTCTCTCAGTGGGTCTTTGTTGAGAGGACTACTCCTGGGCCAGCCTGGCTCCCAGGGGTCCTGCCTATGCCCTGTGGCCTCTGGCTCAGCCCGGATGCACCCCCTTGCCGCGTGACCCCCGGCACTTGTAGCTCTTTTGTCTAATGGGTGGGAGGCCCCCGCTGCAGGTACCACCCCACCCGGAGCTAGGCCAGGGTCAGGGCAGTCATGCCAGGTCTCATGGCCAGCAAATACCCCAACAGTGCCCCCAACCTGGGCCCAGAGCCCCCACCGTGAGCTGTCTCTGGTGGACACCCCTAAGCCTACTAAGGCTGGGGGCCTTCTGGCCTCTGCACCATGAGGCCAGGAGCTTGGGGTCTGGGCAAGAACAACAGCCTCCAGCCAGAACTGGCCCACGGAACCCAGACCAGAGGCAGCCCCCGGGAGGAGCACGGGAAACTCCGTGCCCTGACAGCAGCACACAATTTGGAGCTGAAGACGTGGCGGTTCTCACATCATCGGAAGGGAAAGAACAAGGCAGAGGACCGTTATTCTGGAGGTTTGGGCAAAGCGGATTTTGTGAAAACGCTGCTGGTTTTATGTAGCCTGTTCCAGCAGCATAAGGCAGAAGAATTCCAGGCAGAGTTCTAGAACATTCTCCAGCTGTTTGAATTGGGCTTCAAGGGCCACATCTACTTACTTCCAGATGAGGATGAGGTATTATATACGCAACCTCGCTTTGAATGTTTTCTTGATTTTCTTTATTTATACCTCTGTTTATGAAGCGAATATCAAATGGGCTGGGCACTGTGTCTCACGCCTGTAATCCCAGCACTTTGGGAGGCCAAGGCGGGCCGATCAGCTGAGGTCAAGGGTTTGAGACCAGCCTGGCCATTATGGTGAAATCCCATCTCTACCAAAATTACAAAAACTAGCTGGGCGTGGTGATGCACGCCTGTAATCCCAGCTACTCAGGAGGCTGAGGCAGAAGAATTGCTTGAACCCGGGAGGCAGAGGTTGCACTGAGTAGAGACCGCGCCACTGCACTCCATCCCGGGTGATAGAGTGAGACTCTGCCTCAAAAAAAAAAGTAAAATAAAATAAATATCCGAAGGAATTTAATAAAATACATGAAGATCTGGAAATGGAAAAATATTGGAAAACACTCTGGGGGTAAAGACACAGTGGGCAGCACACAGAGCTGGGACAGAGAAGGGGCCTGGAAATGAAGCCATGCCTGCAGCAGGCACCCAAACCATGCCATGAACCAGAAACTAGGATGGGTGTGGGAAACAGACTTCTTGGAAGCACACCCCCTAGCCAGGCGCAGCGGCTCATGCCTGTAATCCCAGCACTTTGGGAGACCGAGGCAGGAGGATCACTTGAGATCAGGAGTTCAAGACCAGCTGGGCCAACATGGTGAAAATCCGTCTTTACTAAAAATTCAGAAATTGGCTGGGCATGGTGGTGCTGGTAATCCCAGCTACACAGGAGGCTAAGGCGCGAGAATCACTTGAACCTGGGAGGTGGAGGTTGCAGTGAGCTGAAATCACGCCACTGCACTCCAGCCTGGGTGACAGAGCAAGACTCCTCCTTCTCAAAAAACCAGAACAAAAACAAAGAACATAAAACGTGCCCCAATACAAGACTATTGATACTCTAATGGAGATGGCTGTGCTTTCTCAGCCTCACAAAGAAGTCTCTATTGTTAAGACCAACAAATTGGCTCAAAGAACAATGAAATACATGTTCAATAAAGAAAATATAAAGGCTTTTGTTGTAGGATTGAAGAAAAAAACATTTTAAAAAAAAGAAGGGCCGGGCGCGGTGGCTCACGCCTGTAATCCCAGCACTGTGGGAGGCCGAGGGGGGTGGATCATGAGGTCAAGAGATCGAGACCATCCTGGTCAACATGGTGAAACCCCGTCTCTACTCAAAATACAAAAAATTAGCTGGGCATGGTGGTGCGTGCCTGTAATCCCAGCTACTCAGGAGGCTGAGGCAGGAGAATTGCTTGAACCCAGGAGGCGGAGATTGCGGTGAGCCAAGATTGTGCCATTGCACTCCAGCCTGGGTAACAAGAGCGAAACTCCGTCTCAAAAAATAATAATAAAATAAATAAAAATAAAAAGATAATGTAAAAGAAAGCCAGGCACTGTGGCTCACACCTGTAATCTCAGCACTTTGGGAGGCTGACGAGGGTAGATCACCTGAGGTCAGGAGTTCCAGACCAGCCTGGCCAGCATAGTGAAACCTTATCTCTACTAAAAATACAAAAATTAGCTGGGCATGTTGGCCCGTGCTTGCAATCCCAGCTACTCCGGAGGCTGAGACAGGAGAAACACTTGAAGCTGTAAGGCAAAGGTTGCAGTGAGCCAAGATTGTACCACTGTACTCCAGCCTGGGAGACAGAGCAAGACTCTGTACAAAAAAAAGAAGAAAAAAAGGGTAAGACGATCCAAGGAAATACTATTGTAACTTCGCTGATCACAGCTATTAAGTGTATTAAAATCTCAGGCAATATTACAAAAGCTAGGAAATGGGCCGGGCAGTGGCTCACGCCTGTAATCCCAGCACTTTGTGAGGCTGAGGCGGGCAGATCACCTGAGGTCAGGAGTTGGAGACCAGCCTGGGCAACACAGTGAAACCCCATTACTACAAAAAAATAAAAAAATTAGGTGGGGTGGTGGCAGCTAATTTTGTGATTCCAGGTACTCAGGAGGATGAGGTGGGAGGATTGCTTGATCCCAGGAGGTGGAGGCTACAGTGAGCTGAGATGGCACCACTGCACTCCATCCAGGGTGACAGAGCAAGATTCCATCTCAAAAAAAAAAATAAAAATAAATACATAATAATAGGCGGGGCATGGTGGCTCATGCCTGTAGTCCCAGCACTTCAGGAGGCCAAGGCAACGGGATCACCTGAGTCCAAGAGTTCAAGACTAGCCTGAGCAGCATAGCAAAACATCATCTCTATACAAATAAAAAATAAAAATAATCAGGCCAGGCACAGTGGCTCACACCTATAATCCCAGAACTTTGGGAGGCCGAGGTGGGTGGGTCATCTGAGGTCAGAAGTTCAAGACCAGCCTGGCCAACATGATGAAATCCCATCTCTACTAAAAATACAAAAATTAGCTGGGCACTGTGGTGCACACCTGTAATCCCAGCTACTCGGGAGGCTGAGGCAGGAGAATTGCTTGAGCCTGGGAGGAGGAGGTTGCAGTGAGCCGAGATCGCACCACTGCACTCCAGCCTGGGCAACAGAGTGAGAGTCTGTCTCAAAAAATATGTATGTATTCAAAGGAACTTGTCAGAAATAAAAGACGTCTAGCTACAGACCAAAAGGAAAAACAAACTGGATTGTTGGCACCGAAACCCATCCTAATAAAGTCACCGGCTTGAAGATAAAGGCAAAAGTTTGGGGCAGCCCAGAAAAGAGATCGAGCTGTCTTTTTTTTTCTCTGAGATTGAGTCTCACTCCGTCACCCACACCGGAGCGCAGTGGCGTGACCACGGCTCACCACGGCCTCCACCTCCTGGGCTCAAGTTCTCCTCCCACTTCAGCCTCCTGAATGCTGGGATTATGGGCGTGAACCACTGTGGCCGGCCTCAAGCTGCTTTTTTTTTGTTTGTTTTTTGAGATGGAGTCTTGCTCTGTTGCCCAGGCTGGAGGGCAGTGGCGCGATCTTGGCTCACTGCAACCTCCACCTCCCTGGTTCAAGCTATTCTCCTGCCTCAGCTTCCCAAGTAGCTGTGATTACAGGCGCCTACCACCATGCCTGGATAATTTTTGTATCTTTAGTAGAGATAGGGTTTCGCCATGCTGGCCAGGCTGGTCTCGAACTCCCAAACTCAGGTGATCCACCCACTTCAGCCTCCCAAAGTGCTGGGATTACAGGCGTGAGCCACTGAGCCCGGCAGGTTTTTTTTTTTTTTTCTTATTTATTTATTTATTTATTATTTTTTTTAAAGATGGGGTTTCACCATGTTGGTCAGGATGGTCTTGAACTCCCACCCTCAGGTGATCTGCCTGCCTTGGCCTCCAAAGTGCTTGGATTACAGGCGTGAGCCACTACGCCCGGCCAAGGTTGTTTTTTAAGGACAGAAAAAGCATAGTGCTCCTCAGACGTCCCCACAGTGGACACTGGAACAAAAGCCTCAGCAGCCTCCTGGGAAGACGGTGTGACTCACAGCGTAATGGCTGCAGAAGCTCCCAGCCAGGAGCCATCTGTGAGTGAGTCAGAGATAAGGAGTTTCCATTAGCTGCTCTTGAAATCACTGGACACAAATCGCAGCCGATTAAGAGCTGAGTGGAAAAGCCACGTAAGGCAGCCGGCTGAGGGTAGATGTTGACTCCACGCACTGAAGGCAGACGGACCACAGGGAGTGCACCTGGCAGGCCACAGAAGGAAGCGAAAGCCACGGACGGGAGGAAACCCGGGTAGACACAGCGCTGTGAGCTGGAGAGCATCACAAGAAACCACCCAGCCCTGGAGGAATCTGGCCTCACTGGGGGACAGCCTGGGAGCTTGGGTGACCCTTTCACAAGAAGGCATTCGGAGACAGCGTGGCGGCGCAGAAAGAGGCAGGCGCAGGGTCCCGGGGACAGCGTGTGGTTGAAATCAGTGCGGCTGCAGAGGGGGACAGAGCGGACCGACGGGCGTGGGGCCTGGCAGGAAGCAACGTGTCCCCACACACGACAAGCTGCCGTGACCCACCCAGCTCCAGCAGCTGGTGCCCAGCAAACCTGCCAGCTCAGCACGGGGTCAGCCCCCAGCAAAGCCCCTCCACCTCAGTGTCCAGGGGCCCAGGTTCCCAGGCAGCTTTCCAGACCCATACTCCGAATTCGAGTGCCCCCAAAGCTACTGAGGGGATCATCAGAGAGACCTTGTGATGCCTGCAACCTGCCAGGGCAGTGGTGGCAGCAGGTGGGGCGTGGCTGAGACACCCGCCATGAGGGTGTATCGTCCAGCCCTACAGGGTCCCGTGAGCCCCTCTCTGCAGGTGTGGAGACGAGAAACGGTCGAAATAAAAGACCAAGAAAGAGAAAACAGTTGGGCCCAGGGGTCCGCTGTCCACCAAAGCGTGGGTCCGGCAGTGGCCCAAGTGGCTGGACACTCTGACTTTTATTGAGCACAAAGCAGAGGGCAGGGCAGGTAGGGCGAGGTCATGGGGGTCAGTGGTAGGCTCAGGAAAATCACGTGTCTTGGAGACGGGCCCGGGACTTTAAAGAAGCCGAGATGAGAAGAAAACCTGAGGTGTCATCACTTCCTTCATACTTGTCAAGAAAGAACAAGGTCGCTAAGATTCATGCTCCTATTACTGATTCTTGCCTTCTGCGGCGAAGAGGAACCAGGTGCAGAAGCAGAACTTGGACGTAGCCGTGGAGCGTGACCGCTGAGGCACAGCACCACACAGACCATTAAGTCCCTGGATGTCCGCGGGCGCCAGGCCTACCGCAAGAGCTGGGAGCAGCGGAGTTTTGTCCTCACTCCCGGCCATCTTGGACATCTCCTTCCCTGGCTGGCTAAACAGCGGGCACGTTCCCAGCGCGGGCACTGCCGCGCAGCCGGGCGTCCTCCGGCAGCCCTTACGCGGGCGGGACAGAGGGCTTAGAGCAGCTTGCCTTAGGGTCACCTCTTATCCAACGCCATTTCAGTCCATATTTCCTGTCCTGAGACTCAGTACGATGAAAGATTCTATGATTAGATACATGTATGTGTTTGTGATTACTTATGATTAGATACATAGGAATAGCTAGCTGTGTAACTGTATCTCTAATTCTTTTTAATTCTATGTGTATGTGAGAACATGCTGAGGCTTCAGACCCTTGCCTCGGCTCTTGCAGAGTTCCTCCCACAGAGGGCAGCTCCCCAGGCCAGGCCCTTCAGGGCTCAGAGAAGGAGGGGGACATTGTACCCACACCAGAGCCAGGAGGGAAAGGCAGAGACCCTCTTCCTCAGCCTAGAGGCCACCATACGAGGTCACACCTGCCCCTGCCCTGGAGGCAGCCATAGGCTGGTGGTGGCTGGGCACACTGCTGGGCACCGTGTCGACCACCAAACCCCGCCTTCTGCAGGGACCTGGGCACATCTCTGGGCCATCTACAGGTGCTGTGGCTGGTTCGCTGTGGCCTCACTGACCTGGATGGCATCGCTGCTTTGCCAGCACTGAGGGTGAGTCTGGGTGCCCTGGGCTGGGGAGGGCCGGGCTGGACCCTGGCTCAGAGCCCCACGCTGCCCAGGAACTCTACGCCTCCTACAACAATATCTCGGACCTGAGCCCGCTGTGCCTGCTGGAGCAACTGGAGCTGCTGGACCTGGAGGGCAACAGTGTGGAGGACCTGGGGCAGGTGTGCTTCCTGCAGCTGTGCCCTCGCCTGGCCACACTCACCCTGGAGGGCAACCTGGTGTGCCTACAGCCAGCCCCCGGCCCCGCCAACAAGGTACATGTCTGGGCACCCAGCCAGTGTGTGCATGGCAAGGGGAGGCTCCCTGTGGCTCCAGCCCTGGGCCCCTCCCTCCGGCAGGGAATTCTGTGCCCACCTGTGCCCTGTGGCCTGTTCACCAAGAGTTCATCTCTTCTGTCACCAGAAGTCTGACAGCTCCCAGGGCGTCCTCCTGGGCCAGCCCTCCGAGATCCCACAGGGTCACCTGCAAGCACATCACGTCCCTCAACCCATGTATGCACCCGTGAGGCCCACACACAGGCCACGCAGAAACACACAGAATCATGTGTACACACGTGCACACACCCACACACCTGTGTGTGCCCCGTCCAGAGCCACGTCCGGCCCCACGGGCCCCAGAGACCACGCTGTGTACACATCATCTCCCTATGCAGCCTGTGCATGTCCTGCTCACAGACCCTGCACAGGCCACGCTCGCCCTGAGCTCACAGCGCTGGCCTCATTAGCTGTTGCTTGGTGCTGCCACATGCTGGGGTCAGCATCCACCAGTGCCCGGTGGCCACTGCTTCATGGGCCAGAGCCCTGAGCTCAGGGCAGCTCCATGGGCCAGAGGGCATCCCTGGCCCCAGCCTTGGGTCTGGAGAGTGGGGTCCTGCATCCTGAGCGGGTGAGAGCCCATCCCTGAAGTCCCTGGGATCTGAAGGTGACCCACGCCCACCCCAGCAGGGCAGGGCAGCATCACCACCTCTGCCCCCTGCCCTGCCCCACGGCATGTCTGGAAGCCTGGGAAAGAGCTGGCCTTAAGGGCCCACCTGACCCAGACCTGCCCTCCCTCCCCCTCCGCCTGCAGGTGCCCAGGGGGTACAACTACAGGGCAGAAGTGAGGAAGCTCATCCCCCAGCTTCAGGTCCTGGACGAAGTTCCGGCCACACACACAGGCCCACCATCCCCCCAGCGGCTGAGCCAGGACTGGCTTGCAGTGAAGGAGGCCATCAAGAAGGGCAAGGGCCACCCCCGGCTGGGTATGACCCCAGGCAACTGCCCAGAGGATCCACGGCTGAGCCCCAGCTCCCCGCAGGAAGAGGCCCCCACCCCAGGACTCTCAGAGACGGACAGCCACGTCTCATGCCCTCCCCCAGCCTTGACCTCTGGTCCCCAGAGTCCAGGACACTATCTCTGAGCAGCCCACAGTGGGAGAGGAGGATCTGGAGGGAGGGCCTCTCCAGAAGGCAGCAGCGTCAGAGGCCAGCCTCTGGCCATGCAGTGTGGGTGTCCGGCTCCCTGGTCTGTGGACAGAGTCTGGGGCGGGCTCTCAGGCTGACCAGCTGGCCTGGGCCTTAGTGACCTCTGCTTCTGACCCTCGGGCAGACTCTCCCCACGGAGGCCCCATCCAGAGACTTGACCCTGAGCTGTCCCTGCCTGAGACGCAGCCCCGAACCTCCAGGCCCTGGCCCTTCTCAATGCTGGTCCCTGGGGGCCCCCTGCCTGAAGGCCTGCTTTCTGAGGACCCAGCCCCAGAAGATAACACCAGCAGCCTCACCCATGGTAACTGACGCGCCCAAAAGCTAACCCTGCAGCCCCTCAGCCCCGAACTAGGCCCAGCCACGCTGTCTCCCGCAGGTGCTGGCCAAGTCCTGTGTGGGAACCCCACCAAAGGCCTGCGGGAGCGTAGGCGCCAATGCCAGGTACACCCCCAGGGACCAGCCTCCAGGGCCCCGGCCCCCCATGGGCACCAGCATCCAGGGGTGCAGCCCTGACGGTGCTGAGGGTGAATCCCCAACTAGTCCCTTTTCCTCCCCAGGACAAGGAGCCCCCGGAGCAGCTGTCCCAGCACAGGCCAGGAGATCTGGCCACCAGCACTTCCAGCCCAGAGCCTGACCCTGCAGATAGCTCTAACTTCCCGGCCTTGGCCGGGCTTAGGCCCTGGAGGGAGCTTGGCATGGGGTGGGTGTCACCCCGACCCTATTACTGTGTGTGTCTGTCTGGTGGGGGGTCAGGGATGGGGCTACCTTGGCTGAGTCATCATTGGTCTCCATCCCTGAGCCTCACGTGCACTTGGGTCAACTCCAAGAAGGGCCAGGGCCGAAGCTCCTTCTCCTCTCTCCACCCTACCCCCTCCCCTATAGGCACCTGGAGTCCCAACAGGAAGGGGCTGTAGTCCCCGGGAGCCGATGGAGGGCCCCTGAAGAGCAAGTGTACCAGGCAGAGCCCAAGACTTCCCCCAGCCCCCCGAGCCTGGCCTCAGGTACTGAGCCTGTCTGCCATGCCTGGGAGTGACCCAGCACCCCACCTCTGTAGGTGACACCTACAGATCTGACATTCAGCCTGGTCCCCTTCTTCAGCCAGGCTCTGAGAGACTGTGACGGGAAGGTCCCTTTCTGGGGCTGGGGAGGGCCAACCCAGGTCCTCCCTCTCCCAAGCCATGGTCTAGCCCTGTGACCTTGTGGCCACCCAGGCTGCACTCAAGAGAGACCTCGTTCCACAAAAAGGTGGTGTGAAGAGTCCAGAGTGGTCTGGACAGAAAGAAGCAGCCACCCCAGGGTGCCAGCAGGCAGAACATGCCCACTGGGCAGCTTTCAGGGGCATAGACACCAGGCCAGGGGTCAGCAGCCAGCAGCCTCCCCAGGACATAGAAGCAGGGAGGGTGCTACTGCTTTATCCCGAAGATGGCAGGTGTGCTCGGGCACAGAATTAAGCAATGCAGTGCCCTCTCCAGAGGACACCGGCTTCAGCACGACCACAGCTTTGAGGCAGAGAGGACCCTCCCTCAGTGGGCAGGCAGGCTGGGCGGGGGGCACTGCAAGCAGGGGCAACCCCATGGTGGGCAGGCTTACCCTCCTGTGCAGGAGCCTGGTCAAGGGGGCTGGGATGGGCAGGGAACAGGGCAGGCCAAGCCTCTGCCCTGCTGGTGGGTAACTGTGGAAGGGCAGAGAGGGGTCAGCAGCTGGTCACCTAGTGGCCAGGAGCTGCAGGGGTGGAGGGAGGGCAGGCAGGGCAGCCAGGAGGAGGGCGAGGTGCAGTGGCCTTGAGCCAGGACAAAGGCATGCCAGGGCTGCAGGTGCTGGTGCAGGCAGGTACTGGGGGACTGGCCTGGGGCAGTCAGCCGGTGACCAGCCTCTCAGGGAAAGGGCACAGATGACCCAGGGCCAGAACCAGGTCTTGGGATTGCCTTACCTGCCCCAGAGGTGGGCCTGACGCCTGCCCAAGCAGTCAGGGGTCACAGGACTGGGAACACAGAACGTGGGGTGCAGCGGAGCAGCCTGAGGGGCAGGGATGCTGCTGCCTGTGGACCCGTAGCCTGGACCATGGCCTTGGGGCTGCAGGGCCATGGGTGGGCTGTGGCCTCCCTTTGCCTCACAGCCTGACAGCCATCACTCTGTTTGCTTTCTAGAGCCCCCCAGGACCTTCCAATGTCAACCGGTCCCTTCCCCTCCCAAGCACCCGATGCCATCAGCTTCTGGCAGCAGCTCCCCCCGGTGGCCCACAGACCTGCAGTCCAGGGGACGTCGGCTCCGAGCCCTGGGCAGCTGGGGGCCTGGCCTGGGTGACGGGGTGGCCACAATGGCCTCAGAGCTGAGCCCTAGAGCCCGGGGATGTCCTTGCCCAAAGCCAGCACCAGATGCATCAGCCAGACTCCCCAGGGCAGCCAAACTCTCCCACCCCACCTGCTTCCCCCACTTAGTGTAGCCCCCACTGCCAAGCTTAACCTGTGCTGAGGCCATGACCTGCCCACATGTGGTCACGGGAGCACAGGGTGGACTTGGTCTCAGGGAGCACAGAACCTCTGGGCGGGTGTGTTGGCGGGTGGAGGGAATGCTTGGCCCTGGGGAGGACCCTCTTGGTGGAGGGGAATGGGGGATCGGGCTTGAACCCAGTTTAGGCCCCGACAGGGTTTGGCTTGGGAAGGGAGGGTCCCAATCCAGCCCTTCCTTCGTGCCAGGCTTTCTCGAGGACACGGGGTTGGCGGGGTGATCACAGGGGCAGGCCTGTGAGACCTCTCCTGCTAGAGTTGGGTGTGGCCGAGGGGCAGGGGCAGGGGGTGGAGCTGGGGCTGTGAGTCCACCCCCCCACACCCCCACTCCCGGCCGGCCCCAGGGTAAGAGCCACCTCCTAGGCCTCCATGGCCCAGAGTCCCAGGGTCCCAGCTGCTCGCCCTTGGCCTCCCATCCCTGGGGGATCTGCAGAGCTCTCGCGCCGCGACAGGGCGGCAGTTCCCTCCTCCTGGGGCAGGATGCCCTGGAAACCAAGGGAATCATTTTCGACTCTCAGGTGTACAGAAATGCGATTTACTTTGTAGGCAACGTTGGTTCATTAAATTACGCAGCGGACCCCGCCTGCCTAGTCCCCGCGCGCGTCCCGCCAGCTGTCCCCGCGGTCCCGGCCCCTAGGCGCGGCGGCAGGAGTCCACGGTGAACGGCAGGCAGCTGACGAAGCGGAAGCCGTATCTGCTCTCGGCCGTGCTCGGCACCGACAGGGCCACCATGGGGCAGCTGCGGTCCACGCTCTTCCGGCACACCTGGGGGGTGCGGGGGCTGAGAGGCGCGCGGGGCGGGGCGGGGCGGGGATGGAGAGGGGAAGGGGGGACGGGGAGGGAACTTGGAGGGGCAGGGGAGGGGAGGAGCGGGGGTCGGGGAGGGGGGGACAGGGGAGGGGGCGCATCCGCACGCGCGCCCTCACCCGAACCCGGTGCTCCGGGAGCCGCCAGTCCTCCAGGCCCAGCCCGGTGTCTGCGGGAGGCGGCGGTGGGGTGGGGTCAGGCGGGCCGCGCTCTCCCTCCGGCGCGCGCTCCCTGGGGATGGCGGGCAGGTGCTGCGCGGGCTCCTCCCGCGGGTGGAAGCGCTTCCCCGAGCTCGGCAGCGGCTGTCGGGCCCGCGTCCTGGGGGGCGAGGGTCGTGAGGGCGGCGGCCGGCCCGGGAAAAGCGGACCTAGAGGGCTCCGCCTGGGGCGGTGCAGGAGCTGGGGGACGCCCTGGTGACGGGGCGGCGGGGAGGGACCTGGGGAAGTTGGGGCCGCCCCGGCGAGGGAATCCCAGGCGGGGCCTAGAGAGGAGGCGGGGTCCCGGGGACCCGCAGTCCCCACCGTGGCCTCCACCTCCGACCGACCCGGGACTCCCGCACGCGGCCTCTACGCGGGGTTCCAGGCGGCTCGCAGGGGTCGGCGCCGGGCCCCGCCTCTGGGAGCGCGAAGCGGTCGATGGACAATTCAGTGTCGTCGGCAAAGACCCTCGGGGCCTGAGTCGCGCAGTGCAGGATCCGGTGCTCGCTGAGGACCTACGGGGCGCGTCGGTCACCCCCGCACCCGAAGCCCGGCCGCCCCCCAAGGGCCCGCACCGACCTCGCCCTTGGGGCCCAGGAGCAGCGTCACGCAGTTGCGGCTGGAGTGAGAGGGTTCGGGCTCCCGGCCCGAGGACGCGCACGGCGGCTTCTTGGCGTTGCGGGGCCCCTCGCCCCAGATCTGGAAGGGCGTGGAGCGGCGGGTGAGGGGCGGCCGGGCGGGCCGTCCGGGCTGGGCTCGCGAGCCGGGGCGCACCGTAACGAGGCGGCGCGGGGCCAGCAGCGTGGCCGGCGGGAAGCGGTACAGGCGCTCCGGGCGGCCGCGCACCAGCTGCTTCAGCACCGCGCCGCCCAGGTCGGCCGTCTCCCGCTGCGACTGATTGAGGATGCGGACGAGCTTCTCCCTGACGCTCACGGACACGATCTTCAGGCAGCTGCCCGTCGGGCTGGGGCGAGAGGCGGACGCTGTGAGATGTGGCCTGTCCACCCGACGGCTGTGCGCCCTGCCTGGAAACCAGCTCCAGCCGAGCGCTGGAGGCCTGGGCCACCCCTTACCTCTGCTGGTGTTCGGGGCCCGGGTAGTCAGGGTCTGTGCAGAGCTCTGGTGTCAGGACATGCTTGCGGGGCCTGGCTGATTGGGTTTTCTGGAGATCTAGAGAGGAGCACTTTTGGGGAGGAGGACCCTCGAATGGCGTACCTGTAAGCGTACGAGGTGTACCCTGTGAGGCCAGACCAGGTCTGCAGGACCTGGGGGAGCGGGTAGCAGGCCAGGGTCAGAAGGGTAGGAAGAGCAGCTGTACCTTGGGACCTGGAGGACCTCCTTCAGGGCTCTGGGTGAGATCACGGGCCTGAGGGATGGAGGGTGGGTGAAGGGTAACAGGGAGCCCCGCCCCACTGCACCTTCTGATCCTCTTCCGAAGCTCCTGGCCTGCACCAGTGCCTTCTCTGAGGAAGCACCCCAGCCCTGGGGCGAGTGCCCTGATGCCTTCAGCAGGTGGTAAGGCAGGCCCTGCTGGCAGCTGCTGGAGTCGGAGTCAGCACCCCCGGAGTGGCCGATGCCCAGACAGGGCAGGGAGCCACAGTTCATGGTCTTGTGATGCCCCTCAGAGTGCTTTCCAGGGGACCCAGGGTTCCCTGTGTCCAGCTGTGGCCAGGGCCAGGGCTGCCTGTGGACCATACTCTGCTTGATGTCCATTCCAGCTCCAGACGCCAGCCCTGTCCCCATCCAGCCGGAGCAGGCAGCGCAGCAGGGAGCCCCTGTTGGTTCCCGGTACCCAGGACCCAGGCCCGGCACATGGCAGGACAGTGATAGCCCCTTCAACCCCAACCCGTTCTACAGATCACAGGACTGAGCATTGGAGGGTTAAGGGACTTATCCAGGGACACCAAGGGGTAGTGTCCTTGAGTGACCTGGGTCTTCACCTGCCAAAATGAGCCCCCCCTTCTAGCCCCTGGGGAGGCCCTGCCTGTGCCGTTACTTTTGCTGAGAGTCAAGCTCCACGTTGGTGAAGAGGTTGGGGTACCAGCGGGCAATGCTGTGCCAATCGTCCTCCAGCCGAAAGCCCTGGCCAGGAAACAAGAGACATGTTTCCTCCCAGACCACACACGTGGGAGGCCTAACTCACCTCCCCAGTGGGGGCCTGAATGTTCTCAGAGAGGTCACTTGGGTCCATCAAAGTCCCTGCCATCACCACCTGCCAGAGGGGACCAGAGGCCAGTGGGCAGGGACTGGGGCGAGTGGCACCCTCCCCCACAGCACCTCTCCTCTTTGACCACACCTGTACTTTGAGGCCTCCTGATTCCTCCCCACTGGAGCCTGGAGTTCCAGAGGCAGCCTGAGCCAGGCAGGCCAGGGCCCCCAGCAGAGGTACCCGATGGGAGGGTGAGGGCTGGGGAGGGCGGCTGGGGCAGCAGGGCTTGAGGGTGGGCTCACCTCCACACTGCCAGTCTGGGATTGCAGCATGCAGCCCACCCACAAGGAGTGGGCTAGCTGCAGGAGGCAGGACTTCTGGAAGTTATGCAGCTTGGCCTCTACCTCCTGGAGCCTGCGTGTGGTCTCCAGCAGCTGCTCCTCCAGGTACTCCTTCTCCTGCTCCAGGAGGGCCTGTGGGTGAGAGGCCAGCCCTGGTCTGGCTCCCAATATCAGGACGCCGCCCACTCCCTGTGCCCCCGCCTCACCCACTGGGCTCGCTCTTTCTGTTCCTTCAGCTGCAGGGTCAGCTTCTGGACCTGGCTCTGCAGGAGCCTCTCCTGACTGTGGGAGCTCCTGGAGGAGGGATGACCTCAGCAGCCCCCAGCCTGCTCGGGCAGGGGTTCTTAACAACAGGTCAGTGGTGAAGGAGGGGCACTACTGCCATCTTGGCCCCAAGGGCAGACAGTACAGCTGCGCTGGCAGGGGCCTGGCACCCATCTACATGTGCAGGGCTGGGGTTGAGGCTGTAACATGTTAGCTTAGGGTCAGGGTGGAGGGTTGGCAAGGACAAGGGAAAGGATCTGACTCGGCAGTTGGGGTTGGGGTCAGAAACCAGGAGTCTGGGCCAGGACAGGGTGGGTTTGGGTTGGGCTGGATGCTGTGCTTCAGACCTCTTGGGCAGAAGCCCCGCCACCTCCTGCAGGATGTGGCAGAGCTGGGTGTCCCGGCCATTCTGGACCTCCCACCGCAAGGCCTGGATCTCTAGTTCTCGCTGCCCCCACAGCAGCCGCAGCGTGCGAGGATCCAGGGACTCAGGAGCCAACCTGCAGTGACAGTGCCCCCACTGCTTGCTCAGGCTGGGCCCCAGCCATCTGGCCCAGGAGCTTCACCACTTTTCCCTCCCATCCTTACTGCGTTGTGTCTGGCAGGCTCGTGGGAGTCACAGAGGCTGCAGGTGTGTCTGCTGGAGGTCCCAGGTGACCACTGACCGACTCTCGGTCTGTGGAGGACAAGAGAGCCTCCTCCTTGGCTTCTTCAGCCCCGGGGCCAGACTTGGGGGCCATTCGTGATGTTCTTTGGGAGCTGGGAGGGGTGGGGGGGCCAAGTCTGCCGGGTGTGCTTGTGTGGCCACATAGGTTGGGGCCACCCAGCGGCACCAGCGCTCACGGAGCGTGGCTATTTGAGGAGCCCCAAAATGGGTGTCCACACTTGTGTGTTTCTGACCTTTGCCTGTGATGTGGTGTCCTTCTCTTTCTCTCTCATCTCCCCAGGTCAGGACCCCACCCCCAGCACTCACCTGAGGCCAGAGCTCCAAGCAGGCCTGGGAGGGAAGGGCTCTGTACCGTTGCCCTGGATACCAGCACCCAGAAGGGGAGGGGCTGTTTGTTACCGGGAGGCTCCATGGAGACCCCAGACCAGGCCCCTGGATGAGTTCTGAGCCAGCCCAGCCTGGAGGAGGTGTGAGAGACTGAGCCACTGCTCAGCTTGGGGTCGGGGGGGAACCACTTAGTGGCCAACACCCTCAACCTGAGGGAGGCCCCAGCACCCCCTACCCAACCTGGTGGCAGCAGCGTGACACATATAGGGACATTGCTGCCTGTGAACCAGGCCAGCATAGCCTGGGTATGTGGGGGACAGGAAGCAGACAGGTAACAGTGACAAGCTGGGGACTGGTGAGGGCTAACTTGCAGTAGTGCACCCCCACCCACAGCCTCTTTTTTAATTAATAATTAATTTTTTTTTTGAGGCGGAGTTTCGCTCTTGTTACTCAGGCTGGAGTGCAATGGCGCGATCTCGGCTCACCGCAACCTCCGCCTCCTGGGTTCAGGCAATTCTCCTGCCTCAGCCTCCTGAGTACCTGGGATTACAGGCACGCACCACCGTGCCCAGCTAATTTTTTGTATTTTTAGTAGAGACAGGGTTTCACCATGTTGACCAGGATGGTGTCGATCTCTTGACCTCGTGATCCACCCGCCTCGGCCTCCCAAAGTTCTGGGATTACAGGCTTGAGCCACCACGCCCGGCCAATAATTAATTTTTTAGAGACAAGGTCTTGTTTTGTTATCCAGCTGGTGGTAACCTCGAATTCCTGTGCTCAAGTGATCCTCCCACTTCCGCCTCCTAAGTTACTGGGACTACAGGTGCCTGCCTGCACCGCCAGGCCGGGCCCACAGCCCCTTCGACCTCAGTGACCAGCACTCACCCGCAAGCTGGAAGCCCCACCTTTTCCAGCCATCTCCACACCCCCTGGGCCACCCCCAGGGACCCCTGTGGGCATTGCCATTATCATGACAAGTATTTCCTCTCCTCCTGGACAAAAGCGAGGCCAGACCCACAAGACCCAAGCACTGCAGCCTTCACCCTCCACCCCGCCCTCACTCATTCGCCCTCCATCTCTGCAGCTTGTCGGCTGGGTAAGGCCTCCCTAGAGGAGCACAGGAGACAGGCCGGCAGGAGGCCCCTCCACGCCCACAACTCGTTCTGACATGGGCAGAACAGGCAATGAATGGCGGACCCCGAGGCTGCGGATCCCGGCCGGGACATCAGGGCAGAGGAGCGGCTTCCAGCCGGCTTCGCTGTGCGCCAGGCCCGGCCCTGGGTCCTAAAGGGCAGGCAGGTGTCGGGGAAGACGAGCCTCAGCCGGGGCCCTGGCCTTCTCCCGAGCGCGCACCTCCCGCACCAGGGCTCGGCGCCCGCCAGCCCCGCAGGGCTCCACGTCCCTAGCCGGGGACTCGTGACCTGCTACCCCGCGACCCCTGCGCGTCCAGGTGACGGCGGCTGCGGGTGCCCCCAGGGTCCGGCCCCGAAAGCGAGGGGCGGTGCTGGCCCCGCTGCCCCCGGGCACTGGTGGGGTTTGCGGGAGCCCAGGCCGGCGACCCTCCCTGGGCGGGAACCCAACACACTTGAAGGCGGCTGAGGAAGTCCGCCCAGGAGTGGGGCCAGACACCTGCCCCGACGCGCCGCCCGGGGGGCCGCAGCCGCCGCGTTTCCGCGTCCTTCGCAGGGTAGGGGACGGGGGCGGTGACCGCCGCCGAGGACCGCGTCTAGGCCACGCCCTCCGGCCCGCCCACACCTGGAGTTTCTGGGGGCGGGGCGCGGCGGGGAGCCAATGGGGCGGGGAGGGGCGTGACGGAGGCAGCCAATGGGCGAGAGCTGAAGGGAGGGACGCCCGCGCGGATAAGCCAATAGAGGTGCCGGAGGGCGGGGCATGCAGGCCGCGGGCCAATGGGGGCGCGGGGTCGGGGCGCGCCGCGGCGCTGGGGGCGGCAGGTTGCGGCGGCGCCCGAGCGGGTCGCGAGGCTGGCGAGCGCCCAGGTGAGCCGCGCCGGGTCCCGGGGCCTTCCGAGTGCGGGGCTTGCCTCGAGCCGGCCGGGCACCGACTCCAACTGGGGAGCGTTTTCCGCGAGGCCGGGGCGGGGGGCCGAGGGCGAGGGCGTCGCCGCACCTGCGCCCACCCTACGGAGCTGGGACGCCCTGGCTCCCGCCAGGCTGGGGTTGCGGTGCGGACATCGGGGCCCGCGGCGGAGACCGGGACCTTCGGAGCGAACGGAGCGATTGGGCGGCGGGGCTCCCTGGGTTGGCGGGGGCTGCTCAGACCCGGAGTCCGCTGGATGCGCGGGGTCGAGGTCTGGATCGCGACCCCGAGCGCCGCTGCGGCCTGAGCGGGTCCGGGTGGGGCGTTCCCGCGGCGGCGGCCTCAGTGCCCTCCGAGCCAGGTGAGGCGGACAGGAAATCCTGGATCTGGTTAATGATTCGCCTTGTTCCGGGAGTGCGGGCGTGGCAAGAGGAGGCTGGTGAGGTGGGGAGCCTGCTTGCTCCGGAGGGCCGCCCCAGGAATGTGTGGCCGGCGGGTGGGGCCGGCACGGGAGGGTGGGGCCAGTGCGGAGGGGCCGCAGCCGTAGCCGTTTCTAGGGCAGGCCAGGAGGAGGAGGAGGAGGAGGAGGAGGAGGAGGAGGACCAGGCTGCGGTAGAAGTAGGCAGGTCCTGACCCTGTGGCCTGTGCCTTCCCCACAAAACAGGGATGCTCTTGGGGCTGACTGCCATGGAGCTGAAGGTATGGGTGGACGGCGTCCAGCGTGTGGTCTGTGGGGTCTCCGAGCAGACCACCTGCCAGGAAGTGGTCATCGCACTAGCCCAAGCAATAGGTGAGTGCTCTGGGGGTGAGGCTGCCCGGCAGGTAGAGCTGAACTGGGGCCTGATGGTCTAGCCCTGTGTTTCACCCAAGGAGGTGGGGCTGGTTGTCCTTCCCAATTCCTCAAGCCAGGTAGACAAAGTGGGGGGCACAAAGGCTGACCTTCTCCCTCCCCCCCAGGTCAGACCGGCCGGTTTGTGCTTGTGCAGCGGCTTAGAGAGAAGGAGCGGCAGCTGCTGCCAGAGGAGTGTCCAGTGGGCGCCCAGGCCACCTGTGGACAGTTTGCCAGCGATGTCCAGTTTGTCCTGAGGCGCACGGGGCCCAGCCTGGCTGGGAGGCCCTCTTCAGACAGCTGCCCACCCCCAGAACGCTGCCCAATTCGTGCCAGCCTCCCTGCAAAGCCACGGGTAACGCTGAGCTGTGAGCCCTGCAAAGCACTGACCCTCGGGCCAGCCCCCAGCCTCTCACCTCCTGGGCCTGCAGCTCCCATGACACCCTCACCAGGCTGCTGCACAGACCTGTGGAGCCTGGAGCTCAGGGTACAGAGAAATGCTGAGGAGCTGGGCCACGAGGCCTTCTGGGAGCAGGAGCTGCGTCGGGAGCAAGCCCGGGAGCGGGAGGGACAGGCACGCCTGCAGGCGCTAAGCGCAGCCACTGCTGAGCACGCCGCCCGGCTACAGGCCCTGGACGCCCAGGCCCGAGCCCTGGAGGCTGAGCTGCAGCTGGCAGCGGAGGCCCCTGGACCCCCTTCTCCCATGGCATCTGCCACTGAGCGCCTGCGCCAGGACCTGGCTGTTCAGGAGCGGCAGAGTGCGGAGGTGCAGGGCAGCCTGGCCCTGGTGAGCCGGGCCCTGGAGGCTGCAGAGCGAGCGCTGCAGGTGAGCCCCGGGACCTGCTTCCCGTCACTTCCCCTCCCCTGATACGAGCAGGTTTGGGGGTCACAGGGTCCGGCTAAGGAGAGCCCTCCCTCCGGGTCACAAGGGCCATGGAGCCCCATGGCTATGCCTTCTGAGGGTCCTGTGTGCCCCCAGGCCCAGGCTCAGGAGCTGGAGGAGCTGAACCGGGAGCTCCGTCAGTGCAATCTGCAGCAGTTCATCCAGCAGACCGGCGCTGCGCTGCCGCCGCCCCCACAGCCTGACAGGGGCCCTCCTAACACACAGGTCGGCGTGGTTCTGGGGGAGGCTGGGAGGTGAGGACCTGGCCCAGCCCCACTCCAAACTGACTTCCCTCCCCACAGGGCCCTCTGTCTCCAGCCAGAGAGGAGTCCCTCCTGGGACCCCCCCTGAGCCCCATGCTGGTGCCTACCCTAGGCCCTGAGGGTATGTCTGTGTTCCACCTACCCCTGGGGCCCAGGGCCCTCCTGTGGCCGCAGCCTCCTCAGCCTGTGTTCTCCTGCAGTGGCTTCCATGAAGCAGAACTCCTGGAGGTAGCAGCAGCTCCTGCCCCAGAGTGGTGTCCTCTAGCAGCCCAGCCCCAGGCTCTGTGACAGACCAGTGAGGGCGGTGAGACCAACCTGCCTGGACTGCAGAAGGAGGTCGGCGGTCACAGAGGGCTCCTGCACCACACAGTGGGAAGCTCTGGGCTCGGCATCAGGAGCAGGGGGTACAGGGGAGGACTGCCCAAGTCCTTGCTGGGTCTGCCAGACACCCTGGAGAAGCATGAGGTGTAGCCAGCTCGAACTTGCAGGCCCCAGAGGCCACAACTGTCTGCTGGGGACAGGAGATACGTTGCCAATGCTCAGGCTGTGGGCATGTGCCTGCCTGCGGGAGGCTCCTTCACAGTGTGTAGAGCATGTGGGAGAGCATGTGTGTACCACCTCCCGACCCCAACGCTAAAACCTCAATAAACTGCCCACAGTGGCTTGAGTGTGTGCTAAGGCTGCACTGGGCCAGGTCTGTGAGATCTTGAGCGTGAGCCTCCATGGGGTGCCCCTGAGCAGCACCCCAAGACACCTGGGGCTGGCCACAGCTAGAGCATCTTTGAATGGGGTCCTTCAGGGACCAGTGCTCAGTAGGGCCCAGCCCTGGAGCTTCCTGGGCTCCACATTCCATGTGCTCGGCCCTGCCTACCCACAGGGTCTCTCCTGTTGAGGGCCCCAGCCTGGCGGGCCTGCTGGCTGAGCCTGGCCTGACTATTCCGGGCTTGTCTGAACCCCCTCCCACCTGACTCCTTGTTGTGTGACCTGTGCCCCACCAGCAGCAGGAACTGAGGATGCTGGGATGAGCTAGACCCGCCTGTCAGGTTTACTGAGAACTTGTGGGGGCGGGTCCCAGATTCCTAGGTCAGCCAGGCCCAGGCAGCTTCACCACCCCAGGGAAGGCATGGGTACCAGTGGGCAGGGGCTGCCCCCTCCTCCCTAGGTGGATGTGAAATATCTGCTATGAGCCTGCAGCTTTGAAATGGGGGCAGAGGCCAGGTGCTGTGGCTCACACCTGTACTCCCAGCACTTTAGGAGGCTGAGACGGATGCATCGCTTGAGGTCAGGAGTTCAAGACCAGCCTGGCTAACGTGGTGAAACTGTCTCTACAAAAAAATACAAGGCCCAGCATGGTGGCTCATGCCTGTAATCCCAGCACTTTGGGAGGCCAAGGCAGGCAGATCACCGGAGGTCAGAGTTGGAGACCAGTCTGGCCAACACAATGAAAACCCATCTCTACTAAAAATACAAGAACTTAGCCAGGCATGGTCCTGTGCACCTGTAGTCCCAGCTACTCGGGAAGCTGAGGCAGCAGAATCGCTTGAACCTGGAAGATTGAGATTGCAGTGAGCCAAGACTGAGCCACTGCACTCCAGCCTGGGTGACAGAGTGAGACTGTCTCAAAAAAAAACAAAACAAAAAAATTGGGGCAGTGTCCACATTCCATCCCAGCCCCTGCCTGGGCCCTTAGGCTGCCTGTTGCTTCACTTGGTCCTCAGGGTGAACCATACACTCCCAGCTCCAAGGACCATGGTTGGGGTCGGAGAAGAGGTTTTTTGTGGTGAGCAGAATGTGGGGGACCCCTACACCTGGGTAGAGCCATGGCTGTTATTGGAGGAGTCAGGGGCGTCCAGTCCTTTGGCTTCCCTAGACCACATTGGAAGAATTGTTTTGGGCCACACGTAGAATACATTAACGATAGCTGATGAGCCATAGAAAACAAAACAAAAAAAATCATGGCCAGGCACAGTGCCTCCTGCCTGTATTCTCAGCACTTTGGGAGGCTGAGGCAGGTGAATCACGAGGTCAAGAGTTCGAGACCAGCCTGGCCAATATAGTGAAACCCGTCTCTACTAAAAAATACAAAAATTAGCTGGGTGTGGTGGTGCGTGCCTGTAATGCCAGCTACTGGGGAGGCTGAGCCAGAAGAATTGCTGGAACCCGGGAGACAAAGGTTGCAGTGAGCCGAGATCATGCCACTGCACTCCAGCCTGGGTGAGTGAGAAACTCCCGTCTCAACAAAAGAAAAGAAAATTTACAGATTTGTGTTGGGCTGCATTCAGAGCCATCTCACGGGCAACAGTTGGACAGGCTTGCCCTAGATCATGGGGTCTTTGTGCTTTGAGGGTGGAGGAGTTTGGGATGGACTCAGCTTTCTCTTGGGTGGCCCTGCATCTGGTGCCACCCCCTGGCCCTGGAGCAGAGGAACAGAACGTGGAAGTCCCGAACTTGAGCAAGGAAGCCATCCATAGGGCCCCCCAAAGGCCAGGGCCACCAGCTCCCTGCTGCGTAGAGGGGACTTGGCTTGGCTATTTCCTGCCTCAGTCAGGGAACCATATGTGGTGAGGCCAGGCAGCAGAGGTGGCCCCTGGCGCCAGTGTCAGCAAGCCGGAACCCCCACCTGACCTCTCTCCAGTCTGCACTCTGGCCTCAGCCTGCTGCCTGGCTCATAGCTGCCCATCCCTGGGAGGTCCTCAGGGGTGTGGACCTGCCTAACCCGTGGCCCCAGACAGGGCTAAGCCCAGGGTCACATGGTGGGGAGCCTGGAATGCAGAGGCCAAGTGGGTTGTGCCTGGGCAGCTGGCCTGGGGCCCGAGGGCCGACTCCTCCATCCACAGCCCCCACCCACACTCCAAAGGGCAGTTGTACCTGTGACCAGCCCTCTGACCCATCATGGGGTTAGGGTTAGGGAAGCACACAGGCCAGCAGGGGGCAGTGCCAGGTGTCATCCAGAGCCCACCCCCATGTCCTCCTGGGGTCATGAGCTCTGCCCCACCCACCCCAGCCCCTCAATAGGAAACAGGCATGAGGCTGGCAGAGCACACGCTGTGCTGTTCCTGTGTCTGTTTTCAAGGAACACCTGTTCTTCTGAAGCCACCGCCTGGGTGCCTGTGCCTGGTCTGCTGCTGCTAGCTCTGATGAAGCTAACCAGCCTTCTTCCCCACCAAGAGGGTGTCCCGGCACCTGCTGGGTTCTGGTGGGGTGGGGATGGTGTGGAGACTTCCTTCCCACCGGCTGTTTCATTTTTCATTTTTTTGAGACAGAATCTCTGTCATCACCCAGGCTGCAGTGCAATGGCACAATCTCATCTCACTGCAACCTCCACCTCCCGGGTTCAAACAATTCTCCTGCCTCAGCCTTCCAAGTAGCTGGGACTACAGGCGCACACCAGCACGCCCGGCTAATTTTTGTGATTTTAATAGAGACTGGGTTTCGTCATGTTGCCCAGCTTGGTCTCGAACTCCTGATCTCAAGTGATCCACCCGCCTCATCCTCCCGAAGTGTTGGGATGCCGGGTGTGAGCCACTGAGCCAGGCCTCTCACAGCTGTTTCAGGTGAACAGAGTCCCATGGTCTGAAAAGTGGCCAGAGTGTTTCAGATCAGTAAGCAAACCTTTGAGTGACCGAAAAGTTTACTTTTGAGTTTTAAACTGCACTTTGAAAACTATATTGTGTGCTGTGCTAGCTAGCGTGTGGAAAGGCTGGGCTCCCTAAAAATATCCAGTTCCACCTCAGGGCAGGCCCAAGCCAAGCCAACCCCCAGGCGACGCAGGGTGGCATCCCACCTGGTGTAATAAGGGCAGAGGCAGAGCCAGGCCTAATTGGGTGACTGTGCTGGGGCCCTACTGGCCCAGACCTCCACCTGACCCCAGCACAGAAGTGCTCTGTAGAGCTGGCCGATTCGCTGAGGGTGCCTCACAGAAAGTCCCTATCCAGCAGGAAGTCAGCTCTGCAGGTTCCACCCCAAGGCCACATAGAGCCTTCCCCACCAGCAGATTCTGCCAAGCCTCAGTCCACAGTGGTGACAGGCAGCCCCATCAGGACAGGGTGCTTCCAAAGGCGTCCACTAAATCTGCCTCTCCCTCTCCAGCGAGCTGGGTGCAGCCCTCAACCCCTGAAGACATGGGGGAGGGGACAGGGCCTGTAGGCTCAGGACACACCCTGGCCCTGATTTGCAGTGGTCTTGAGAAGGCAAGCCCAGCAGACAGGCAGCTGGAGAGGCACGTCCGGGCCCCAGCATAGGTCCACCGCGACGACTCCCGCAGTGGCCTCACTGAAGCGGCAGAAACACAGAAGCGCCAAATCCGTCACTCTCTTCCCGTACGAAGTCCCCAGAGGATGGCTCTGTTGGCTGAAGATAGGACCATAACACCCGTGCCTGCCCAGGGCCACCTTCGACTTGGCTACAGGAACTCCGCAGACCAGCACCCTGGACACACAAGGAAAAGAAAGTTCCCTCCAAGGGGGTATCTGGCCCAGCCTCGGCCCCAGCAAGTCCTCGAATGACTCCGCTACCCCCGACCCGCCGCCCTGCTGGGCAGACAGGCACACCCTGTCCATGGGGCACCCCCTCCCCACGGTGTCCGGCTGCCCTCGCGTCCCCGTGTGGCCGCTCGCCTGCCCGCCAGACCCGGGTCACGGGGCCAGGAGGGTCGCGCTGCCCAGGCACAGATCAGCCGCTGTCACACGCACAGTGGGTCTGGAGCAGCGCAGTGTGCGGTGGGCAGGGGCTGCCCTGCGTCTGGAGGGACGGCCGGGTGGGCGGGCGGAGGAATCGACCCCCCACTCCCGTCCCCTCCAACTTAGTGTCCGAGCCCCGCCGCCCCTGCCCAGCCCGACCCCCGCAACCCCCGCGGGAGGGCGGCCTCGGAGGTGCGCCCCGCCCGCCAACCTGGGATTCCTCGCGCGTCACCTGCGACCCCGGCGAGGGGCGGCCGCCAGCTCTCGGCCCAACTTCGGCCGCGGCCCGGGGCACCTTCGCGCCCCCGGGCCGCCCCGCCCCGGCCGGGTCCCCGCCGCCCAGACCCCGCCCCCAGACCCCGCCCCGTATGCAAATGTATGGCCACACAGCCAATGGCCGGCCGAGCTGGGCCCGCCCTGCCGCAACGCAGCCAGTGGGCGCTAGGGGGGTTCACGGCGCCCCGCCCACCGCCGCGCGGCCCTTCGCGGGCGAGGCCGGCGCGTTCTTTTCTGCACGTCGGCCCGGGGAGGGGCGGCACCTGCCGGGCGGGGCCTGCGGGGCGCCGGCCACGAGGGCGCGGCGGGGCCGGGGCGCGTCCCCAAGCCGGGCGGATGGTACGGCCCGAGGTGGTCCTCCTCCCGCCGCGCGGTGGTACGGCCCGGGCTCGCGGGGCTTCCGGGCTGGGCGTGGGGCGGCGGGGCGGGCCGGGAGCTGCTCCTCTCCCCGCGGCACGGTGGTACGACCTGGCCGCCCCCCCGAACCCGCTGGGCGCCCGGCGCACGTAGCCCGGGTCGTGACCCGGGAAGGGCCTCGTGGGCCGGGACACGGCGTCCTCGGGGGCACGCGCCGCCGCTGGGCGGCCTGGGGTCCCCAAAGGACTCCCGGATCCGTCTGGCTGGCGAAGAGGAGGCTCTGGCTCTGTCGGGTTTGCCTGGCGACGCCCCGGGATGGCCCTGGGGACTGTGGGTCCTTCTTGCGCGCTCTGTCTCCCCGGAAGCCTCGTGAGCCTGGCCGGGGTGCTGCACGGGGCTCGGGGTCCCCGCCGCCCTGGGCGGGTCTTCTGCCGGGACGAGGCGAAAGTAGCCTGTCTGTGCGCTGAAAAGGTGAAAGCAAAGGAACCTTGACGGTTTGACCTTCGTTAGGACGCGCACGGCCAGCTTCGGACGTGGAAGTGTCGGACTCTGGGTGCGGCCCCAGAGTGGCAGCCAGGGGCGATCTGGCCGCCGGCCCCCGTTGGTACTGTCACCCCGGTCTTCGGCCGGGCCGTCTCCCCTTAGCTCCCTGGCCCTAAACTCACCGCCCTGCCCTTTGTTCTCCCCTGGCCCCATGACCTCCCTGCATCGGCATTCGCGCGGGCCTGGGCGGCAGCCTGCCCACTGCCCCAACCCCAGCCCTGGCTGCCAAGTGCTGGGGCCCCAGGGAGGCTCCGACTCAGCCCAGGTCCTCGGGAACTTGAAGGCTGGGGACATAAATTCAGGTGCAGTGTCTGGAGTGGGTCAGATGTGATCAGCAAGACCTCTATCATGTGGGTGGTGAAAGAACCTCTGGGAGTCAGTGGGATCCCTGAGGAGCCCCTCGGCTTCAGCGCAGAATAGAGGCTCTCAGGGCAGTCGGACTGGGGACAGGAAGGGGCAAGAGGATAGAGTGGCTCTGTGTTCGTTATGTCCTGCTGACGTGAACCCACTTCTGCCCCAAGCCCTGCCGATTTCACATGCACCTTTTCTCACCATCTGTAGTGAGTGGGATGGTCCCCCCAAAAGAAGATACATCCGCATCCTAATGCCCAGACCCCCTAAACGTGGCCTTACTGGGAGAAAGTGTCTCTGCAGATGTGGTTAAGGAAGCATCTTGAAGTGAGATCATCCTGGATTACCTGGGTGGGCCCTAACTCCAATGACCAGTGTCCTTATAAAACACAGAAGAGAGAAACACAGGCTGAGTGCGGTGGTTCAAGCCTCTAATCCCAGCACTCTGGGAGGCCGAGGTGGACGGATCACCTGAGGTCAGGAGTTTGAGACCAGCCTGGCCAACATGGTGAAACTCCATCTCTACTAAAAAAAAAAAAAAAAAATCATCCAGGCATGGTGGCGTGTGCTTGTAAGCCCAAATACTTGGGAGGCTAAGGCAGGAGAATCACTTGAACCCGGGAGGTTGGCAGTGAGCTGAGATCGTGCCACTACACTGCAACCTGGGCAATGGAACAAGACTCTGGTTGAAAAAAAAGAAGAAGAAAGACACAGAGGGAGGCCATAGGAAGTCACAGCCAAGGAACACCTGGAGCCCACGAAGCTGGGAGAGGAAGGACCTCCCCAGATCCTTAACAGGGAGTGACCCTGCCAGCCTGGGTCTCTGACCTCTGGCTTCCAGACTGAGAGAATGCATTTCTGTTGTCTGAGGCCCACAGTTTGTGGCCCTGTGGTATGGCAGCCCCAGGACACAGAGACACCTGCCTTCCCCAGAAGGAGATGCCGCCCTGCCTGCCCCTCCCCCAGCTCTGGGAGTTTTGACTCCTTTGTTCTCACTCCACCCACCTCCTTCAGCTACCCTTGCCCCCCCCACCCCCGCCTCCCCCAGGCATCCAACTGGCTCTGGGGCTCCCTGCTGCGCAGGGTGGGATGGGTTTCAGCACGGGCAATGACTGGGTTCAGTGACCACTGTGTGTGTGTGTGGGGGGGGGGCGGGCTGGGCCCTCTGGGAGAAGCTGGCCTGGGCTGGACAGAAGCAAGGGAGCTCCCAGCCCAGCTCCCCCACAACTCCCGTGCAGCACACATGTCGCACTTGTGTCTGCAGGAGCAGCACATGGCAGCATCAGCCAGGAATGCAGCCGGAGCCTCTGAGTGCAGGTCTGTGTGAGGCTGTGTGGGCAGGATGCACGTGTGCACCCTGGCACTGGCAGGTGACCGGAGTGGCCTGTCTGTGTGCAGGGGAGGTGATGGTACTGACAAGCCTGAAAGCTGCCTGGCATAGCTGGGTGGGTTGTGCACCGACCAAGGGTGCTCACCGAGGACATGGTCTTCACGTTTCCCTGCGGATGTGTGCGTTTATTTTATTTTTTTTAGAGATGAGGGTTTCACCTTGTTGGGCAGTCTGGTCTTGAACTCCTGGTTTCAGGTGATCCACCCACCCTGGCCTCCCAAAGTGCTGGGATTACTACAGGCGTGAGCCACTGCACCTGGCCATGTGTGTTTATTTTAAAATTTTATGTATTTATTTCTTTTGGACGCGGAGTCTCTGTCGCCCAGGCTGGAATGCAGCAGAGCAATCTTGGCTCACTGCAACCTCCCCCTCCTGGGTCTTGGTTCAAGCAATTCTCCTGCCTCAGCCTCCGGAGTAGCTGGGATTACAGGCACTTGCCACCGCGCCCAACTAATTTTTGTATTTTTTCCTAGAGAAGGGGTTTCACCATATTCGCCAGGCTGGTCTTGAACTCCTGACCTTGTGATCCACCTGCCTCAGACTCCCAAAGTGCTGGGATTACAGGCATGAGCCACCACACCCGCTGCGTGTGTTTATTATTTAATTTGCATGCGTTTATTTTTTAAATTTCATTTTATTATCTTTTTTTGTCTTTGAGATGGAGTCTCGCTCTGCTGCCCAGGCCGGAGCATGATCTCGGCTCACTGCAACCTCTGCCTCCCTGGTTCAAGTGATTCTTCTGCTTCAGCCTCCCAAGTAGCTGGGACAACAGTCGCGTGCCACCACACCTGGCTAATTTTTGGTAATTTTAGTAGAGATGGGGTTTCACCGTGTTGGCCAGGATGGTCTCAATCTCCTGACCTTGTGATCTGCCCACCTCGGCCTCCCAAAGTGCTGGGATTACAGGTGTGAGCCACCACCCAGCCTTTATCATCATTCTTTTTTTTTTTTTTTTTTTGAGATGGAGTTTCTCTCGTTACCCAGGCTGGAGTGCAATGGCACGATCTCGGCTCACCGCAACCTCCGCCTCCTGGGTTCAAGCAATTCTCCTGCCTCAGCCTCTGAGTAGCTGGGACTACAGGCGTGCACCACCATGCCCAGCTAATTTTTGTATTTTTCTTTTAGATACAGTATCACTTTGTCACCCAGGCTGGAGTGTACTGGCACAGTCTTGGCTCACTGTAACCTCTGCCTCCCGGTTCAAGGGATTCTCCTGCCTCAGCCTCCCAAGTAGCTGGGATTGCAGGCACCAGCCACCACACCTGCTCATTTTATATTTTTAGTTAGGGTTTCACTATGTTGGCCAAGTTGGTCTCAAACTCCTGACCTCAGGTGATCCTCCTGCCTCGGCCTCCAAAAGTGCTGGGATTACAGGTGTGAGCCACTGCGTCTGGCTTATTTTTGAGACAGGGTCTGTCACCCAGGCTGCAGTGCAGTGGTGTCATCACGGTTCACTGCAGCCTCAACCTCCCCTGGGCTCAAGCAATCCTCCCATCTCAGCCTCCTGAGTAGCTGGGACTACGGGTGTGCACTATCATGTCAGCCTAATTTTTTTCCAATTTCTTGTAGAGAGGAATTCTCACCCCATTGCCCAGGTTGGAACTCCTAGGCTCAAGTGATCCTCCCAAATGCTGTGATAACAGAGTGTGTGCCACCGTGCCTGGCCTGGGTGATGTGTTTATTTTGACAATTACCAGCAGCCTGTGTCTGTGGGTGCCCCTTTATCTTAGTGGCCTGAAGGCAGGCATGCGGCACATGCAGAGGGAGGGGAGGTGCCTGGTGCAGGGCAGAGGGAGGTCCCTCAGCCCACCGACCACACGGGACCCCACCTGAGTTGCACCCATCTCACCCTCACAATGAACCTAACAGGTATGATCACCAGCTTTCCTCTTTCACGGCCAAGGACAGGGACGCACACAGAGGTTGAGAAACTGAGACTGAAGCATGTGGGTTCAGGTGGCTGGCCTGGGTGAGCATCGTGAAACCCAGCCCCTCCTGACCCCACGCTTCCGGCCCACCGAGAGTCGATTGCTCCGGAGTCCTCCCTAGTCTCTCCTGCACCATCCACTCCTCCTTCTTCAGGCGTGTTTTCAGAGCCCAGCAGTGCTTCTCCCATTGCAAACAGAAAACAACACCCCTTTCTTGCCCTCCTCCTCCTCAGTTACCTCCACCTTTCTCTTCCCCTTTGCATTAAATCGACTTGAAAGACAAGTTGGGTGTTCACAGCCCCTGCACACACTCTGCTCACTTGAAACTCCAGCCCCTGGACCCAGCGCTGCCGTCCCACGGTGAGCTGACCCACCCTGCTGCACCCAGGCTCCCTCCCGCATGATGTGTGTGCGCGCCCTCCCAGGCCTCCAGAAGCCCCTCTCGTGGCTTTTCCTCCAGCCCCCACCCCTAGCACCGCTGTGGTCCTTCCTGGACTCCTTTGCAGATTCCAAACCTCTTCAGGTTGGAGTCCCAGGGTTCAGGCACTGGTCCCCAGCCACCCCCCACATGCGATTCCCACATTTTCATCTTCATCCATCGCAGCCTCTACCCACTCCATCTCTGGCACCTCCCATTCCCCCGGGGGGCACTAAAGGGGCACCCGCGGACACACACGCTGAGGCTCCTGGGAAGGAGGACCGCCAGCCTGTGGTCAGCCTGGGGCCCCCGACCTCCCTCTGCCGCTGCACCTCCGGGGTTGCTGATGGTTGTTATAATAAACACAGGCACCCACGATGGACGTGACGGAAGCATCCTTGGCGGTGCACAACCTCCCCAGCCGCGCCAGCCCGCCTCAGGCCTCCCCCGTCTTCCCCATCTCTCCGGCGTCAGTTCCCAAGCTCTTGCTTCGCCGCCTCATTCCTCCAAGTCCTCGGCAAACCCTGGCAGCTCCGCCTTCAGCATCTGCCCGGAGCGCGCACATCCCACACCCGCGCGGACCCACCCGGGCCCCCGCACCGGGACCCCGCGGGCCGCTCCGGACGCCTCGCCAGCGCTCCCCGCAGCGGCCAGGGGATCCCGCAAGCCCGTGCCTGCTCGGGACCCCCGGAGCCTCCCCGGGTGCTCTGCACCCATGCGGTCCCGCGTCCCGGGGCCACCCGGCGCCAGATCCACCCGGGACTGCCCGGCACGGCCGCGTCCGGCCGCGTCCTGCCGAGCCCGCCTAGTCCGCCAGCGCGCACGTTTCGCTGCTCCTGCTGCGGGACACGCGGACGCGGGCCTTGGCGGGAAGAGCCGGCTTTCGGAGGGCTCCGGCAGGGTCCGGTGAGAGGAGGGCGAGGGTC
>CM052657.1:116702956-116777269 GCA_028533165.1 Leontopithecus rosalia | reverse complement strand
GCCTGGCTGATTTTTGTATTTTTTGTAGAGATGGGGGCTTCACCATATTGGCCAGGCTGGACTCGAACTCCTGACCTTGTGATCCACTTGCTTTAGCCTCTCTCATTTAAAGAGCTTTTCTAACACAGCTGTGATCAAATGAAGCAAGCCCCTTTCGAGAGGCCTTACTCCATAGACAGCAGTGGGGATGCAGATTCCGTCCATTTCAGCAGGAGTTCAGAGCTCTTGATATGTTATCCCATCCACACGAGGACAGGAAGGCACCAAGAATTGCCAATATCACTTTGAAAAGGGAGAGATTGCCTGCTGGATATTGTGATTTATAAAACTACAATGATTGAAATGGAATCGGTCCAGGAATGAAAACCAGGCCTAGGAGTTTGCAGGGGCCCTGAAAGAGACCTGGGCACTCTCAGTGGGAGACAGACAGTACCTATGAGGCAGAGGAGGCTGGGAGCTGCTCACAGCACACACACAATGTGGATGGAATCGAGATCTTGAATTAGAAAGCAAAACACTGAGACTTGGGAAAGAAAGCCCTGGCAGCTCTATGATGAGAAAGGGAAGGGTTTCCTAAGCAGTCCAAGAGTGTCTGCAAGCTGGTGGTCAGCGTGGGGCTCCGCAGCAGGCTCTTGGGAGACCCCGGTCCCACTGCGGGAGATGCCCCGCACGCCCCCTCGAACAGACTCCAGATGTGGGGGTGTCACAGAACCCCGGTCCCACTGTGGGAGATGCTGCTGCATGCCCTTGAGTAGGTGGGAGGACGGTGCCCCAGACTCCAGAGGTTGGAGGTATCACAGAACCCCAGTTCCACTGTGTTGGACACTGTAACACACCCCTTCAGGTGGGGAAGATGGCACCCCAGACTTTAGAGGTGGGGGGGTTACGCGCACAACCTCAAAGGCACATGTATTCCTGGGTGTTTACCCAAGAGAAACAGAAGTGCGCCCACACAGAGATGTGTTTGATGTACACTGCAGGGGAACGGGCGCGGGGGCCGTTTGTGTGGCGGTGCTGTGTCTCCTCAGTGCTAGAGAGGGCAGAATGCTGTGAGCGGGGTCTGTGCTGCAGCTCCAATCCTAAGGGACCCCAGGGAAGATGCACCCACTACACCCCTGCAGCAACGGGAAGCAGCCAGGTGGGAGAGGGAAGGGCCGGAAGACCGGGTGGGGACTGGGCAGGATGTACAGAGCCTGTGGAATTTTTCAGTTAAAGTCAGTGTTTTATTGTGTGTGGTGTATGTCAGTAAAACCAATTTAAGATCTTATGTGGGTCAGAACACTACTGATAAAGCCAAAGAAAATATTGCAGCACATACCTGACTGTTATGTATACTGGGAAAAATTCTAGAAATTTTCTAGTGACTGTCTAACCGTCTCCTGGAAACGTTGGCAAAAGAGTTGAAGAGGCTGACTGCAGAGGGGCCTGTCCACGATGTCGCCCCCACAACTCCCGCCTCCCGTCATTGTTCTTACTTGTCACCGAGATGCTCCCGCTGGTGGAGCTGCCCTTTCCTCCCCCGTCAGGCTCACAGCTTGGCAGGCAGGGCTCAGTTCCCTTCACTGTCGTGTCAGCAGCTGATGCAGGCCTGGCTTACAGAGCGTTTAGCAGACGCTCGGTCATCTTCAGTCAGGGTAAAAGACATTTCTGATCTCCGAGTGGAAGTGATTTATGAGATTCTGATACCATTCTTATTTCTTACAGAATGCCAATTCCTGTCCAGTTGATCGAACTATATTTAAGTGCATTTGTATTCGAGCTCAATTTGGTGGTAAAATCTTAAGGAAGGTGAGTCTGGGTGCTGCACGCTGGGTGAGGAGGCCCTTAAATCCCTTCCCTGTGGGACAGTGCGCTTTCCAAAGGGGCTTGCTCTCCTGAAATGAGTGTTGGTTAAGTGCTTTGTAGAAGTCAGCCTGGTGCTCCTTGCAGCCATGAGCAGGAAGCCTGGCTGGAGCTTGAGTTGTGCCCTGTCTGGGGGTTTCGGGGTCCGGGTTGGGGGTGAGAGGCAGAGATATTGCCAGCTCCTGGGGCTTCCTTTTGACCCTACCCCCGTGCCCTTCACCTCTGGGAGCAGCTCTCTGGCCCATCTGCTCAGAGCCTTTTGTTTTATTTTTGGGACAGTCTCTCGCTCTTTCATCCAGGCTGGAGTGCAGTGAGTGGCACAATCACAGCTTACTACAGCCTCAACTTCCTGGGCTCAAGCAGTCCTCCTGCCTCAGCCTCCTGAGTAGCTGGGTCCACAGGTGGCTAATTTTTGTTTTGTTTTGTTTTGTTTTGTTTTGAGATGGAGTTTCGCTCTTGTGACCCAGACTGGAGTGCAATGGCGCCATCTTGCCTCACCACAACCTCCGCCTCCTGGGTTCAGGCAATTCTCCTGCCTCAGCCTCCTGAGTAGCTGGGATTATAGGCACGTGCCATCGTGCCCAGCTAAGTTTTTGTATTTTTAGTAGAGACGGGGTTTCACCATGTTGACCGGGATGGTCTTGATCTCTTGACCTCGTGATTCACCTGCCTCGGCCTCCCAAAGTGCTGGGATTACAGGCGTGAGCCACCGTGCCCGGCCTTTTTTTTTTTTTAATATGAGATGGAGTTTTGCTCTTTTTGCCCAGCCTGGAGTGCAGTGGTACGATCTCTCAGCACAACCTCCTCCTCCTGGGTTCAAGTGATTCTCCTACCTCAGCCTCCCGAGTGGCTGGGATTACAGGCACCTGCCACCACACCTGGCTAATTTTGTGTCTTTAGTAGAGACGGGGTTTCTCCATGTTGGTCAGGCTGGTCTTGAACTCCTGACCTCAGGTGATCCACCTACCTCAGCCTCCCAGAGTAGTGGGATTACAGGTGTGAGCCCCCACACCGGCTTTTCTTTTTTTTTCCCCGCAGAGACGGATCTTGCTGTTATCAGCAGCCCAGTACCTGCTGCCTCACCCTGCTCCGTTACTCTGCTGCGGGGCTGCAGGGCTCCTGCTCTGCCCGTGCATCATGCTTTGCTTTCTGTTGAGTATTTATTTTCCTCTAAGATCACTACCCTGAAATGGTAGAAAACAAAAATCACTGTGCACCTGCTGTGTGAGACCTTCTGGGCCTGTGGAGCCCACATAGGAATCCAAAGCCCAGGCTGCAGCGTGGTGGCGCCGTCTCAGCTCATGGCAGCCCCAGCTTCCTCAGCCTCCCGGGTGGCTGGACCACAGGAGTCACCACCACGCCTGGCAGAGCTTTGTTTTCTTGAGCTGCGGCAGCCACAGGGGAGAGGGAAGGTCAGGGTGTGGGAGAGGAGGCCGGTCCTCTCGGGGGCTGGAAATGAAGGACGCTTGTCTTTTTCATCTGCTTTTAGGAAAGCGGCATTCTCTACACAGCTGCTGCTGTTGATCAGCGGCATTAGAAAGACCTTTGGGGACATGCCTGAGGCCTTCTGAATACTAGAAAAGGATGGGTGGCGGCTTCTAGATTTAGAAACTAGAGGAAGCCAGGGATGCAAGAGACTGGCTTTTTCCCCCTACAGAACCTCGCTTTGTTACCCAGGATCGAAGCTCACTGCAGTCTAACTCATGGGCTCAGCATCCTCCAGCCTTTGCCTCTTTCTATGCAGTTTTCCCTGGAGCTGGGGCCTCTGGTTGCGCTGTGGCCTCCTGGGCCTGTGCTGTGGCTGTCTGGCTCCCTTTGCTGCCTGGGCAGCTTGAGGCCTCAGGATGTGCTGGCAATTTCAAAAGCATTTCTGGTATGAAAGTAATCTTCATTTACCTGAAATAGCTCCCAATTTAGTATGCAGACCGTGAGCCACCTCCTCTGTAGGAGGGAGACTTAGGTGAACCTTATAGGCAGAAACAGGGTGGGCTGGAGCAGGGGCTCACACCTGTGATCCCAGCACTTTGGGAGGCTGAGGCAGGCAGATCACTTGAGGTCAAGAGTTGACCAGCATAGGGAACATAGCAAAACACCATCTCTATTTTAAAAAAAGAAAAAGGCTGGGTATGGTGGTGCATGCCTATAATCCCAGAACTTTGGGAGGCCAAGATGAGTGGATCACCTGAGGTCAGGAGTTCAAAACCAGCTTGGCCAACATGGCAAAACCCCATCTCTGCTAAAAATACAAAAATTAGTTGGGTGTGGTGGTGGGTACCCGTAATGCCAGCAACTCAGGAGGCTGAGGCAGGAGAATCTCTTGAGCCTGGGAAGTGGGGGTTGCAGTGAGCCGAAATCACGCCACTACACTCCAGCCTGGGCAACAGTAGTGAAACTCCGTCTCAGAAAATAAGAGAAGAAGAAACACAGGGTGGCAACTCTGAGACCCTCGCTTGTGCTGTTGGGGAGGATTCTAGAAGGACTCCACGCCCATCAGCAGGAAGTACGTGCAGGGCTGGAGGAGGGCCTGCGGGCCCCACCTTGCCCTAGAATAAAGGCTTAGATGGCAGCGAGAGAAAAGGAGCCGAAGGCTGCTCATGCCTGAGAGTCACTGAGTCATAGCACTGTTGGGTGCATCCTCCAGGTGGATTTAACCCTCGTGGCAGAGCGGTGCCCCTTGGTGCCAGTTTTCACCAGCATGTTTCTGAGTCTCTGCTGAGTTACAGGACTGTGTGTCTGAGTCTGTCTCCTGCCTTCTCCGTGCACTCTCTCTGTCTACACGGTAGCCCAGCACCTGCTGTCTCGAGCTGTGGGGGCACAGAGCTTCCCGCTCCTTTCCATTCATCAGATTTTGCTTTCTGTTGAATATTTGCCTCTTAGATCACTACCCTGGAATTGTAGAAAACATAAAAATCCCTGCGTGCACATGGAGTGAGAACCTCAGAGCCCACATAGGAATCTGAAGCCGATCCATCTGCTCTGGATTAACTGTGTGTCATGGTGTGAATTGACCACGGGGAGTTCGGGTCCCTCGTGGTGTGTGATTGACAGTTCTGTTCTAGATCCCAGTGGAGAACGCCAAAGCGACTGAGGAAGAGGAGGAGGATCCGACCTTCTGTGAGGTGTGCGGCAGGAGCGACCGTGAGGACCGGCTCTTGCTCTGCGATGGCTGTGATGCAGGGTAAGGACAGCTGGAAGGGTACACGTACCCCGCCGCGTGCTGGGTGGGCCAGGAACAGGAGGCACGCAGAGCCTTCTTCCGCCCTCTGCGAAGTCAGTCCCAGCACCTGGAGCTGAACTCAGCCCCTGCAGCGGTGTGGTTTAGTCCTGCGGACCACAGCTCGGGCCTTCCTGTTACATCCACTCACATCTCCATCTTTTCCCAAAACATTCTGAGGCTGCTCTCAGAAATGTGGGTAAAAGGCCAGGAGCGGTGGCTCAAGCCTGTCATCCCAGCACTTTGGGAGGCCGAGGCGGGTGGATCACCAGGTCAAGAGATCGAGACCATCCTGGTCAAAATGGTGAAACCCCGTCTCTACTAAAGATACAAAAAATTAGCTGGGCGTGGTGGCGCGTGCCTGTAATCCCAGCTACTCAGGAAGCTGAGGCAGGAGAATTGCTTGAACCCAGGAGGCGGAGGTTGTGATGAGCCGAGATCGCGCCATTGCACTCCAGCCTGGGTAACAAGAGCGAAACTCCGTCTCAAAAAAAAAAAAAAAAGAAAGAAAGAAATGGGGGTAAAACCTCAAGACAGAAAAAGAGAACAGTGAGACAGGAGGATGTGGGGCCGGCCAGCCAGAGGCGGGGACGTGTCCTGGGTCCCGGCCTTTCTGTGGGGGAGGAGTGGCTCTGCTGCTGTCCAGTATCTTGGCCGCTTTGTCCCTCACCTTCCACCCTGCTCCTCCTTCCCGCTATGGTGTGCGTCCAGTTAACCTGAACCCGCTGCTCTCCGTGGCACGGCTGGGGATCGCAGGGAGCACCTGCTCTGGCCTCTGTGTGGCCCTGGCTTCCCAGGAGCCCCTTGACATCGTCCCCTCATCCCTGCTTTGTCTCATTGGCTGTAGGTAGACATCCACCTCCCCGTCAGCTTCCTGTGAGGGGCTTTCCCTGTTTGTTTGAATAATTTTTCTGCTGTAAAATTACGGCGAGAGGATTTCGGAAACTTCCCCCTGGGGCATGTGCCCCAGAAGACATTGAAAGAACCAGTGAGGCTGCTAGATCTGGAGCCTTCTCTTGGGCAGAAAGTAGCAGGGTCAGGGTTTGGGCTACGGGACAGCCAGAGCCAGGAGGCCTTGATGCACAGTGGCCGGAGTCACACAGGATGGGTTCCTGGTGAAGGCTTTTGCTGTGGCCAGTGCTGCTAGGCAGCCCAGCTTCTGACTCGGCCTCGACCACAGCCGCCTGTGCCCCCCCCCACCTGTTGCCTCATTCTTACCCACATGCCCAGGCCCTGCTGCACTGACACACCGATGGCACAGGACCCCCAGGCCCTGCTCCACTCGGAAACCTGAGTCACAGGACTCGCTCGCTGGCCTTTTGCAGACACTGCAGGAGCTCCTCTGGAGCCCAGGAGGCAGCCACCATGTTTGTCTTGCTAAGACACCTTTGTCCTCAGTTCGCCCTCCTTGTGGCCTGTGGGAGTTCAGGGGCTTGCAGTGTACTCCACCAGCCCCTCCAGGTCCCACCCCTGCTCGGTCTCGCCCTCTGCTCCCAGCAGCCTGGGTGACGGCCACACCTCTGCTCACATTCGCAAACATCTCGTCTTCCCTCCTTTCTTACAAGCCTTAGCTTAAATCCGCGTGTCATGACGGTTTATTGAATGCTCTGCCTTGACAGATCTTCACTCCTCAGGGTTCCTGCAGTGTCTGCTGCCAGCTGCCCAGCATGTGCAGAGTCTGAAGGGCAGGGCTGCTGCCTCGAGTATCCCAGGGGCCTGGTCAGCATGACTGGGCATGGTGCTTACTGAATATACACAGAACGCTTAAAAAAGGCAGAAGGGTGCTCAGCACTCCATGCCCATGTGAGGCTGGTCCTCTTTCCCTGTGACCATGGCCATGATAGCCAGAGGTCTGGTCCTGGCCGCCACAGGCACCACCCTGGGCACGGCCCTCATCACAGGCCGGACTGTGAGCCTTCTGATGCCTGAAGGGCAGCTGAGGCCAGATGAGGCTCTCAGTTTTCATTCATAAAGCCTTGTTTTCCTGTTAGCTTTTATTTTATTTTTTAATTATTTTTTCTGAGGCAGGCTAGAGTGCAATGGCGCCATCTCAGTGCAGTGTGCCACCACGCCCGGCTGATTTTTGTATTTTTAGTAGAGACAGGGTGTCAGCATAATGGCCAGATGGGTGTGGAACTCCTGGAGTCAAGTGGCCCACTGCCTCAGCCTCCCAAACTGCTGGGATTACAGGCCTGAGCTGCTGCGCCTGGCCTAGTTGTAGTGACTTCTAACAAGGCTTTTTAATTACGTTTACAGCGTAATTAAAATCTTTTATTATCCTAAGTTTTACTTACAAATTCAATATATTGACTTTTTTTTCAACCTATGGTATTGAATTACTTGGCAGATAAAATGACACAAGTATATAAAAACCCCAATGGATCTAAAACATTAAAACTGATAAATTATTCTCATGCCTGTAAACATTTCCATGCTATTAATATTGCAGTCTGCTACATTTTCAGTTGAGTCTGACTTAAAAGTTACACGTTTATAATTACTTAATTACTCACGTAAAAATGGAATCACAGGCCGGACGTGGTGGCTTCGCACCTGTAATCCCAGCACTTTGAAAGGCCGAGGCGGATGGATCATGAGGTCGAGAGATCGCGACCGTCCTGGCCAACGTGGTGAAACCCCGTCTGCACTAAAAATCCAAAAATTAGCTGGGCGTGCTGGCACATGCCTGTAGTCCCAGCTACTCGGGAGGCTGAGATGGGAGAATCGCTTGAGCCCAGGAGGTGGAGGTTGCGGTGAGCCGAGATCGTGCCACTGCACTCCCTGTGCGCCATAGCTGGGCAGATCTTGGCAGCTCTCCTTGTCCACGTGATGGTGTTTAGACTTGCAGCCATTTTCTTCTTCTCAGGGATGAGTGTGGAGGACACAGGCCTGGACTGGCTGTGGATGGATGCCTGCTGGGTGCAGAGGGGCCTCTGCTTGGGCCTCAGGTAGAGCTGCAGCCTCCTCCAGGGCTGCTGGAGCTTGATGGGAGAGGGGGTTGGACCTTTTCAGACTCTGACCTTCTTTGAAAGAACGAACTGTTCAGTTCTTGCCTTTGCCCTCCAGAGAACTTCTGTAAGAGCAGATGTTAAGATGGGATCTAGTTAGGGTTCTTCACAGCTCCTCCCTCCCACCCCGTCCTCGGTGCCGGCCTGGCATCCTCATACCCCCGCCCTGTCTACCCCCCACCCTGTCCTCGGTGCTGGCCTGGTATCCTCATAACCCCTGCCCTGTCTACCCCCCACCCTGTCCTCAGTGCTGGCCTGGCATCCTCATACCCCCCGCCCTGTCCTCGGTGCTGGCCTGGCATCCTCATACCCCCCGCCCTGTCCTCGGTGCTGGCCTGGCATCCTCATACCCCCACCCCGTCCTTGATGCCGCCCCTGGCAGCATGTGCCGTGTTCCGGGGGAGTCTGCTTGTCTTCTTGTGTATCTGTCTCCTGTCTCTCTTCTGTGAGGCCTCAGTGAGGGCCACACCACAAACACCTTCTCGTAGGTGCAGGATTTGTGGAGGAATGGATTTACTCTTGTTTAATCTCATATTTTAGATCCTAGAGCAGTTCAGCACCGTGATTAGTAAGTGTAAGTTCAGTTGACTTCAGGCTCCATTTTCAGCGAAGTGCCAGCTTGGCTCCCTTCCCTTGTTTGTTTTTGCCCTGCTCAGGGCTGTCTGGGGTCTTTGGGATCCTTTCAAGGATCTTGGCACAGACTGCCAAGTCTCGGCTGCTTGAAGGGCATAGATACCTCATCCCAGTGGCAGCACTTCCCACACTACTTTCTTGGAAGGCTTGATAGAACAATTAAAAAGTTGTTCACTTACGGCAAAGAAATCTTTGCCTTCTTCACTAGCCTGCTGTGATGGGTGCCAGGTGAAACCCCGTAAGTGAGGGTGGATGAGGCGAGCCTTTCTGGGAGGGGACCCCAAGCAGCACCTGCCACAGGAGCTCAGCGTGAGCCACCGTCAGCTGCTGGGTGTGGGCTGGGCCCTAGGTGGGTGTCATGGTCAGCTCAGCTGCTGTCAAGATCCACAGGCTGGGCAGCTTGCACCACAGTCTTCCTTTTCTTGGTTTTGGAAGCTGGAGGTCTGAGATAGCAGCAGACTGGCTCCTGGAGAGGCCCCTCTTGCTGACTGACACACGCTGCCTCCCCACTGCTGGCCTTCCCTCTGCTCCTCTCCCAGTGTCTTGCTTCTCTGCAGACACCAATTCCACAACCTCATTCAGCCTCAGCTACCTCCTTAAAGGCTCCATCTGTTCCTGCTGTCGCATTGGGGGTTAGGGCTTCTACTTATGAATGTTGAGGGTACAGGTAAGCCCATCAGAGAAAGCATCGCAGACATGGGTGCAGCTGGAGGCCTGCTTTGAGGTCCCCTTGTTGAGAGGTTTGGGGATGGTGCGAGCAGCATCCGGACACTCTGGCCCCACTCACTCCCATAGGTACCACATGGAATGCTTGGACCCCCCTCTCCAGGAGGTGCCGGTGGACGAGTGGTTCTGCCCAGAATGTGCCACCCCCGGTGTCCTTGCCGCTGGTAAGGACCCTGCTTCCATCCCAAGGCACTCTTAGACCTCTCACTGTCCGCTCTGCCGTCCCGGGGAAGGGCCTCGGGTTGAGGGTCTGCTGTGGCTTGGGGAGGACATCTAGGGCCGTCTGCTGGGGGCTCATCTTCTCGGGGTTGTGTGTGGGGTCCATTGGCTGGGGGCTTCCAGCCCTCAGGGTTAGGAGCACCAGACTTCATGAGAAGCCCTGTGTCCTGTGCACAGGTCAGCCCAAGCTGGGGCTGCTGCATGGCCAGCAGCTGTGGGGGGAGGCGTGTGGTCTCTGCATGTGGCACATCAGCCCTGGTGGTTCTTCCCAGATGCGGGTCCTGTGAGTGAGGAAGAGGTCTCCCTGCTCTTAGCTGATGTGGTGCCCACCACCAGCAGGCTTCGGCCTCGAGCAGGTAGGACCCGGGCGATTGCCAGGACACGGCAGAGTGAGAGAGTGAGAGCTACCGTGAACCGGAACCGGATCTCCACGGCCAGGAATGTCCAGGTGGGTGGCCCAGCCCCGATGCCTGTCCCAGAGCCCCAGCTGCCCTGCGTGGTCTCAGTGGTGTGGGTAGGTGCAGTGTGAGATCTGCCCAGCCCCGGTGGCTGTGTTCATCGGCCTGCTGAGGGGAGCAGGTGAGGGCACCCCAGGGTGAGCCCAGCGGCCCAAGGTGGGGCTGGAACCTGTGTGCTTAGGGGCAGGTGAGGCCTGGCCCGGGGGTTGGGGCTCTGGGAAACCCCCCTTGCTCCCCAGGCCCCATGCTAGCGCCTTCCTCTTGCACTAGAACTGGTGCTCAGCTTCAGGCGCTCCCTGCGGCCTCTGTCCTCACAGCTACCTTTCTCTAAACAGTGGACAAGCAGGAGGGTCTGGGCTCTGGGCGTCTGGTATGTGCCCTTAGCAGGCATAACGTGGAATTTGGAGTGACTGGGAAGGCTGTTCCTGTCCAGTGCTCTGCCCAGCACTGCGATACCCCCACTACAGTGACTGGTGTTCTTTCTGTGCCCTTGGGATTCTGTCTGTTCCCTACCCACCTGCCCTTTTCCTCTTCCCTGCTGCACACCACCCACACACCCGTCCCCCCCACCCACCTGCCCCTTTCTCGTCCCTCCCGCACACCACTTGCACACCTGTGCAGGAGTCCAGCTCTCAGGACTTGCTCTGAGCTCCGCCCCATGCCTTTCTTCCTCCAAGAACTCCACCGTCCTCTGTGTCTGCCTGACCCTGCCCTCCATTCTGGCCCTGAGCTGGCCTCCCAGAGCCCTCCCGGGCCTGCCGACTTGGGCAGTCCTAGCCTTGACCCTGTGGGAGGCTCAGCAGCCTCTGTGGTGGGGAGAGGAAGGCCGGGCGGGTCTGCTGCTGCGGGTGGCCAGTGGGGGTGTCGTGCTTCTCTGGCTGCCATTGTGGGCTGTGTTTTGGGCTTCGTTTGAGGTCTCTGCTGGCCTGGCTGAGGCCACAAGGGCCCCTGATGGCGCCGCCTCTTTGCCTGTAGCACACACCAGGGCCCCTCGAGTCTTCCTTGCTGGACGAGGCCATCGAGGCCGTGGCGACCGGCCTGAGCACCGCCGTGTATCAGCGCCCCCTGACACCGCGCACTCCCGCCCGACGAAAGAGGAGGACAAGTAAGCCTGGTGGGAGGGACTCTCTGCAGCCCCTCAGGGGGCCCAAGCCCGGGGTCCACTCACTGGTTACCTTGCAGCCAAGGCTGTGGGCATTTCTGTTTCTGCTTTCTGCAACTTAATCTTCTCAGCTGAAAAGAAAACATGACACACACAAACCTGCCGAGGCCGGGAGGTGTGGGTCTGACCTGCAAGTCTGCAACCTTGCTGCCTCTGGCATTGTACCAGGGTGATGCCAGCCTTCTGCTCTCTGGAAGGATTGCTTCCTAAGGTTTATGGAGGCAGTCTTGTTATTTTTGCTGTAAGCGTGTGTCAGAATACACCCTTGAAGCCATCTGGGGCTGGGCTTTTCCGTGTGGGTGGAATTGACATCCACAGTTTAGCAGCTTGTCTTGCTTCTGTCCCGCTCAGGTTTCCAGTCCTTTTCTCTGAGTTTTGGTAGTTTTGTCCCAGTGCTGATTAACTTTGATGACTTGGTTAGCAGAGGTCCACTGTGAGGTTACTAATCCTCCCTTGAATTGACAGGCAGCTCCTGGGGAGAGCCATCGAGACTGTAGGTTGTCTGATGCTCCCTGGCTCTGGTGTGCCCCTGTGGATTTGGCCCTCAGAAAGCATTCTCTCTTCCCCCCTGGCAGTGACTGAAGTCACTGTGGACTCATGGGCTCCCATTTTACTCAGGGTTTCTACTCTGTGATTAGAATTGTGATTATTGAAGCATACATACTTTTCTTTTTTTGAGACAGAGTCAGTCTCTCTCTCTCTCTCTCTCTCTCTCTCTCTCTCTCTCTCTCTCTCTCTCTCTCTCTCTCTTTCTCTTTCTCTTTCTCTCTCTCTTTCTCTCTTTCTCCCGGGCTGGAGTGCATTGGTGTGATGTCAGGTCACTGCGACCTCTGCCTCTGGGTTCAAGTCAGCCTCCCAAGTATTTGGGATTACAGGCGTCCGCCACCACACCTGGCTGCTTTTTGAATCTTTAGTAGTGACGGGATTTCACTATGTTGTCCAGGGTGGTCTTAGAACTCCTGACCTCAGGTGATCCACCCACCTCGGCCTCCCATAGTGCTGGGATTTCAGGCATGAGCCACCGTGCCTGGTCTGAAGCATGCATACTTCTTATTAGGTAAATGCACCTACTGTAGCGTGTAGTTCTGGGTCTGACAGATCTAACTTCAGCTGCAGCTAGCACAAGCACAGTTACAGATCACGCTTCCGGCCCCACAGCAGCCCTGCGGGCCTAGGCATCACCGTGTCGTCATGCTGGTCCTGGGGCTCCGGAGGACTCGGCGTCTGTGGGTCCAGTGTGGGGGCTCCCGCTTGCTGCTCCTTTTGCTCAGCGCAGCGTTCTGGGAATCTCCAGTTATCTGTATCTGTGGCTATTACTGAGAAATGATTCATGGTATGAATATACCAGAGTTTGTCCTGTTGATGAGTGTTTGGGTTGTTTTGAGTGTTCAGTATTTTTTTTTTTTTGAGACGGAGTTTCGCTCTTGTTACCCAGGCTGGAGTGCAATGGCGCGATATCGGCTCACCGCAACCTCCGCCTCCTGGGTTCAGGCAATTCTCCTGCCTCAGCCTCCTGAGTAGCTGGGATTACAGGCACGCGCCACCATGCCCAGCTAATTTTTGTACTTTTAGTAGAGACGGGGTTTCACCATGTCGAGCAGGATGGTCTCGATCTCTTGACCTCGTGATCCATCTGCCTCGGCCTCCCAAAGTGCTGGGATGACAGGCGTGAGCCACCGCGCCCGGCCCGAGTGTTCGGGTATCAAGAATAAAGCTGCTATGGCTATCGTAGCACAGTTCCTTTTGTGGGCAGATGTTCTCATTTCTGAGGAGTGGTAATGCATTTATGCAGACGGGTAGAGCAGTTGGCTCATCCGGTAAATGTGCATTTGACTCTAAAGAGAGTTGCCAAACCTCTCTCCAAGCTCACTGCGCTAGTTTCTAATCCATTGGCAACAGGGAAGAGCTCTGGCAATTCCGCATTCTCTCGGTAACACTCAGAACCCCTGGGTTTTATTTTTGCCTACCACTGGGCACGTGGAGTTTCCTCGAGGAGCTGGAAGCCCTTCTGTGAACTCTGCTGGCCCTGCGTCCTGGCGTCCGTGCCCAGGGCCGCTGTGCTTTGTTGTACTCTGGTGATGGGTATTGGCGGTGACACGTGCCTTGTGTGGCCTCTTCTGTGGCTTTGGGTACTCCTCCAGGAAGCACTGGTTCCTTTAAGTGAGAATTGGAATTCAGAGACCAAATTTAGATGGTTGGTCATTCATTGTTTCGAGGTCTGGCTTTGCCTCCTGCACCCTATGGAGTTCAGTTTGTTCACTTTTGTCTTTGCAAGGGACCCTGGGGGTGTTCTGTCACAGGGCTACTGTCAGCAGCAGTGGCTTCCAGTGCACAGGGTTCCCAGCAGCTCACTGACGTGGTCCAGGCTTCGGGGCTGGCGTTGCTCATGTCTGCTTAGATTCTCCGGGAAATGTCTATGAGGAGAAGCTTGCCCTCCCCTAGTGCTCGTGTGGCTGGTGGGGCAGCGGCGTGGACAACCCCTTGCTGCGTCTACCAGTTTTAGCAGTTTGATAAACTCACAGTTTAAATACCTTGGATGTGTTTTCATGATCTGTGCCTCGAAGGTTCATCTCTTATGTCTTCATTGGTGGCTCCCTCCCTGCTCCCTCCCTGGGGTGTGGAGACACAGAAATACAGAAATAGGGTATTTCCTTTTACATTCCACTGTCAGTGCTTGCTGTCATCTAATTTAGTTTTGTTTCATAATTTTTCTCTTTTTTTTTTTTTGAGACAGTCTCATTCTGGAGCTGGAGGTCAATGATGTGATCTTGGCTTACTGCAACCTCCATCTCCTGGGTTCAAGTGATTCTCCAGCCTCAGCCTCCCGAGTAGCTGGGATTACAGGCACCTGCCACCACGCCTGACTAATTTTTGTATTTTCAGTAGAGATGGGGTTTCACCATGTTGGCCAGGCTAGTCTCGAACTCCTGACCTCAAGGGATCTGCCTGCCTCGGCCTCCCAAAGTGCTGGGATTACAGGCGTGAGCCATGGCGCCTGACCTTGTTCCATAATTAGTAAGATATTTAGTGATACACTCGGGGAAGTCAGGCTCTGTTCTTAGATGCTGCTCATTTCCTTTCTCTCCCCCATAGGGACACGTTCTTTTTATTCTTTTTTTTTTGAGACTGGGTCTCACTCTTGCCAAAGCTGGAGTGCAGTGGCATGTTCGCAGCTCATTGCAACCGCTGCCTTCGAGGCTCAAGCAATTCTCATGCCTTAGCCTCCTGAGTAGCCTGTAATCCCAGCACTTTGGGAGGCTGGGGCGGGTGGATTGCTTGAGCCCAGAGACCAGCCTGGCAACATGGCTAAGCCCTAGCTATACAGAAATCAGCTGGGCACGGTGTTGCATGCCTGTAGTCCCAGCTATTGGGGAGGCTGAGGTGGGAGAATAGGTGAGCCCAGGAGTTTGAGGCTGCTGTGAGCTGAGATCATGCCCCTGTACTCCAGCCTGGGTGACAGAGCAAGAGTCTGTCTCAAAAACAAATCGAAGCCAGTGCGTGTGGTCCCTCTGTACTGGCTCCTTGGGCTTCGTCCTCTGAGTTAGACTCACAGGAGTGGGGTGGGAGGAAGGTCCCAGCACAGAGAAGCACAGACTTCAACAACTTCTCTCTAGGAAGACGGAAGAAAGTGCCAGGAAGAAGGAAAACCCCGTCCAGACTATCTGCAAAAAGTAAAGGCTCAGCGACAAGATCGAAGAAACGCCAGCATCGAGTAAAGAAAAGAAAAGGGACGAGGGTGAAGGTGAGAACTGGGCAGCAGGGCCTAAGCCTCCCGCCAGCCTCGGCTCCTGCGTGTGGTTTCCGAGCAGGGCTCATCTGCCTCACTTCGTTTCTGTATGTACTCAGCAATTTGCTGATGGAAATGAACATTTCTGTAGCACAGACTGAAGTGGGGTTGAGGCCAGCTGGTTCCTAAGGCACGTCGAGCCAGGCACACTGAGGGCTGTGTCCCCCAGGAACCTTCCTGTAGCCATCAGCTGGTCAGGGAGCCAGGCGTGAGCCGGCTTGGTGCAAGGCCCTCTGGCAGAAGCCCCCTGGAGCCGAGCAGCTGCGGGTTTCAGGCAGGCCTGCCCAGCCTGGCTCTGAGGAGTGACACGTGTCTGACAGGCCCCCCACTTCTGACCCACCCTCACTGGGCCCTAGGAGTGGCTTTTGGTGTCCTGGGCCCTTTTCATCCAGAATCCCGGAGCAGGTATTTATGAATATGTATGTTTAGTTGTTCCTAATAACTGTCCATGTTTACAGGGTGGAGGGTGATGTGTTGTTCCGTGTGCACGTGCGTGATGCTCGGCTCAGGACTAAGTCCGTCACGTCATCCACTCACAGACGGCACACTTAACATTTTAATATATGAAAACCTGAATTGCAGAAATTGTTCAGGTGTTTGCCCAATCTTCTTGTTTTGTTTTTTGAGACAGGGTATCACTCTGGCCCAGGCTGAAGTGCAGTGGTGCGAACCTGGTTCACTGCAGCCTCCACCTCCCCAGGCTCAGGTGATCCCCCCACCTCAGCTTCCTGAGTAGCTGTGACTACAGGTGTGCTCCACTGCAGCCAGTTAATTTTTGAATTTTTTTTTTCTTTTTTTGAGAATGAGTTTCGCTCGTTACCCAGGCTGGAGTGCAGTGGCGCGATCTCGGCTCACTGCAGCCTCCTCTACCTGGGATTACAGGAACGCGCCACCATGCCCAGCCAATTTTTTTTGTATATTTAGTAGACGGGGTTTCACCATGTTGACCAGGATGGTCTTGATCTCTTGACCTCGTGATCCACCCGCCTCGGCCTCCCAAAGTGCTGGGATTACAGGCATGAGCCACCGCGCCCAGCCTAATTTTTGAATTTTTAGTAGAGATGAGGTTTCACCGTCTTGACCAGGATGGTCCTCAATCTCTTGACCTCATAATCCATTCCCCTCAGCCTCCTAAAGTGCTGGGATTACAGGTGTGAGCACCAAGTCTGCTGCATCTTTATATGAATTTATATTCAAGATCGTTATTCATATCCTACTAAATAAACTTATGTAATACACATTTGTGTAAAACCGCATTTTAGGGGTGTTGTTGGTTGGTTGGTTGAGATGGAGTTTTGCTCTTGTTGCCCAGGCTAGACTGCAATGGCACGATCTTGGCTCACTGCAACCTCCGCCTCCCGGGTTCAAGCAATCCTTTCTTTTCAGATGGAGTGTCGCTCTGTTGCCAGGCTGAAGTGTGGTGGCGCAATCTCGGCTCACTGCAACCTCCACCTCCTGGGTCCAGATCTCAGCCTCCTGAGTAGCTGGGACTACAGGCATCCCACCATCATGCCCAGCTAACGTTTTAGTAGACATGGGATTTCACCATGTTGGCCAGGATGATCTCAATCTCCTGACCTCGTGATCCATTGCCTTGGCCTCCCAAAGTGCTGGGATTACAGGTGTGAGTCACTGCACCCTGCCTCAGGCAATTCTTTTGCCTTAGCCTCCCAAGTATCTGGGATTACAGTCATGCACTGTAACCATGCCTGGCTAATTTTGTATTTTTAGTAGGGATGGGGTTTCTCCATGTTGGCCAGGCCAGTCTTGAACTGGCCTCAAATGATTTGTCTGCCTCAGCCTCCCAGAGTACTGGGATTGCAGGTGTGAGCCAGCGTGCCCTAGTTTCAAGGGGTTTTACTGTCAGTCATCAGTTGAATTTTTTGTTTCCCTCTTTGTGAGTTTTCACTGAATGTCTGCTTGTGAAGTTGGTCCTTGGTGGACCTGTGTGGTGTTGGGTCTGCTTATGGTCATGATGAGTGCGTGCGAAGCCGGTCCGTGGTGGACGAGTGCGGCGTGGGGTCTGCTTGTGGTAATGAGTGTGTGCGAAGTCGGTCCATGGTGGACGAGTGCGGCGTGGGGTCTGCTTGTGGTCATGATGAGTACGTGTGAAGCCGGTCCATGGTGGACGAGTGCGGCGTGGGGTCTGCTTGTGGTCATGATGAGTGTGTACAAAGCTGGTCCGTGGTGGACGAGTGTGGCGTGGGGTCTGCTTGTGGTCATGATGAGTGTGTACGAAGCCGGTCCATGGTGGACGAGTGCGGCGTGGGGTCTGCTTGTGGTCAAGCTGGTCCGTGGTGGGCGTGTGCAGCGTTGGGTCTGCTTGTGGTAATGAGTGTGTGCAAAGCCAGTCCGTGGTGGACGAGTGCGGCGTTGGGTCTGCTTGTGGTAATGAGTGTGTGCAAAGCCAGTCCGTGGTGGACGAGTGCGGCGTGGGGTCTGCTTGTGGTAATGAGTGTGTGCAAAGCCAGTCCGTGGTGGACGAGTGCGGCGTGGGGTCTGCTTGTGGTCATGATGAGCGCGTGCGAAGCTGGTCCGTGGTGGGTATGTGCAGTGTTGGGTCTGCTTGTGGTCACGATGAGTGTGTGGGTCATGATGAGTGTGTGCGAAGCTGGTCCTTGGTAGACGTGTACGGCGTTGGGTCTGCTTGTGGTGATCATGATCGGTGTGTGTGAAGGCCCTTGGCTTTGGCTTAATACTCACCCTCCCTCACGTTTGCTGTTGCTGATGGAGCCTTGACGTGGCATTTGCAGAGCCTTCGTAGATGTCATTTCTGCTTGTCCGTTAATCTTGTTCTTCGTTATTGGATTCAGAGTGAAGTCACCACTCGTTCCCGAATTGCACGGACGCTGGGCCTAGGCAGGCCGTTTCACAGCACCTGCATTCCGTCAGTGTTCAAGCCGGCAGAACCCTCCCTGGGGCTGCTTCGAGCAGACATTGGAGCTGCCTCTCTGTCTCTATTTGGAGACCCCTATGAGCTGGACCCTTTTGACAGGTGACCGAATTGGTGATGGTCCCGCATGGGCACCCAGTCCTCTCCACGGGGGCTGTGGCCACAGGGCTCTGAGGTGCACGTGGAGGCCTTAGGGTTCATGTCTGAGGGTGGCCATTCCTCCCACCGCCACACTCGGTGCAGGTGGGCCGCGTGGAACTTAGGGGTCTGGTGCAGGTCCTGAATCTCGCGTGCCACTGTGGCCAGTGCTCGGCCATCCTCCTCAGTGCTGTCTCCCTGGGCTGGGGTTCTGGGAGCTGGAAGTCACCTGTTCCCTTTGGCCTATGTCCTTCCCTCTAGCAGTGAAGAGCTTTCTGCAAACCCTCTTTCCCCGCTGAGTGCCAAGAGACGGGCGCTGTCCCGGTCAGCCCTGCAGTCCCACCAGCCTGTGGCCAGGCCTGTCTCCGTGGGGCTTTCCAGGTGTGTGAGGGCAGAGGCTTCTGGGGAAGTGGGGGTGGCAGTGGGGCAGCAGCTGGGGGCTTCAGGGTGTGGCCATGACCACTCCGTGGTCCTGGGTGGCCTCAGAACCTGCCCTCAGCCATCACGCTCATCAGGGAGCTCTGGCCTAAGGCAGTGCTCAGCCCATCCTGCATGGAGGCCACGGCCTGCCCGAGAGCATGGACTAGAGTTGTTGCAGCTCCACGAGGTGGCCCCTCTGCCCCAACCCTGGCCTGAGAGCCACCAGCACAGGGAGCACACCTCACGCAGGAGCAGGGCCTGGTGAGTAAGGCTGTCATCAGAACTGGCTCTTGGCCACTTTTGTGTTGGCACAAGAAAAAAATTAACCCAAACCAACGAAACAGGTAAAGATGCTTGCCTGTCCCTCCTGCCTGATGGTGGAGTGTGGCCAAGGCATTGAAGGTGACTCTCCCAGAAATACCTGGTTTTGGTTTTCCTGGAGCCAGGGCTGGAGGTGGGGCTTCCTCCTTCCCTCTGGGAGGTCTGTTGGGGCACCTCTTCTCAAAACAGCATCTGGAGCAGGACTGTCGGGGAGGCACAGGCCCCATCCAGCCCCACTCTCCCTGACTCCTGCCTGCTGCAGGGCTCTGCCTGGGTACCAGCCCATGGGCTGTGATAGGCAGTGATGGCAGGGCCTTGGGTCTGTGCCCACAGGAGGCGTCTCCCTGCGGCAGTGCCGGAGCCAGACGTGGAGGAGGAGCCAGTGTCCGACCTGCTGGGCAGCATCCTGTCGGGCCAGAGTCTCTTGATGCTGGGCAGCAGTGACATCATCATCCATCGCGATGGCTCCCTCAGTGCCAAGAGGGCAGGTGAGCACCTCCCCCCACACGGCCGCCCACCTGACCCCAGTGCTCGCGCCCCAACACGGCCATGTGCCTCCCCCTGCACAGCTGCCTCCTTCTGGGCTTTTGGTCCTTAGCCTGCTCACAAGGGCTCAGCCCATGTCTCAGTCACAGAAGATGTAACTGAAATGGGGGGACCATTGCTCAGCCATTTTTCTCCATTGATTTCCCTTGAGCACTTTCCCAGTTAGCCCCGAGTTCTTACTGAGCCCCACAGCTGCAGGGTATGGCCCCTAGTACCTGGGTAATACCATTTCCTGACAGGGTGCTGCCCGCCCCTGGTGAATATGTCTTAACGGGGTGCCACCCTGCCTCTGGTGAATATCGTGTCCTAACGGGGTGCTGCCCTGCCCCTGGTGAATATCGTGTCCTAACGGCCTTGGGCACTGCACTTTGTCATCCACAGTGTGGCTGTCGAAGCAGCTCTTCCTCCAGGTGTGGAAGGGCGAGGTGTCCACCTCAACAGGCAGATGGAGTTTAAAGCGCACAACCTCACAGAAAACCGGTTGTGATAAAAGTTAAACCACTAGCATTTACGAAGAGCGGGTGGGAAATGATTGCCATTGATTTTTTTGTTTTTTAGCTCCAGTTTCTTTTCAGCGAAACTCAGGTGGTCTGTCCAGAGGGGAAGAAGGAACCAAGGACTGCCTGAAGCCCAGAGCGCTGCCCTCAGGGAGCCCAGCTCAAGGCCCCTCAGGAAGCAGGCCACAAGGCACAGGGCTTAGCTGTCAAGGTATCCCCGCCCGCACGTCGGGGGCGCCTGTGAGGCTGGACTTCTCTGCAACCCCCGGGCAGGGTCAGGTTCGGAACTTGTCAAATGGGAGTGCGCCTGGCGTAAGATACAGTCACAGCCCCCGGTTCAGCGGCACCAACGAGCCCCTTGCTTCCGCTGCGTCTAAGATCTCCAGCAGAGATTCTAACCCCCCATCTCGCAGTGCAGTGCCAGGGCCTCCCCTGAAACCAGCGCCCAGAAGAGTGGACATCTCCGAGCTACCCAGGATACCAAAGATCAGGAGAGACGGCAGTGGCAGCAGACAGGCCGCAGCCCCGGCCCCTGGGCAGAGCATTGAGATCCCCAGCGCGTGTATCAGCCGGCTGACCGGCAGGGAGGGCACCGGGCAGCCAGGGCGAGGTGCACGGGCAGAGAGCGAGGCCAGCAGCAGGGTCCCGCGGGAGCCTGGCACGCACGCAGGCAGCTCCCGGCCTCCAGCCCCCAGCTCCCATGGAAGTTTGGCCCCACTGGGATCCTCAAGAGGGAAAGGCGTTGGGTCAACCTTTGAGAGCTTCCGGATCAATATTCCCGGAAACACGGCTCATTCCAGCCGACTCTCAAGCCCCGGCTTCTGTAACACGTTCCGGCCTGTGGACAACAAGGAGCAGAGGAAGGAGAACCCCTCGCCCCTCTTCTCCATCAAGAAGACAAAGCAGCTGCGGAGCGAGGTCTATGACCCCTCGGACCCCACTGGCTCTGACTCCAGCACCCCCAGCAGCAGTCCCGAGAGGTCCGGCCCCGGCCTCCTGCCCTCCGAGATCACACGAACCATCTCCATCAACAGCCCGAAGGTCCAGACGGTTCAGGCTGTGCGCTGCGTCACCTCCTACACGGTGCAGAGCGTATTCGGGATGGAGCCCGAGCCCCCTCTTGGGCCATCCTCCACCATGTCCAAGCTCCGGGGTGTGGTGGCTGCCAAGGGGGCCTCTGACACGGAGCGAGAGGGGCCAGGCACAGAGGAGCCTATGGAGAGCCAGGGCCTGGCTGCCCGGGTGCGGAGGCTGTCCCCACCAGAGCCCTGGGAAGACAATGATGGGGCATCTTGCAGCACCTTCTTTGGCTCTGAGGAGCGGACAGTGACCTGTGTGACAGTCTTGGAGCCGGAAGCTCCGCCCAGCCCGGATGTGCCACAGGCAGCCACCCACCGAGTCGTGGAGCTCAGGCCCCCTTCCCGGTCCCGCTCCACGTCCAGCTCCCGAAGCAGGAAGAAGGCCAAGAGGAAGAGGGTATCCAGAGAGCACCGGCGGACACGTTCCAGGACACGCTCCGGATCCAGGGACAGGAGCTCGAGGTCAGGGTCACCGTCGGTGGGCGAGGAGCACCTCAGGAGGCAGCGGTCCAAGGCCAAGAGCCGGCGGTCCTCCAGCGACCGCTCCAGCAGCCGAGAGCGAGCCAAGAGGAAGAAAGCCAAGGACAAGAGCCGGGAGCACAGGCGGGGCCCCTGGGGCCGCAGCCGGAGGACATCTCGGTCACGCTCGGGGAGCCCGGGCAGCTCTTCCTACGAGCACTATGAGAGCAGGAAGAAGAAGAAGCGGAGATCAGGGTCCAGACCTCGGGGAAGGGAATGCTCCCCTCTAAGCAGCCTGGAGAGGGTCCGCAGGCACAAGCACCAGCGGGAGCGCAGCCGAGAGCGGCTGGACTGGAAGGAGACTGCAGCGCGGCCCCGAGACCGGAGGAAGCGGAGGTCCCGGTCGCCAAGCTCAGAGCACAGGGTGCGGGAGCACAGGCGACCACGGTCCCGAGAGAAGCGGCCCCGCAGCCGCTCCCGGTCTCCAGAGAGGAAGGAAGCTGTGAGGGAGGCGTCCCCAGCACCCCTTCCACAGGGGGAGCCGGTGCGGGAAGACCTCCCAGCCAGGTCGCCAGCCTTGGTGGAAGCTCATATCTCACCGGAGGTGGCTGTGGCCGACCAGGTCCCCCTGCAGGCTCCCCCTGTCCTGGAGGTGGCAGCCGAGTGCACGCCTGACGACCTGGATTATGGCGACTCCGTGGAGGCGGGACACGTCTTTGACGATTTTTCAAATGAAGCTGTTTTCATACAGCTCGATGACATGAGCTCGCCACCTTCTCCCGAAAGCACGGACTCTTCCCCGGAGCGCGACCTTCCACCGAAGCCTGCGTTGCCCGCAGCCAGCCTGGCCGCCATCCAGAGGGAGGTGTCGCTGATGCACGATGAAGATGCTTCACAGCCCCCACCCCTGGCAGAGGACCCCCAGGAGCTGCATGTGGCTGAGAAGACTGAGGCGCCCAGTTCCCTGGGTGTGGCGCCTATGGGGAAGGAGGATGGCCCCACCGTGAGTCAGCGAGTGCAGGAGGCAGTTTCACAGACCCCTCTGCTGCGGACCAGAGCCCTGGTGAAGCGGGTCACCTGGAACCTGCAGGAGTCGGAGAGCAGCGTCCCCGTCGAGGACAGAGTCCCCCGTGAGTAGGACCCCTGACCCCATTGAGGACCGGGCCCCTAGGGAATCAGGCCCAGGACCCCACTGAGGACAGAGCCCCCAGAGAATAGGGCCCTGGACCCCACTGAGGACAGGCCCCCAGTGAGTAGGGTTAGGACCCCGGCTCCTGTCCAGGACAGGCCCCGCCAGTCAGTAGGTCGTAGGGTCCTGGCCCTCATCCAGGACAGAGCCCTGGTGAGTAGGGTGTAGGGGCCCGGCCCTTGTCCAGAATAGGCCCCTAGTGACTCCGACCTTGTAGAGGACAGGGCCCCTGGGTGAATAGGGCCCTGACCGCCACAAGGGAGCTTCTGAGGCCAGGGAAGAGTGGGATGATGGGGGCGGGGTCTCCCTGCGGGTGGGCTGGAAAGGTCATGGTAGGGGTTCAGTGGCTAGGAGCTGGCACATGTCTCCCCTCCCGTGGCTGCTCTGTGGTCCTTGTTCCTGGTGCTTTTCTGGATTTTTCCAGCTGTGAGAAGCATTCTGGGCATGGGTGGACACACAAAGCACCCACCTCCCTGTCTGTCGGGCTCCCAGGGGCACCACTTCACAGGCCACAGAAGCCCCGAGAAGGAGCCTGGGATGTGGAGGATGTGGCCCCCACAGGGGTCAGGCCGGCGTTCTCCGAGCCGCCCCCTCCTGGTCATGTGATTCCGGAGCCTGGGTTTGCAGACACAGACCCCTCTCAGGTGGGTGCCTGGGCTGGAGGGCTGTGGGCAGTAGCCTGGCACCCATGCCACACACACTACACCAGGCTGGGGCTGAGGCTTCTTGGCTCCTGGGCACAGGGCTGCCAGTTGTAAGGCCCTATGCTCAGTGGGGCATGTCCTTCCCAGGTTTACAGCCCCAGCCTGCCTCCGGCCCTGGCCCAGCCATCAAGCATCCCACCCTGTTCACTGGTCAGCCAGCCTACAGTCCAGTTCATCCTGCAGGGGAGCCTGCCCCTGGTAGGCTGCGGGGCAGCACAGACCCTGGCCCCAGTGCCCACTGCCCTGACCCCAGCCTCAGAGCCAGGCGGTCAAGCCACTGCAGCCAGCAACTCAGAGGAGAAGGCCCCCACTCCTAGGCTAGCTGCAGAGAAAACCAAGAAGGAGGAGGTGAGTCCTGCCCCTTCCCCTTCCCCCGTCTTATTTTGAAACTAAAGTTGTTGGCCGGGCATGGTGACTCAAGCCTGTAATCCCAGCACTTTGAGAGGCTGAGGCGGGCAGATCATCTGCAGTCAGGAGTTAGACCAGCCTAACCAACGTAGAGAAACTCCATGTCTACTAAAAAATAATATAAAAGTTAGCCGAGCGTGGTGGCGGGTACCTGTGATCCCAGCTACTCAGGAGGCTGAGGCAGGAGAATCACTTGCACCCAGGAGGTGGAGGTTGCAGTGAAACGTTTGCACCACTGCACTCTAGCCTTGGTGATAGCATGACTCCGTCTCAAAAAAAAAGGTTGAGGGGCGGAAGCTGGTCCTTGTGCCTCTGAACTGCAAGGGTGTCCAGAACCACAGTTCCTGTGGCCAGAGGGACTCCAGGCCCCTGCCCAGCCATGTCCAGCATGACACACATGCCCCCTCTACTACATGGTGTGACGCGTGTGTCCCCTCTAGTATATGAAGAAGCTGCAGGTGCAGGAGCGCGCGGTGGAGGAGGTGAAGCTGGCCATCAAGCCCTTCTACCAGAAGAGAGAGGTCACCAAGGAGGAGTACAAGGACATCCTGCGCAAGGCTGTGCAGAAGGTGGGCTGTGCATGCATGTCCTGTGGGAGCTCTGGGTCCTGGGCAGATCGGTGCTGTCTCATCGACACGGACTTTCGGGTGAAACCACGTGTGCGGGTCTGAGGTTGGCCAACCAGGTCAGGGGTCTGCATTGCCACATCCTGGCTGCAGGCCTGGGGCTGCCCCGGCAGATGGTTAGGGAAGAGGTGCTTCGGTGCCTGCAAGGCGCACGCAGATATGTTCTAAGATATTTAAAATTACCCAAGGCCGGGCGTGGTGGCTCAGTGCCTGTCCACTCCTGTCTTCCCAGTACTTTGGGAGGCCGAGGTAGACAGATCACATGAGGTCAGGAGTTTGATATAAGTCTGGCCAATATGGTGAAATCCCGTTTCTACTAAAAATTAAAAAAAATTAGCTGGGCGTGGTGGTGCATGCCTGTAATCCCAGCTACTCAGGAGGCCAAGGCAGGAGAATTGCTTAAACCCAGAAGGTAGAGGTTGCAGTGAGCTGAGATGGCACCACTGCACTCCAGCCTGGGTGACAAAGCAAGACTCCATCTCAAAAAAAAAAAAAAGTTGCCCAGCCCACCTTCAGCTTAAAGATAGAACAAGACTCCCAGAGGTGAGCAGGTACCTGGTGGTGGCAGAGCAAGCAGGATGGGGTCTCATGTGAGTGGGGAGGCCTTTGCTGCCATCTGTATTCGTGCCAGCACCCAGGGCCTGCTCCCATGCTGGGCAGGTGAGGTACCCCAGCTGTGGCCCAGAACCTCTGGATGGGAAAGGACGTTGGGTGATTGGCCCTCTCTCTCCAGATCTGCCACAGCAAGAGTGGAGAGATCAACCCTGTGAAGGTGGCCAACCTGGTGAAGGCCTACGTGGACAGGTACCGGCACATGCGCAGGCACAAGAAGGCGGAGTCTGGCGAGGGGCCACCTGCCCAGGGCGCCGAGGGCTGAAGCCGTGCCCCGGGAGCTCTGTTGGGAGTGGCAGAAAACTGGGGGCACCAGCACGCCTGCCCTCGGGTTCCTGCAGTGACATCTGGTCTGTGCCCGTCTTGCTCACAGTTGAAAACTGGACACTTTTGTATGTATATTATAGATACACTGTTTCCATTCTAATTTATCAAAAATGGATTATCTTTAAAGTTTCTTGATTAACTTAGAAGGTAAAGCACTTGGTGACTGGGAGAGGCTCCGGCTGGGGTGGCGGCGTCCGTGATCAATCTCTAGGTGGCCTCCCACCGGCAGCTGCGTGTGTACCTGTCTCTGGGTTAGGAGGTACTTTCTCTCTTCAGCTACGTTGTGCTCCTGTAAATAGTTGCTCTGGTTTGCACTCAGCACAGCTGCCTCCCAGAGGCCAGGGGCAGCACTGGCAGACCTGAGGCCTGGCAATGGGAGTTGGGTGTGGTAGGCGCTGCCCCTACCCTCTGTACAGCTGGCGGGGGCCACCTGCCTCTCAAGGGCCTTGTTCTTTGAGTCAGTTATTGCCTGTAATGTGTGTGGTGAAGACAGAAGTGAGTTGTTGTGCAGGGAAGCTCTTGAGGTCCCTCCCTCCCTCCCTGGGCCCCACCCATGTCCAGCCTGGACCTGATTCCCTGCCAGCCAAGACGCCAGAGCATGTTCTGGGGCTCTTTTTATTAGACTGGGTGGCCACGGCCAGCTCTAGGCAGGCTGCTCCAGCTCCATAAGGAAGCCCTCGATGACATCATAGAGGCTGTTGGCGCTGGACAGGCAGAGGCTGAGGCTGCTGCTGTCCAAGGAAGACACCCCCTCGCGCTGCGTGCCCTCCAGGTACACTCGGCACAGCCAGGGCTCCAGCTGCCAGAGGGCATCAGGCGTCTGTCAGTGGGCCTGGACACATGGCCACCCCTCCCCGAGGCTCTGGTCTCACCTTCACCAGGACCAGGCTCTTCTCCTTGGGTCTCCCGGCTGACAAGTCCTGGCCAAAGCCTAGGTAGATGGTGCAGCGTGGGGAGTTGCAGCGGCGCCGTGCCCGAAATTCCACCAGCTCTGCAGAAGGAGGCTCTGCTGAGTACCTGGAGGCAGGTGCTCCCCAGAACCCCTGGAGATAGCACCCCAGGCAGGGGCCCCACTGACCTTGGAAGAAGACTCTGAAGTCGAAGATGGGGGTGTCAAAGTTGCGAGGCAGCAGACAGGCTGGGGTGGAGGGGCTGGCGGAGCCTGGGGGGCCGCCGACTTCCCAGTATACCTTGCACTTGCCCATGCGCCGGGCCCACAGCTGCGGCCCCCGAAGCTCCAGCTGCAGCCCAGGGGCCACATGCCGCAGCAGCTCCTCCGTGTAGCGCAGCTGCTTCTGGTCCGGAAGCTCAGCAGGGCTGGGGAATGCCACCGGCTGAGGGTCTGTGGCCCAGATGGCTGGGCCCTGGGGGCCGTATAGGAACACACAGCTCGGGCGCTCCACTACCTGCTGCAGGACCATGCGGCCCTTGTAGGTGATGGTCACGTCCAGCACTCCTGGGCCAGGCTCTGCATGGAGACCAAGCTGTGAGCAGTGGGCCTGGGTGGGGACTGGCTGCCCCCTTCCCAGGGTGCACTCACCTCCCACCACAGTGCAGGCACCTGGGGAGCGGGCCAGGTATGGCTCTGCCTGGTGCAGGGGCTCTGGGGCCGTGGCCTCGCCTATATCCAGAAGGAAATCTTGTGCTGGCACCTCATCCCCACCCCCTCCCTGTGCCCCAGGCCCCCCAACCCCTACCCCTCTCACCTCCCTTTAGGGCCGGGGGCTGGGTGCTGGGGCTGGGGGTCGCCTCTGCTGCCCATTTGTACAGCTCCCCAGCAGGGAGCCCTGAGTCTGAAGAGGGAGGAGAGCAGTGGGAACAGGGGTCCCCTCCTGTTCTCCAGCTCCCCACTCCCCCTTCTCAAGCGTCTGTCCAGGGACACTGGCCCCTCCTGTTTTCCCTGGGGCTCCACCCTCCCCTTGGCACTGCTCACACCTCTAGCATGGCCCCCAGTCGGGGAAAGCGCATTCAGTCCCTCTCCAGGAGCCTTGGCTGGGCCTGGATCTGCCCCCCATGACGCTGTCAGCAGATGGCCCCCCAGGCAGCTCTGCCACACTGCCTGAAGCAGGAGGTCCTGTTGGTCCCCGGCTGGGGCAGGGAGGAGACTTGGGGCTTGGAGTTCAGCACCTCCTTGTGCTAGGAATGGCCCTGGGGGCCCAGCCTGCAGGAAAAAGGCAGGCTCAACATTTTGCAGCTCCCTGGCCTGGCGTTAGGAGAGGCAGGCAGAGAGGAGACTACCTGGGAGGGTGGGGCGGCCATGGGGGCCTCTGCCTCCGTCCGGTCCGTGTCTGGGCCTTCTGAGGGAGGATGGGGCAGGGGGCAGGGGTCAGGCCCCGAGACCAGAGTGAGACACAGTCAGAGGCCGGAGCAGCCCCCACCAGCTTCCCGGCTGTGAAGCCTTAGGCCTGTGGCCTGAGGAGGTTCCACCTGTCCTGGAACTGCTGGCAGCCTCTCCCATAACGCCTTCTAAAACTGCAAATCTGACCGGGAATGTCCGCCCTTCCCTACTTGGGATGAATGCCAGCGTCTCACCTCGGCGGCCCAGCTCCTGGCTCAGCGTGTACACCTTGTGGGGGTCCGCGGGGTCCCCTGAGTTGTCCTGCAGCATCACGAAGCGACGCGTGCTGTGCAGGGCGCAGCGGAAGTTGGTTTTCCAGCCGGCGCGCTCCGCAGCCTCGCAGGGCGGCTGGTCACCTCCGCTGCTGCTGGGCGGCCACCTGCCGCGGGCCACGGCCCAGGCCTGAAGAGGGGACAGAGAACGTGGGCCCGGCCCGCGGGGTCCTGGGTGCGCCCTCCCATCCAGGGCGGGGTCCTACCTTGAAGATGCGTGCGTCCGCCTCGCTTAGGTCCTTGCGCCCGAAGTGCTTCCAGGGTACGCGGAAGCGGGTGCGGGCCTCGTCCAGCCACCGCAGCCCCTCGTAGCAGCCGCTGCTGACCTCCCCAAGGAGCCACTCTCCGAACAGGACGCGTGGGGCTGCCCTGTGGGTGCCGGGCCGCGGGGAGTCAGCGGGCAGGGAGGCCCTCCGGGAGGGCGCCTGGAAAGGGTGGGCGGGGCTCTCACCTCTCCGAAGCCAAGGCCATCGCTCCCTCCGCGGGGCTAGACAGCGGTCAGGTGTCACAACGGGAGGGTGACGCTCCGGTCACTGCGGAAGCCAGGCCGCGTGGCCAGGTGTCGCGGGGGTTGGGGTCACAGGTGTGGACCGAGGGCTGGGGGGCTACAGGTGTGACTGCAGGTGTGGCCAGCGCGCACACGTGAAGTAGCAGGTGTAGGACCAGCGTCCAGGCCAGGCGGGTAGGTGCAGGCTGGACCCTGCGGGGATGGGAAAGGCCGCGTCGGGGGCGGACCGGGCTCCTGGGAAAGCGAAACCTAAACGGCGGGCGGCGCTTTCCCACCCTCCCCGGTCCCACCCCCGTCCGGTTCTCCACTCCGCGGAACCCCGCCTCCGAGTCTCTCCCCGCCCGACGCTTGTCCCTCGGGCTCCCCCGGCCCTGGGCTCTCCCCATCGGGGGTCGCGCAGCCCCCGCGGAGGCTGTTGCTCCCGGGTCTGCACCGCGTGGGCCCGGAGTCCCGAGTACCTGGGTGCCAGAGCCGCTGGGACGGGAAGTTTCGTCTCGCGGGGAAGCGGGGGCCGGCGTTTTTATGTGGTAGGGCCGGGCCGGGGGCGGGGCCCGAGAGGCTGCAGGTGCTGCCGAAGAGGTCACGTGGCCAGGCGGGTGTTTCTGGGAAAAGCGCGCCCGCGGCCGGTTCCTGCTTTCGGATGCGGCAAGCGGAGCCCCGCCCCGGGCAGCGCGGAGGAGGGGGCGGCGGAGGCGGGCAGTGGTGGGCTCTGCCTGCCCGCGTGGCTCAGCCCTGCAGGGTCCAGCGACTCCCCTTCTGAGAAGCAGCCCCTACGCGCCTGGGACGGGGGGTGGGGGACACAGTGGGGGAGACAGTGGGATAAGCTGGGGACCCACGAATAAGCTAAACGTGACCCCAGGCAAAAGCAGATCCTTTTTGCGCTTTTAGAAGTGGGTAATGGGTGGGGCGGGCACCGAGTCTCATGCCTGTAATCCCAGCACCTTGGGAGGCCAGGAACACCCAATCACTTGAGGTCGGGAGTTTGAGACCAGCCTGGCCAACACAGGGAAACCCAGTCTCTACTAAAACTACAAAAATCAGCCGGGCGTGGTGGCACGGGCCTGTGGCCCCAACTACTTGGGAATCGCTGGAGCCTAGGAAGTCGGGGCTGCAGTGAGCCCAGATCAAGGTACTGCACTCCAGCCCCAGCAACCGAGCGAGACTAAGTCTCGAAAGGGAAGTGGGTAATGAGGTGGACGTGCCTCGAAAGAAGGGCAGTGTCGCGTTTTTTGAGTTCCTTTTTCAGCAGGGTCCAGCCCCCTCCTCCTCTGAGCGCTCCTGTCTCAGCCTCCCGACAGCCTGGATCACGAGCTAGAGCCTCTCCGTCCAGCTTCTTGTATTTAGTAGAGACTGGTTTTCACCATGTTGGCCAGGATGGTCTCGATCTCCTAACCTCAGGTGATCCGCCCACCTCGGCCTCCCAAAGTGCTGGGATTACTTACAGGCGCAGCCACGGTGCCCGCCCCCGTTTGGGTTCTTAAGATTGTTCTGCCAAGAATATCAGACACTCTCTCAATTAAAACATTTGGAAAGGTATTGGTGGTGTCTTTTCATGAGGGAAAGTGCTGATGACTCACAAGGGACCCATTGATAGTTCTGGGCAAGGGCGCCCAGGCTGGGCTCAGCCTTGAGAGACGTGAGGGGGCATGTGTCTCACCCCCGCCTGCAGTCCCTCCTGCCCGGCCCCACAGACTTGCCCACCCCAGCGCGCCTCAGTCCAGGTCTCTGGAGGGGCGTTTACTGCTGCACCCCAGCCCAAGCACACAGGTTGTAGAAGGGGACTGGGACCCCCTGGCAGGTGTTTGAGACCACCCACATCCAAGCCCATCATCTTATTGGGGGTTTGCGTTGGCTCCTCAGCCTCCCCTATGCAGCCTCTGTGTAGGGTCGGGAGGAGGAGGTGTCCCCCCCCCCCCGCCCGGTGAGGGCGGTGGGGGGTCCCCATCTCAGGCTGTGGTTAGAGCAGGGGAAGAACTTGCCCAGCCAGCTGGCCCCAGCCTGGGGAGGGTGCGGGAACAGCAGGTGGTTTACTGGAAGTGCTGCCACTCGCTTGGGGTGGGGACAGCGTGACTGGACTTGCCACCCCCATCTGCACACCCGGGCTCCAGCACCAAGGACCATGGGGGACGCTAGTGAGTGGGGCACCCCCCCACCCCCACGGACCCCCGTGCCTGCCCCACGCCACCGCCTGGGTTTCGGGAGCCTCGATTTATTCCGCATTGGATCAGGGGTGGGGGGGAGCTGGACCTCCAGTGCCTGGACGGCTAGGGGAGGGGGAAGGGGCCTCGTTAGATGTAGGAAGAGTCATTGCTGGGCATGTTGTGGGGACCCCCGCCCCATCCCCTGTCCTTGCCCTCATCGCCACCGCTGGAGTCGCCTGCGCCATCCACGTCCAGGGTGGGCGCGTTGAGAACGACCACGTCCGCCTCCGCCCCGATGTCCTCACCGAACCACACGGCCTTGTAGCCGCCCTCTGGCCGCCGCTCCTTGGTCAGGATGGACTTCACGGCCACGGGGCTTCCCCCACTGTGGGCCACTGCTGGGGACTCAGGGGCAGAGCCGGGGGGTGAGGGGCCGGGGGGCGAGGGGCCGGGGGTCTCAGGCTCCGTGAGGATCAGCGGTGTCTCTGAGGGCTTGGGGTCGTGCGTGGGGCTGGGGGCAGATGCCCAGTTGGCCTCCTGGTCAGGCTGGAATGCCTGGTTGTCAGAGCCGTGGGGCTCAGGCTCCTATGGGCGGGGAAGGCGGGTGTGAGTGGAGTCCCTGGGTCTCTGGGTCTCTGCAGCCCTGGCCTCTCTATACCCTCAGTCCATGCTGGACCTGGACACCCCTCCACATCTGCCGCTGTGCCCTCCCCTGGCCGGTCTTCCTCTCCCGCCCCATCCTCCTGCCCTGCCCTCTGCCCTGGGCCTCACCGGGGCTTTGCCAGAGCAGCACTTGAGCCGGGGGCCATAGTGCTTGTGGACTAGGATGGCCAGGCCAAGGACAGCCAGCAGCAGCAGTGCACCCAGCACCCCGCCCAGGGTGGCCATGTCCACCGCCGAGAAGTGCTTGTCCTCCGAGGGTCGGCCACCCGGCATTCCTGCCAAAAACACCATCACCCCCACTGTTGAGTGCCCGGGGTCAACCTGTGCCAGGCTCGGGAGGCCTGGAAACCACCCAGGCCTAGGCTGTCTCCCAAAGCTCAGGCTCTGCTGACCCTTGCTGGAGGGGGGCTTCGAGTCCCAGTGAGACCCTGAGGGCCCCGGGGAGGCCAGGCTGCTCACGGGAGGCACAGGGGCTGGCAGGGAGAGTGGCACCCTTGGTAATCATGGGTATGGCTGGATGGCAGGTCTGGCCTCTGCCCTGCACACATCACAGCTCACCGCACTGGAGGCCTCGGGCCTGTGTGGGTGTCTGTCAGTCCTGTACAGACCCCTCTTTGGGATTGTATGGTCAGGCCAGGCCAGCCTGGGGCAGCCCTGTCCTACAGTGTGTCTCGGACCACCCAGTGTCCTGAGTCAGGGAGGGAAGGGCGACTCCTTGGCAAACAGAGTGGGTGTTACCTGAGGACGCGGTGCTCCTGCTGACCCCGGAGGTCATCGGCTGAGAGGTTCCCGGCTCTGGGGTCTGTGCTGTGCCCCCACCGGGAGTGGCCGGTTGGTGGGAGGTGCTGGTTCCCACACCCGGGGGCATCGGCTGATTGGTTCCTGGGTCTGGGGTCTGTGCTGTGCCCCCACCGGGAGTGGCTGGTTGGTGGGAGGTGCTGGTTGCTGCACCTGGGGGTCTCCCGGGTGTGGGTGAAGTTGGTGGCCTCAGAGTTGTGCCAGAGGGTGGGTGAGGGCCTGTGCCTCCCCCAGAGCTGGTCGTGGAGGGCCCCTGGGAGGGCCCAGGGGGTCTGGGGGCCTTGGAAGTGGTGCTGCTCCAGGGCCCAGTTGTTCCTCCGGCCTCTGGGGATGGGGGTACATCTGGGGGCCAGGAAGAGTGTTTGGGCTTGCCTCTGCCCGCCCCTTGCACCTCTGCCTCGGGGAAGGGAAGGACTTATCTGGAGAACCCTGGGCTCACCTGTGGGGGGGGGCTCCTGCTCAGAAACTTGGATCTCGATGACTGTGGTCGCAGTGCCCAAGCTCACCGTGTTGTTGGCCTCAACCTGGGGCAGGAAGGGGCGTGTCCTTCCTGGGTTCCTCTTTAAGCCCCACACCCTCAGAGACATCCACCTGCCCTGCTGTTCACCTCTGCGTAGAAGGTCCCCGCCTGTGGCAGTGTGATGGCGGTCAGCACAAGCTCTCCCTCCATCCGGAAGTGAGAGTGGTTGGTGATTCGATACGTGATGGCCGAGTTGAGGTCCTGGAGAGGGTCTCACTGAGTTCCCGGCCAGGCTGCCTCCCACATGCAGCTCTGACCCGCCCACAGCATGGAGGCCAGGTGGGCCCAGGGACCCCGGCAACAGGAAGGCAGCCGGACGGGGCAGCAGGCATCAGCCTTGGTGTGCTGCCTACCGGGAACTCCGGGTCTTGAGCCTGGATCCTCAGAGGCTGAGAGGGGGCAGCTGCATCCTCGACCACAACACCTGCTCCAGAGCCAAGCGCCACGGTGCCACGGTACAGGCTCTGCGGGAAGCGGGGTGGACTTCCGGCTGCAGACACAGCCCTCACGGTGACCTGGGTCACTGAGTAGCGGGTGAGGTCAGCCTGCTGGCCCTGGAGGTGGGGAGGCAGGACTGGTGGGGCTGAAGGTAGAGCTGCAGCCTGGGGCTCAGGAAGGCAGGTGCATATTGGAGGGACCCTGCCCTGCCCCCTGTGGAGGTGCCCACCTCACCTTCACCAGGAGAAGGAAGGTCATGGGGCTGGGGACACTCCTGGCCATGGTGAGGTTACCGGAGTCTGGGTGGATGACGAACGTGCCATTCACATTTCCTGGGAGGTGGAAGGAAGTGCTCAGCTCCGGCCCCCTGGGGCTCAGGGACCCAGCCAGCTCTGCCTAGCTGGCAGGTGGCCTGAGGGCTTCCCTAGCCCCAGGTGGGGACAGAGACAGGGACAGAGAGGGGTCCAGGGTGTTGCTGCGGGCTGGGCCCCACTCACCATCCTGGATGCTGTAGACGATGCGTTGGTTGATGCCACGGTCTCCATCCTCAGCGTAGATGGGTCCGGGACGCAGGACGAGGGGGGACGGCTTCAGGGACGGTGGAGGGGAGGGCACATCGTGGGGTGGGGTGGATGGCCGCAGCCTGGCCCCTCTGCTCCCCCCAAGGTCAGCCAGGGCAGGGCTGGCCTAGGAGGGGCCTGTCGCTCTGGTGGCTGGGCATCCTTCCCTGCCTAGGATGCCTGCTGTCCCAGCATCACAATCAGTGACACCCCCATGGGTCCCTTACTGAGTCAAATTGCCCAAAAATATTGAGACCCATTTGCACAATGCTTGTCATGACAGGTAAGGGAACATTTAGAAAGGGTGGGACCCTGGGGGTCTGCATTCTGCCTTTCACCGGCCCTTTGGTGACACAGGCACGGGTTCCCCCTGCCCCCGGGTGCCTTGGTGCCATGAGGTCTACAGGCAGCCTGTGTGGCCTCAGTGGTGACTGTGAGCAGGGCAGAGACGTCACCATCCCTTGAGAGCTCCCGGGCCTCAGACCACCTCCCCGGGCCCCCAAGACCGCCTGGCTCCAGGCAGGCCACGCTCCTCTCTGTGTGGAGATTTACTCCCTCACCACCTCGAGATGGGAAGGATTGGTTTACAAGGAGAGTCTGTATTTGTTTCAAAATCACAACCAAAATTGACTTCACCCCCGATCAGCCCTACCCTCTCAGGACCCTGACCCTGACCCTTGCCTCCCGCCAGCCTGGAAGTCCCCGCCCCGTGCACTGCCCCTCCCTCCCCATTACCAGTATGTGCCCAGTAGGGACAGCCCCGAGGTACTGGGCTTGGATGCAGACGTAGCCGTCTGAAAAGCTGCAGGGCAGGAACCACGGGGGCCGCAGATCGGCGGGCACCACGTTGAGCACCAGTGTGGCGGTGGCCGTGTGGCTGGGCTCCACGTTCTCCTCTGGGGTGTCCTGCAATGGCCGGCTGTGCTGGATCAGGCCTGGGAGCAGCTGGGTCCGGGGGGCCTCAAGTTTCTGGGACTCAGGGGTGGGGTGACCTGCTCACCCGCACCAGTAGCCGGAAGGCCATCTTTGGCCGCTTATCGAAGTCCAGGGGCCGGTCCAGCCTCAGGGCAGGACGGTTTGCACCCACCAGGGAGAAGTAGTCACTGGCACCCTGGAGAGGGTCGGGGGGACAGAGCCTGAGAGCCTGGGAGGGCGAGGGTGGCCTCGGGTGTCAGAGGCCAGGGGCCCGTGCTGGGGGGGCAGGGCAGGCAGCACTGACTGTGGTCTCTTCCTGGAGGGTGTAGAACAAGATGTCATTTTCGTCTGGGTCCTTGGCCTCCAGTTCCGTCTCTGGGATGACGGTGGAGTTCACTTTAGTGTCCTGGGGAGGGAGAGGAACTTGGTCCGGCCATGGCCTCTGTGGACCCCTCTGTGATTGAGCCCCCTGCCCTCACCCCAGGCTCCCATGCCCCCCGTGCCCAGCCCTGGCGGCATCACTGGCCTCACCTCCTCCACACGTATCTCCTTGGTCGTAAAGGGAAACTCAGGGGAGTTGTCATTGACATCCAGCACTGACACGATCACCCTCATCTGGGTCACCTGTAGGGTGTGGCCGTCAGCCTCCCCTGCACCCTCGACGGCCATCCGTCCGCTCACTCACTCATTCAGCGGTGTTCGGGGGCCGCAGGGCGGCTGCCCAGTTCTAGGTACCGGGACGCAGAGATCACAAGTGACAAATCTCTGCCCAGTGGCACCTGTCCTGGCAGGACCCACAACAAACAAGATGGAATCTATAAAGGTGGGAGGTCGCAGGTGCTCCAGGGAGAAATGATGCAGGTGCTGGGGAGGCAGCCAGCAGAATCTCAAGTGAGGACACAATCCGGTTTCTTTTTTTTGAGACGGAGTCTCCCTCTGTCTCCCAGGCTGGCGTGCAGTGGCGTGATCTCAGCTCACTGCAACCTCCACCTCCCAGGTTCAGGTGATTCTCCTGCCTCAGCTTCCTGAGTAGCTGGGTCTACAGGTGCGTGCCACCATGCCAGCTATGTTTTGCATTTTTAGTGGAGACGGGGTTTCACTATATTGGTCAGGCTGGTCTCAAACTCCTGACTTCAGGTGATCCACCTGCCTCAGCCTCCCAAAGTTCTGGGATTACAGGTGTGAGCCGCCGCGCCCAGCCGACAATCCAGTTTCTTCAAACAAATCTCCAAGAAAAAAGACGGGAGAAAGGGGAAGGTGCAGATTCACAGAAACTCGGGAGGATTTCCAACAGGGACGTGGTGTGAACCTCGCTTGGACCCTGATTCAAACAAAAAATTGTAAAAGACCCTTCAGAGACCACGGGAATGTGGCATCCTGGACACTCAAGGATGGCAGGAAGCGACCACTTTCCCAGGTTTGACAGTGACATCGTGGTTATGTTTTAAAAAGAAGGTTCCTGGCCGGGTGCGGGAGAGCTCATGCCTGTAATCCCAGCACTTTGGAAGGCTGAGATAGGTGGATCACTTGAGGTCAGGAGTTCGAGACCAGCCTGGCCAACAGAGTGAAACCCCGTCTTGGCTGGGCGCGGTGGCTCACGCCTGTAATCCCAGCACTTTGGGAGGCCGAGGCGGGTGGATCACGAGGTCAAGAGATCGAGACCATCCTGGTCAACATGGTGAAACCCCGTCTCTACTAAAAATACAAAAATTAGCCGGGCATGGTGGCGCGTGCCTGTAGTCCCAGCTACTCGGGAGGCTGAGGCAGGAGAATGGCCTGAACCCAGGAGGCGGAGGTTGCAGTGAGCCAAGATCGCGCCACTGCACTCCAGCCTGGGTAACAAGAGCAAAACTGCGTCTCAAAAAAAAAAAAAAAACCCGTCTCTACTAAAAATACAAAAAAAAATTAGCTGGTGTGGTGGTGCGTGCCTGTAATCCCAGCTACTCAGGAGGCTGAGGCAGGAGAATTGCTTGAACCCAGGAGGCGGAGGTTGCAGTGAGCGGAGATTGCGCCATTGCACTCCAGCCTGGCGACAGAGGGAAACTGTCACCCACACACACACACACAAAGGGTCCTGGCCAGTCGCGGTGGCTCACACCTGTAATCCTAGCACTTTGGGAGGACAAGGGAGGCGGATCACCTGAGGTCAGGAGTTCCAGAAGCCTGACCAACTTGGAGAAACCCTGTCTTTACTAAAATTATAAAATAAGCCGGGCATAGTGGCGGGCACCTGTAATCCCAGCTACTCAGGAGGCTGAGGCAGGAGAATCACTTGAACACAGGAGGCAGAGGTTGCGGTGAGCTGAGATTGTTCCATTGCACTCCAGCCTGGGCAAGAAGAGTGAAACTCTGTCTCAAAACAAAACAAAAATTAGCCAGGCATCGTGGCAGGCACCTGTAATCCCAGCTACTCAGGAGGCTGGGGCAGGAGAATCACTTGAACCTGGGAGATGGAGGTTGCAGTGAGCCGAGATCTTGCCACTACACTCCAGCCTGGGCGACAGAGGGAGACTCTGTCTCAAAGAATAAAGGGTCCCTGTCTTTCAGAGACACATCCCAAGATACTTGGGGGTGATGGGCCATGGCGTGCGGAGGGCGCAGAGCCCACTGTCTGCTGGTAGGCGGGGGGCCTGTGCTGGCCTCAGGATTCTGCAATTTTCCTTAATAAATTGCAGAAGTGGTGGGAGTGGAGGTGGCGGATGGTGGATTTCTGGGTCGAGCTGGGGCAGAGCCAACAGATTTACCAATGGGGGGACTTGGGGGGGACTGAGGAAGGGAGGGCGAGTGGGAACTGAAGGGGTTCCCAGGGAGGAATACAGGTGCCTCCCTGGAGGGGCAGTGGCGGTTGGGAAATGGATGGGAGTCTCGGGCCCACGCTGGGGGCAGAGTCTGGGCTGGAGGAAGTGTGGGCGTCACTCTTGGATGGTGCCATTTGAAAGCACAGCGGAGCTGAAGTCACCAGGGAGTGGCTGTGGACCGAACGCAGCAGAAGTGGCCGGGCGGGCGGGGGAGTGGGGCAGGTACTCACCAGCAAGCTTCCCCTCTGGCACCGCAGCTCAGCCTGAAGCAGTGAGTTCTCCTGTGGAGGCACAAGGGCCCGCAGTCACCATCCCACCCCACAGGTGGGGAGACTGAGGCCAAGGGGACAGGTGCTGGCCAGACCCCATCAGCAGTGGTCAATCCCGAGCTGTGGGCCCAGGCAGCTTCCTCCCTAAATGGCCCAAGCCTTCTAGGGCAGGCAGCACCAAGCAAGGGTGTCAGTGGATGCTGTGGGCACAGAACCCCTAGGCCCCCGGGGAAGGCGTGGCCTGGGGATCCCAGAGCCCTTCCCCCCAGCCCCTCCACCCCGCCCACCTGCCGCCCACACCTCGTAATCAGGAGTCACGTTGAGAAACAGCTGGTTTCTAAGGACCCGAAACGCGAAGGGGGTGGATGAGGGTCCGAGGGTCACCTCCAGGCCTTCTGGGACGTGGATGTCCACCAGGGGCTCGGTGACATTTGTGTTCTCCTCAACTTCGAAGTAGGTCTTGTCCACAGAGCAGTCTGTAAGGTGGCAGAGGAGGGGTCAGTGCTTCCCAGCCCCCGGCTCCCTCTGCCCCAGGGCCCCCACCTACCCCTGCCCAAACGTACACTGGGCCTGGGCCTGGGCCCCAGGGGATTGGCTGAGCAGCCCAGCAAGCAGCAGGGGAGGCCACAGCAGGGCCCAAGCCCCCATCTTGGCAGCCGTCGCCTGGCGGGAGGGTCCGAGTGGTTCTGGCATCCAGAGCTGGCGCAGTTCCTGCCTCAGCAACCTTTGCCCCAGGGCGGCACCACCTACTTTATGATCCTTTACGACCAGCCTCTGCCAAGGGGGCTCCCGCTGGCCGGCCGGTCCAGCCCACTGCCAGGAGGGATGGTCATGGGGCCCAAGCTGGACTCAGTGCAGGGGTCAACCAGGGGCTCAGGCCACAGACCCCGAAGTACAGGGTGGGAAGGAGATTGGCTCTTGGGCCCCACGGGGCAGGGGCAGGGGCAGGGTGGGGGCAGGGCCGGGGTGTTGGGGGAGAGAAGCTGGGGGCTGGGGGCAGGGGCTCGGCGCTTGGTGTCCAGATGTCTAGAAGCTGCCCCCCTAACCTGGCTCCTCCCCTAAGCTCTCCCTCAGGCAGAGTTCCTAGGGCCGCTCCTGGAGGCTCAGAACCCGGGTGTTCCCCAGGGATCACCTCCCTCCCTCCCTGACGCAGGTTCTGAAGGAAAAGGCTCTCCTCCCTGTGTCCTAGGGACACCCCTCCTGTCCCAGAGACAAGTCAGCTTCTCAGGGTGGGGCTGGACAGGGCTTAGTAACGGAGATGGCAGGGCTCTGAGGGCAGCTGGGAACTCTTGGGGGCCCTCACGCCCAACAGAAGCAGTGAGGTGACACTTGTCCTGCTTTTTTCTTTTTTGCAACCTCGGTCTCCTGCGTTCAAGCGATTCTCCTGCCTCAGTCTCCAGAGTGTCTGGGATTACAGGCGCCCACCATCACGCCTGGCTAAATTTGTATTTTTAGTAGAGACAGATTCAGCATGTTGGCCAGGCTGGTTTTGAACTCCTGACCTCATGATCCGCCTGCCTCAGCCTCCCAAAGTGCTGGGATGACAGGCGTGAGCCACCGTGCCCGGCCACTCTGCTCTTTTCCTTGGTCCCCCAAACCTCCAGCTGTAGGGAGAGGCCACTGGGAGGGGTCAGGTGGAGGAAGGGGCTGTTGTGACGGGGAAGTGGATCCTTCCCTCGGGGCCTGTGTGCTGAAGCTTCTGGCCTCTCTAGTGGCTGGGGCTGGGCTCAGTGTCCCATCCCTGCACCGCCCCGCACCCCCATGGTCGTCCCAAGCCCTGCACACTCCCTGCTCCACAGGCTCTGCGGGGTCAAGCCACACAAGACAGTGGGTCCGAAGTCCTCCTGCCCGAGTAGACTCCTGGCACCCTAGGTGACACCCCCACCCTCCGGTCTTCCTGCCTGCCTGAGCCTCCCTGGCCCCTTCCAGAATCACTGACCACATGGCTCCCTGACAGGAGCTGGGGGGCCCCTGAATGTCTGCTAATGCATGACAAGGGGTGCTTAGTCAATGTACAGGAGGTGCCCTGATGCCAGAGATAAGGATGAGCTGCCGTGGCCCCCAGGTGTAAAGGCAGCTGGGTGTGGTCACAGCCCCTGTGGGCTGATGGGCCCTTCCATCTGCAGCCCCATTGCACAGGGGCTGCCTGGATTGTACCAAGTGGACACAGCAGACTCGCAGTGTCTGGGTCTGATTCCTCCTTTATTGGTGCCAAGTACCACCATCACCCTTTCCCCAACCCGCCCCTCAACACAAGTGCAGCTCCGCTCTGGGCCTGGCGGGTGGCGAGGGGGTTCCTTCCTCATCTGGGCCGCAGGGTTCCTTCTGCACGAGCGCCACCGGCTTGTTCTGAAACCATAACCCCAGGCCCGGGCCCATCGGGCAGCCAGGGAGACCAGGCCCTGTCCAAGGGGGCCCTCAGGGGCATCCTGAGTGCAGAGACAGCACGTGAGGGACGGCAGGGGTGGGGGGGCTGCTGACCCCAGCCCCCCTGCTGGAACTGGGCCTCCCCTGGTCACCAGCGCTGACCCGGGGGGCCCTATGGACAGAAGGGAGGGTCTGGGGTAGGGCGGGCACTCACCAGGCCTGCAGGTTGGGCGTGTCGGAGCCGGACAGGCAGAGCAGGCTGGTTCCGAGCCTGGACCAGGCTGTGCTGTTCTCTGCCTCCTGCTCGCTGACCAGCACCCCAAAGCAGAGTTAGTCCCGGAGCTGGGGGTCCGCCCTGCTGCAGGGGCGCCCCAGCCTGCCCCGCGCCCCAAAGCAGAGTTAGTCCCGGAGCTGGGGGTCCGCCCTGCTGCAGGGGCGCCCCAGCCTGCCCCGCGCCCAGCCTCACCTGCGCTTCCCCACCAGGCCCTGCAGCAGCCGCTGCAGCCGGGCGCCCTCCCGCAGGCGGCTGAGCTCGCTGGTGAACGTCCCGTCCGAGTGTCGCGGGGCCCTGGGGAGGGGGCGGCGGGCCGGGGTCAGGGCGGCGCGGGGGGGCGGGCGCGGCGGGGGCGGGAGGGGGCGGGCGGCTCACCGGGGGGGCGCGGGGCGCGCGGCGGAGCCCCCGAGGAGCAGCAGCAGCAGCAGCAGGGGCCAGGGGGCCATGGCGGGGCCGGTCGTGGGTGCGGATCGCGGCGGCCACGGCCTGGGGGCCCCGCGCGGCCCCTTTATGGCGGCGCCCGGAAGGGGGACGGGCCGGGGGCGCCCAGCACCGCCCCGGCTCCACGCGTCCCGGCCGCGCCCAGCGATCTCGGGAAGGTCAGGGCCGCCCCTGCAGCTGTCGCCCCGGCCGCCTCCGGCCCCCTCCGCCGCGCTGGCGCCCCTCGGCTGCTGAGGGCGGGGATCCGGGCCTGGGGGGTAAAGGGGGCGAAGGGGGCGCGGGACCCTCAGCGGGAACAGCACCTCGAAGCCTCGGAGCCTGCGGGGCGCTGGGGTGAGGGGCCGGGGGTCCCGGGGAAGGGGCGGCGGCCGGAGCTGCGGAGGCCCCCGGAGCCCCGGGCGGGGCGACCTCATCCCGGCTTCAGCCTTGGGAAGGCGCCGTGGTCCCAGGAAGGCCTGAGCGCTGGCGCTGCCGGCGTTGGCAACGGATCAGGTTCAAGCGCCCGGTTCAGAACCCTGAGGTCCCCTGGCCTTGCTGTGCCGCCGCCGCGCTCCTCGCGGGGTTGGGGTTAGGGTCAGGGGTAGTCCCCATTCAACGCCCGCCCCGCCCACCCGCCTCCCGGGACGGCGCGCACGGGGAGCCCCGCGGGATTTGTCCTTTGGCGACCGGCTGGTCCGTGGCCTCTGTCGGACTCTCCTTCCCTTTCATGGTGACCCGCGTCCCGCTGTGTGGAGGGTCCACGCCCTTCATCCGTGGGTCTCTCCAGGGACACCCTGGGCGGCGGCTTAGCGCTGCCACGGACACGGACACGCCCCGCAGGCCCGGTTTTCAGGCGCTCTGCGTGTACAGTTACGAGGCAATTCCGTGTTCAACACTCACCCCACGTTTCCCACGGCAGCTCCGCAGGCGGCACCTCCCACCCGTGCAGCAAGCACCGGGCTCGTCGTTTTCTGGGTTTTGCTGCCGTGTACTCGCGATCCGTGGGTGCCACTGCGCGCTCGATTTCATCTCCCTAATAACCCGCGCTGTGGAGCATCTTGTCCAGCGCCTGTGACCCATTTATATACCGTGGACTGAGTGGAAGGAAACGCCGTCAGGCCCTTTGATTTTCCACGAGACTCACTTGCTTTTTCTCTTTCTTTTTTTTAATTACTTATTTCTTCTTTCTGTTTTCTTTTCTTTCCGTTTTTTTTTTTGTTTTTGAGACGGAGTTTCGCTCTTGTTACCCAGGCTGGACTGCAATGGCGCGATCTCGGCTCACCACAACCTCCTTCCCTGGGTTCAGACAATTCTCCTGCCTCAGCCTCCCGAGTACCTGGGATTACAGGCACGCGCCACCATGCCCAGCTAATTTTTTGTATATTTAGTAGAGACGGGGTTTCACCATGTTGACCAGGATGGTCTCGATCTCTTGACCTCGTGATCCACCCGCCTCGGCCTCCCAAAGTGCTGGGATTACAGGCTTGAGCCACCGTGCCCAGCCTTTTTTTTTTTTTTTTTTTTTTTTTTTTGAGACAGTCTCGCTCTGTCACCCAGGCTGGCGTGCAGTGGGGCCATCTCGGCTCACTGCAACCTCTGCCTCCCGGGTTCAAGCAATTGTCACACCTTGGTCCCCCAGGTAGCTGGGATTACATGCGTGCACCATTGTGCCTGGCTAATTTTTGTATTTTTAGCAGAGACAGTATTTCACCATGTTGGCCAGGCTGGTCTCAAACTCCTGACCTCAGGTGATCCACCCGCCCTGGCCTCACTTTCTTCGAACACTGTCACTCGACGTGGCTGCAGCCGCTATTTTTAGCTTTCGTGCTGCTGGCTGCGCGGCTGCTCCTTGCTGTGGTCTCGGTTGCATTTCCCCAATGGCAGGGACACAACCTCTTTCCAGGCGCTTATGTCCATTTGCAGGTTGTTGTGGGTTAAATGTGGCTTCACGTCTCTTGCCCATTTTTAAATTGTTCTCTACAGCTGAGTTTATTTTTATCATGAGAAAATATGCACAACGTGAAACTTAGCATTTTAGCCATTTTGAAGTATAAAGTGATAGCACAGTCATGAAATCGTACAGCCATCACTGCTGTTTCGTTCCAGAACTTTTTACTCCCCAGATGGAAAACGTCTGAGTAACGGGGTTTATGGGTGTGTTCGACCCACCACATCCCCCAGGCTGGAGTGCACTGACTAGATCTCCGCTCACTGCAGCCTCCACCTCCCAGGTTCAAGCGATTCTCAAGCCTCAGCCTCCCTAGTGGCTGGGATTACAGGCACCTGCCACCATGCCTCGTTAATGTTCGTATTTTTAGTAGAGATGGGGTTTCACCACGTTGCCCAGGCTGGTCTCAAATTCCTGACCTCAGGTGATCCACCCACCTCAGCCTCTCAAAGTGCTGGGATCACAGGTGTGAGCCACTGTGCCTGGCCATTTATTTTTGTATTTTCAGCAGAGAGGGGGTTTTGCTATGTTGGTCAGGCTGGTCTCGAACTCTTGGCCTCAAGCAATCCACTCACCTTGGCCTCCCAAGGCCTGAGCCACCGTGCCGGCCCCTTTTGTATATTGTGAATAGTGCTGCTGTGAACGTTTACAGACAAGCCTTTGTTTAAACACCTGTTTCACTTCTTTTGGTCTATAACATATACCCGCTGAGTCGTATGAAGCTTTGTGTGTAACTTGTTGAGGAACTGCTGAACTTTCCCCCACAGCGACCACAGCACTTCACAAGGCCACTGGCAGTGAGCTTTCCCCCTCCTTACATTTATTTTTATTTATTTTTTATTATGGCCTTTCTAATGGGTAGGCAATGGTATCTTATTGTGGTTTTGATTTGCATTTCTCCAGTGACTAAGAGCGACGAGCATCTTTTCAAGCACTTCTTGGTCATTTGTGTATGTGTATATATATATATACACACACGCGCACACACACACACATTTTTTTTTTTTTTTGAGCCAGAGTTTTGCTCGTTACCCAGGCTGGAGTGCAATGGCGCGATCTCGGCTCACCGCAACCTCCGCCTCCTGGGATCAGGCAATTCTCCTGCCTCAGCCTCCTGAGTAGCTGGGATTACAGGCACGCGCCACCGTGCCCAGCTAATTTTTGTATTTTTAGTAGAGACGGGGTTTCACCATGTTGACCAGGAAGGTCTTGATCTCTTGACCTCGTGATCCACCCGCCTCGGCCTCCCAAAGTGCTGGGATTACAGGCGTGAGCCACCGCACCGGGCCAGTTTGTCATTGTTTTAAAAGTGATCTCTGTATACTCGATCTGCTGTATCAGAGATGTGTGCTGCAAACCCCTTTCCTGCCTGGCTTTGTTTTCAGTCTTGATGGTGGCAGACATCTTGGGGGCCAGCTTGGCTGGCTGCACCATAGCTAGATGTCTGCCCACATGTGCCTGGTGCAGGCCGTTCCCCTGCAGACCCCAAGACCTTGCCTGTGACTCCCCGGTGCCTGCTGCTTCTCAGCGGCCTCACTTCTCCCGTCGGTGCCTCCATCTGGCCTATGTCCTCCATACCTTTGAGGTCAGGATCCTCAATGCCTGGCACTGCTGCTCCCAGAAACAAAGACACGAGGGTTGGGACGTGCATCGCCCGGAGTCCCGCACAGTGGTGCCGCCTTTAGTGCCTCTAACCCCCGCTAGTGACACCCCGATTTTATGAAGTCTACAAACTTCTCTTTGCTGCGCTTTGCAAGCACTTCTCTTCCGGACGTTTGGAACCTGCCAGGGCCGGTCCTCTCCCTCCAGCTGCCTCCTCGCGGACTGAACCTACGGTCGGTGGGGCCGGGACCCCTGCCCAAGGTCCCAGGGCGCCTACCAGGCTCGGAGTCATGGCTGGAGGAGCCGCGGCCGAGGGTGGTGGTCGCGGGGCGAGGGCCAGAGGCTGCTGCGGGCGGGGCGCGGCGTCGGCGGCTGGGTCGGGCGCGGAGTCCGAGGCGGGAGCGGGCGTGGAGGGTGCGCGGGAGGCCAGAGCGAGTCCGCGGGGCAGGCGGAGCTTGGGTCTTCCCGCGTCTGGCGAGCCCGGCACGGCCCGGCCCGGGAGGAACGTTTTCCCAGAAGCCAGGTGAACTGGGCGGGGTGCGCGGGACGGCGCTGGCTCGATGCCCGCGCTTAGGGGCCGGGTCTGGCCGCCTCTCCATCCCTGTCGGGTTATCGGGGTGCAGACCCGCGCGTCCCCGCCGACCCCGCGTGACAACCACCTCGCTTAATTCCCGTCTCTTCTGGCCGTCGCATTCGTCCACCTGCGCGTCTTTCCCTGCGCAAAATTCCGGGATGAGCAGATACCGGGTGCGGGCGCACGGGGGAGCGCCGCAGGGACCCCCTCTTCCCCCGCGCCCCCAGGAGCCGGGTCGGGGGCGGGACCAGGGCCTGGCGGGGCGTGCCCGAGGGGAGGGACTCCCGGGCTGGGTGCCCGGCGCTGTCCGCGGCGCTCAGCGCCCGCCGGGGCGCGTGGGGCCCGCACGCCATGGGGAACCGCAGCGCCGCGGACGCGGGCGGGCTGCTGGCTGGGCGCGGGCCGGGAGCGGCGGCCCTGGTGGGGGGCGTGCTGCTCATCGGCGCGGTGCTCGCGGGGAACTCGCTCGTGTGCGTGAGCGTGGCCACCGAGCGCGCCCTGCAGACGCCCACCAACTCCTTCATCGTGAGCCTGGCGGCCGCCGACCTCCTGCTCGCCCTCTTGGTGCTGCCGCTGTTCGTCTACTCTGAGGTGAGCCGCGCCCGCTCCCTGGTTCCCGGTCCCTGTCCCGCGGAGGACCCGGCGCGACCCGACCCCTTTCTGCTCCGGAGCTTCCAGCCTGGGCGGCGGCAGCTGCGCTCCGCCTGTTCCCACCACCGCCCCCCCGCGCCCTCCCACCCGCTGCGCTGTCCATCCCGGACCCTCGTTCCACTCCTCCCTTCCCCCTCTGCCTTGGTGTCTGCTACCCAGGAGATGCCCCGTCCTTGGATCCAGGGACCCCAGAAACAGACGACTTTGTCAAGCCCAGCCCCCTCCATAGCTGGATTTCACCCCCAGGGAAACCAGCTGGACAGACAGGCTCAGCCCCCTGGATGCCCTGGGACACGGACACACACACACCTGCAAACACACTGCACACACTGCACTCGGCCACAGCCACTGCCCACCACGCACACCCAGTGCAGACACTTGCACACCCCCAGAAGGAGGCTCAGCTTGCAGGGGAGCAGGGGAGGCCTGGGCTGGACAGAATCCAGGGGACGGGAGGGTGTGTGGGGGCCAGGACCCTGCTGGGAACACTGGGGGGTGAGAGGGATTTGGGGGATGGAACCCACACCCCACACCAGGTCTGGCCCTGGAGTGGGTCGGCCTTGGTGCCAGCCCCTCTGCTGCCAGAGAAAAGCAGCTTAGGGCTGAGCTGGGGACGTGGTGTCCTGGACTATGGGGGAGGGGGACTGGGGTTTCCCCTTGGTGGCCACGGTGCGTCCTGGCGGCTGGGGCAGGGACCAGCAGCGCCAGACACGCATGACCTGTGCTCCTTTCGAGCCACAGACGTCACAGTGATGACGCTTAAGCTCGTAATCTTCCCAAATCGGCGGGAAGGGATTAGGGGGACTGCCTGCTCCTTTGCCCTTGGAGAGTAACTCCGTGTGGAGTACCACGCTGGGCATTGGGCAAACTCGTCACATTTTTTTAACTAATTTAAGACAATCGTCATGTGAATGCTGCCATCACCCTTGTTACAGATGAGGAAGCAGAAACGAAGTAACCACCCGAGCCTCCCACACTGAGCCTCACCAGACAGTCTGGCTGGTGGTCTGAGGGGCAGCAGCCAGCTTCACGTTGCAGGCCTAGCGGGGACTCTGCCTACCCCAGGCTGGGCAGAGGGCTCTCCTTGAGCCCCATGACATTAGGCCCCGCCCCCAGGGTCTTCCCCAGGCCTTTCTCGCAAGTCCAGGAGAGTGACTCACGCCTGTAATCCCAGCACTTTGGAGGCCAAGGCAGGAGGATCACTCGAGCCCAGGAGTTTGATACCAGCCTGGGAAACATACCAGACCCCGTCTGTACAAAAAGTTAAAACAGGCAGGGCGCGGCGGCTCATGCCTGTAATCCCAGCACTTTGGGAGGCAGAGGAGGGTAGATCAGGAGGTCAGGAGTTCGAGACCAGCCTGGCCAACATGGTGAACCCGCGTCTCCACTAAAAGTACAAAAATGATTTGGGGGTGGTGGTGCACACCTGTAGTTCCAGCTACTCTGGATACTGGTGGGAAGATCACTTGATCCCAGAGTTCCACGCTACAGTGAGTCACTGCACTCCAGCCTGGGTGACAGAGACCCCCACTGAAAAAAAACAAAAGGGTGACGTGAGTGGGGGGAGGTGGTGTTTCTCTGCACCCTCCTCTGGCCTCTGGCTCACAGCCGGGTCCTTTTCTCGATATTCAACCCTGGAACTATCCATAAGAGCGAGGGTCACAAGGGCCCGGCGGTGACTGTGAGGGTTCCTGGCTGCGCAGCGGCGAGAAACCTCAGGTCTCGTGTTGCTGCGCCCTCGGTGTCCCGTGCAGGTGCAGGGCGGCGCGTGGCTGCTGAGCCCCCGCCTGTGCGACGCTCTCATGGCCATGGACGTCATGCTGTGCACCGCTTCCATCTTCAACCTGTGCGCCATCAGCGTGGACAGGTGCGCCGCCCTCCCCGCCCGCCCCGCACCCCTCCCGCCGCCGCCGCCCTCACCGCGGCCTTCGCGCTGTCCCGCGCCCCCTCGGCGCTCCCCGCAGGTTCGTGGCTGTGGCCGTGCCGCTGCGCTACAACCGCCAGGGTGGGAGCCGCCGGCAGCTGCTGCTCATCGGCGCCACGTGGCTGCTGTCCGCGGCGGTGGCGGCGCCCGTGCTGTGCGGCCTCAACGACGTGCGCGGCCGCGACCCCGCCGTGTGCCGCCTGGAGGACCGCGACTACGTGGTCTTCTCGTCTGTGTGCTCCTTCTTCCTGCCCTGCCCGCTCATGCTGCTGCTCTACTGGGCCACCTTCCGCGGCCTGCGGCGCTGGGAGGTGGCCCGTCGCGCCAAGCTGCACCGCCGCGCGCCCCGCCGGGCCAGCGGCCCCGGCCTGCCTTACCCGGCGACCGGCCTCCCCGAGGACCCCTGCGGCCCCGACTGCGCGCCCCCCGCCCCCGGCATCCACCAGGGCCCCTGCGGCCCCGACTGCGCGCCCCCCGCCCCCGGCCTCTCCCAGAACCCGTGCGGCCCCATCTGTGCGCCCCACGACAATGTCCAGGCCACTGAGTTCCCACCCCAGACCACGCCGCAGACCCGCAGAAGGAGGCGTGCCAAGATCACCGGCCGGGAGCGCAAGGCCATGAGGGTCCTGCCGGTGGTGGTCGGTGGGTTCCCGTTTTGGGGGACGGGGGGAAAGGAGGGGAGGAGTACGGGGCACAGAGGGCGGGGGGCGCTGACACGGCTCTCGGCGCCCCCAGGGGCCTTCCTGCTGTGCTGGACGCCCTTCTTCGTGGTGCACATCACGCAGGCGCTGTGTCCCGCCTGCTCTGTGCCCCCACGGCTGGTCAGCGCGGTCACTTGGCTGGGCTACGTCAACAGCGCCCTGAACCCCGTCATCTACACCGTCTTCAACGCCGAGTTCCGCAACGTCTTCCGCAAGGCCCTGCGTGCCTGCTGCTGAACCGGGCACCGCCCCGTGGGCTGGGTGCCGTGCCCCAGGGACCAAGGAGGAGGGCGGTTTTGTACGTTAATTAAACAGATTCCTTCCCAAACTCAGCTGTGAAGGTTCCTGGGGGTTGAGGGGAACGGGAGGAGGGGCTTCTGCCTCAGTTGCCCCAGACCCCCCAGCCAGTTAACCCCTTCCTTCCTGCCGAGGAGGCCCACAGAGCAGACACCCCACCCTGAGGCCCACTCAGTTTGCAGCGCCCTGGCCCAGCCTCCCCCTCTATGCAAGGGAGAGGAGGGAGGGGAGAGGAAATAGCATTCAGGAAGGCAAGGTGTCTCCTGTGCAGCCCAGTCCCAATGGGAAGAAGTCAGCCAGCAGGCCCTGCCCAGACCAACTCCGGCCTCAGTGGACCAGGCACAGGAGGCTCCAGACTCTGTCGCACAGAACCCGGCAGGGGTGCCCAACCCATCATTTTAGAAGCTGCCTTGAGGCTGGGGCACAGCTTCCTGCCAGTCCCTGGGCAAGGATGCCCCAAGCCCCACAGGAAGGGGCCTGTGGCGCTGGGTGGGGCCCCACCAAGGAAATTCCCTGGAGGGGGCTTCATGCTCAGTCACCCTGGTGCCCAGCCATCTGCTGCCCAGCGTCCATCCATGTGGCGGGGCCAAGGGGTGGGAGCAGGGAGGATTCAGCAGGGCGAGGGTGGGCAGAGTGGGGAGGGAATGGGCAGAGTGGGGGAAGGAATGGGCAGGGGGGGAGGGATGGGCAGAGCAGGGCTGCAGGTGGGCAGAGTGGGGAGGGAATGGGCAGAGCGGGGCCAGGATGGGCAGAGCAGAGCCAGGGGTGGACAGAGCCACCCAAGCTTCCTGTCTGCATTGGGCTGCCTGGCTCCCTCAACCATAGCGAACCCCCGACCCTAGGAGAGGAGAGGCGGCTCCCAGGGGCCTCCACGCAGGAACAGCCCACCCTGGACTGGATCCAGCTCTCTCCCAGACCCAGGCTGTGGGAGAAAAGGGGGGGCCCTCCGCCTCCCAGTCCTGCTGGCTGGACCTTTCCTGTGCTGGGGATGCGGCGTCTGAGCCAGGGCAGCCGGCCAGGGTGCTGAGCCCCCATAGGAACAGAGACTCCAGGCTGTGCAGTCTACAGCACGAGGCACAATCTCAGCTTGCTGTGTGCAGGCTGCAGGAGGTGGTCACGCCTGTAATCCCAGCTACTCGGGAGGCTGAGGCGGAAGGATCCCTTGAGGCTGAGAGGTTGAAGCTGCAGTGAGCTGAGATTGTGCCACTGCACTCCAGCCTGGATGACAGAGTGAGACTCAGTCTCGAAAAAGGAAAAGAAAAAAAATCAGAATAAACCAAGTGGTCCCGAGACGCCCACAGACTCAAAAGACGGGGCCTCTGTGGAGCCCATGCCGGTGAGCCTCTCTCTGAGCACAGCACCTTCCAGGGTGCTCATGCCCAGCTGCGGCAGAAAGCGCTTCAGAAGAGAGCATCAGAACCGCTGGCGCAGGTGCCTGCTGGCGCTGCTGGCCCACCCCGGTGCCCGCTGAGCTGTTGCTGGATCTGCACTGTCCTGCCTCAGGGAAGCCACAGCTGTGGAGCCTTCTGTGTGCAGGGAACACAGGCCATGAGGGAAGAGGCTTCCAGAATAAGCGTAATGCTGCTCCAGCAGCACTCCTGATCATCAGGGCAGGTGGGTACCACGTCCAGGCCCAGCCCAGCAGCCAAACATGCAGGATGCACCTGGTGCCCCCGGCAGCCTTCAGCCCCTTCTCTCTCCTCCGCCTGGTACCAGGGCCATGAGAAACAAGGAGACCAGGAGGACATGAGGCTGTGCGTGTGGAGGCCTGACCGAGGCCACCAAGCTGTCCACGTGATGAGGCTGTGCGTGTGGAGGCCTGATGGAGGCCACCGAGCTGTCCGCGTGATGAGGCTGTGTGTGGAGGCCTGATGGAGGCCACCAAGCCGTCCATGTGATGAGGCTGTGTGTGGAGGGCCTGATGGAGGCCACCGAGCCGTCCACGTGATGAGGCTGTGCGTGTGGAGGCCTGATGGAGGCCACCGAGCCGTCCACGTGATGAGGCTGTGAGTGTGGAGGCCTGATGGAGGCCACCGCGCTGTCCACATGATGAGGCTGTGCGTGTGGAGGCCTGACCGAGGCCACTGAGGTGTCCACATGTGCTAAACAGGCTACGCTGGGTCCTTGGGCTCACTCAGGCAGCCTGGGCACAGGAGGGCACCATGTGCCCCAAAGCCTGGCATGATGCTCCCAGCAGCTGCGAGGTTCTTGTAGAACAGAAGGAATGAAGACTCTCCTGGACTACATGTGCCAGCCACTGGGCACCACACTTTAGCCGGTCACACTTCCCCAGGCACTGGAGGTGTGGTGGACTCAGGCTTCCCACCTGCGTGGGCAGGAGGAAGGAACCCCTTCCAGAGGGCTGGCACTGAAACTGGCCGTCTGCGTGGGGAAGGGAGGCCTTATTTACACTTTATTGACAGACACACACATATGTACATGCGTCACAGCACCGGCCCGTGGGCAAGACTGGACGCTCATGATTCTGGGGCTGAAAGTGTCTCCTCGAGCGGGCAGGGGCCCAGGCGGGAGGAGTCCGCTGCCCAGGGCACCATTACTTAGTTTCTTAACTTGTCCAGCAAGTTTCCTAACCTTCCCACACCCTCTTCTCAACGTCCCCCGAGAGTCCTTGGGGGACTTCGACCTGCAAAAACCTCACAGGAGTGCAAGGGCATCCAGCTCACAGGGCGGCTGGGGGAGCCTCACACGGTCACCTTCTCCATCACGCTCTCAGCCACGTGGACTTCGTCTGCCTGCACCGTGACAGCTGCTGACTGGCCACACATGTGCTGGTGATCTTTCCAGTCCTGGAAGGGAGGACACACCCACGTCAGCAAGGTCAGGGGGTGGAGCAGGGCCTTTAAGTGGGCCCTGGGCAGGGTCCCCCAGGTGGACCCCAGGCCCCCCACCCTAGAGGCTGCAGCCATGTGTGAGCTCACAGGGGTGCTGAGAGAACGTCCTCCCCAGCCCCGTGCACCTGCACTAGTGGCCTCTGCTCCAATCCTGCCTTCCCACTCTCTTGGTTTGGATCTCTTGGTTAGATCAAATGCAAGCAAGAGGCCGGGCAGGGTGCTCACCCTGCAATCCCAGCGCTCGGGGAGGCTGAGGTGTGTGGATCACCTGAGGTCAGGAGTTCCAGACTAGCCTGGCCAACATGGTGAAACCCCATCTTTACTAAAAATACAAGAATTAGTCAGGCGTGCTGGCAGACACCTGTAATCCCAGCTACTTGGGAGGCTGAGGCAGGAGAACGCTTTGAACCCAGGAAGCAGAGATTGTAGTGAGCTGAGAGATAGTGCCACTGCACTCCCACTGGGGCGACAGGGTCTCCATATCAAAAAAAAAAAGGCACACAACAAACCAGGGTCTGACTCTGCAAACCAGCTGTTTTGTGTTAGGGATGTAACAAAGAATATCACAGACGCAGAGAAACATTTGCATATGTACATATCACATATGTAAATTTCAATCCAGTGCTGTTTTTGTTTTGTTTTTTGAGATGGAGTTTCCCTCTTCTTGCCCAGGCTGGAGGGCAATGTTGCAATCTCAGCTCACTGCAACCTCCACTCTGGGCTCAAGCGATTCTCCTGCCTCAGCCTCCTGAGTGTCTGGATTACAGGTGCGTGCCTCCACACCCAGCTAATTTTTGTATTTTTAGTAGAGATGGGGTTTCACCATGTCGGCCAGGCTGGTCTTGAACTCCTGACCTCAGGTGATCCGCGCGCCTTGGCCTCCCGAGTGCTGGGATTACAGGCGTGAGCCACCGCCCTGGCTCCAGTTGTTTTTAAGGGCAAAGATGAAAAAGGGCTGCAGAGGGGCTTGTGGCTGTGGCTCTGCAGAAAGGAAGTAGGGGATGGTGCCTGGCAGAAGCCAGCGAACAGGTCAGCATGGAACCAGGCCCCCACTGCCTGCTACATGGAGTGCCTCGGCACAGAGCACAGCTCTCAAGGAAGTGCCCGGTACTGACATGCAGGTGGCCTCGTCAGACGGAGGCAGCCCTGTGCACGGGGGCATGCTAGGTGCAATGTAACACGTGGAACAGAAATAAACACGTTCAAATGGTGACAGGTATTCCCTGGATGGCAGGATTCCCGATGATTATAGTAAAAAGGCAAAATTAGGCCAGGTGCCGTGGCTCACGCCTATAATCCTAGCACGATGGGAGGTCAAGGTGGGTGGATCACCTGAGGCCAGGAGCTCGAGACCAGTCTGCCCAACATGGCAAAACCCCATCTCTACAAAAAATACAAAACATAGCTGGATGTGGTGGTGTGCACCTGTAGTCCCAGCTACACAGGAGGCTGAGGCATGAGAATCGCTTGAACCTGGGAGGTGGAGGTTACAATGAGCTGAGATCCTGCCACTGCACTGAAGCCCAGGCGACTGAGTCAAATTCCATTAAAAAAAACACACAAATGACATGGACATAGACCATAAGTCTACACAGCATGAGAGCAACAGCAGCAAAGTGCAGCAGCTGGTGTAGACCACTGCCCGCCCTCCCTGCCTCCATTCGGGGCGGCTCCTGCCCAGACTGTGTGGGGCAGGGGACTGCACCCTTCACGGGAGCTGCCACCACTGAGGATGTGGGCCCCAGACCAGGCCCCCAGGAGTTCTAGATGCTTCCTTCTCTGGTCTACAGGTTGAGCCTCTCCCTGGGCCTGTGCGGACAGAGGGAGGGAGGTCATACGTCTGCTGACTGGGCTACAGAAGCTTCCATCAAGTTCTTCACCAAGAAGAACTGACCAAAGGCTGACTTTTAAAATCAGAACTGCTGGTTCTTTTTAAAGCAAACTTTTCCATGTTAAACATCACTGTGATGCTTCCTACAGTATAATGTTAAAATATTTTAGAAAAAAATCATTATCTGAAAACCCATAATTAGAAATTCGTGTTTTAGTTTTTGAAAAATAGAAAAAAAGTTAAATTAACAAGAAGCTAACAGTAAAAGTGCCTGAAACAAGTGACAAAACCCAACATCACGGACTTTAAAAATGATGCCTTTGGGAGGTGAGGTGCAGGGTCCCAGCTTGAGCAACACAGCAAGACCCTGTCTTTATAAAAAAATGTTTTAAAATTAGCTGGGTGTGGTGGCTCATGCCTCTGGTCTAAGCTACTCAGGAGACTGAGGCAGGAGGATCACTTGAGCCAGGAGGTCAAGGCTGTAGTGAGCCGTGATGGCTCCAATGGGCTCCAGCCTGGGTGACAGTGCAAGACCCTGCCTAGAAAAAAATCTAAAATAAATAATGAAATAAAAATAGTGACTCAAAATCCAATTAAGAAACAATCCAAATCTGATTTACAGTGATCCAAGCCTCACAGATGAAAATCATGGCGTGTGGAGCTTGGTTTCAAATGCTCAGGCCTCACCCCAAAGACAGCGAGGGCCCTGCCTTGCTTGCTGCCTCGTCCCAGCGGGGACTGTCGGACCTCAGACTGCTCATCTCTGAAGCCCAGCATCTCACCCTCCCCAACACCAGTCCCCTCACAGCAAATGGAAGAACATGCGCCGGGCTCGGTGGTGGCTCACACCTGTCATCTCTGCAGTCTGGGAGACTGGGGCAGGTGGATCCCTTGAGCCCAGGAGTGTAAGACCACCCTGGCTAACACGGCGAAACCCCATCTCTACTAAAAATACAAGACTTAGCCAGCATGGTAGTGCTCGCCTGTAATCCCAGCTGCTAGGGAGGATGAGGCAAGAGGGTCCCTTGACCCCCGGAGGTGGGGGCTGCAGTGAGCTGAGATCGCGCCACCGCACTCCAACCTGGACAACAGAGCAAAACTCAATCTCAAAAAAAAAAGGACTAAATGCCCCCAAGCACTCTGATTACGGTAGGAAAAGTAACACAGTCCTGAACTTCCAAAAATTCTCTTTAATTTCTGTGGAGTGGATGGTTGAATAACAGAAACAGGAACTGTGGGCAGTCTTTCTCATTGGCTCTGCAATGAGTGTGGAGGCTAGGAGCACTGACCAGCAGCCCTCAGGGTACCCAGCCACCACCTGCAGCCCTCAGGGTACCCAGCCACCGCCTGCAGCCCTCAGGGTACCCAGCCACCGCCTGCGGCCCTCAGGGTACCCAGCCACCGCCTGCGGCCCTCAGGGTACACAGCCACCGCCTGCGGCCCTCAGGGTACACAGCCACCACAGATGGGGCCTCACATGAGAGCACTACCTGGCCGTGACACATGCTAGCCTCCTGCTAGGTCTTCCCAGAGCCAGACAGGAGCCCAGACTCTAGGAGGGAGGGAGGGAGGAGGAGGAGGGGAGTCAAGCGTGGTCCGAGGCAGCAGGAGCACAAGGGGAAGGAGAGCCACCCAGGGGTCTACCCTGCAAGGGAGGAGGCAGGGCATGAGCTCAGTGCAGGTGAGACCTACCTTGCGCTGGCAGAAGGTGGAGCAGTAGTTGACCTTGTGGCAGCCAGTGCACTCGCTCATGGCCTCCCGGCCGCAGTTAACACAGGACTGCTGCAAGAAGGACACAGGAAGCTGGTCAGTGACATGGCCATGGAGAGCCCAAGATGCCGGGGACAGAGGCAGGTACAGGCCGGCGGCCCAAGGTCTCCCCACTAGAGTCAGACTGCACCCCACCCCGGTGCTGCTCAGAATGTTCTTGTCACCTCCACAATCAGCTCTTTCTGGCCTCACTGCAGTTTGCCCCTTACATTCATTCATTGGAAAATCAGCATGGCCCGGGCGTGGTGGCTCACTCCTGTAATCCCAGCACTGTGGGGGGCTGAGATGGGCAGATCACCCAAGGTCAGGAGCTGGAGACCAGCCTAGACAACATCTCGAAACCCCATCTCTGCTAAAATTAGGAAAATTAGCTGGGCATGGTAGTGTGTGCCTGGAATCCCAGCTACTCGAGAGGCTGAGGCAGAAGAATCGCTTATACCTGGAAGGCAGAGGTTGCAGCCAGCCAAGATGTCACCACTGCACTCCAGCCCGGGTGACAGAGGGAGACTCTGTCTCAAAACAAAAGGAAAATCAGCAGGAAAATCTTTCTCCAAACTCCAAGGAGCTTCACTCCAGCCCGGCCACCACAGAAAAATCAGTCAGGAGTCCACCACTGCCAACACCCCCGAGCAGGGCTGGGGTGTCAGCCTGGGCGAACTGTGGCAGCCATGTGTCCCAAACTGCCACTGTGGAGCCACGGCCGACACCCCACTCTCATCCCCACAACCAGCCGGTTTCTGATTGATGACAGCAGCTTTGTGTACTTTCTCCTTAAATTACGTTATTGGAGTTTTTTTTTTTCTTTTTGCGACGGAGTTTCGCTCTGTGGCCAGGCTGGAGCGCAGCGGCGCGATCCTGGCTCACTACAACTTCCGTTTTCTGGTTTCAAGTAATTCTCCTGCCTCAGCCTCCCGAGTAGCTGGGACTACAGGCGTGCACCACCACACCCGGATAATTTTTTGTATTTTTAGTAGAGACGGGGTTTCACCATGTCGGCCAGGATGGTCTCTATCTCTTGACCTCGTGATCCACCCGCCTTGGCCTCCCAAAGTGCTGGGATTACAGGCGGGAGCCACACGCCCGGCCCTGGAGTTTTTCTTTGTCATCAGCACACACATCAATATGCTGTCAATAATTAATGTTTGACGCACGATGGACCGGGGTGGTCTCTGAGACAGAGAAACCATCAGGCCGAGGGAGAGCCCCCGGCGCCAAGACCCACACACCCGAAATGTGCCCGGATCATCGCAGGCACTGTGGGAAGGGCTGTGGCCAGTGTGTGAGTGAGTGGCAGCATCTGAGCCGCACAGGAAGCAACCCTGGCGCGGCCACATGCCTCCTGCGCGTGTGCAGAACTGCTCTGAGACTTCTCACGTGGCCTTCCTTCTTCGCAAGTGTGATCTTCAGTGTTTCCAGCTGTACGACATTCACAGCTCCAACAATTCAGCCACTTGCTTCAGAAAACAGGAGCATTAGGAGGAATCTCTGTACTACTTAGGTTGCCCCCTGCCTCTAACTTAGGTATTTTTTGAGACAAAGTCTCTCTGGTCACCCAGGCTGGAGGGCAGTGGTGCCATCTTGGTTCACTGCAACCTCCACCTCCTGAGTTCAAGTGATTCTCACGCCTCAGCCTCCCCAGTAGCTGGGACTACAGGTGCGCACCACCATACCCAGCTAATTTTTTGGTATTTTCAGTAGAGATGGGGTTTCACCATATTGGTCAGGCTGGTCTCAAACTCCTGACTTCAAATGATCCACCTGAGTTGGCCTCCCCAAAGTGCTGGGATTACAGGCATGAGCCACTGTGCCCAGCCTGTGCCTCGACTTTAAATGACAAAATACTTTTTCTGTTTTTGAGACGGAGTCTCACTCTGGAACCAGGCTGGAGTGGAGTGGTGCGACCTCAGCTCACCACAACCTGACTCCCTGGTTCAAGCGACTCTCCTGCCTCAGCCTCCTGAGTAGCTGAGATTACGGGCCCGCGCCACCACCCCCAGCTACGGAAAGCCCATCCTGGTGCAGCCACGGACATGCCTCCTGGGCGCCTCTGGCTACAGCCAGAACTTTCAAACACTTGGGCCTTTTGCAGTAGTATGCCCTTTGCAAAACCTTTTTTTTTTTTAACTAAAAAAATAATTTTTTAGCAAGAAGCATGTGGGTCTGAATTAGAGCAGCATGAACTCATGTTCTCTTCACACCCAGATACAGAAATGGGGCAGAGATGTCCACATACACAGGTGATGCTCTTGTCCCTGCTCTGCAGCTGAGCGCCTCCAAGCGACACATCCCAGCAGCACCAGGCCCACCCAGCACCCAGGGCTCACTCTCTAAGACTCTCCAGTAAAAGGACCCGGGGTTCCGTGGAGAAGCGGCTGATTCCCGGGCCGGGGCAGGGAACACAGGAGGAGCCTGGAGTGTCCTGCAGTGCCAGGAAGCCATGACTTGCCCCAAATGAAAAGCCTGTTGACAGGGGCACATCAGGGGACAGAGCAGCCAACTGCAGGAGCTCCCAGGGCTGAGGACGAACAGTGTGAATCACAAAACAAAGCAGGGTTGTGTTCTAGCTCAGAATTTAAAACCTAATAAAATCAGCCCATCCTGATACAAACAAATGATCAGATAAATAAACAGAAGTCCCCACTATTCTGGATCCTCCCGTCTAGGACCCCCGGCCATGAACAGCACCTCCCTGATTACATGTGGAAGAAAAGAAACAGTCCCATCACCAAGAAGCAGCCCTGGTGGGGAGGAAGGTCAGAGCCGTCTGCAATGTCACTTGGCTGCCGGGGACGCCCAGTGTGGTGAGACCCCACGAAACCTGCCATCCGCCCCCACGAGAAAGCACCAGACAAGCCTGGATCGAGGCACCTGGACAAACTGCCTGGCCAAGCCCACCTGAGAACCACAGGGTACGGAAAACGAGGAAAGACCAAGAGACGGTCACAGACTGAGGGTGCTGGGCAGATGGCGCGGAAGCCACGGGCAGCGGGGATGGGCCTGGAGCAGAAGCAGGATGTCGCTAATCAGAGTCAAAGTCTGGAGTTGATGGTGGCTTCTCAGCTACGGCCAAGTGCCCTGTGGACTCAGAAGCTACAGAGGGGAGGCGACGGGGCGGCAGAAGGGGCCCTCAGTGCTCACTTTGCAACTTTTCTGTAAACTGAAATTATCCCAAAATACATTTATTTAATCCCAGAACTTTGGGAGGCCAAGGTGGGCAGATCATCTGAGTTTGGGAGTTCGAGACCAGCCTGACCAACATGGAGAAACCCCATCTCTACTAAAAATACAAAAATTAGCTGGGCGTGGTAGCACAGGCCTGTAATTCCAGCTACTTGGGAGGCTGAGGCAGGAGAATCGCTTGAACCCGGGAGGCGGAGGTTGCGGTGAGCCGAGATCACGCACTGCACTCTGGCCTAGGCAGTAAGAGCAAAACTCCATCTCAAAAAAAAAAATTCATTACCACAGAAGAAGCGAGTGTGTGTTGCAGAAGGTTAGGACAAGACACCGCGCATTTCTGCTGCCAAGGACATCGACAAGTCCCATTCTGCACTGACAGGCAAGTGTCAGCAATCACAGCGCTGCCGACGGCACGGAGGGCAGCAGTCCCCGGATGGCTCTGGGCACCTGAGAAGCTCATGCTGCCCGAGCAGCTCGTATTGCCACTGGCATTCAGAGTTCCCTGGGCCACAGGCGGGCGGAGGAGAGGACTGCAGCGGGGCATCCTGCAGGGAGTCCCGCCCAAACAGCAGGGCGGCCCTCAGCAGAGACTCTGAAGGGGTTTCCAGCCTGATGGGAGCACACACTTAGCAACGCAATAGCTGGTGTGCTTTGGTCCAGGTGGAAAACAAGCCTGTGAATCACAAGCTGGTTTCATTATGATTGATTTTTAAATCAGACAAATGACAGATAACTAACAAAGCCACTCCTTCAGAAACGGCCAGCCAAGAGTAAGACCCTAAGATCACTTAAAAAATGCCTATTAATTTTTTTACTATCAAAGAATACATTAATAATGTATTCATTATTATTTCTGCAAATAAAACGGAGTCTAACTTGAAAACCTAGATACCAGCCAGGTGTGGTGGCTCGCACTGTAATCCCGGCACTTTGGGAGGCTGAGGCGGGAGGACCACTTGAGCCCAGGAGTTTAGGGCCAGCCTGGGCGACATGGCAAGACCCTGTCCCTACAAAAAAACACAAATATTAGCTGGGCATGGGGCATGCGCCTCTCAGCTACTTAGAGACACTGAGATGGGAGGACTGCTTGAGCCTGGGGCATGGAGGTTGCAGTGAGCCGAGACTGCACCACTGCACTCCAGCCTGGGTGACAGAGGGAGACCAAATCTTAACAATTAAACAAAGAAAAACGAAACCTAGTCATACCCAGGATGGAGCAGAGGCTGTGGCTGGAGGTAGCCTGGTGTCCAGGAAAACGTCATCTTTGAGAAGGAATTGCCCCTTTGCCTCTGACGTCTGAATTCCACAATTTTACAACAGCCAAGAGACCCCTTAGACTACCCCACGTGGGGCTTCGTTTTCTGGCCTTGGGGATGCCCAAAGCACCTGCCTGGCCTTGCTCCTCATCAGGAACCCCCAAAGCACCCTCCTGGCTCCGCTCCCTCTGAACCCGCTCCATGCCAGCAGCAGGTCCTCCAGCTGTGAGGCCAAGGTGGGCCCAAGAGCCTGAGCCTGTGTCTGTTGAGAGCACACCGGTTGTGTGCACTTGTGGGACACTCACACCTGCCCACGCTGCAGACACAAACAGTGCCCACACTGCTGAGTGGCCACAGGAGCAGAGAGAAGTGTCCAGAAACCACCGGTTAACAGACTCAACTGTGCCCCACATGCCCTCCCGGCAGCGAGGGACACATGGGGGGCCCGCCCAGGCTCTGTGCACGGGGCTCTTGAAGGCACGCCATGACTGAACCGGGCACTGCAGAGTAACAGTGAGGGCCAGCAACAACTGACTGGCCACTTTGCTGACAGTGACCAATATGAGTTTTCCACCGGCCAATTACCCCAGGTCTTCCTGGGTCTGCGCTGGCTCGGATGGCCATTTTCAGTCCTCTGTCCACTTCCTGTGTGCTGAGACCCCGCAGCTCTGGTGTTGCTGTGACCAAAGCAGCAGACGCCTCTGCCTGGGCATGCCTTGTGGCAGCTGTCGGCAGGTGGCAGGTATGCACAGCACAGCAGGGAGGATCACGCATCTCACAGGGAGTGCTTGTTTTTGTTTTATTTTTGAGACGGAGTCTTGCTCTGTTGCCCAAGCTGGAGTGCAGTGGCATGATCTTGGCTCACTGCAACATCCGCCTCCTGGGTTTAAGTCATTCTTCTGCCTCAGCCTCCCAGGTAGCTAGGATTACAGGTGCTCACCACCATGCCCAGCTAATTTTTGTGTTCTCAGTAGAGATGGTGCTCCACCATGTTGGCCAGGATGGTCGCAATCTCTTGATCTCATAATCCACCCACCTCAGCCTCCCAAAGTGCTGGGATTACAGGCGTGAGCCACCGCGCCCGGCCAGGAAGTGCTTTCTTTATGACTTAACTCTCAGAGCATGTGAGCGCTGACAGGGCCTCGATGGAGCCAAGTCCATGTCACTATCACCCCTGAGCCGACTGTGGGAGACTCCTCGTCACCATCATCCCCAAGCCGACTGGGTGACTCTACGCCATGGTCATCCCTTACATCAGCATTACCCCCAAGCCGACTGTGGGGGAGTCCACGTCCCCATCACCCCGGAGCCGACTGTGGCCACAGGCCCTCTACGCACAGGGCCCTCTGCCTGACTCAGGAGCTGGGTGAGTGGCAGGCACCGGCCTGGGGTTCAGAGCCACTGGGAGAAGCCTGAGTGCCCTTCCAGATCCACACCTGGGTCTAGTCCAGAGGCTCCTTTCCTGGCACACAGTGAGTTCAGGTGAAGCAGCCGCCTGATTCCACAGGCCTGGCCTCCTCTGGAGAGGCAGACGGGGAGCGGGGAGACTGAGCAGGAAGCAGCAGTGGACAAGGCTTCAGGAGAAGCTGCTGGACCCGGAAACTGTGAACCAGAAGTGGGAGAGCCCAGGGTCCCCTGGCATGGAGGTTGAAATACAACCCCCGACTCGGGGCACGCAGGGCCGGTGGGGGCTGCTGCTGCGCCCTTGGGGTCTATCCCAGGACCATGGGGCAGAGGGATCCCCATGACTGTATCTCGAGCGCGCAGCAGCTCAGCTACAAGAGCAAATCAGACTGGATTATTCTCCCTGGAGGAGCAACTGAAATAAGAGAAAACTCTCAAAACATCAAGCAGGTTTATCTGAAAGCTGAGCTGCATGGGTAAGGAGATCAAAGGATTAGTCTAATAGCATCTTTCTGAGCTGGGACAGAGTTTGCTGTGTCTGTGAAAAGACCACGAAACAGATCTCTGAGGAAGCACTGGGCAAAACCAAATCTACAACCCGCCCCCGCTCCCGTTCCTGAAATCCCAAACACCTCTTCCCACTGGCCAGGCAGGGTCTGCCTGAGGTGAGTGCAGAGCCACCTCCGTGCCTTCCCAGCCTGCCCCGCCAGTGCCACCTACCCCCTCCCGGGCACCTGGCCACCCTTCCTGTCCCCCCACACTTCCTGGCTCCCTCGGGAGACTCCATGGCCGTGACTGCTGGAGGTGCTAGGAAGAGCTCCTGGGGACGTGGGGATGGTAGGCTGCTCCCGAGTATCCCGAAGACACCAGCAACGCTCGCTCACTTGGCCATGGCAGGGCGTCGGCCCGGCTATGGAATCTGACTTCTAGTGCAGAACAGGTGACTCACCTGTCTCCGGTCCGGCCAGGCCCATCTGGCTATGTGAACGTTAGGCTGACACCAGAGAACAAGGCAGGAAAAGCCCCCATGCCCGAGCTTCAAGGAAATGTCACCGAAACACAAGCCCCTCTGGGCGCTGCTTGTGGTACCTGCAGCCTCACGGTGTTGGGAGGCCCCGCGGGGAAGCGGCTGCTCTGCAGCCTGGCTCCAGCCCTCCAAATCCCCAGGCACGGAGGCACCGTCCAGGCACAGCACACACCTGTTTCTGAGCTTTCTGGGAGTCAGTGACATGGTTATGACTTTACATATTCCTCTCCCTCTCATATATTTCTATGCTACGCTATAGCTAACACTTGAAAAGGAAGTTAGGGAGACTGGAGAAAGCCTGAGAGAGAGGCTGGGGAACAGGGTTTGGGCTCAGGGCAGCATGGCCAACAACAAACCAGGGCCACGGCAGTGAGTCCAAGACCCTGCAGCTACTTGGCCAGCTTCTGCTCACACTGCCCTTGGCAGCCAAGGGCATCTGCTCTTCTGCCCTGTGGAATCTCTGCAGAGCTCATTATGTGCACATGAGCACAGATTTCCTGTGGTTAAAACTAGCAACCAGCCCCATAATGGCTTCAGCTGGGCTTCATTTGATTTTTTTAAAATTCCAGATAAAAGGCCGGGCGCAGTGGCTCACACCTATAATCCCAGCACTTTGGGAGGCTGAGGCGGGCAGATCACCTGAGGTCAAAGGTTTGAGACCAGCCTGGCAACATGATGAAACTCTGTCTCTACTAAAAATACAAAAAATTAGCCAGGTGTGGTGCCAAGTGCCTGTAATCCCAGCTACTCGGGAGGCTGAGGCAGAAGAATTGCTTGAACCTGGGAGGTGGAGGTTACAATGAGCCAAGATGGCACCACTGCACTCCAGCCTGGGTGACAGAGCGAGACTTACAAACCCACAAAATAACCCTTCCAGACAAAATATCAAGGCAGGCAGTCTCGGGCCTGCCGCCCCCTGCTGGAAGCTCTGGCACGCTCATGGGTGCCCATGAGAGGCTTCCTCGTCCCCACACATGGACCTTTCCATTCAGACACAGCACTGTCTGCCCGTTGAATCCTGACTTTCCAGCACTAATTACAAATAACAATTCAATGGCACAAAACAAGCTTGTCCAATGCCAGGCCTGTGGCCACATGCAGCCCAGGACGGCTCTGCATGAGGCCCAACACAAATTCGTAAACTCAAAACATGATGAGGCCAGGCGCAGTGGCTCACGCCTGTAATCTTAGCACCTTGGGAGGCCTAGGTGGGCAAATCACCTAAGGTCAGGAGTTCAAGACCAGCCTGGCCAACACGGCAAAACCCTGTCTCTACTAAGAAAAATACAAAAATTAGCCAGGCGCAGTGGCATGCACCTGTAATTCCAGCTACTCAGGAGGCTGAGGCAGGAGAATCCTTGAACTGAGGAGGCAGAGGCTGTGGTGAGCTGAAATCGCGCCACTGCACTCCAGCCTGGGTAACAGAGCGAGACTCCATCTCAAAACCAAAAATAATTCTGAGATTTTTTTTTTTGGTGATTTTTTTTTTAGCTCATCAGCTATCGTTAGTGTGTTTTACGTGTGGCCCAAGACAATCCCTCTTCTTCCAACGTGGCCCAGGGAAGCCAAAAGATTGGACATGGCTGGCAGAAAGCCTTCTTCCCATTCTGCAGTGCATGAGATCAGGGAATGGAGATTCATTTTAACCCTACTGATGTGGGAAGCCATTCGGTGCTCTCTACAGGGGAGGCGGAGGCAAACACGCATGGCACCGTCTCTCCTCAGGAGCCTGCCTTCCTCACCTCACCGCGGGACTCCCGCCCCCCAGCCAGGCCCCGCCCGCACCCCCAGGCTCCCGGAGGCTGCTGGTGCTGCTGTCGCACAGAAGGGACCAGCTTTCGAGGTCCCTCCTGGTGGGACCACTGAACCCTCCCTCCCTGCCAGCCCTTGTAAGATGCCTGTGGGGCTGACCTCAAAGAAATCTCCAGTCTAATTTAGAGCCTCCTCTCACAAGGTCCTAGCAGCCTTGCTCCTGCCTGGGTGCTGCAGCCATGATGGCACCACAGCGGCCATCATGGCCACCACCTTTGCGGGAATGGCTTCTGCACACAGCACTGGGCACAGGCAACCAGGTCTGCAAGCACCTGCGACTGTTCACCATGTCAGCCCTCAGCAGGGTGGCAGGGGGGCAGCAGGGGACGGCGGCACCATCAGTGCCTCCACCAGCCACGTGTCCATGCTGCACCCTAGAGGGCACGATGCCCGCTCCCAGCCTCCCTGAGCACAGCCACTGTCCTGACGCTCTGTAAGGGGTGACGTCTTGCTTTTGACTGTTGGCCTGGGGACCAGGCGCAGGGGCTCATACCTAGAGTCTCAGCACTCGGAGAGGTTGACTGGGCAGATTTCTTCAGAGCAGGAGTTCAAGACCAGCCTGAGCCACAGTGAGATCCTGTCTCTATAAAAACAAAACTTAGCCAGGCACAGCGGCTCATGCCTGTTATCCCAGCACTTTGGGAGGCCAAGGAGGGCAGATCACCAAGGTCAGGAGTTCAAGACCAGCCTGGCTAATACAGTGAAATCCCATGTCTACTAAAAATACAAAAATTAGCCGGGTGTGGTGACACCCGCCTGTAATTCCAGACACTCAGGAGGCTGAGGCAGGAGAATCACTTGAACACAGGAGGTGGAGGTTGTAGGGAGCTAAGATCGCACCGCTGCACTCCAGCCCGGGTGACACAGTGAGATTCTTCAAAACAAAACAAAACAAAACAAAACAAAACAAAAAGACCGCCTCTGGAGCAAATAACAGGCTTTACCCTTTCCTCCTCCAGCTCCTCAGCGGTTTCCTTGCAGAGGTCCTCTGCGGGACTCCAGGAGGCCACACCACAGGAAGTACTGTGGTCCTGTCACTAGCATGGATTCCCTAAGTTTTAAGTTCATTTACTGAAGACATCTCCAGAAAATGGACAAAATCAAAAATGTCTGCCACTGGCCTTACAAAATACCGCTTAAATAAGTCCTAGATGCTGAAATATATATGCTATAGTTTAGCTGTAAACATTTACGTCTTTTTCTTTATACTTTAGCCTTATCAGAAATTTTTCCCTATTTCAAATAAACTTTAGAATTTGAGGTTTTTTCCCCATAATACATAAAAGTTCACTTTTGTAGCGACGAGGAAAAAAAAAAGAAAGAAAATGAAACTCAGTGTATCTAGGACACTTGGCAGGAGTGTGAAGCAGCATCCACCCCAAGTCACAGCCCTGTGAGGAGGAGGACGGGGAGTCACACTGGGGCCTCTAAGTCCTGGCTCAGCTGTTCACACTGAGAGGAGGACAGGGGAGTCACACTGGGGCCTCTAAGTCCTGGCTCAGCTGTTCACACTGAGAGGAGGACGGGGGAGTCACACGGGGGCCTCTAAGTCCTGGCTCAGCTGTTCACACTGAGAGGAGGACGGGGAGTCACACGGGGGCCTCTAAGTCCTGGCTCAGCTGTTCACACTGAGAGGAGGACGGGGAGTCACACTGGGGCCTCTAAGTCCTGGCTCAGCTGTTCACACTGAGAGGAGGACGGGGCACCACACTTGGTGTGTCTCAGTCCTGGCCCTGCTGTTGAACTAATGACTCAATGAATGACACATCCTCTAAGCAGCTTGAGAGAAAGGCACACACTACTTCTCACACCTGCTCACCTTTTCCAAAGCACAGGATGTTCACTCAACATCCTTCCAGTGCAGGGAGGGGCATCCATCCCTGCTTCCAGTGCAGGGAGGGGCAGCCCTTTCTACTCTTTTAAAAGGCTTAGCCTTCTTCCACCAAACAGGATTTTAAGAATAAAGGGATTTCATGCCATGTTTCTTTCTTAGAAATATATAAAATTACAAATAAAATTCAAAGCCCAGCCTTTGAGGGCAGGACCCAGCTGACCCAGCAGTATCAGGCAGCCTGGCTGCTGGATGGGTGGGGGTGGGTGGCCGCCAAGTGATGCAGCAGGAGACGGAGCCAGGATGGCTTCTCCCAGAGGCTGACCCAGGCCACCAGGCATGGGTGCCACACCACAGTCACAGGCTACAGTCCCCCAGGCTGGAGCTGATGAAGTGGCTGGAAAATGAGGGGAGAAACCTAGAAAGGAGAGGCAGAGCGAGGACATCCCCATCAGCACAGAAACGCTCCCCATGTCCTTGTCTGAGCTCAGCGCCTGACGCGGCGAGTGGGGAGAGGCCCGGGGCCCAGCCACCATGGACGCTGGAAGACCAGGAGCGCTGAGCAGAGACCGCAGAGGCCATTTACCTCCCAAGAGTCTGGAGCTTGAACCTTCACAAGATAGAGATGTAAAAAATGTCACGAACTTCCCAGGAAAATCCAGAAAAGCCACACCTTGGCAGATCCAAGACTAAGGATGAGTCAGACGGAGGGAAAAGCCCGAGACCTCTTCAGGGTAATCAGCGGGAGTTTGGCCTGGGAAAACAAAGCCCAACACTTTTCAGGGGAAGATAACAGAAGCCAACAGAATTCAGAGTCTCCAGCATATAAACTACCATGTGTTGGCCAGGAGCGGTGGCTCACACCTGTGATCCCAGCACTTTAGGAGGCTGAGGCGGGCAGATCACGAGGTCAAGAGTTCAAGACCAGCCTAGCCAACACAGGTAAACCCTGTCTCTACTAAAAATACAAAAATTAGCCAGGCGTGGTGGTGGGGTCCTGTAATCCCAGCTACCTGGGAGGCTAATGCAGTAGAATCGCTTGTACCCGGGAGGCAGAGGTTGCAGTGAGCCAAGGTCCTGCACTCCAGCCTAGGCAACAAGAGCGAAACTCTGTCTGAAAAACAAGAAAACTTCTACCATATAAACAGTATATAAACCAAAATTCTAACGGACCATCAGGAAGTACTGAACATGAAGAGAAAAAGTAGCCAAAGGAAATAGATCCTGAGGGCCAAGTGTGGTGGCCCACACCTGTAATCCCAGCACTTTGGGAGGCCCAGGAGAACAGATCACTTGAGGTTAGGAGTTCCAGACCAGCCTGACCAACATGGTGAAACTATGTATCTGATAAAACTACAAAAAATTAGCTGGGCATGGTGACATGTGCCTGTAATTCCAGCTACTCGGGAGGCTGAGGCAGAAGAATCACTTGAACCCAGGAGGCGGAGGTTGCAGTGAGCTGAGATCGCACCACTGCACTCCAGCCTAGGTGACAGAGCAAGATTTCGTCTCAAAAAAAAAAAAGGCAGTACAGTGGCTCACGCCTGTAATCCCAGTAATCCCAGAACATTGGAAGGCTGAGGTGGGCAGATCATGTGGTCAGGAGTTGAGAATATCCTGGCCAACATGGTGAAACCCCCAGTCTACTAAAAATACAAAAATTAGCTGGGCATGATGGCATGTGCCTGCAATCCCAGGTACTCAGGAGGCTGAGGCAGGAGAATCGCTTGAACCCAGGAGAACTGCTTGAACCAGGGAGGCAGAGGTTGCAGTGAGCCGAGATCATGTCACTGCACTCCAGCCTGGCAACAGAATGAGACCCCATCTCAAAAAAGAGAAACCCCATCTCTACAAAAACATGTAAAAATAAACCGGGCGTGGTGGTGCAAGGCTGCAGGGAGCCAAGATCACACCACTGCACTTCAGCCTGGGTGACAGAGTGAGATGCTATCTCAGAAAAGAAAAGAAAAGAAACAAAGAAATCGGAGCTGTGGGTGTCCATGGGGCAGGGGACCAATGCAAAGGGACACGAGGGACACTTCGCAGGGACTGAAATGTCCTCATGACAAGGTTTATGCGTTTATCAAAACTCACCACATTTGACAGCTGAGGCACTTTGCTGTACATACAGGTTGCCTCAATTGCCTAAAAAGACCAAAAGGGTTCACGGCAATTGTTCAGTCGTTAGCTTTGGTTAGGGTTATAGATTTTGTTTTGCCTTTTAGCTTTCTTGTCCTCTATAAATTTCAGCATCAAGTAGCTATTTCTTTGGAAGTATATATATATATATATATATATTTTTTTTTTTTAAGTATTTTTCTGGCCGGGTGTGGTGGTGGCTCAGGCCTGTAATCCCAGCACTTTGAGAGGCCAAGGTGGGTGGGTCACTTGAGGCCAGGAATTTGAGACCAGCCTGGCCAACATGGCAAAACCCCTTCTCTCCTAAAATACCAAAAAATAGCTGGGCATGATAGCACACACCTGTAATCCCAGCTACTTGGGAAACTGAGGCACAAGAATCGCTTCAACCTGGGAGGTGGAGGTTACAGTGAGCTGAGATCACACCACTGCACTCTAGCCTGAGTGACAGAGCAAGACCATCTCAAATACATACACATCTTTTTCTTTATGCTTTTCTTAATTTCTTTTCTTTTTTTTTTCTGAGACAAGGTCTCACTCTGTTGCCCAGGCTGCAGTGCAGTGGTATGATCACAGCTCACTGCAGCATCAACCTCCTGGGTTCAAGCCATCCTCAGATTTCAGCCTCTCCAGCAACACATCGACATGCCCAGCTAATTTTTGTATTTTTGAGACAGTCTTGTTCTGTCATCAGGCTGGAGTGCAGTGGTGCAATCTCAGGTCACTGCAACCTCCACCTCCCAGATTCAAGTGATTCTCCTACCTCAGCCTCCCAAGTAGCCAGGACTACAGGCATGTGCCACTGTGTCCAGCAAACTTTTGTATTTTTAGCAGAGACAGGATTTCACCATGTTGGCCAGGATGGTCTTGATCTCTTGACCTCATGATCCACCCGCCTCAGCCTCCCAATGTGCTGGGATTACAGGCGTGAGCCACCAGGCCTGGCCTAATTTTTGTATTTTTTTGTAGAGATGGAGGTTCACCAAGTTGTCCAAACTTGTCTTGAACTCCTGTGCTCGAGTGATATTCCTGCCTCAGACTCTTAAAGCACTGGAATTACAGGCATGAGCCACTGTGCCCAGTGAGAAAGTATTTTTAAATTATCTTTGTCTTCAGGAGTAGAAATACTTTTCTTCCTTCAAAGAAAATTAAGGCAGGGTCCAGAGGCTCATGCCTGTAATCCCAGCACTTTGGGAGGCTGAAGTGGATCTCTTGAGCCCAGGAGTTTGAGACCAGCTTGGGCAACATGGCAAGATCTGGTCTCCACAAAAAATAAAAAAAAAAATTAGCCAGGCATGGTGGCATGCACCTGTATTCCCAGGAGTTTGAGGCTACAGTGAGCTATGAGCCTAGGCAACAGAGTGAGATCTTATCTCTTTAAAAAAAAAAAAAAAAAAAAGGCCGGGTGGCTCATGCCTGCAATCCCATCACTTTGGGAGGCTGGGAAGGGCAGATCATGACGTCCGGGATTTGAGACCAGCCTGAGCAACATGGGGAAACCCCGGCTCTACCAAAAAAATACAAAAATCAGTTGTGCGTGGTGGTGCGGGCCTGTAATCCCAGCTACTCAGGAGGCTGAGGAAGAAATGCTTGAAGCTGGGAGGCAGAGTTTGCAGTGAGCCAACATCGTACCACTGCACTCCAGCTTGGGTGACAGAGTGAGAATCCGTCTCAAAAAAAACCTAATCACATACTGATAAGTCATTTAAAAAATTAAGAATCTAAAAAGCTCTTCTGCTTGCCTGTGGCCATTAAGACGCGCCTTTCCTCCCACTTCGCCTTCCGCCATGGTGGTGAGGCTCCCCAAGCCATGGGAGCCGCAGCGTTGCTGCCAACACCGTGGCAGCCCTTCAGTGGTGCTGCCGGTGTGTGGAGTGGGGCACACCTCAAGACCAGGCACTCCTCCCACGGAAGGCTTCTGGATGATCACTAACACAGGTTGGGGGGAACTACAACACCCATGAAACAACTCCTACCCACTGACTACAGCCTGAAAACAGAGTAGCTGTTCTCGAGCTGCTGATCCAGGAGAATTAATAACAAGTACCTGAGGTGCACTCAACAACAGAAAATTTAAAAACTAAAAAATAAATGGCTGGGCGCAGTGGCTCACGCCTGTAACCCCAGCACATTGGGAGGCCGAGGTAGGCGGGCCACATGAGGTCAGGAGTTCAAGACCAGCCTGGCCAACATGGCGGAAACCCCGTCTCTACTAAAAGTATAAAAATTAGCCGGGCGTGGTGGCACGTGCCTGTAATCCCAGCTACTCAGGAAGCTGAGGCAGGAGAATCACCTGAACCTGGGAGGCAGAGGCTGCAGTGAGCTGAGATCACATCACTGCACTCCAGCCTGAATGACAACAGTTGAGACTCCATCTCAAAAAAATAATAAATAAATAAATAAATAAATAGGCTGGACGTGGTGGTCCAAAGTGTAACCCTAGCACTTTGGGAAGCTGAGGCAGGTGGATCACCTGAGGTCAGGAGTTCAAGACCAGCCTGGCCAACATGATGAAATCCCCATCTCTACTAAAAATACAAAAAATTAGGCTGGGTGATGTAGCTTATGCCTGTAACCCCAGCACTTTCAGAGACCGAGGTGGGTGGATCATGAGGTCAGTTCGAGACCAGCCTGGCCAATATAGTGAAACCCTATCTCTACTAAAAATACAAAAAATTAGCCAGGTGTGGTGGTGGGTGCCTGTAATCCCAGCTACTCAGGAGGCTGAGGCAGGAGAATCACTTGAACCCGGGAGGCAGAGGCTGCGGTGAGCCGAGATCGTGCCACTGCACTCCAGCCATAGCAAGAGCGAGACTTCATCTCAAAAACGAATTTAAAAATAAATAAATAAATACCTGTAATCCCAGCACTTTGGGAGGCTGAGGTGGGCAGATCACTTGAAGTCAGGAGTTTGAGACCAGCCTGGCCAACATGGTGAAACCCTGTGTCTATTAAAAATGCAAAAATTAGCTGGGTGTGGCAGTGGGTGCCTGTAGTCCCAGCTACTTGGGAGGTTGAGGCAGGAGAATCACTTGGGAGGCTGAGGCAGAGGTTGCAGTGAGCTAAGATTGTGCCACGGGACTCCAGCCTGGGCAACAGAGCAAGACTCCATCTCAAAAAATAAAGTAAAATAAAGCAACTACTAAAAAAGCAAAAATAAAAAATAAATGATAAATAAATAAATAAAAAGTTCTATAAGTAGAAGCCTGGCACAGTGGTCCACATCTGCAAGCCCAGCACTTTAAGGGGCTGAGGCAGGTGGATCACCTGTACTCGGGAGTTCGAGATCAGCCTGGGCACCATAGTGAAACCCCATCTCTACCAAAAATACAAAAAATTAGCCAGGCATGTTGGTAGGTGCCTGTAGTCCCAGCCACGTGGGAGGCTGAGGCACAAGAATTGCTGGAGCCTGGGAGGTGGAGGTTGCAGTGAGCTGAGATTGCACCACCACATTCTAGCCTGGGTGACAGAGTTAGAGTCTGTCTCTCGAAAAAAAATAAAAAGTAGAAAGAAATGAGGAAAAACATTTCTTATATAGATTTTGTGGGAAAAATATGAATTTGACTTTTGTTTACAAACCAAAGTCCACATTACCATACCCAAAAAAGCAGCTACAGAACAACACATCCCTGTTCTTTCCTGTGGCCTTCAGAGCTCCCCAGCTGTGCTGAGCAGACAGACGCCTTCCCCCCTCATCTTCTCACCCCTGCGCTCGGTGACACACGGTGCCTGTCTGCTGGGTCTGGACTACCAGAAGAAGCTGAGAAGCCACCACCCTCTCTCCAACTTACTCTGGCTCTAGGAATTTCTCTCTGCCGTCTTCAGAGATGAACCTGAACCTTTATGTGACCTCAAAGTCTTCAGCCTACGTAAAGGGCTCATGTGAAGCACAGACTTCACATGAAAAGAAGCCAAAGGGGCCTAGGTGAGCTTCTGCTTGTGTAAGAGGAAGCTGCAGAAAACAAGGGTATGGCGACCTGTGAGCCTCTCACCACGCACAGGAGCCACCTTCTGAAGAGCGTGCCGGAAGCTGGGCGGGCACTGTGACAGCAGATGGGTGGAGCATGGCATCAGGAAGGGGCTACGCATTTGCCCTGCCAGTCGCCAACAATCAAAGACTCAACAGATGATGTTCTCCAAACTTAATAAAATATCAGGCATGTTTCAGTACGTGAAGACAACCTCAAGTATGAATAATGTCTAGAAAAGGTGAGTATTCACAGGCCCAGGCGCGGTGGCTCAAGCCTGTAATCTCAGCACTTCGGGAGGCTGAGGCAGGTGGATCATGAGGTCAGGAGATCGAGACGATCCTGGTCTACATGGTAAAACCCCCATCTCTACCAAAAATACAAAAATTAGCTGGGTGTGGTGGCGTGCACCTGTAATCCCAGGTACTCGGGAGGCTGAGGCAGGAGAATTGCTTGAATCCAGGAGGTGGAGGTTGCAATGGGCCGAGATTGTTCCACTGCTCTCTAGCCTGGGCAACACAGCAAGACTCCAAAAAAAGAAAAAAACAAAGAAAGAAAAGAAAAGGTGAGTATTCACAAATAATGGCTGATGTTGTTTCCCTTTCTGAAACAAACCAACCATATTTACAAAAACCAAAACCATCTGAACAACCCCAGCTGTCACTTTTCTATAGGAAAAGCTTCACGCGTAAATGATTCTCCACAGCTCCCTTTTCCAGAAAGGTGGGGCGGGGGCCTTGTGAGCCACGGCAGGTCTCGCACAGCGGCACGGGCTCAGTACACATCATGTGCTCCAAGTATCCCCAGGTTACCTCCTTCCGTTCAGCATCAGCATGGATCTTGGCCTGGTTTGCGGCAGCTTCTCGGTAGGTGCTGGCATGTTTGGCTTGTTCAAACACGGTCTTTAGCTGCTGTGCGGTGTTGAGCAAGGAGTTCACCATCTCTTCGAGGTACAGCCAGCTCCGAGGCTCCGAGAGCTCCAGCCCGTTCACCATCACAGGAGGTGACGCTTTGGTGGGAGTTGGGGGTGGGACTGCCAGGGCAGGCAGGGATGTCAACACTAGAGCATTTGCAAAGCAAAATAACAAAGAAATTAATACGGTTCCTATTTATGGCCTCCATTAAAAACTCTCATCACCTGGCACAATGGCTCATGACTGTAATCCCCACATTTTGGGAGGCTGAGGTGGGAGGATCACTTGAGCCCACGAGTTCAAGACCAGCCTCGGCAACACAGCAAGACCTTGTCTCTACAAAAGAAAAACAAAACCCACTAGCTGGGCATGCTGGCATTCACCTATGATCCCAGTTACTCAGGAAGCTGAGGTGAGAGGATCACTTGAGCCCAGGTGGTCAAGGCTACAGTGAGCCATGATTGTACCAACACCCTTCAGCCTTGGTGAGCCAGTGAGACACTGTCTCAGAAAGAAAAGAAAAGAGGCCGGGCGTGGTGGCTCACACCTGTAATCCCAGCATTTTGGGAGACCAAGGCGGGCAGATCACTTGAGGTCACGAGTTTGAGGCCAGCCTCATCAACATGGGGAAACCCCATTTCTACCAAAAAAATACAAAAATTAGCCAGGCACAGAAGTATCTGTAATCCTAGCTACCTGGGAGGCTGAGGCATGATAATCACTCAAACCCAGGAGGCAGAGGTTGCCGTCAGCCGAGATCAAGCCACTGCACTCCAGCCTGGGTGAGAGAGTAAGACTCCATCTCAGAAATAAAAAACAGAAAACTGTCACCAAATGTTGGGAAATAAGGTAAAAACTGACCAACAAACAACAGGTCACTGCCTTACACCCCCAGCCTATGCCAGAGTGAGGTGTCCACGCCTACCCACTCCACCCTCCAGCTTCACACTGTAAAAAGCATCCAAATGTGCCTGCTGGACCCGGAAATGTTCACAGAACCAGCCCTGAGGGCAATGACTGCGGAAAGAAGTGGCCCCAGGCTAAATCTATTTTTTTTTTTGAGATAGTGTTTCCTCTGTTGCCCAGGCTGGAGTGCAGTGGCGTGACCTTGGCTCACTGCCCTCCCAGGTTCAAGCAATTCTGTTTCAGCCCCACAAAGTCAGGATTACAGGGCCCACCAGCACACCCAGCTAATTTTTGTATATTTAGTAGAGACGAAGTTTCACCATGTTGACCAGGCTGGTCTCGAACTCCTGTCCTCAGGTGATCCACCTGCCTCGGCTTCCCAAAGTGCTGAGATTACAGGCGTGAGCCACCGTGCCTGGCCCCAGGCTAAATCTTGTAAACAGTAAAGCTGACAAAAGAATTCCTGGTTTCAGTTCTGCTCACCCAGAAAGTCTTCTTGGGTGCCTGCAGCCACACACGGGGGATTTATTAAAGATAATAGGAGTTCGGTTTTTTTTTCTTTTTTTTTTTTTCCTGAGATGGAGTCTTGCTCTTGTTGCCCAGGGTGGAGTGCAATGGTGCAATCCCGGCTCACTGAAACCTTCACCTCCCGCCCAGGTTGAAGCAATACTTTTGCCTCAGCCTCCCAAGTAGCTGGAATTACAGGCATGAGCCACCATGACACCTAATTGTGTATTTTTAGTAGAAACTAGGTTTCTTCATATTGGTCAGGCTGGTCTCCAACTCCCGACCTCAGGTGATCCTTCCACCTCTGCCTCCCAAAGAGCTGGGATTACAGGCATGAGCAACTGGGCCCAGCTGGGTTTCTTATAATTGGAGAAGAAAGCTACAGAAAGGGAAAGGAAAGGAAGTAAACAAGGGCTGAGGTTCTGCGCTGAAACTGGAGACACTGGGCAAGTCATGGAACACACAGACCTAGAGCACATCTGTACTGAAACTAGAGACACTGGGCAAGTCATGGAACACACAGACCTACAGCACATCTGTGTGAAACTAGAGACACTGGGCAAGTCATGGAACACACAGACCTAGAGCACATCTGTGTGAAACTAGAGACACTGGGGCAAGTCATGGAACACAGAGACCTAGAGCACATCTGTGTGAAACTAGAGACACTGGG
>CM052657.1:116692377-116702456 GCA_028533165.1 Leontopithecus rosalia | reverse complement strand
AAACATAGGCAGTGGGCCACACTTTGCCAGTCACTGATCTAATGCATCCACGACAACAAACAAAAACCAAAGCAAAACGAACCCTGTTTCACTTAGAAATTCTTCCACACAGTTCTGAGGACAACGGCCTGGACACGTGTGAATTCTTTCAAACCCACCTATTTTGGGATGCGACGTTGGCAATGCAGCCTCTGGAAACGGTGCAATCTGGCAGCTGTCCTGATAGCTGGGGTAGTGAGGCTCGGGGTGGCTGGCCCTGCATGGCGGCTGCACGCCGGCCTCTTGGACTGTTGGCGAGAAAAGCAACAAGGAGCCTCAGGGTGGCTGCCTGCACAGCCGACTCTAAATATCTCGCTCTATGGCTCTGCCACTCTATACACAGAGTAGCTTATGGCCACTCGTGGCTACTGAGCCCCTGAAATGTGGTGAGCCTCAACTGCTGACATGATAGGACTGCTGACATATCAGGTGAAATAAACGATATTGTGGAAATTAGTTCCAGTTATTTCCTTTATTTTTCTCAGTGTGGCTACTAGAATATTTTCCAGCATGCATCTGGCTAGGATGCATTTCTGTTGCCCAACCCTGGTCAAAGGCAGGGGCCAGGCCGGGCGTGGTGGCTCACGCCTGTTATCCCAGCACTTTGGGAGGCTCAGGCGGGCAGATCATGAGGTCAGGAGTGTGAGACCAGCCTGGCCAACATAGTGAAACCCCATTTCTACTAAAAATACAAAAATTTGCTGGGCGTGGTGGCGGGCACCTGTAATCCCAGCTACTTGGGAGGCGGAGGCAGGAGAATTGCTTGAACCCAGGAGGTGAAGGTTCAGTGAGCCGAGATCGCGCCATTGCACTGCAGCCTGGGTGACAAAAGCAAGACTCCGTCTCAAAAAACAAAAATAAACAGGAGCCGGCAGATGGAGAGTATTTTCAGCTTTGCCAGCTCTGGGGTTTGTCACAAGGAACCCACTCCCACATGCTGACCGCACCCACACTGCACCACCCACCAGATGTGGCTCACATGCTGTCCCCACAACAAACGCCTGGTTCCAGGCCCCACTCGAGGTGCCCAGCAGCCTACACAGCCCAAAGTGGCATTGGTGATGTGATGTCACAGCCAAGGACACACTGAGGATGTGAGAACTGGGTGATGTGATGTCACAGTCAAGGACACACTGAGGATGTGAGAACAGGGTGATGTGAGAACAGGGTGATGTGAGAACTGGGTGAGGTGATGTCACAGACAAGGACACACTGAGGATGTGAGAACTGGGTGATGTGATGTCTCAGCCAAGGGTGCACTGAGGATGTCAGGTAGGCACTGGAGCAGCTCACCTGTAGCTCCTGTGAAGACATCGCCCTGGGCTGGACTCTCTGATATGACAGCAGTGGCCTCCACCGTGGATGCTCGGTCAAAGGTCAGTGCCCCAGAAGTCGTGATTTGTCCTGAGGGGGTCACGGTGACTGGAAAGGCAGAAGCACATTTTATGCGGCCAGGCCAGACAGTGGTGCCCAGGGCACACAGGTCCTGTGCCACCCACGGGCGCCAATCCTTGTTGGGGGCTGGGCTGGAGTGCGGGCAGCAGCAGCCATACCCTCACATGTGAAGGACATGGAAGAAAGCCCAGACCTCGGAGAAGACCCCGCAGAAGAAAGGCAGGAGGGCAGCTTGCCATCACCAATTGTTATGTTTACATTGTGAGCCATGGAAATGTGCTGCCAGCCAGAACAAAATAAAACTTTAAATGATTTTTAAATACTTGTGGTTTGAATCAAGAAAAAGTCTTTCATCCAAGCTGAAGGTAAAAAGCGGCTGCGTCCTACAGCACGGCTGCCTCTCCAGCCCAAAAGAAATCCCAGTGATGGGTTGGGAGACTCCGCTGCTGTGGAAAAGTTCCCGCACCTACCACCCAGGGCCTCGGGAAGGAGCCGACAGGGTGTTTCAGAAACACCTTGATCTATCAATGCGAAAGTCCAGACTCATATTAGCTAAGGCCATTATGAAGACATTTTCTCCTACTACTGTCTCTCCGTATTTAAACCTGGTCTGTACAAAAAATAAACACACGAGCTAGGCATGGTGGCACCTGCCTGTGGTCCCAGCTACTTGGGAGGCTGAGATGGGAGGAGTGCCTGAGCCTGGGAGGCTGAGGCTGCAGTGAGCTGGGTTCCTAATGCTGCCCTCCAGCCCGGCCACAGACAAGCCCCCAGACCTCTCTGCAGGCCTCAGCCAGCGCCCTGAGAGCCAGTCACCTAGGACGCACTTGTCAGGAAATGTCCCCAGTCACATGCAGGGCCTGGGCACAACGTTCCTCACACTGGCAAATGGCCCAGCACAGGGCCCACAGTGCCCGGGTCCCAGGGAAGCAAGCAGCGCTGGGCACTGGACAGCGCTTCCGGCCCAGGGCCACGGTGTTAAGGAAGGAGTGGTGAGGTACCGACAGCCCTCCCGCCACGCGACGTGCCTTAGAAATGAGCATCCCATAGTGGCCGTGGGAGCGGGGACGAGAGAAGGCAGTGCACTTAGGTTGCCTCAGTAAACGAGAGCTGTGTGTTCTCAAACTCACAGGTGGTGGCCGCGGTGGCTGGAAGCAGCGTGATGTTCTTGGGGGAGTCCTTCTTCACGGGCGCTGTGGGCAGCTCGTTCTCCTTCTTGCGCCTTTTGTAAGGCACAAAAAGCCTGACAGGGCCACTCTGGGGGAGAAAGGCAGAGTTGGACAGGGCACCACATTCATGTGTGCAAAAGCTATGCTGCTCCTTAAATGGGGGCACCCCGGGGTGTGTGAGTCACATGGTGAGACCACAGCAAGAAGGTAATCGCCCCTACAGTTCCCACCTCTTTAGGCCCTAAATCCCCTAAAATGACAAAAAGGATACTTTTAAAAAGAACCTACTGGCTGGGCACGGTGGCTCCTGCCTGTAATCCCAGCACTTGGGATGCTGAGGTGGGTGGATCACCTGAGGTCAGGAGTTCGAGACCAGCCTGGGTAACACGGTAAAACCCCGTCTCTACTAAAAATACAGAAATTAGCCAGATGTGGTGGTGCATACCTGTAGTTCCAGCTACTCAGGAGGCTGAGGCAGGAGAATCGCTTGAACCTGGTAGGCGGAGGTTGTAGTGAGCCAAGATGGCGCCAATGCACTCTAGCCTGGGCGACAGAGAGAGACTCCAACTCAAAAATAAACAAACAATTTCTATCTCTTCATTGACATTCCCCAGTTAAGGAGACATTGTCTTCAGGCCTTCCAGGAGTCTCTCGCTGTGGTTTCCCTCAGTCCTGTGAACATATTTAGGATGGCTACTGAAGCCTTAGTCTGTTAACCCCACATGGGGCCCTCTCCCAGGCACTGTCTGCTGCTGTCTTCCTGTGCACGGTGCACACGTTCCGGGTTCCTCACGTCTTAGAATCTTAAGAATCACACAATGCAGGCAAGACACGGCAGCAAGAGTGGAGAGCGGTTCTCCTTCCTCTGGGCTCCCTAATACCATGTGCTTGTTGATCATTCAAGGACGGGCTGGACGCTTTGCTGAGCCTCGTTCTCCTGTGGCAGCCACTGTTGCTGCTCCCTGGAGGGCTCCGCCCTGGGGGTGTGCAGTCACCTTCTGCGATGGGGGTTCTGGCTGTCTCTCTCCCTGATCTCTGTCAAGCTGTTGGTTTAGTGAAGTGTCAGAATCAACTAACTGCCAGCTGTCTGCTCCATTACTTCCGACAGTGCCCTGGGGCACATGCTGCTCCACTGTCTGAGCCAATGAAATTAGGGCTTCTTTACCAAAGGGTTAGAGCTTTAAGGTTTGTTTCCCAGGTGGGTTCTCAGCTGTTGCTTTCCTTGGCGAGATCTCTGCTAAACTTGCTGACCTACAGCTTAGTTTCCTGCTCTAATGGCGCTGCCGGCCTCCTCTTAACTGCTTGCCACTGCTCTTCAGGGCACGTTCAGGCTTCAACATCCCTGTACTGTATCAAATCAAGTCAGCTCCTTTGGGAAGGGCTTTGGAGCTCTCTGTCCTTATGGCCTGTCTCTCTTGGGTTGAATGTCAAGCCCCTGCTCCAGACCTGGAGGTAGGGATGGTGCCTGCATCTACCAGGGGGCCCTGCTGCATTAGCAGAGCTCTGCGTGGGGGCAGCAGCCTCTCACCGAATGGACCCTCCAGCCTGTGGGTAACCTGGGTTGAGGGAAATTGGGGCCTCCCTATGTTTGGCCTGCCATGCCTGGGTAAAGCCTCTGCCCCCTGAGTGGGGCTGACTTAGGGTTTCCAGTCACAGTTCCCTGGAATTGGCTGCCACTTGGAGCTGAAGGGTGGAGAAATCCTGGCGGCCTGCGCCTCCTAGTGGGATCACATCCCTCGACTGTGAGTTGTGAGGAGCGGGAGCCCCATTTTCTTGGCCACAATCATATGGAGGAGTGGAGCCTCCTCCACAGGGAGCTGGGGGCAGAAAGGGAGGAGGGAGCTGGTCATCGTGCAAATCCCACAACCCTCACTGTTCTTCTCAAGACTTAGGACATTTTCTTGGATGTCTCTTTATTTGCTGTATGCCCCTAGGGCAATTTCCAGAGCCTCTCAGAGCTTATTTTTAAAATAATATTCACTAGTTATTTCTCTGGGGAGTCAGTCCATTGAGCTCATCACACACTGATTCCAGAAGTGGAATCCAAAAGTTTTAAAATTGATAAAGTCCAATCTAAGAAATCCTAGTTCTAACTGCAGGTAAGGAAGATTTTCCAACATGTTTTCTCCTAAAAGTGTGATCGTTTTACCTTTTCTTTTTTTTTTGAGACGGAGTTTCGCTCTTGTTACCCAGGCTGGAGTGCAATGGTGTGATCTCGGCTCACCGCAACCTCCGCCTCCTGGGTTCAGCAGTTCTCCTGCCTCAGCCTCCCAAGTAGCTGGGATTACAGGCGTGCGCCACCATGTCCAGCTAATTTTTTGTATCTTTAGTAGAGACGGGGTTTCACCATGTTGACCAGGATGGTCTCGATCTCTTGACCTGGTGATCCACCCGCCTCGTTACCTTTTCCTTTAGATCCACACCCATTTGAAATTCGTTTTTGTATAAAGCGTGAAGCTGCGGTCATCCTTTGTCTCGGCCTGTGAACATCCAGTTACTCCAAGGCCATGCGCTGGCATCCACCATGATGCTCCAGTCAGACCCAGATCCGGGGGTCTCTCCCTCTGCCAGCGCCACACGGTCCTGATTAATTTCATGACCTAGTAGGCCTTGAGACCCCACAATGCGATTTCACCCATTTTAGACTTTTATTTCAAAACTGTTTTGGCTTTTTTATTTCCTTTACCTTTCTATATAAATTTTAAAATCAGCTTGTCTGCATCTACAAAGAATTGTTGCAGTTTTGATAGTAATTGTGTTAAACCTAAGAATCAACTTGGGAAAAAGTCACATCTTTACTAAGTCTTCCAAACCGCAGACACAGAATGTCTTCTGAAGTACCTGAATCTTCCCTGGCCTCTTTCTTCAGCATTTTCAAGTCTTCCACATACACATCCTGCACACGATTTCCTGGGTAAGCATCTAGGTCCTCCAGTGTTTTGGAGCCACGGAAAATGATCCGCCCTGCAGGCTACACTGCCAGATGGGACCAATGCCGTCTCCCTGCTCTTCACTCCTGCAGCGTCTCTGCGTCTCACCTACTGGCTTTTCCAAATCAACTTCAACGTTACTTTACGTTCACAATATGTTTTTTCCACTAAAATCACATGAAATATCTTGAACTAGACAATTCTAGAATGTTTAGTTTTTCACCCCAAGAACACGGTAGGTCTCTCCATGTTACTTTATTTTATTTTTTTTTTGAGATAGAGTCTCGCCAGGCTGGAGTACAGTGGCATAGTCTCGGCTCACTGCAACCTCTGCCTCCTGGATTCAAGTGATTCTCCTGCCTCAGCCTCCTGAGAAGCTGGGATTACAGGTGCCCGAAACAACACCCAGCTACTTTGTGTATTTTAGTAGAGACAGGGGTTCCATGATGTTGGCCAGGCTGTTCTTGGACTCCTGACCTCATGATCCACCCGCCTCGGCCTCCCAAAGTGCTGGGATTACAGGTGTGAGCCACCACACCCAGCACTCCACGTTCTTAAATTTGTTTTTATTTTCTCATAATTCCCCAGATTAGTAATAAAATTAAAATAAGGATATCTCATTAGTCAGCTTTTAAATTAATTTTAAGATTTTTTTTTTTTTTTGAGACAGAGTCTCATTCTGTCACCCAGGTTGGAGTATAGTGGTGCAATCTTGGCTCACTACAATCTCTGCCACCCAGGTTCAAGTGATTCTTCTACCTCAGCCTCCCAAGTAGCTGAGATTACAGGCGCCCACCACCACACCTGGCTAATTTTTGTATTTTTAGTACAGATGAGGTTTCACCATCTTGGCCAAGCTGGTCTTGAACTCCTGATCTCCTGACCCACCCACCTCGGCCTCCCAAAGTGCTGGGATTACAGGCAATTTTAAGATGTTTTAAAACATAATTCAACATTAAGGGAGGCTGAAATGAAACTGGTGTGTTCATACGTTACAAATTAGTGTAACGTATGAACATTAGAAAGCTATACAGCAATATATAACAAAATTAACGAAAATTATTTCGGAGCCGGGCACGGTGGCTCATGCCTGAAATTCCAGCACTTTGGGAGGCTGAGGTAGGCAGATCACGTAAGGTCAGGAGTTCAAGAGCAGCTTGGCCCAGATGGTGAAACCCCATCTCTACTAAAACTACAAAAATTAGCTGGGTGTGATATTGGGCACTTGTAATCCCAGCTACTCGGGAGGCTGAGGCTGGAGAAGTGCTTGCACCCAGGAGGCAGAGGTTGCAGTGAGCCGAGGTCATGCCATTGCACTCCAGCCTAGGTGACAAGAAAGACTCCATCTCAAAAAAAAAAAATAGGCCAAGCACCGTGGCTCATACCTGTAATCCCATCACTTTGGGAGGCTGAGGCGGGCGAATCACCTGAGGTCAGGAGTTCAAGACAGGCCTGGCAAATATGGCGAAACCCCATTTCTACTAAAAGTACGAAAATTAGCCAGGCGTTGTGGCACATGCCTGTAATCCCAGTTACTTGGGAGGCTGAGGCAGGAGAATCTATTGAACCTGAGTGGCAGAGATTGTAGTGAGCCAAGATCGCACAACTATACTCCAACCTGGGTGACAGAGTGAGACTCTGTCTCAAAATAAATAAATAAATAAAAATAAAATTATTTTGGGTATTTTTGGAGCAGTTAAGAATTTAGAATAAGGAAATATGTTAAAAAGACATTAAAAGCTCTCTACATGAATAAGTTTACAGTAGCATTTTTCTGACATGTTACAAATTGCAGAACATAAAACAGCACATACACATTTATTGCAGCCTTAGGAAAAGTGCGTATGGTTAGTTTCAGAGTTAAGGTGGTTACATTACAACCACTTTTCTTTTTTTTTTTTTTTTTTTTTGGGTCAGAGCGGTCTATTGCCAGGCTGGAGTGCAGTGGCAAAATCTCGGCTCACTACAACCTCCACCTCCTGGGTTCAGGCAATTCTCCTGCCTCAGCCTCCTGAATAGCTGGGATTACAGGCGTGCACCACCATGCCCGGCTAATTTTTTTTATTTTTAGTAGAAACAGGGTTTCACCATGTGGTCCAGAATGATCTCAATCTCCTGACCTTGTGATGAGCCCACCTGGGCCTCCCAAAGTGCTGGGATTACAGGTGTGAGCCACTGTGCCCAGCCCCACTTTTCATTATTTAAGGAGCTTTCCATAAATGCTCTTTGAACAACATTTTGGGGGCCAGCCACATGCCCACATCGAGACATCAGGATTCACTGTGGTATATCCGGGGACAGAGCAGCCCGGAGAAGTGAGGACGCATCTCTCTCCAAACAAAAGACAGGAGGGAAGCAGCCAAGAGGCCAAGGGCTGTGGGACCCACTCAGCCACCCCAGCCCCACCAAGTGCTCCTGCTCCAGATGTGCTGGCAACTTACCAAGGTCATGTCGTCACAGCAGGCAGCACAGGTGCAAGAGGCAGCGTGAGGGTTTAAGATCCCGTCCTGAAACGTACAGAGCACCATGAAAGTCAGCCCTAAACGTGAACCGTTCTACTAGAAAATTTCAACCAGTTTTACCACTTATTTGCCATTCATAAAGATAAAAATTCTTGTTTTTTTTGAGACAGGGTCTTGTTCGGTAGCCCAGGCTGGAATGCAGTGGCACCTTCTTGGCTCACTGCAACCTCCACCTCCCCAGTGCAAGCGAATCTCATGCCTCAGCCTCCCAAGAAGCTGGGCTTACAGGCCTGTGCCACCACACCTGGCTAATTTTTACGTTTTTAGTAGAGACAGGGTTTTCCCATGTTGGCCAGGCTGGTCTCAAACTCCTGGCCTCAAGCAATCTACCTGCCTCAGCCTTCTGAAGTGCTGGGAGAAGTGCTGGGATTATAGGGGTGATATAGGTGGAGGTTGCAGTGAGCCAAGAAGGTGCCACTGCATTCCAGCCTGGGCTACCGAACAAGACCCTGTCTCAAAAAAAACAAGAAATTTTATCTTTATGAATGGCAAATAAGTGGTAAAACTGGTTGAAATCTTCTAGTAGAACAAGTCACGTTCAAGGCCTGACTTTCATGGTACGTTGTACGTTTCAGGAAGGGGTCTTAATAAAAATAAAAATTCTGAGAAATCAGGGCCAGGTGCTGTCTCTACTAAAAATACAAAACAATTAGCTGGGCATGGTGGCTCATGCCTATAGTCCCCGCTACTGGGGAGGCTGAGGCAGGAAGATAGCTTAAACCCAGGAGGCAGAAGTTACAGTGAGCCGAGATCATGCCACTGCACTCCAGTCTGGGCAACATGGTGAGATTGTCTCAAAAAGAAGCGGTAACTTCGAGAACCTTCTATGTTTCACAATGCCATTATTGGTGGTAGGATCTACCTCTTTTCTTTCAAGAATTTGCAAAAGACTCTACAAGAACTGCTTCCTTAACACCACCCAAGGAACTAAACTGGAATAGGAATTAGAAGGCCTCTGCTCTTAGGAGCAGACTGAAGAGAAGTTGGGTGACTTTGAAAGGGTCACAGGTACTCAACTGAAGCCGTGATCTTAACTTCTACTCTTCTCATTTCCTATGTATTTGCACCTATTCTGTGCCGGGCGCTGTGACCTCACGCACTCCTCCCAACAACCCTCACAGGGTCAGATCACCACCACCCCACGTAAAACATCAGCAAACCGAAATACAGCGAGGCTAACTCGCCCAGATCACACAGGCAGTGAGCGGAGGCCTCAAACCCCGTCGGTCTGACCTCGGGGTCTGTGCCCACCCCACCAGCTGGGCCACCTGGGAGGGCCCCATGTCCGAGCTGCACGCTGAGCACGGGTGAGGGTGCGCGTCCGATACCTGGATGAGGCACTGCAAGGGCCGGCCTGCGTAGCGAATGCTTCTCTTCCAGTCTTTACTACTGGCTCTTCCTGCCATGGCCTCAAATTCGGTGGGACTGTACCAGTTCTCCCCCTGCTTGATGCACCGCCCCCGGCCGCCTGCAAGGAAGGGCAGCAGTTACAATGACAGCAGGTGAGAATGTCGCCTCCCTCCTGGCATCTTCTCCACTGCTCCACCAGCACCAGCACTCCAGCGGCTCATGCGATCTCACTTACCTGTGTGCTTGGCCTCGACAGTCACGTCTGAGCCACCACGGGTCTCCCTTTGTGGCCTGTGCCTCTGACCCCATGTGACCTCTCCACCTACTGTCTGCAGTCACTGCAAGCTCAACGCGTCCTACACTGAGCACCTCTGTTACCTACTTCCAGAGACTTGGTACCTACAAGTCCCAAGCTGACCTGGCAACTGGAGGAACACGTCCCAGCCCTGCCTCCCTCCCGCTTCCTTTCCCGCTTGTCTCCCGTCGCATGGGTCTGGATGGCTTCTCAGCTCACCCCCAAATGGTTCCCGGGCCCATCCCTGCCCTGCGCCTCTCCAAGGCCTCAGCTCCAGTTCACAGGAAATGGGTGTCACTTGCACCTACTTCTTTTTAACTAGTGCTATGTGCCAGGAGTTTCGTCTTTCTCAGCCCCCAATTTATCCTAGAGGGATTAC
>CM052657.1:116653450-116685274 GCA_028533165.1 Leontopithecus rosalia | reverse complement strand
GTTAGCGATCGGCCATCTTGGATCGTTCTCCAAAAATACAAAAATTAGCCAGGCATGTTGGCGAGTGCCTGTAATCCCAGCTACTGGGGGGTGCTGAGGCAGGAGGGTCACTTGAACCTGGCAGGTGGAGTTTGCAGTGACCTGAGATCATGTCACTGCACTCCAGCCTGGGCAACAGAGTGAGACTGTCTCAAAAAAAAAGGAAGTGGAACAGAACGAGCTGTGGAAAATGGTTCTATGGTTTCTGATAAACTTAAGCATGTAAGCATGTGCCTGCCACGTGCACCGGCAGTTCCAGTCCTCAGTAAAAAGTTCCCCACGAGGCCGGGCGCGGTGGCTCAAGCCTGTAATCCCAGCACTTTGGGAGGCCGAGGTGGGTGGATCACGAGGTCAACAGATCGAGACCATCCTGGTCAACATGGTGAAACCCCGTCTCTACTAAAAATACAAAAAATTAGCTGGGCACGGTGGCACGTGCCTGTAATCCCAGCTACTTGGGAGGCTGAGGCAGGAGAATTGCCTGAACCCAGGAGGTGGAGGTTGCCGTGAGCCGAGATCGCGCCATTGCACTCCAGCCTGGGTAACAAGAGCGAAACTCCGTCTCAAAAAAAAAAAAAGACCTTCCTGATAAAACATGTCACGATAAAGAAGTCTAACCCTACCGAAACCAAGATGGTGATAAAAGTGACCCCTGCTCAGCCTCACTGGTCATGACACACTAAATTGTAATGCATTAGCAGGCTCAGAGCCACGGGCATTTACAAGTGCCTTGGCAATGGCAGAAAGTTACCCTACATAGTCTAAAAAGGGAAGGAACCCTCAGTTCTGGGAATTGCCCACCCCTTTCCTGGAAAAGTCATGAATAATCCACCCCTTGCTAGCATATAATCAGGAAATGACCATAAGTATGTTCAGCAGAGCAGCCATATCACCGCTCTGCCTACGGGATAGCCATCCTTTTGTTTCTTTACTTCTCTGATAAAATTGTTTTCTGTTTTTTCTTTTTTTGAGATGGAGTTTTGCTCTTGTTGCTCAGGCTGGAGGGCAATGGCAAAACCTTGGCTCAGGGCAACCTCTGCCTCCTAGGTTCAAGTGATCCTCCTGCCTCAGCCTCCAAAGCAGCTGGGACTGCAGGCGCATGCCACGATGCCCAGCTGATTTCTGTATTTTTAGTAGGGACGGGGTTTCGCCATGTTGGCCAAGCTGGTCTCGAACTCCTGACCTCAGGTGATCCACCCGCCTTGGCCTCCCAGAGTGCTGGGATTACAGGTTTGAGTCACCGCACCTGGCTCCAAACAGCTTCTCTTCACCTGCCCTCCCTTACTTCACCTAGATGGCCAGCAAGACCCTCTACTTCTGAGATCTGTGTGGGGTGAGAACGGCTGGCAGGAGTGGTCAGCCTGGCTCCATGCTGCAGGTGGGAGACAGGCGTGAGTTCAGCTACAGGGCAAGGGGATCCTGCCCAGCCTGTGTGGGGTGGAAGACGGAGGTGTCTGTGGACTTTGCCCCCAACCTTGGAGCTGACTCAGGGAACAACCTGACCTGTTCCTTTTTCTTCCAGTCTTGCATGAAGGAGCGGCGAATCTCCCTGAGCCCTCTGCCGGCTGAAGCAGCCCCTCCCTTTGCTCCTGGGGTGTGGGACACAGCAGAACTAAAGAGTGTGTGGGTGACGGACCTGCAAGCCTCAGTCAGTCAAGGCTGGCTTCCGCTCCCCCAGCATGGTTATGAGATTTTGTGGTTACAGACCTCAAATCATCACCTGTCACGGACAAAGTCATTTACCTGTAACTGCCTGATGGGTGGTTCTGCCAGTGCACAGAGGACATCAGTTCACGGAGGTGCAGCATTGCAGTAAAGAATGTAGTTGATGCAAGGCTGGCCATGCCCCAGAGGAGACAGAGTTATTACTCAAATCAATCTCCTCGAAAACTCAGAGACTGAGGTTTTTCAAGGATAGTTTGGCAGAGGGGACCAGGAGTGGGGAGCGCTGATCAGCTGGGCCAGAGATGAAATCACAGGGAGTTGAAGCTGCCTCTTGCATTGACTGAGTCTCTGGGTGGGAGCCACAGTGTCAGAGGTGCTTGAACCACAGCAAAGCCATCTTGAATAGAGTCTGGGTAAGATGAGTCTAAGGCCTGCTCAGCTTCGAGGACCGGTTGGCAAGTCCAGGTGGAACTGTCAGTCATCATGATGTTGGCAGTGGTCCATCTGGATCGGCCACTGCAAGGACACCAGCTGCAGTGGGGGAGACAGAGCGGGGGCTGCACACTCCATGGAGCTGGTGGGGCTGGGAACAGGTGCCCTGTGCCCTACTGAGTTGGCAGGATGGGAGCCCAGGCTCCTGGGCACAGCTGCAGCTACCCAGCCATGGCTCGGGACCTGGGCATCCATGTGCTCTTGAGGACCTGGGAAGCCCCTGCTCCTGCAGGCTCAGCTCCCACTCCCTGGCCTCTCCCTGCTGCTGGTGCCTGCTCTAGTGCAGAGCATGGTTGTGGCCAAGTGCAGGCGCTATTGCAACCCAGCCAGGTGTGCACACTCCTGGGGTGGTGCTGCCACACCAGCCCCCTGCTGTCTCTTCTTCCTGGGTACTGGAGGACTGACGGCAGCCTGGCATGGGCCTACAGGCACCCCTCAACACAGATAAATGGGCACTGTGGATGGCATGTTGATGGTGATGGGAGGCAGACAACTTCCTAGGTGGGAAGGAGTGAGTCCCTGGTGAAACCCTACACTTAGGCCAGGGACAACCTGAAGACTGGGGTGGGGCTGCCTGGTCCAGGTGGAGTCCGAAATCCAGAGTGAGAGCTTCATGGATGCCTTTAGGCCAGTCGGATGGCCACCCATGGACCAATCAATACTCAGTACCTTCTGAGCCCATAAAAACCCCAGACTCAGCTAGACTCAGAGATTTGTTGGGAGGACCTGCGGGCAGACAGAAGCTACCCACACTGGGTCTTCTCTCCACTGAGAGCTGTTCTGTGGCTCAGTCAAGCTCATCTCCACCTTGCTCACCCTCCAGTTGTCTGTGACACCTCATTCTTCCTGGATGCAGGATAAGCATTCGGGACCCATCAAACGGCTGGAGTGAAAGGAGCTGTAACACATTCCTAGCCCGCTGGACAAGCCGCTGGCAGTGACGCTGAAAGACACCGAAAGGGCTGTAACAAGCGGACTGAAACGTGCCCCCACGACCCCCCCCACCCGCTCTCTGCACAGCAGAGAAGAGCTGCAGCCCTTCTGGGAGCCCAGACTGTGGGGATCCCCAAGCCAGGGGTGTGACGTGCTGTAACACTGTCTTTGGGGCTCTGTGGTTCCTGGCATCTCTGAGCTCTCAGGCGCCGCTGCCTTCCCATCGTCCAGACGCTGGTGCCTGCAGTGGAAGCTGCTTGTGGTATGTCTGGTCCAGCCACAGCCTTGCATGGAGCTGGTGCCTGTGCCAGCGCCTGGAGCTGCCTGGCCTGCAGTGGCCGGACCTGCGCTCGCTGGCTCACACACCCCTTGCCGCACCGCGCCTGGGATCCAGACTGGTAGCATGAGCTGGGTGTAGCCCTCCAGCCGAGTGGGCAGAATGAGTCCAGCAAGTGCAAGCAAAACTCAAGCGAAGGCGTCGCCAGCCACAGAGCTCCCTGGCTGTCGAAGTGACACCTGAAGGATCCTGTGATAATCAGAAATGCAAAGCCTGAAAAGACATCTTTTTTGGGGGGGGCAGAGTTTCGCTCCTTACCCAGGCTGGAGTGCAATGGCGCGATCCCGGCTCACCACAACCTCTGCCTCCTGGGTTCAGGCAATTCTCCTGCCTCAGCCTCCTAAACAGCTGGGACTACAGGCACGCGCCACCATGCCCAGCTACTTTTTTGTATTTTTAGTAGAGACGGGGTTTCACCATGTTGGCCAGGCTGGTCTCGAACTCCCGACCTCAGGTGATCTGCCCGCCTTGGCTTCCCAAAGTGCTGGGATTACAGGCGTGAGCCACCACGCCCGGCCTCCCCTTTTTATATATTAGGGCCACCCTACCCCGCATGGCCTCACCTCAGTCACATCTGCAGTGACCCAAATAGGGTCACAGTCTGCAGTACTGGGGCAAGGACTGATATGAATTTTAGAAGGATTTAATTCAACCCAGAGCATCCTGTTTCTTTCTCTCTCTCTCTTTCTTTCTTTCCTTCCTTCCTTCCTTCCTTTCTTTCTTTCTTTCTTTTAAGATAGAGTCTCGGAGGGGGTTCAGGGGTAAAAAAAAAGAAAGAGACAGAGTCTTGCTGTGTAGCCCAGGCTGGAGTGCAGTGGCTGGATCTCGGCTCATTGCAACCTCCACCTTCTGGGTTCAGGCAATTCTCCTGCCTCAGCCTCCTGAGTAGCTGGGACTACAGGTGCACACCGACACGCCCAGCTAATTTTTTTTTTTTTTTGTATTTTAACAGAGACAGGGTTTCACTGCATTGCCCAAGCTGGTCTTGAACTCCTGAGCTCAGGTAATCCATTGGCCCTGGCCTCCCAAATTGCTGGGATTAGAGGTGTGAGCCACCGCGTCCGGCCACACCCTGTAGTTGGTTTTTTTTTTTTTTTTTTTGAGACAGCGTCTTGCTCTGTCACCCAGGCTGGAGTTGCAATGGCACCATCACAGCTCATTGGAGCCTCAAATTCCTGGGCTCAAGCAATTTTCTCGAATCAGCCTCCTGAGTAGCTGGGACCACAGGTGCACATCACCACATCTGGCTAATTTTTAAATTTTTAGTGGAGACAGGGTCTTGCTATGTTGCCTAGGCTGATCTCAAATTCCTCGGTTCAAACAGCCCAGCAGCCCTGGCCTCCCAAAGTGCTGGGATTACAAGTGTAAGTCACGGTGCCCAACCTCCTTCTCATTCTTGCTACAAAAATAGTTTGGAGGTCGGGCGCAGTGGCTCACACCTGTAATCTCAGCAGTTTGGGAAGCCAAGGTGGGCAGATCACTTAAGGTCAGGAGTTCAAGACCAGCCTGGCCAATGTGGTGAAACCCCGCCTCTACTAAAAATACAAAAATTAGCTGGGCATGGTGACAGGCACCTGTAATCCCAGCTACTCAGGAAGCTGAGGTAGGAGAATCGCCTGAACCTGGGAGGCGGAGGTTACAGTAAGCCGAGATCATGCCACTGCACTCCAGCCTGGGTGACAGAGTGAGACTCTATCTCAGAAAAAGAAAGAAAGAAAAAAGAAGAAACCAGTTTGGAGCTCACAGTGCTTTCTAAGAGGTTCTGAGGACCCCCGGAGACTCACAGACTCCACCTAGAGAGGGAGCTGCTGCCCTGCTTGCCAATTAGCATTCCGTCCAAGTGGCCTTTGGTGAATGCAAGTCTTTAAAAAAAAAAAAACATTTTTCACCGGGAGCGGTGGCTCAAGCCTGTAATCCCAGCACTTTGGGAGGCCAAGGCGCGTAGATCACGAGGTCAAGAGATTGAGACCACCCTGGACAACATGGTGAAACCCCATCTCTACTTAAAATACAAAAAATTAGCTGGGCATGGTGGCACGTGCCTGTAATCCCAGCTACTTGGGAGGCTGAGGCAGGAGAATTGCCTGAACCCAGGAGGCGGAGGTTGCGGTGAGCCGAGATCGCGCCATTGCACTCCAGCCTGGGTAACAAGAGTGAAACTCTGTCTCAATAAATAAATAAATAAATAAAATTTAAAAATTAAAAAAACATTTTTCATTAAAAAATTTTTTTGTCACACACGGTGGCTCTCGCCTGTAATCCCAGCACTTTGGGAGGCGGAGGCAGGCCGTTTGAGACCAGTTTGGAGTTTGAGACCAGCCTGACCAACATAGTGAAACGCGTCTCTACTAAAAACACAAAATTAGCCAGGTGTGGTGGTGTGTGCCTGTAATCCCAGCTTCTCAGGAGGCTGAGGCTGGAGAATTGCTTGAACACAGGAGGTGGAGGTTACGGTGAGTGGAGATTGTACTCCACTGGACTCCAGCCTGGGCAAAAGAGTGAAACTCCTTCTCAAAAAAAAAAAACAAAAAAAAACTGGCTGCGTGCAGTGGCTCACGGCTGTAATCCCAGCACTTTGGGAGGCCGAGGCAGGTGGATCACTTGAGGTCAGGAGTTTGAGACCAGCCTAACATGGTGAGACCCCGTCTCTACTAAAAATACAAAAATTAGCCGGTTGTGGTGGCAGGTGCTTGTAATTTCAGCCCAAGAATCCCTCGATCCTGGGAGGTGGAGGTTGCAGTGAGCTGAGGTCACACCATTGCATTTTTGCCTGGGTGACAGAGTGAAACTCTGTCTCAAAAACAATAAAAAAGGCCAGGCGCGGTGGCTCACGCCTATAATCCCAGCACTTTGGGAGGCCGAGGCAGGTGGATCACGAGGTCAAGAGATCGAGACCATCCTGGTCATCATGGAAACCCCATCTCTACTAAAAATACAAAAAATTAGCTGGGCATGGTGGCGCGTGCCTGTAATCCCAGCTACTTAGGAGGCTGAGGCAGGAGAATTGCCTGAACCCAGGAGGCGGAGGTTGCGGTGAGCCGAGATCACGCCATTGCACTCCAGCCTGGGTAACAAGAGCGAAACTCCGTCTCAAAAAAAAAAAAAAACCACAATAAAAAAATCACAGTATTACGATCCTGGTTTACTGCAGCCTCGACCTCCAAGGCTTGAGGGATCCTCCCCGCTCAGTCTCCCAGGTAGGTGGGATCACAGTCACTCACCACCAGGGTTGGCTAATTTTTTTTTTTTTTTTTGAGATGGAGTCTCACTCTGTCACCCAGACTGGAGTGCAGTGGCACATTCTCGGCTCACTGCAACCTCTGCCTTCTGGGTTCAAGCGATTCTCCTGCCTCAGCATCCTGAGTAGCTGGGATTACAGGCGAGGGCCACCACGCCTGGCTAATTTTTGTAGTTTTAGGAGAGACAGGGGTTTCACTACGTCGGTCAGGCTGGTCTCGAACTCCTGACCTTGTGATCTGCCTACCCCAGCCTCCCAAAGTGCTGAGATTACAGGCGTGAGCCACTGTGCCTGGCATGCCTGGCTAATTTAATAATTGTTTTTGTAAAGACAGGATCTCACCATTTGCCCAGGCTGGTCTTGTACCCCTGGGCTCAGGTGATCCTCTTCCTCGGCTCCCCAAAGTGCTGGGATTATACGTGTGAGGTACTGTGCCTGGCTGCAAGTCTTTAATTTTGCCAAAATCACACTCATCAACTCCTTTTTAAAATTTAATTTTATTTTTGTGAGATGGAATTTCGCTCTTTTGCCCAGGCTGGAGTGAATTGGCATGATCTTGGCTCACTGCAACCTCCGCCCCCTGGGTTCAAGCCAGTCTCCTGCCTCAGCCTCCGGAGCATCTGGGATTATAGGTGCCCATCACCACACCCAGCTAATTTTTGTATTTTTAGTAGAGATGGGATTTCACCACGTTGGCCAGGCTGGTCTCCAGCTCCTGACCTCTGGTGATCCGCCCGCCTTGGCCTCCCAAAGTGCTGGGATTACACCGTGAGCCACCGCGCCCGGCACCCACTCCTTTTTGAAGTTTTGTGCAGAAAGTTCTTCTTCCCCTTCCTCACATCATGTCTTCACATCTCCCGTGACCTCGGCTGTTTTGCGTCTCTCATGACGTCCAGTGCTGCGGGGGCTCGTTCAGCTTTGTGGCTTAGCAGGGTCCTTTCATGTTCTCCACACACAGGGCCATTGTCTCAGTAGCACTGTCACCCCTCCCCAGGTAACAGGTGCACCTGGCTGGGCCCGTGGCACCCTCACAGGTGTGGGGGCATGTTACCACATGTGCTGCTTTGCCAGCCTCTCGGTATATCAACCATGTGGGGACATCTTTTTAAAAAAGAAACAGCCCAGGCCGGGCGTGGTGGCTCAAGCCTGTAATCCCAGCGCTTTGGGAGGCCGAGGCGGGTGGATCAAGAGGTCAAGGGATCAAGACCATCCTGGTCAATAAGGTGAAACCCCGTCTCTACTCAAAATACAAAAAATTAGCTGGGCATGGTGGCGCGTGCCTGTAATCCCAGCTACTCGGGAGGCTGAGGCAGGAGAATTGCCTGAACCCAGGAGGCGGAGGTTGCGGTGAGCCGAGATTGCACCATTGCACTCCAGCCTGGGTAACAAGAGCGAAACTCCGTCTCAAAAAAAAAAAAAAAAAAAAAGAAAAAGAAAAAGAAACAGCCCTTCCTAAGTGGCAGGGGAAGCCCTTCTTGGGTCCTGCTGGGCCTGACTGGGCGTGGGTGGACAGAGCCAGCTGGGGGGAGGAGAGAAGGGGAATGACAGCCACAAAGAGATGCTTGTCCCAAGACAGACAGGCCTTGTTGGTGGGGATATTTGCTTGTGGCCACTGGCAGTCCCCCTGGTAGCTCAGGCCACCCACCCTGAGGTCTGGGGTTCAAAGCCCCGCCCTCCCTCCTTGGCCAGCCTGCACTCTCCCACATCCAGGGACAGACCCTTGGCAACCTGGGCCCCATGGGGCCAGCCCCAGCAGATCACCCTCTTTCTGTGGACCTGCCTGGTGGGGAGGTGGGTGGGGTGAGTGCTTAGGACACGTTGGAACTATGAGAGATGGCATTTTACCCCAGCTCCTGCCCCAAACTTGCACCTCGAGCAGGTGACCTGGCCCTCTACACATCATGCTTATCCATGCCTGCCTCACGGGGCTGCTGGGGCAGCACTTGGAACAGTGCTGGCCCCAAACAGTGATGCCCTCAGGGAGGAAGCGGAGCGATCCTCACCCCTGGGGTGGGCAGCCAGAGCAGACACAGAGAGCCAGCCCACCTGACCTGTGCCCACTGCCAGGCTGGTGGGGTCGACGGTCCCATCTGCTCTCGAGGGGGTCTCAGGAGGTGGCATGAACCCCCTTGGAAGAAATAGGGAGAATTTCTGCAAGCCCAGAGGTCTGCACAGACAGCTGGGGCCAGGGTGCCTGGGACTCGGGGCTCCTGGGGTGCGAGCCTGCTTGGGGCCTGGCGCTCGGATCTGGGTGCTGGAGTCTGGGGGTCTGGCTTCCTGGGGCCTCCTCAGCTGTCCAGGAGGCAGAGGGAGAGCTCTAAGTGGGCTAGAGGAGGTGGGTGGGGAGGGGGTTGAGGAAGCAAGTGTAGGTCTGGGGCCCTTGGGAGCTGAGCAGCCTGGAGCCAGCATATGAAGCCCAGACGATCCTGGCAAAGACAGGCTCTGTTGCTGGGGTGGTCGGCCCCTCCCCCTCTTCCAAGGCCGGGCATCCCGGGGCCCACATAGGCCGCTTTTGGAACAGATGTAGCCCTGGGTGCCTGTCCCCATCCCGAGGTGGGGGCTTGGCAGGCAGGGCACCCATCCCACTGCTGGGGGTCCTGGCTCTCAACTGGCTGGATCTGTGGGCGGCAGAGAGGGGCCGGCGCCCCATCCCTCCCCTTTTCCTCTTGGGACTGTCTCTCCCTGTCTGCAGGGTCTATCTGACGGGGTGGGGGCCCTCTTCCGGGCGGCCTGGGAGAGGGATGGTGGCCATCAAGCCGGGATCATGGTTCCGAGGGCACCAGACACTCTCAGCCGACCCGACCCTGGCCAGACACTGTGGTTATGATTTGTCTCAGTGCGGCCTGAACTGTGAGTCAGGGATTCTGTGGCCTGGTGTCCAGGCCTGGATGGGTGGTGAATAGGGCAAGGGACACGCCCCCCCAACCCAGCCCCACCTGCGCCACTGCCCAGGCCAAGACCCCAGGACTGTGTCCCCGGACGCTGCACCCCAGGGTTGGGTCCTGCCCCCTGCCACCAATCCATGGCAAAGGCACTGCTGGTGACACCCATGGCAGCACACGGAGCGGCCAGCAGAGGGCACCAAAGGCCCCTCCGAGGGTGTGGTTCCAGTGGACACTGGACGGGCTGTCAGGTGCCCCTCCCAGGCAGGGCGCTGAGTGTGGTCGGGTCCCTCTTCTCGGGAGCCTCCATCAGCCTGGGGATGAGATCTCCAAGTCCAGTTTCGGCCTCGCCCTCTGACTCATGCCCCTCCCTCAGCCTGTTCACGGTCTGGCGGAGCTGGCTCCACCCCCACTAATCCCACTAGGGTTGTGCCCAGCAAACACCAGGCTTGGGTGACAGGCTTTGGGCATTCTGGATGCAGGGACTGGGAGGGCCACAGGAAGAGGAACCGGCAGGGTCCCCTCTGGGCTCATGGGTTGAACAGCCTGGCTGATGGCCGGCCCCCTGCCTGTCAGTGCTTAGAAAAGGTGCCATCTCCAGGGGCTCCAGGACCCACTCCCGCTCCCAGGGAATGAGACACACGGCTCCTGGAGACTTTACTAGTTTAATCTCTTAGCCCAGGTGCCTCCGCCATCTCTTAGCTCTAGGGTGAGACTCAGGTCCAGGCACCAGGACCCACCAGCACCCCAACACCATGCAGGGATCCTTGGTCTGAAACCTGGCCAGAGGAAGCTCCAGTCCTGGGCCTGTGAGGGTGAGTGCTGGAGGTGTCGGAGGCCGGCTCTGCGTCCCCTGCATTCTCACCCATTCAGGTGAAGCATGTGGCATTCCCCCGCCTACCCGCTAAGGCAGGCACGGCCTGCTGGAGCCCCTCCCAGGCCCCCCTCAGGGAGCAGAACCCTGCGTGTGTGCCGGGCTCAGCCCTGCCAGCCCTAGCTCCAGCCCACCCTGGGGTGTGGTGGAGGTGGAAGGGGGCGGAGATGGGGGAGCATCAGAGGGGCCACGACCCCACAGGTGCACTGGGGAGGCCAGGGACAGAGGCCCCATCCCAGAGAGTTCTGTGGTCTTGGGAAGGTGGACAAAGGGCTGGCACCACCAGGCGGGAGGTTTGGCTGAGATTGGCCTTGGTGTGGGCCAGGACTTGGGCACTGCTGGGCCCAAGGACGGGCCTTGTGCCTTCTGCCAGGGGCAGGGACCCAGGCCAGCACCACACCCCCTACCTGTCCTTGGTACAAAATACATACACATATAAAAATAGTACTCCATGCACTGCGGGTGGGCTTCCCGTCTGGCAGACCCCGCCCGCCGCAGCCGGGTCTAGCTGTCCTCCCCCCTCCTCTGATTCATGGAATGAAACTTGTTCATGAGTTCTTCCAGCTCAGACCCACTTTGCTGCTTCTAGGAAGGAGAAACGGGGGCAGCCTCAGCCCAGGGCCCTACAGGTCCGGGGGTTGCCTCCTCCTTGCTCTGCGACCCCAGGAGCCGGCGGGGGTGCAGGGGCAGGAGGGGAGGGGAAGCCGCAGCGCAGGCGGGCTCACCTCCTCCAGGAAGGCCTTCTGCACCGTGAGCTGGCTGTACACGCGGGCGCCCTCCTCCCCGCACACCTTCTTGAGCTCCTCCTTGTTGAGGGAGAAGAGCTGCGGCCCCGTCAGGATGCCCAGGTTCTCCACGATCCTAGGGCAGGCGGGCAGGTGGGCATCAGGGCCGCACCGTGGGCGTGGCTGCCTAGATCCCCCCAGCCGGTCCCGGACGGCTGCGCACCTGCGCACCTGCGCACACCTGCGGCCGCGCCCCCAGCCCCGCCCAGCCCCGCCTGCGCCCCCACGGCCCCCGCCCGCGCCCCGCTCACCGCGCGCTGAAGGCCTTGGCTTCCAGCCAGGCGCGGACCTCGTCGGGGCCCGACTCGTAGGTGAGCGGCTGGCTCACGGGCTGGCTGCGCTCCACGCGGAAGTGCCGCTGCGGCTGGGCCCTAATGTGGCTGATTTTCCGGATGAGCTCGTCGTTGACCTCGTCCATGTGCTGCATCAGCTCTGGGGGGGAGCGCGACTCAGGCCCCCGCACCCCGCCCCGCCCCAGCTCCCGGCCCAGGGATTCCCAGGGACCCCCCCCCCCCCCGCCCAGGGACCCCCGCCCCGCCTCCCTCAGGCGGCCCCGGGCCCCGGACCGCGCCTCGAAGCAGCAGCTCTCACCGTCTTTGTTCCCCGGGAAGCTTGGGGGCAGTTTGCGGGTCGGGCTGGCGGGGCCCCAGTACTTCTGGCTGGTCTGCGGGCCGGGGCAGGGGTATCAGGCTCCGCGCCCCCCGCTCCCGGCACCTGCGCGGGACCCCGCGTGGCCTGCGCGCCAGCCCTTGCCTCCCTCCGCGAGCCCCAGGGAGCCCTGCCCCGGCCTCTGCAGCGGGTGTGGACCTGCGCCGGCGCTGCCCCCGGAGGCTCGGAGGCTGCCAACCCCGGGAACCCCGCGGGCTCACCTGCTCGAAGGGGGCGCCGGCGTCCTCAGGCCTCACCTCGCCCAGGATGTTGCAGGGCACGTACCCCGCCTGGCCGCTGCGGCTGCGCAGCTTCCACCACTGCCGCCCGTCCTCCAGCACCTGCGGGGCGCGCCGTCAGCTCCGACGGCCACAGAGAGCGCCCCGGGGTCGCCCGGACCCCGGCTTAGCTCCGTCCCCGCGCACGCCGTTTCCACCCCGCGTCCTCGCTGGGCTGCTCCTCCTCCACCCTGCCTCAGGGGGTCTGGGAGCCCGTTTTTGAGACAGGGTGCTCCTCTGCCGCCCAGGCTGAAGTGCAGTGTCGCGGTCACTGCTCACGGCAGCCTCGGTCTCCTGGGCTCAAGCGATCCTCCCACCTCAGCCTCCCGAGTAGCTGTGACCACAGGCGCACACCACCACACCCAGCTACTTTTTTATATTTTTTGTAGAGATGGGGTTTCCAGGTGTTGCCCAGGCTGGTCTCGAACTCCTGGGCTAAAGGGATCCTCGGGCTTGGCCTCCCACAGTGCTGCGGTTACAGGCGTGAGCTGCCTCACCAGGCTGTGGATGTGGCCCACTCCCCCCAGCCTGCTCCACTTTCTGTCCCCCAGTGGGTGGCCTGGATTCCAGCTGGCAGAGGCAGCCAGTGCACAGGGGCTGGGGTGGTTGTGAACGACAGCCCGCGCTGTGTCCACGTGGTACAGACGCCCCCCCCAGCCTGACACAGGGGTCCCTGCACGCTTTTGGGGATCCCCAAGATGGTGAGGCCCCTCCAGCAGGCTTTGGATCCTGATCAGAGCCCAGGGGTGGCGACCCTGGAGAAATGGGCTGGCAGCCCGTCCTGGCGTCACCCAGCCTGGCTCCCCACCTCTCCTGGTAGCCCCTCCCTTGCGGCCCTGCCCCGTTTCCCCCTTGCAGACCCCTCGTCCAGCCCCTCACCTCTAGGACCTCATCCTTGAGCACCGACAGCTCGTTGGCGTTTCGTGCTGTGAAGTCGTACAGGATCTTGACGTACTTGGCCATGGCTGGTGTTGGCTGGTAGCCCCTGTGAGGAAGAGGAGGGGCTGAGGCCAAGGCTGGGGGGGGGTCTCCTCTGAGACCTGGGCAGGGGCTGGGGGCAGCAGCTTCCCAAGTGCACAGCTGGCTGCCTCTTCTGCTCTGGAGGGCACTGTGGAGACAGGCTGCAGCATCAGCCCAGAATGGAAACTGTGACAGTCCCAGAGCTTTGGGGCCCTGCGCGGAGGAGGGGCAGGCAGGAGATGGGCGTGGCACAGGGGCCTGTGGCACAGCAAGGCTGGCCCATCCCAGGCCACCTGGGGCTCTCCAGGCAGGCACCCCAGGGGAACCAGAGCCAGGGGCGTTCCTGGGAAATGCCAGGGTCAGAGTTTCCCCAGAGGGCCAGTGAGCGCCAGGATGTCTTCAGAGCCATGGCAGCTCTGAGTACTGAAAACAGCCTGCATAGTCCAGCAGAGGACTGGTCTCAAGCTCCTCTCTGTGTGGGGGACCTGCACCTCAAAGGTCCGTGGGGGCTGGCTCTGGCTGGGGGGTCCTGGCTTTGGCACAGAGCAGGCCTGTGGCTGTCACCAGGCCAGGCCGTCCATCCTGGTCAGTGTGGCCCTGGTCATCAGGGCAGCCTATGTCCAGGTGCTCAGAGAAATGAGGGGCTGAGAACTATCAGGACAGGGCCGGGGGGGACAGACCAGGAGCAGAAGTCAAAGGGTGGAAATGTTCATTCCTTCCTCCTTCCTTCCTCCCTCTTCTTTCCTTCCTTCCTCCTTCCTTCCTCCCTTCCTTCCTCCCTCCTTCCTTCCTTCCTCCTTCCTTTTTCCTTCTTCCTTCCCTCCCTCCTCCCTCCCTCCCTTCCTTTCTTTGTTTTTGAGATGAGTCTTGCTCTGTCATCAGTCTGGAGCGCAGTAGCGCGATCTCGGCTCACCGCAACCTCCACCTCCTGGATTCAAGCTATACTCCCGCCTCAGCCTCTTGAGTAACTGGGATTACAGGCAGGTGCCACTGTGCCCAGCTAATTTTTGTATTTTTAGTAGGGATGGGGTTTAACCATCTTGGCCAGGATGGTCTCAATCTCTTGACCGTGTGATCCACCGGCCTCGGCCTCCCAGAGTGCTGGGATGACAGGTGTGAGCCACCGTGCCCGGCTGGGTACAAATGTTTCTAACTGTGGTCCTAGGCCCAGGGCCAGGGGAGCCAGGCTGACAGTGTGGGCAAGGGGAGGCCATGCTTGCTTAGAAGATGGATTTCTGGCCCCCTTCCCCCAAAACCAAATCCTGGAATGAGAACAGAAGGGAGGCAAGGGAAGACGGAGCTCCCCTAGTGCCTGGGCTCGTTCTTTGTCTGCTGTGGAAATGGCTGGGGGGAGGGGGAAGAGGCGTCACTGGCCCAGGACCTCGGTCTCCTCTTGTGGCTCTACAAGAGGCTGGGCCTGCATCAGTCCCAACAGCCCCAGCAGGGCGACAGTGTTTGGGGAAACCACTCAAGTTCAGGGGTTTAGTAAGTTTCTAACTTGGATTCTAAACATAAATGTGGATGCACGAAAGAGCTGATATTTTAGGGTAGAGAGTTTGTACGTGACTTTTGAAATGTTTCCTTTAATTAATTATTACACAGTTAAAGTGAAAACCGGTTCAAATCTGGAAAAGTGGTTTTTTGACCCACTTGAACAGTGCACTTGCCACCACCTGGTGGCAGCGTACCCATGTTTTTAGTGCCTGTAGGTTTTGAAGGGTTTTACTTTCATGCCTCCTCACTTTGGGGGTTTACCTGTGAGCGTGTGGGGAGCTGACTGGTGGTAGTGCATCCCCCGGGGGTGTGGCCTCTGAAGCGAGACTGTGCTTCTGGGAGTTTCGTATGGATTCCCGTCTCACTGGATTCACCTGTGGGGAAGGTGGGCAGGCTGAGTTAGATGTGGGGCTGGGGCTGGGTAAGGAGGGCAGGGGCAGGCTGGGTGTCAGGCTGGGGAGGGGAGCTCTGGTGAGAGGTGGGTGTTGGGGCGAGGGGGAGCTCTGGTGAGGGACAGGTGTCAGGCTGGGGAGGGAAGCTCTAGTGAGGGGTGGGTGTTGGGGCGAGGGGGAAGCTCTGGTGAGGGGTGGGTGTCAGGCTGGGGAGGGGAGCTCTGGTGAGGGGTGGGTGTCGGGGCGGGGGGGAGCTCTGGTGAGGGGTGGGTGTCGGGGCGGGGGAGAGCTCTGGTGAGGGGTGGGTGTTGGGCTGGGGAGGGGAGCTCTGGTGAGGGGTGGGTGTCGGGCTGGGGAGGGGAGCTCTGGTGAGGAGTGGGTGTTAGGCTAGGGGGGATGGGGCTGCTGGTGCTCTCACCTCCTCGACAGGGGCAGGTACCAGCCCCTCTACCTCCCAGGGAGCCTCCTGCAGCACATCCACGGGTGCCTCCCAGCCGCTGTGGAACTTGGGCACATACAGAGGCACCTGCGGCTCCCGTGGCCACTCAGAGCTGCGGTGAGAGGTCCCGAGATCAGCTCCGCCCCTCCAGAACTGGCCCACCCAGGACCCCCACACTGGCACCCAGGGCAGCCCCGGCTTGGCTCCGCGTGGCCCTACCGGGGCCGTGTCCAGGTCTCTCCCAGCGACTCCCACAGCGACATCTCCTTGGGGACCAGGTGGCCGCGCAGGAAGCCCACGGCATCTCGGGAGAGCAGTGGGCAGGAGACGGAGCGTGCAATGTCGGGGCCACCACAGGTGTTGACGATCTGGGACAGCACAAGGGTTAGAATCAGAGGGGACAGCAGCCCACACACCCCCAGAAACCACAGACCCCCATATCCCACAGACCCGCAGAAACCACAGACCCCCACACAGCCCACAGACCCCCCCACAGCCCACACACCCCCAGAAACCACAGACCCCCATATCCCACAGACCCCCCCACAGCCCACAGACCCCCCCAACAGCCCACAGACCCCCGGAGACCACAGACCCCTGCCCAGTCACCCGCAGCTCCACAAGCTGGTCCTCAAGAAGGGACTTTGGACCCCAGGCACCGTGGCCACACAGCATGAGCCCGGCTGCCCTAACCCGGAGCCAGCCGAGCCAGGAGACACTCCAGAGGCCTCTGCCCCCACAACGCTCCGCCCCCACCCCCACCCCCACCCCCAGAACCCACCCCACCCCTGTCGTCCCAGCCCCAGGCACCAGTTCCAGAGGCCCGAACAGGAAATGCACGAGCTCCGCGGCGCTGGGGTTCTGAATGTGCTTCTGCAGCTTTGCCTGTGGGCAGGAAGGAGTGAGCAGGGCAGGGTCAGACCACCCTCCCTCAGCACAGAGGGCAGGCGGGGCTGCGGCCAAGGGACTCACCAGCAGGTTGATCGCCAGCTTGGTTTTCTGGAAGCAGTCGACAAACTCGCCCTCAGAGGGGGGCCGGGCCCGCAGCGTGAGGACACCCTCTGGCATGGGAGGCGCTGTGTGAGCCGGGCCCGGTCTCCCCAGCCCCTGCGCCTTCGGTCCCATGAAGCCCACCGTGCAGGCCGGAGCTTCCCCCAGGTCCCTCAGCGTCCCCCCACGACGTCCCCGTCCCCGTCCCCTGCACCTGCTGGTCCCTTCTTGCCCTTCTTCTTCCCCTTTTTCCTCTGGTTCAGCTGCTTGAAAGCCTCTGCCGCCTTCTGCAGCCGGGCCACAAACCACTCGATGTCATCCAGGGCGCAGTTGAGGATTTGCTGGGGTCGGAGGGGTCAGGGGTCAGCCTCCGACACTCCCACCAACCCGTCCTGCGGCAGGGACAGCCCCACAGGTGACGGGACAAGCCGGGGCCACACCTGGGGAGGGGCAGCCACCGGCTGAGGACTGGCCGGAGGGGTAGCAAGGACCAGTGTCCACTGCCGGGGATGGGGCAGGGAGGGAAGGGGAAGGGCCGCCTGCCAGGCCCGGGCACCCACCGTCTCCTTCTCTATCTTCTGAGCCAGCACGGCCCTCGGCTCTTCCTCCTGTGACTCCTGACGGCGGAAGCCTGCCAGGGGACACGGGGCTGCTGACCGAGCCCCGCACAGCCAGCCCCCTGGAGCCCCCGCCAGCGTCCCCACCTACCTGGCTCGCTGAGTGGCACCTGTGAGCCCACGCGGTTCTTGGCCTGTGGGGAGTCCCCACCAGGGTGCTGGAAGGGGATGGGCGCCGGGCCCTGGGGAGGGGGCAGGATGGACTGCCGCTGCCGGATCTTCTCCTGGTGTCCCCTGGGGGGCGAGGGGGCCCTGCTCAGCCCCACCCGGGCCACACCTGGCCCTCCCTCCCTGCCAGGCCCCTTCCCCACCTGCCCCCTCGACCCCACTCCTCCCGCAGCCTACTTCAGGGTCTGCGGCCGCATCTTCTTGCCCAGGCGGCAGTCGGCCAGCGCGCTCTCAATGTCCTCGTGCACCAGCTCTGCCTGGGAAAGCGGGTGCCAGGCAGCGGGGGGCGGGGTGAGGGCAGGCACGCTGTGGAGACACCCCCACCCCTCCGAAGCGCCGCCTCACCTCCACCTCGTCGCAGTGGAAGAAGTGGATGTCGGGCTTGCTCTGCTCCGAGTCCTGGCACAGCAGCAGCAGCACAGACGGGTAGCGCAGCTGGTTCAGCACCGTCTGGCTGTGCTGCACGGTGGGCAGTGGGAAGTTCTCCAACTCCTCCTGCAGGACACGCCCCACGCATGGTACTCACCCGGGGCCTGGGCACCCTCGAGACCCCAGCAGGAAGTACCTGGAGCACAGGCCCTCGGACACAACCAGAGGGAGGGCGAGGCCCTGGACGCGCCCACGCCCCGAGGGTGTGCGGCTCGGCAGAGACCCAGGCTTCGGAGCTCCCCTGTGCTCTCAGCTCCATGCGGCCCTCCCTGCCTACCCTGGTCCCAGCCTCTTCCAGGGACCAGATGATGGGAAATGGCTGTCCCTGCAGAGAGGCCCAGACACGCCTCTGGGCGGGCGGCAGCCACTGCCTCTACCCACGGCTACCTCCACCCCCCACTGCCTCCACCCACCACTGCGTCCACCCATGGAGTCTCCACCCCCCGCTGCCTCCACCCCCCCCCTGCCTCTACCCCCCACTGCCTCCACCCCCGCTGCCTCCACCCCCCACTGCCTCTACCCACCGAGTCTCCACCCCCTGCTGCCTCCACCCACCGAGTCTCCACCCACCGCTGCCTCCACCCACTGAGTCTCCACCCACCGCTGCCTCCACCCACCACTGCCTCTACCCACCACTGCCTCCACCCACCGTGCTCCCTGCCCTGAGGGCTGGGCCCCACCTGAGACTCGATGTCCAGCAGCCTCAGGGACTCGCCGTCTACCCGCAGCAGCATCTCCTGTGTCCAGATCTTCTCCTTGGAGCTCAGCTGCACCAGCTTCCGGATGGCGTCGTCCACAGATGTAATGGCTTCGCTCTTGTCCATGATGAATGTGGCCAGGTGCTGGGGGTGGGCGGGTGGTCACCTCAGGGCCGAGCCCTCCTTGTGCTGAGAGCCGAGCCCCCAGGAGCCACAGCCAACCCTGGGTTGGGCAGAAGGACGGGGACCCAGCCCCGCTTTTGGTGGGGGGAGTCTCTATTCAGCCATGAAATCTGTAGAGAGCACACTTCTGTCCAGACAATACCCTCAAAAGAATTCCCTTGCCGCTGACCTCACCCGGCCACCTCCCGGCGCAGGCTCAGCACCCACCCACTGCACCTGCTTCACCGGCCTCCCCAGCACTCTCCCTCCTCAGATGTCCCCTCCCTGGCCACCTGGCTACAATGCCAGCCGTCACCCCATCCCCTGTTTCCCTGAATTGAAGCCAGCGTCCCGCTGCACATGGCCTGCTGTGAGGCCGGTGTGCTTGCCATTCCAGGGCAGGGATCGGGCGGTCACTTGCTGAGCTGTGTCCCAGGTCCAGGGCAGAGCCTGGTGCACAGCAGACCTTCAACAAGTACGTGCTGGATGCGTCCATCCCTGAGGGTCTGTGGCCAGCCCGGCCCCACCCTGCGCCCTCCACCTCTCCTCTTTCCAGGCCTGGCTCAGGCCCCTCCTGCAGCCAAGCTCCCTGTTCACCGAGTAAAACCCTCCCACGAAGGGCTGACCATTTGGTGCACCACGCTGGCACAGCTGGATAACTGAGGTCAACTGTGGGACGGTCAAAGTCAACCGTAAAACACAAAACATGGCTGAGCACGGTGGCTCCCGCCTGTAATCCCAGCACTTTGAGGGCGGGTGGATCATGAGGTCAAGAGATCGAGACCATCCTGGTCAACATGGTGAAATCCCGTCTCTACTAAAAATACAAAAACTTAGCTGGGCATGGTGGTGCGTGCCTGTAGTCCCAGCTACTCAGGAGGCTGGGTCAGGAGAATTGCCTGAACCCAGGAGGCGGAGGCTGCGGTGAGCCGAGATCACGCCATTGCACGATAAAATAAAAAATAACAAAATAAATAAATAAATTAAATAAAAAATAAAAATAAATTTTTAAAACCCTGCAAAACAAAAGCTCACGATGGCTCACGTCTGTCATCCTAGCCTTTGGGAGGCCCATGTGGGCGGATCACCTGAGGTCGGGAGTTCAATCCTAGCCTGGCCAACATGGTGAAACCCCATCTCTACTAAAAATGCAAAAATTAACTAGTTACGGTGGCAGGTGCCTGTAATCCCAGCTACTCGGGAGGCTGAGGCAAGAGAATTGCTTGAACAGTTCGGAGGTTTTGGTGAGCCGAGATCGCACCACTGCACTCCAGCCTGGGTGACAGAGGGAGAGACTCTGTCTCAAAAAAAAAAGCTTGTGAAGAAAAGACCAGATGATGGGCTGGGCACGGTGTAATCCCAGCACTTTGGGAGGCCGAGGCGGGTGGATCATGAGGTCAGGAGTTTGAGACCAGCCTGGCTAACACAGTGAAACCTTGCCTCTACTAAAAATACAAAAAAATTCGCCAGGTGTGGTGGCACATGCCTGTGGTCCCAGCTACTCAGCAGGCTGAGGCAGGAGAATCGCTTGGACCTGGGAAGCGGAGGTTGCAGTGAGCTGAGATTGTACCACTGCACCAGCCTGGGCGACAGAGTGAGACTTTGTCTCAAAAAAAAAACAGATGCTGGCCGGGCACAGCGGCTCACCCTGGTGTACTCCCAGCACTTTGGGAGGCTAAGGCAGGTGAATTCCTTGAACAAGAGTTTGAGACCAGCCTGGGCAACATAGCGAGACCTTGTCTCTACAAAAAATGAAATAATTACCCAGCTGTGGTGGTGCAGCCCCTGTGGTCCCAGCTACTCAGGAGGCCGAGGTGGGAGGATTGCTTGAGCCTGGGAGACGGGGGTTGCAGTGAGCTGAGATCTCGCTCCAGCCTGGGTGACAGAGCAAGACTCTGTCTCAAAAAAAAAAAAAAGGGCCGGGCGTGGTGGCTCAAGCCTGTAATGCCAGCACTTTGGGAGGCCGAGGTGGGTGGATCACGAGGTCAAGAGATCGAGACCATCCTGGTCAACATGGTGAAACCCCGTCTCTACTAAAAATACAAAAAATTAGCTGGACATGGTGGTGCGTGCCTGTAATCCCAGCTACTCTGGAGGCTGAGGCAGGAGAACTGCCTGAATCCAGGAGGCGGAGGCTGCGGTGAGCTGAGATCGCGCCATTGCACTCCAGCCTGGGTAACAATCTGTCTCAAAAAAAAAAAAAAGAAAGAAAAACTGGATGATTTCTGATCTCCTCAGAAAGGGCATCTCAACAGGGTGCTTTCCTAAGTGAGAAGGAAAATCCAGTGGCTCAAAAGAAAAGACCAATAAATTTGACCTAATTTTTTTTTTTTTTTTTAGACAGTGTCTTGCTCTTGTTGCCCAGGCTGGAGTGCAGTGGCATGATCTCGGCTCACCGCAGCCTCCGCCTCCCAGGGTCAAGCCATTCTCCTGCCTTGGCCTCCCAAGTAGCTGGGATTACAGGTGTCTGTTGCCACGCCCAGGTAGTTTTTGTATCTTTAGTAGAGATGGGTTTCACCATGTTGGCCAGGCTGTTCTTGGACTCCTGACTTCAGGTGATTTGCCCACCTCGGCTTCCCAAAGTGCTGGGATTACAGGCATGAGCCACTGCGCCCAGCCGACTTAATTTTTAAAAAGTTTCTGCCCAGAAAAAAAAGTACCATATGCAAAGGGGGAAATAAACACACACAACAAAATTTAAAAATGGGAAATACACAGGTAATAGATACGAATTTTCTTACTATAGAAAAAGATCAATACATGCATTAAAATGATAGTTCTTGGCCAGCTGTGGTGGCTCACACCTGTAATTCCAGCACTTTGGGAGGCCGAGGCAGGCTGATCACCTGAGGTTGGGAGATCGAGACCAGCCTGACCAATGTGGAGAAACCTCATTTCTACTAAAAATGTAAAATTAGCCAGGCATGGGCTGGGTGCGGTGGCTCACACCTGTAATCCCAGCACTTTGGGAGGCTGAGGTGGGCAGATCACCTGAGGTCAGGAGTTCGAGAACAGCCTGACCAATATGGTGAAAACCCATCTTAAAAAAAAAATTAGCCAGGCATGGTGGCTCTTGCCTGTAGTCCCAGCTACTTGGGAGGCTGAGGCAGGAGAATGAGTCCAAGCCTGAGGGCAAAGGCTGCAGTGAGCCGAGATCGCACCACTGCACTCCAGCCTGGGTGACGGAGTGAGACTCTGTTAAAAAAAAAAAAAGCTAAATCATCTGAGCTTTCACTGTAAGCAGATAGAAAAGTGAATCAAGGCCAGGTGCAGTGGCTCACGCCTGTAATCCCAGCACTTTGTGAGGCCGAGGTGGGTGAATCACAAGGTCAAGAGATCGAGACCATCCTGGTTAACATGGTGAAACCCCGTCTCTACTAAAAATACAAAAACTTAGCTGGGCGTGGTGGCGCGTGCCTGTAATCCCAGCTACTCCGGAGGCTGAGGCAGGAGAATTGCCTGAACCCAGGAGGCGGAGGTTGCGGTGAGCCGAGATCACGCCATTGCACTCCAGCCTGGGTAACGAGTGAAACTCCGTCTCAAAAAAAGAAAAAAAAGAAAGAAACCATAGATTCTCAAAAACCAGAATGAAAGAGGGGACATCACTACAGATCTTACAGGCATGGGAGGGAATTAGTAACTAAAACCTTCCCAGTAAGAAAGTCCTGCACTCCCAGGTGTCAAATCCTAACCGTTTCCTAAGGAAGAAACAATAACCAGCTTTCACAAACTCCTCCTGAAAACAGAAGCAGAGGGATACTTCCCTGCCCATTTTATAAAACCAGCATAACCCCGCCACGAAACCTGCCACAGGCATCATAAGAAAATGACAGACCAATGCCACTAACGGCCGCCAGAGCAAAACTTCCCCAGCAACATCAGCAGATTAGCTCCGCGGCACACAAGTACAGCACGGGGGACGAGGGTGAGGCTGGTTCAACGCTCCAAACGGTCAGTGTGGTTCACTGCCTCGAAACTCGGTCTCAAAAATCATAAGATAAAGTGGACCCTGGCCCTAAACGCAGAAACCGACACTGTGAAGCATCCAAAGGAAAACACCGGAACTTCCACACTGAATTCCTAATTTGCAAAAACTAAAAGAAAACAGAAGAAATCTCCACAAATTTGGTCAAGGAACGACTTTTTTTTTTTTTTGAGACAGGGTCTCGCTACGTTGCCCAGGCTGGAGTGCAGTGGCTGTTCACAGGCGCGATCCCACTACCGATCAGCGCTGGAGTTTTGACCTGCTCTGTTTCCGACCTGGGCCGGTTCACCCCTCCTTAGGCAACCTGGTGGTCCCCCGCTCCCGGGAGGTCACCATATTGATGCTGAACTTAGTGTGGACACCTGATCAGCATAGTGCACTGCAGCCCAGAACTCCTGGGCTCAAGGGATCCTCCAGCCTCAGCCTCCCAAGTAGCTGGGACTACAGGCACGCACCACTGCCCCTGGCAGAACGACTTCTTAGGAGACCAATAACCCTAAACTGTAAAAGAAAAACACATACGGGTGGACTTCATCAAAATTAATTTCTACTTTTCATCCCAGCACTTTGGGAGGCCGGGGCCGGCGGATCACTTGAGGTCAGGAGTTTGAGACCATGCTTGGCAACGTGGTGAAACCCCATCTCTACTAAGATACAAAAACTCGCCAGGCGCAGTGGCTCGTGCCCGTAATTGCAGCTACTCGGGAGGCTGAGGCAGGAGAATTGCTGGAACAGTCGGAGGTTTCGGTGAGCCGAGATCACACCACTGCACTCCAGCCTGGGTGACAGAGCGAGACTCTGTCTCAAACACACACACATGCGTGCACACACACACACACACACACACACACACACACACACGACTGTGGTGATGAAGGACAGATAGTGTTTCCAGAGGTTGGGCTGGGGCCGCCGAGGTGGGGGAGTCACGGTTTTGGAGCGGTGGGGCTGGTGGGCTGACTGTGGTGGTAACAGAACCCCACCCACATACATGTCGGTTTTACTGCGTGATGATTTAGAAAAAAGCAAACCACGGACCCAGGCTCAGGTCCCCTCCCCCAGCCCACTGTCAGGGCAGGTCTGATCTGCCCCCACCTGGCTGGAGAGACTTCCCACCAGAGGATGACACTCTCATCCTCTCTCTGGGCCCCAGCGTCCTCACGCGGAGGGGCAGGAAAACCCCGCCCACCACCCACTCCCCACTCTGCTGCCCTCAGGCAGGCAGGAAAGGCTCCTGCTGGCAGGGGGCTGGGCCAGGCTTGCAGGGGCCAAAGTCCAGGAGCCAGGCTGGGAGGCTCCAAGCTCCTCCCCAGGAGGGCAAAGTCCCTGAGAAAGGTGGTGGAGCTGCCCAGGAAGACTCGGCCCCTGCTCCGTGCCTTCACCCAAAACAGCCTGATTCAAAAGCTCAAGGACTCGTGATGGCCCTTTGGACCCATTGTACAGAAGAGGAAACTGAGGTTCGAAGAACAGTGATCTGCCTCACCTCTGCAGGTGTGGAGGACAGAAAGGGGAACCATGGAACACTGGGGCCACAGCCAGGGCTGCTTCCAGCAGAGAGGCCTGGCCCCGCGGGAGGTCCTGGCTCCTGCCTCCGCCATCTTCTCTCCCTTTCCTAGCGCTGTGGGCTTGGACCACGGCCAGGAGCCCAGAGCACCCAGGCGCAGGGGGACCTTTTTTTTTTTTTGAGATGGAGACATGCCCTGCCCCCAGGCTGGAGTGCATTGGTGCGATCTTGGCTCACTACAACCCCCACCTCCCCGGTTCTAGAGATTCTCCAGCCTCAGCCTCCCGAATAGCTGGGATTGCAGGTGTCCACCACCACACCTGGCTAATTTCTGTATTTTCAGTAGGGATGGGATTTCACCATGTTGGTCAGGCTGGTCTCAAACTCCTGACCCCAGCTTATCTTCCTGCCTTGGCCTCCCACAGCGCTGGGATTATAGGTGTGAGGCACCCCGCTCAGCCCCATTTCTTTTCTTTTTTTGAGATGGACTCTGGCTCTGTTGCCCAGGCAGGAGTGCAGTGGCACAATCTCAGCTCACTGCAACTTCTGCCTCCTGGGTTCAAGCGATTCTCCTGCCTCAGCCTCTCAAGTGGCTGGGATTACAGGCATGTGCCACGATGCCCGGCTAATTTCGTATTTTCAGTAGAGACAGGGTTTTGCCATGTTGGCCAGGCTGGTCTCAAACTCCTGACCTCAGCTGATCACCTACCTCAGCCTCCCAAAGTGCTGGGATTACAGGCGTGAGCCACCGTGCCTGGCCTAAGACTTTGTTGCCCAGGCTGCTGGAGGGCCATGGTGGAATTCTAGGTCGAAGTCTTGGGCTCAAGTGGTCCTCCTGTCTCAGCCTCCCAAGTAGCTGGACTACAAGCTCAGGCTACTAGGTCTGGCTAGGAGTGGGAGGACTGCTTGAGCCCAGGAGTTCGAGACCAGCCTGGGCAACACAGAGACTCCCATCTCTACAAAAAATGAAATAATTAAACAGACACGGTGGTGCCTGCCTGTAGGGCCACTACTGGGGAGGCTGAGTTGAGGGCATCACTGGAGCCCAGGGGGAGGAGGCTGTAGTGAGGCAAGATCTTGCCCCTACACTCCAGCCTGGGCACCTGTTTTGAGAGCAGGACCCTGTCTCAAAACAAACAAACAAACAAGAAAGAAAAGAAAACTACCCCCGAAAAGAACATATTTCCTGAGTCCTAAGTGTGACTGAAACTGATCTAGGAGAAAAGCAAAGCCGTCGGGAATGGCGGCTGGTCCAGCTCGCAGGCAGCTCGGTCTGAGCCCTGAGCGCCCGCCGGCCCTCCCTGCAGCCTCCATCAAGGGCGTCTTTGTTCTACCTGCCCCTCAGATTCCAGTTCCTTGTTTTGGGGCCAGGATGATAATTTCCTCCACGGGCTCTTCCCATCCAGGGCTGCCCAAAACCCGCAGTGTTCCCTCTGCACACCCTGGGCTACCTCACCCCCTTGGGCGGGGTCCCTGTGTCTGCTGGCTCTGGCCTCCGCCAGCCCCTGTGGGTGTCAGAACCTGGGTGGCCACTCTCCCTGGAGCATGAGGACAGCAAGGTCCTGGGGGTGCCCTGTGGGGCGGGGCCTCACCTGGACGTGGTACTGGGAGGTCAGGGGTGCCCTGTGGGGTGGGGCCTCACCTGGATGTGGTACTGGGAGGTCGGGGGTGCCCTGTGGGGTGGGGCCTCACCTGGATGTGGTACTGGGAGGTCGGGGGTGCCCTGTGGGGTGTGGCCTCACCTGGACGTGGTTCTGGGAGGTCGGGGTGCCCTGTGGGGTGGGGCCTCACCTGGATGTGGTACTGGGAGGTCGGGGGTGCCCTGTGGGGTGTGGCCTCACCTGGACGTGGTACTGGGAGGTCTCGTGCATGATGACGTTGGAGTTGGAATACTTCTTCCTCTGCTCTGAACGGGGAGACACCAGTCACTCACCCCACAGGCGGGACCCACAGGCTCCCGTCCAGCTGGGACTGGACCCCCAGGCAGGGCCACAAGGGAAGGTGGAGTCAGGCTGAGGGGGGCTGCTCCGAGGGAGGATGTGGGTGGGAAAGCAGGACCTGCAGGAAGGCCCCTCCCTCCCTCCAGGGAAGCTCCCTTGGAGAAGGACGTGGCTCACAGGCTTGCTCAGAGTGGGGACCCAGAGCCTGTTCCCTGGGGTGGTTCCTGTCCCGGAGGGTGAGGGGATAGGAGGGGCCCTGGCCAGGCTTCTTCCCACCCTTAGAGCTGCCAGCTTCACCCCCTGCCCTCCCAGGGCTTCTTGCTTTCCAGACTGGGCACCGTGTCCAAAGACACAAATGGAGGGGTGCATCTAGCTAGGGAGAGGGTGGGGTCAGGCCTGGGGAAGGGCAGAGCGGAGGGGGGACGTGGGCTCGCCAGGCCCCCCTCCTGGGGCAGACACCTGGCGGCTCATCCTGTCTGAACCCCCCTGCGATCAGGTTGCAGCGAGGAGTGCAGGGGAATCAATATTGATGCTCCCTGAATTATTAGTAAAGGCCTCTCCCCTTACGGGGTGGGGGAGGGGATCCATTGGCCTGGAGTTTTCTGAAGGTTGATGAGGGTCCAGAGGCTGCCCTGGGCCCCCAGGGATCCCCTGTGCTGGGCCTGGCACGGCCGTGGGGCAGGCTGGAGGCAGTGCCCATTTCTCCCTGTGACATCCAGCCCCTGCTCAACCCTCACTCACCAAACAGGTCCTTGGGGCTCATCTTGGCCATACCGTCAGACCGGCCCAGGCTGCCGCTGCAGGGGAGGGGCTGGTGAGGGCAGGGCCCAACCGCACCCCTCCCTGGGGACCGCCGACGGGGGTGGGGGGCGTATTTGGGATGGGCAAGGGGCTCACTTGGTGGCACCCGGGCAGCAGCCCACGGACCCAGACTGGCTCATGGTGTCCTGGGCAGTGGCCAGCGGGGGAAGGGCAGCCCTGAGCGTGGCCCGAGTCTGAGGCCGTGCCTGGCCCACACCTGGGTGGACAGAGGGGCTCTGTTGACTCTTCCTCCAGGCCTGGTTGGTGCCTTCCACACTCCTTCCCTGGGCCAGAGTCCCGACTGGCCTGGGCTGGGCAGGGTTTCCTCAGGTGGCAGAGCCCCCGCCCCAAGTCCCAGCTGGCACTCGTTAAGCCTCGTAGTGCCCCAGACCTTGGACTCTTCACAGGGAACCCCAGAGCCTACCGGGGAGGCTCTGACAAGGGCCCTGTGGGGAAGGCGCCTTCTGAGCAGGGGATCATCGAGTTCAAGGCCCTGGTGCTGGGGGGCAGCAGGGGTGCGGTGGGGAGGTGGGGGAGAGCAGGAGGGAGCTGCAGGATGGCTGGAGAGGTGAGGCTAGAGCCAGGGGGTGGGCATGATGTCCAGAGGGAGCTGGCTCTGGCTGCCACTCCTGCCCCACCCAGGCCTGCACCCCAAGGGGCCCCGGAACACCCATGCATGCCACCTCTGTCCAGGCCCCAGCAAAGAGGCCGGCCCTTGGCTCCTTCCTGGGCCTGGGAGGCGTGGCAGGGAAGAGGCCGTGGGGACAGGGAAGCCTGGGGTCCCAGGGGTGCGGTGTCTCCTCACCCAGAGGAGGGAGGTGGTCAAGTGGCCAGCGCAGGACCCCTGGCAGCAGGGCCCAGCCCAGGGGAGGGACTGGAGAGCTGGTGTGGGTGGGGTTAGGGAGTCCTGTCCAGCTGCCCCACCACACAGCATTCCCTGCCCCTCCAACGAGGGAGGGTGGCTATGGGGTGGGCAGCTGGCGCCTCTGGCCTCCCCAGGGGCAGAATCCCTAGAGCCTGCCTCTGGGCTCCCAGCCCTGACCTCTCCCCCAACCCATTTTGGGGAAGCTAAGGCCCAGCTGCCAGGTGGGTCTGATTTGGGCTGGACCCTGGGGTCTTCCCTGGGGGATTGGCACAGCCTGATGGGCCTGAGCCAGGCTGACTTGTCCCAAGGGGACTGCGACCTATGTGGACCTGGCTGTCCTCTGGCTCTGCGGCCAGCTCCCCACGGGTCCACACCATCCACTTCCTGCCACAGCCGGCAGGGCCTCACCCTGTGGCTTCAGAGTTTGGGTCTGCCAGGGTGGGGGCCACCGGCCAGGCTTGCTGGTATGGAGGGTCACAGGAGTGGCCTGGAGTACCCAGGACTTTCTGGTTTGACCAGGTCTGGCCTAGGGAGCAGGCTCCTGCAAGGTCTGGGGGGCCCGGGGGCACTGCCACAGCCACAACAGGCTGGGCTCACCAAGAGGGCTTGGCCACTTCCTCGGTCCACCTATGCATGGAGAACGTCCGGAATGTTCACAGGCCTGAGTGTTTGCTTAATGGGATTCCTGCTGGGCTCTACCAAGGGTGCCAGGCACGTGTGTCCCAGCACACACCGGGCAGGACACCCACACACCCTCGCAGACTCAGGCCTGCGGGCAACAAACACGAAGGCAGGGCCGAGACACGCGACCCCCCGGGGGAGGCCAGGCTGGGAACCTGCTGGCCAGCGGCTGCCTGCGGGTGTGCAGGACCTCAGACCCGGGCAGGGCCAGGCGGCAGCAGGGTGGGCCAGATGTGGTGTCCCGTGGAGCCCCGCCCCGCTCACTGGGGTGGGGACGAGCCCGGGAGGCCCGGCCTGTACTTCAGCTTTACTGCAGTCATTCTCCTGCTGTGAATCGGGCAGAGCAGGGTGCCCGTCAGTAGGGCAGTGGAGGAAAGGAGGCCCTGGCAAGGACAGGAGGGTGGAGGGACCGGCTCCAAGTTCAAATTCCAGCTCCACATGCTGAGTGACCTTGGAGAGGGGTCAGCTGAGTCACAGGGGCTCCAGGCCGCCTCCAGGGCACGGGGTGGACCCGGCTGTCCTCTGGCTCTGCGGCCAGCTCCCCACAGGTCCATGCCATCCGCTTCCTGCCAGAGCCGGCGGGGCCTCGCCCTGTGGCTTCAGAGTTTGGGTCTGCCAGGGTGGGGGCCACCGGCCAGTGTTGCTGGTATGGAGGGTCACAGGAGTGGCCTGGAGCACCCAGGACTTTCTGGTTTGACGGGTTGGGACCCTGGAATGGGGTGCCCCTTATGCCCTGGCCATGACCTGGTTTGGAAGCTATGGTTTGAGGGAGGAAAGGATAAGCTGGGAAGCTGAGGGTGGAGAGGGAGACGGAGGCAGGTAGAGAAGGCCGGGTGGGAGCGCTGTGCCAAGGCCTGGGTACTAAGCAGGCCCCAGAGAGGCTGGGCACAGGGTGGGACCCAGGAGGAGCCGGGAGGGGAGGGGCCGCCGCCAGCTGGGCCTGCCTCCCGGCACAGCCGACCAGGGAGAGGCTGGGCACGGGGTGGGTGGGGACGAAGGTCCAAGTATGCCTGGGCCTGCCTCCCCCTCCCCTGCCACCAGGGAGACCCCACACCAAGGGGCAAGGCCAGGCAGCTGGGCCCAGGAACCGGGAGTCTGGGATGGCGGAAGATCGCGGGCCCACAGCTCCTGCCAGCACCCGCTTCTGCCTCACCCAGCAGGGCCCCTGCAGCTGCCGTCCCAGCCTCCCCACATCCCTGAAACTCCCACCTGGACCCTGGCCTCTGGGCTTCCTTCTGGGCCGCGACACCCGGGAAGCGCGTCCTTCCTGGCTTTTGGGAGGGTCAGGCTCCGCGGTGAGGCTCTCGGAGGGCCCTGCCGCCCGCCCGGAAGCGGGAGAAGCCTCGCTACCACCTGCACCCTCTGGAGGCAGGGACTGCCCCCGCCGAGCCCCAGAGCTGGGAGGGGGCAGGACGGCGGGTGAGTCACCCCCTGCTGCCTTAAAACTACCCTCGCTCAGGGCCGGGCCGGGCCGCAGCAGACCCCGCCAGAGCCGCGAGTCCAGGGGAGGCAGGCCCGGCCAGGCCCCCAGCCCCTGCCCCCCGCCCCGGCCGGGCCGACCTCCTAGTGCCCCAGGCCCTCGGACGCCGCACCCGGCCTGGCGTCCTGAACCAGAAGCCCCACGACCCGTAGCCCCGGGGTAAACTGAGGTGCGGGCGGGCGTGCTCCCCCGCGTCCGCTGCGCTCACCTGCTCCGGCCTGTTCCCTCGGCTCTCGCCCGGGCGTCCGTCTGTTCGCACCTCCGCCGCGGCGCCCGGTCTCCCGAGGGCGGGTGGGACACTCAGCGGGGCCGGGCCGGGCCGGGCCGGGGCGGGGCCGGGAGAGGAACCTGAGCGACAGGTTGCGGAGTCACCCAAGAGCGAGAGCGGGGCGGGCTCGCGGGGGAGGAGGGCGTGGGGTGGAGGCGCCCCCGTCGCCTCCGAACCCAGCTCCGCCCCGCCCGTGTCCCCCAGGGCTCCAGCCCCAGCCCAACTCCTCCCCAAAAGCCCCCTGCGGGCCCCTCCGCGGGCCTGGCCTCTGGAGTTCGCACCTGGGGACAGGCGGACGCAGGGCGGTCTCTGGATGAGGAGGGCAAGGCCTGGGGCTCTTCCTTGGGCAAGGCCCAGCTACACCCCAGCAGGCGGGGGTGGGGAGAGGGGACTGGGGAGACACTGCCCATGGGCCTTGGGGGGCAGTGCCAGTGCAATGCCTGGGAGGGTTCCAGCCCTGGGGAGGTCAGCCCCTCGGCCCGGCCACCTGCGCCCCTCAGGTGCCCCAGGCATGGGGCAGAGTCGCTTCATCCCCTGTGGGCACCTCAGGCCTTGGGAAGCTGGGGCACAGGCTTCAGTGAGTGGGTGGGCCAGGCAGGACCCAGGCCTGGAGCCTGGAGCTCCCAGGGTGAGACTGAGCCTCCCTCCCACTTCTGCCCAGCCTGGGCACGGAGGGACAGGGGTGTTGGGGACACCTGTGACCCTCTGAGGATGCCTCTCTCCTTGCATGGCCCCCTCATCAGGCCCAGGCCCCACCCTCCGCCTGCAGCAGGGGCACTGTCTGGTTCTGTCCTCATCCACCTGGTTCCCAGGATGTCCCTTCTGCTTCAGCTGCTCTGACTGCTCAGAACAGGGCCAGGGTTCAGTGGACACAGCGGGTAACCCACTGCCACAGCAGTGAACTGGGCGAGAAGGAGCTGAAGGGCACAGGGCACCCGAGGCCCATGAAGGGACCTGAGGCTCCGGCTGCTGGTCCTGGGCAGGGGAGGGAATGAGTGTGGCCAAGAGTCTGGGTCCTCGGGCCATGGTCCCAGAGGGGCAGAGCTTGTGTGTTTACCCTGGGCTGGCCAGAGCACTTCCTGGGGAGGCGCCACAGGTGAGCTCCGTGGAGGGGTGGCAGGAAGTGGCCCTCCCGCTTCGGGCCCAGTGCCGGCCTACGAGCCCCAGCAAGGCTGGGCTTCCTGGTTTATGGCCTTTGCAGTTGGATTTCCTAGAGCTGAGTACAATCCTGCTCCACGTGTGATCCTGCCTGACACAGCACAGGGCGCAAGCACCCAACCCACTGGGCCCTCACCCTCCCTGAAGGCAGAGTTGGGAGTGGACAAGAGGACACAGCCCAGGGGGGTTCTCTCCAACCATGACTGCAAGTGCCGGCCTGTCCTCAAGGGGGTCTCCCCACCCATACACGGTGTCTATGGTGTGACTGGGTGCCGGCCTGTCCTCAAGGGGGTCTCTCCACCCATACACGGTGTCTATGGTGTGACTGTGGGTGCCGGCCTGTCCTCAAGGGGGTCTCTCCACCCAAACACGGTGTCTATGGTGTGACTGGGTGCTGGCCTGTCCTCAAGGGGGGTCTCCACCCAAACACGGTGTCTATGGTGTGACTGTGGGTGCCGGCCTGTCCTCAAGGGGGTCTCTCCACCCATACACGGTGTCTATGCTGTGACTGGGTGCCGGCCTGTCCTCAAGGGGCCCTCTCCACCCATACACGGTGTCTATGGTGTGACTGTGGGTGCCGGCCTGTCCTCAAGGGGGTCTCTCCACCCATACACGGTGTCTA
>CM052657.1:116557412-116652950 GCA_028533165.1 Leontopithecus rosalia | reverse complement strand
GCGCTGAGGTGCCGGCACAGCTTCTGCGCCGGCCTCAGGAGTCAGCGCTGGGAACCTGCGAGGCTCCTCCAAACCTCAGTCAGAAGGGGAGCCAGCCCCGCATACTCAGCTCGGAGAGCTGCCCTGCGGAGATGCCGGCGAGACCGCTACACCGCGGTGCCGGCGAAACTTCTGCCCCGCGTGTCTCCTCCACTGGGAATCTTCTGCTCCTGAGCAAGCAGAATTTGTCTGAAAGTGTGGCATCCTCTAGTTCTATGAGCTTTAGCTGCGAGCTGCAATCCCGAGATGTTAGCGATGGGCCATCTTGGATCCTTATTTTATTTTTTAAAAAGAATGGTTCTAAACCATGAACCTGGCTAGGCGTGGTGGCTCATACCTGTAATCCCAGCACTTTGGGAGGCTGAGGCAGGAGTATCCCTTGAGCCCAGGAATTTAAGTCCAGCCTAAGTAATATAGAGAAATCATGTATTTTAATAATAATAATAGGCTGGCCATTGATGAGTACAAGCCCCAGGATGCTACCACCAACCCATCCCTGATCCTGGCTGCAGCGGAGATACCCACTTACCAGGTGGTTTACGCCTGTAATCCCAGCACTTTGGGTGGCTGAGGCTGGCAGATCACTTGAGGTCAGGAGTTCGAGACCATCCTGGCCAACATGGTGAAATCCCTTCTCTACTAAAAATACAAAAAATTAGCTGGGTATGGTGGCAGGTGCCTATAATCCCAGCTACTCGAGAGGCTGAGGCAAAAGAACTGCTTGAACCCAGAAGTCAGAGGTGGTTGTGAGCCGGGATTACACCACTGCACTCCAGCCTGGGCGATAGAGCAAGGCTCCATCTCGAAAATAATGAGCCACGAACCTAATTTTGAAGGTAATTGATGTGTGTGCACAGTTCCTGGCTCATAATTCCCGCAACCCTTGTTATAATGTTGGGGCACTCTAGGCCTCAGGTGCAGGCCTCAGTAAACAGAATTTCTGTCGCTGACCTTCTCTCTTTTCACCTGCTTTCTCTCCTCAAGGCAGGAATTTTTTCTGCCTTTCTGTTTTGGAGCTGTCCATAAAGAAATTCTCTGCTACTTTTCTAATTCTGGGTCATAAGACCCTCCTTTCAGAAGGGGTCCCACCACATGCCCTGGAGAAAGTGTTGCACAGAGGCCAGTAAGAATCTGAACAGAGGCATCGCTGGGTTTCCTCACTCAGTAGATGATAGCCTTTTTGTCCAATAACATTTCAGCAGGGCTCTCCATACTTCAATCTTGTCTCTCCAATAGCGTCTCCATAAAAGGCCCAAGAAGACAGAGTTCAGGGAGCTTCCAGATACCTGAACACATGGAGGCTCCCACAGGGTGGTGCACCCGGGAGGCACCATGCCCCTTCTCACATGCCTTGCCCTATGCATCTCTTCATCTGTATCCTTTGTATAAGAAGCCAGTAAATTTAAGTAAGTGTTTCCCTTAGTTCTGTGATCTGCTCCAGCAAATTAACTGAACATGAAGGTTAATTCAAGTTGGGGACGCCAGTGATGCCAGCGGGTCAGAAGTTCTGCAGGCCCAGACTTGTGACTGGTGGGAAGTGGACAATGGTTTGGTGGGGGCTAAGTCCATAAGATAGCGTTCACATCTGGATCACTGACTCTGGACCGGACGCCTCCTTGTGGTGGCACAGCGGTGGGAAGCAGAGGCCAGCATTCTCCCAGCTGTCTCACCTGTCCCGTGCTGATACAAGCCAGCTCTTGCAGTGGCATATTTAATCTCTGGAGCTTAGCATTTGTTTTTCATCATTGTGCAAACAGCCGCCTCTTGACGAACCTTCAGTCACCAGGAAGAAGGTGTGAGAAGTGTGGCTGCATCCCACTTTGGGACATGCTTGATTCCCCTAACATCCTTGGGACTTACAGGGTTGCTTCATCACGTGTTTCCAATTGGAAGCAAGAACTCATTTTTGCTTTTGAAAATTATTTCCCTAGCCATCGACGAGTACAAGCCCCAGGATGCTACCACCAACCCATCCCTGATCCTGGCTGCAGCGCAGATGCCCACTTACCAGGAGCTGGTGGAGGAGGCGATTGCCTATGGCCGGAAGCTGGGCGGGTGAGTGCCTCAGACTCGGGGTTGGGGGAGGGAGTCCCAGCTAGGCCCTCGTGCTATCTAGTTGGCTTTGTTTCCCTCCCTAAAGTGAATTTTAGTTCTCAAACAACATGAACTCAAGGGGAAAAAAACTGTCTTTTTGAAATGAAATCTGCATGGAGTAACCTGCACTCGATGTAAGTGAGCAGAGTCTTGCCAATATGTGTATCCTGTAAACACCACCCCAGTCAAGAAACAGAGCATTTGCAGACCCGGAGGCCCCTCGTCCCCTTTTGTAGTCAGTCTCCCCAGCTCTGGTGACACATATCTTCTGGCTGTCATTTTTTTTTTTATTTGTGAGATGGAGTCTTGCTTTGTCATCCAGGCTGGACTGTAGTGGAGCAGTCTTGCCTCACTGCAAGTTCCACCTCCCCAGTTCAAGCAATTCTCCTGCCTCAGCCTCCCCATTAGCTGGGATTACAGGTGTGCGCCACTACTCCTGGCCAATTATTGGGGTGTTTGTTTTCTGGTTTTTGAGATGGAGTTTTGCTTTTGTTGCCCATGGTTGAGGGCAATGGCGTATCAGCTCACTGCAACCTCTGCCTCCCAGGTTCAAGAGATTCTCCTGCTTCAGCCTCCTGAGTAGCTGGGATTATAGGCATGTGCCACCACACCTGACTATAATTTTTATATTTTTAGCAGAGAGTGGGTTTCACCATGTTGGCCAGGCAGGTCTCAAAACAGTGCTGGGATTACAGACGTGAGTCACTGCACCTGGCTTTTTAATTTTTTAATAGCTTTATTGATATAAAATACACTAAGTGCACAGCCTGATGGGTTTTGGTAAATTTGTGCAATGATGCAGCATCATCACAGTCTGGTTCTTATGACTCCCAGAATGTTCTCTGGCACCTGTTTGCAGTAGGTCATCAGTTCCTTACCCAACCAAGCAACTGTAGACCACTCTTTATGCCCATGGCTTTGCATATTTTAGATGTCATTTTAGATTCTCTTCAGGGTAATTCACAGCTGGAAGATGGTGCCAAGAAGACAACATGGGCATCACACAGGACAGGTCCCTCTCTGGTACTGGCTTTGCTTAGGTCCAGCTGGCTAGTGAGTGGCTCCCCTGACCATATGTGACAGCCACTCTGGACTCTGAGTCTGACCCTCCCCTCTCTCATCTTAGCTGGCTCCCCTTTCCTCCTCTCATGGGGGTATTACGTCCCTGTGGCATCAGCAAGGCCTAAGGTCTTGGTGCTCCTGGTATTGGGTGACATTGGTGCCTTTGCTTGGCTGGGTGATCAACAGATGAGCTCTGCCCCCATGTCCAGGTGGCCCAATAATTTTTTTTTTTGAGACAGTCTGGTTCTGTCACCCAGGCTGGAGTGCAGAGTCACAATCTCAGCTCACTGCAGCCTCTACCTCCTGGGTTCAAGCCATCCTCCCACCTCAGTCTCCCAAGTAGCTGGGACTACAGTTGCATACCACCACACCTGGCTAATTTTTATATTTTTTCGTAGAGGCAGGGTTTCGCCATGTTGCCCTGGCTGGTTTCAAACTCCTGAGCTTGAGCAATCTGCCCACCTTGGCCTGCCAAAGTGCTGGGATTACAGGCATGTGCCTGAGTATAGGCTTGAGCCACTGCACCTGGTCTGGCCCAAGAATTCTAACCCTTGACAGTCTAGCTAAAGATCTTCCTATGTGTAGTGGGCTAATGAGGCCGCTCAGATAGTGACTCATTTTGGAACAGCGTCATGGGCTTCACCTGGTGTCTGTCCAGTGACTTTTGCAAGTGCCAGAAGATGGAGGGAGGCAGTTGGAGGATGAAGAGAGCTCTGGAGATGGGCGGTGATGGCTGACCAGAACTGTGAGCTTAATACCACACGTAAAAATGATGGGCTGTGGGCAGTGACTCATGCCTGTAACCCCAGTGCTTTGGAAGGCCGAGATGGGAGGATCCCTTCAGCCTAGGAGTTGGAGAACAGCTGGGCATGCAGGTGTGCACCTGTAGTCCCAGCTCCTTGCGAGGCTGTGGTGGGAGGATCACTTGAGCCTGGGAGGTGAAGGCTGCAGTAAGCTGTAATTACACTACTGCACTCCAGCCTGAGCAACCCTGTCTTGGAAAAAAAACAGGTTAAGATGGAAATTCTATGTTATATATGATTTTACCAAAATAGAAAAAAAAATGTTTTAACAGGAAAAAAGATGGAGGGAAAGAAATTTGGCAAAGAAATAACAGAATTCGGCCAGGCACGGTGGCTCACTCCTGTAATCCCAGCACTTTGGGAGGCTGAGGCAGGTGGATCACCTGAGGTCAGGAGTTTGAGACCAGCCTGACCAAAAATAAATAACAGAATTCATTTTGTATGCTCTCGTGCACTTAAACCTCAGAAGCTTCTAACCTACGTTTTTCCCTTTGAATTTCAGGTCACAAGAGGACCAGATTAAAAATGCTATTGATAAGCTTTTTGTGTTGTTTGGAGCAGAAATACTAAAGAAGATTCCAGGCCGAGTATCCACAGAAGTAGACGCAAGGTAGGTATGCTTGCTTCTGTGTAGGGTCAAGCCCTACAGGGTTGTGGGGTGTCCCTTATAGCTGTGCTGAGGTGCTGGATCCGAGAAGTAGAGACAAGACACCGAAGGACTGGAAGAGACAGCTGGGCTCGGGGAACCACGCTACCTATAGCGGAGACAGGCGAGGCCCTGAACGTGCAGGAGCATCTGTATTTATTGGGTATAGGTTAGAGGCAGGGTAGTGAGTAAGGTCATCTTAAGAATAGTGATAGAGGCCGGGCGTGGTGGCTCACGCCTGTAATCCAAGCACTTTGGAGGCCAAGGCAGGTGGATCACCAGGGGTCGGGAGTTCAAGACCAGCCTGACCAACATGGTGAAACCCCATCTTCACTTTTTTTTTTTTGAGACGGAGTTTTGCTGTTGTCACCCAGGCTGGAGTGCAATGGCGTGATCTCCGCTCACCGCAACCTCCGCCTTCTGGGTTCAAGCAATTCTCCCGCCTCAGCCTCCCAAGTAGCTGGGACTACAGGCGTGCACCACCATGCTCAGCTAATTTTTGTATTTTTAGTAGAGATGGGGTTTCACCACGTTGACCAGGAGGGTCTCGATCTCTTGACCTCGTGATCCCCCCCACCTCGGCCTCCCAAAGTGCTGGGATTATAGGCGTGAGCCACCGTGCCTGGCCTTTTTTTTTTTTTTTTTTTTTTTAAGACAGAGTTTCACCATGTTGGTCAGGCTGGTCTTGAACTCCCAACCTCAGGCATGAGCCACCACGCCCAGCCGAAACCCCATCTTTAAAAAATAAAAAAGAACAGTGATAGGGTCAATAGGGTCGAGACAATCACGTGCCATAAGCAAAGGGTCCAGCCCATTAGGTCACCGAGGCAAGGAGGGGGCCGTCCGTGCGCAGTGAAGAGGGTGCAGTGTGCAATATCTCTTATCTAGGGGCAGGCTACTTCTAAGGAATTCTATAGGCGGATGCTTTGAGTCAGCACAGTAGCCGAAGAGCTGACAAGGAATACAGCCACCTGCTGGCAGCTTCCAGTGATTTCCATAGGAGGATGCTTTGAGTCAGTACATAGCAACAGAGCTGACAGGGTTCACAGCCACTAAGGCGTGATTATACTGGAGGGGTTTTAACCCTTGGACGCTCGCGGGCTTGCCAGCCTGAGGCCAGCTTCCACAAGAACTGGATGCAAGGTACTGCAACTCCCTTTCAGGAGGAGTGACTCTTGCTCCAAGCCTGCCATACAGCAGGTATCTTTACGATACTGAACGCTGCCACCTGGACCAGCCTGTCATGTAGCACGTGCCCTTTCAGGCGGGGGCAGCACCATCTGGGCCACAATTCTTGTCCTGGTATAACTGTTTTTCCCTTAAATCATGCTCTGCGCCGTGTCTGCTCCAGACATTCCTCTGACTATAAGCAAGATACGATTATATATATATAGCTGCTTATTCCTTAATTCATGCTCCGTACCATGTCTGCTCCGGGCCTTCCTCCGACTATGAACTAAGACAATTTTATATATATATATATATATATATATATATATATGGAAGTAACTGAGTAGTAAGATATTCTTCAGGTACTAATTGTGCCGGGGATCTGCTTAGCTCTCCTTCCTTGGTGCCCAGATGGGGGGTTACCCACACTCCTGCACTGGACGGGCTGGTCAGGTGTCCACTGTTGCATACATGGATGCCAAGGTGAGGTCAAGGGGCTGTTCCACCCGTAGTCCCCATCCCAGGAGCCCAAGGGCAGGTTTATTCTGAGCTCTCCCACAGTTGGTACTGAGGACTAAGAGCTTCCTGTTTAGCAACTGATCTCTAGTCTTTTTTAATACAAATTATAGCCAAGGGATCCCACTGAGGACCTTTGATTATGAGACTGGGTGTGAGTTGCTGTCAGACACGTTTTGCGTACCTTGAGTGAGGGGAAGGTGGGCGGGGGGGGGGTTGGTGCTTATGGTGCAGCTCAAAACACATGGGCAGACACCCTGCCTCCAACTTGCTTTGCGTGGTGGGCATCCTACCTGATCTGAGGGGATGGGTTCTTGTTCCCGCAGGCTCTCCTTTGATAAAGATGCAATGGTGGCCAGAGCCAGGCGCCTCATTGAGCTCTATAAGGAAGCTGGGATCAGCAAGGACAGAATTCTTATAAAGCTGTCATCAACCTGGGAAGGAATTCAGGCTGGAAAGTAAGTGGTCCCCGACAAGGAAGGAGCTTTCAGAGATTCTGCCTCTTGTTGTTGGGGCAGGGTCTAAATGGCATCAGGCAGGTTTGACTCTCGGTCCTGCGGCATGCCAGAATGGGGAGCACAGCCCACAGCTCGGACTTGACCAGCCGATGTCAACCTAGATCTGCCCTCTACTGCAGAGCCAGCTTCCCCACTTGCTGGTGATCACCCAGGAAGTGCCATCCACCCACCCAGCAGAGAACAGCCACCACTGGTTAACACCTGCAAATTGTCTTTCATTCCTCTGTCCTGATCAACACAAACCTATATTTACATGATTTTTTAAAAGTAAATGATTGTTGGCCAGGCACAGTGGCTCACACCCGTCATCCCAGCACTTTGGGGAAGCCAAGGCAGGAAGATCACCTGAGGTCATGAGTTCGAGACCAGCCTGGCCAACATGGTGAAACCTTATCTCTACTAAAAATACAAAATTAACCAGGTGTGGTGTCGTGCACCTATAATTCCAGCTACTCAGGAGGCTGAGGCAGGATAATTGCTTGAACTCGGGAGGCAGAGGTTGCAGTGGGCCAAGATCATGCCACTGCACCACTCCAGCCTGGGCAAAAAGTGAAACTCCATCACCAAAAAAAAAGTAAACAATTGTTATACAAAATATATGCTGGCTGGGCAAGGTGGCTTATGCCTGTAATCCCAGCAGTTTGGGAGGCTGAGGTGGGAGGATCACTTGAGCCCAGGAATTCCAGACTAGCCTGGGCAACAAAGTAACACACCGTCGCTACAGAAAAATAAATTAGGTGGGGCGCAGTGGTTTATGCCTGTAATCCCAGCATTTTGGGAAGGCCATGGCAGGTAAATCAATCACCTGAGGTCAGTAGTAAATTAGCTGGGCATGGTGGCAGGTGCCTGTAAGCTACTTGGGAGATTGAGGCAGGAGACTGGCTTGAACCCAGGAGGTGGAGGTTGCAGTGAGCTGAGATCACACCATTGCACTCCATCCTCAAAGACAAAAGTTTTAAATTAGCTAGGTATGGTGGCGAAGCCCTGTGGTTCCAGCTACTCAGGAGGCTGAGGCAGGAGGATCGGTTGAGCCTGGGAGTTTGAGATTGTAGTAGCCATGATCGCACCACTGCACTCTAGCCTGGGTGACAGAGTGAGACCCTGTCTCAGAAAAATGAAAACAAATATATATATGTTCAGAGTGGAAGAAAGAAAATGTGTAAAACAAAGTAAAACTCCTCTGTGATGTTCTCACCAGTAGCCAATGCTAGCTACACTCAAATCACAGCAGTAAGAGGTGTTCTGTTGCCACGTCTCTGTGTTTGCATGTTCTACCACCTGCCATGACTACCTGCTTTGAGATGGCATCTCACTTTTTCACCAAGGCTGGAGTCCAGTGGCTTGGACTTGGCTCAGTGCAGCCTTGACTTCCAGGCTCAAGCAATCTTTCCACCTCGGTCCCCCAAGTGGCTAGACAGGCAGGCACTACCACTCCTGGATAATTTTGCCATGTTGCCCAGGCTGGTCTTGAACTCCTGGGCTCAAGAGATCTACCCATCTTGGCCTCCCAAAGTGCTGGGATTACAGGCATGAGCCATGGTGCCTGGCCTCATTTTTTATGTGCTGAAAAATACTCCATTTTATGGATAGACCACAGTTACTCATCTGTTGATGGACACCTGGTCAGTTTCCACCTTGGGAACTATGATGTGTATTGCTGCTCTGAACACAGATGTGCTAGTTTGTAGTTTAGCTCTGGACACGTTTCTGTTTTTCATGGGCATATGCCTAGGAGTGGAGGAACTGCAGGCTGTTTCCCAGCTCCACTGTGCCATCTGCCCTCCCCCTGCCGGGCATGAGCTCTGCAGCTGCACTTGAACACCCCTGTGTGGCCATGTGGCAGAGGCACCTAGGGAGGGGGAACTTGTGTCTGGAGGTGCCTGAGCAGAGGCTTGCTGTCTCATCCCATGCCCCAGCCACATGGCAAATTATGGGCACTGCCCTGTCCTTGGGGATCAACCCCAGGATGTCCAAAGTGCACTGGGACTGGGGCAAGGGGCCCAGTGTGGCCAAGGGGCTCCTCTCTCAGCACAAACCAGGGTGCTGTGGGCCTGCTGCAGGGTGTCCCCAGGAAGGGCTAAGGTGGAGCAGGGTGAGGACCAGACTGATAGGGCTGACTCAGTGGTTCTAGCCTGCGAGCTGAGCCCTGGTGAGTTCTGGGGTGAGGTGAGGGCCTTGTGCAAGAGCAGGGACACCACGGGCCTCCCTTGCCTTTGTCTATTGTGTAATGTGGGTTGGACAAAATCCAGGTCACCCATAACCCACCATCCATTTAGAACCCTCTTGAGTATTACGGATGTGTTCTTAACAATGGCGCGAGCCTGTTCCTGCCTTTTTAGTTTAGGGCCCCATAAGCATCTGTGGCAGCCTGTGGCTCTGGTGGGCACCTGGCCTGCACTCACCTGCCCCCGCCCTGCAGGGAGCTCGAGGAGCAGCACGGCATCCACTGCAACATGACGCTGCTCTTCTCCTTCGCCCAGGCTGTGGCCTGTGCCGAGGCGGGCGTGACCCTCATCTCCCCATTTGTTGGGCGCATCCTTGATTGGCATGTGGCAAACACCGATAAGAAATCGTACGAGCCCCTGGATGACCCTGGTGAGGGTCCCCCTGAGGTAATGGGGTAAGGGGAGAAGCCTCAGGCACAAAGAGCCTGAGATGGAGCCGGTGTGTCGACAAGCAGTGAGGTGCACAGGTCGGCGTGGGGCAGGCAGGGATGGCGGCTCAAGGTAGTGCAGCTGGCGGGCACCGGGAGGGCGGGCACCGGGAGGGCAGGCGGGGCGGTACCTCTGCGGACGCTTTATGGACACAGCCTGGTCTCCTTCCAGGGGTAAAGAGTGTCACTAAAATCTACAACTACTACAAGAAGTTCGGCTACAAAACCATCGTCATGGGCGCCTCCTTCCGCAACACGGGCGAGATCAAAGCGCTGGCTGGCTGTGACTTCCTCACCATCTCGCCCAAGCTCCTGGGAGAGCTGCTCAAGGACAACACGAAGCTTGCGCCTGTGCTCTCAGCCAAGGCGGGTGAGGCCCCTCCACCCTGTGGTGATGTGGGGGAACCTTCCCACCTTGGGGCAAGGACATCTCAGGAGACATGAGGGCGAAGTGCACCTCAGTAGAGGGCTGGGCTTCCCTAACACATCCCACTCAAGTCCTCAGCTGAGGCACAGTGGGCTGAACCCCACTCCAGTGTGAGCCTGGCTGGGGCTGAGGGCTGGAGGGACACGCTGGGCAGCAAGCTCAGGGACAGCCCTGAGCCCAAGGGGCCAAGGTGGGGAGGGACACAGGTGGTTCTTGTCCCTCCAGCCGAAGCCAGTGACCTGGAAAAGATCCACCTGGATGAGAAGTCTTTCCGCTGGTTGCACAACGAGGACCAGATGGCTGTGGAGAAGCTCTCCGACGGGATCCGCAAGTTTGCTGCTGACGCAGTGAAGCTGGAGCGGATGCTGACAGTGAGTGTCATGTGTGGGCAGCCCCGGACATACACTGAGCCCCATGAGAGTCCAGGCCTGGCCACGGGTGTTAAAGTTGGTCCCAGGTCTCATTCATGGGCTGCCCAGCAAGAGGAGCCTGCCGAGGTCATCGGGGAGGAGGGTTCCCGTTGGTGGGTCCTGGCTCCTCTCTGGCCTGTGTGGTGACTGACTGTGGTGTTGCCCCCATTCAGAGTGCAGACCCCACAAGGGCCTCCCTCCTTCCAGGTGGTGGTGTGGGGCTTCATGGTGCAGACGGCAGGGTGGTGAGGCCAACCGTGCCGCTCCTGCTGTGCTTGTTCCTAGGAACAGATGTTCAATGCAGAGAATGGAAAGTAGTACCACACCTGCGGCTGGACTCCTGGTCTGCACCGCTGGCCACCTGGGCCCGACTGCACATGGCTTGTGATGAATCTTGCGTTTTTCACCAGTTGGAGCAGGGACAGATCATAGATTTCTGATTTTATGTAAAATTTTGCCTATTACATTAAAGCAGTCATTTTTCCTGTGCTGTTTCATTCACTATCTCCATCCCCTTTGTCTCCTAAACATCACCTGCCCAGCTGTGGTGGGCTATTACATGGGCTAGACTCAGAGATGGGGTTGGGGTCAGGGTACCCCAGACACAACTGCCTGTGCCACTACCTGGGAACCCAATCAGGGTTGTTGCTAGGCGGCCTTTTGAACAGGGTCCCTTCCTTGGTAGGGACCTGCCTGAGCCCTCAGACCTATAGGGAGCATTGGTAGAGCTGGGCAAAGGGTAGATGTGATGCCAGGGGTTCCCAGGGGTGCTGTCCCAGGTGGGTCACAGATGAATGCTGATTCAGTCTCAGGCCTCCAAGCATGGGCACATGTGGACTCCTGCCAGAGGAGTAGTCCCAGCCAGACCCTCCCTCCTGCTTTTGAGGGCCTGGGACTCCCGTTCCCTGTCAAGGCTGCCCCGCCCTGCCCCCATCTTGTCCTGTTGTGGCTGAGACCTTGCCAGGGGTGCCAGGTTCCTGCATGGGGTCATGGCAGCACCTCATGGGGGCTAACATGTACCAGCCACCGGCTTTGAAGCCCGCAACCCATAAATGTTTTGAGACGGAGATTCACTCTTACTGCCCAGGCTGGAGGGCAATGGTGCAATCTCGGCTCACTGCAACCTCCGCCTCCCAGGTTCAAGTGATTCTCCTGCCTCAGCCTCCCAGGTAGCTGGGATTACAGGCGTGGGCCACCACACCCAGCTAACTTTGTGTTTTTAGTAGAGATGGGGTTTCACCATGTTGGCCAAGCTGGTCTCCAACTCCTGACCTCAAGTGATCTACCTGCCTCAGCTCCCTGGGATTACAGGCATGAGCCACTGTGCCTGGCCTTGTTTTCTTAAGACAGTCTCCTCTGCTGCCCAGGCTGGAGTGCAGTGGCGTGAGCTCGGCTCACTGCAACCTCCGCCTCCTGCCTCAGCCTCCTGGGTAGCTGGGATTACAGGCACCCACCACAATATATTTTTCGCCATGTTGGCCAGGCTGGTGTTAAACTCCTGACCTCAAGTGAGCTGTCTGCTCTGGCCTCCCAAAGTGCTGGGATTACAGGCATGAGCCACTGCACCTGGCCACCTTTACTAATCCTAACCCAAACCTGAAGCCCAGCACAGCAAGCCCAGGCCTGCACAGTTCATACACCGAGTCTGAATGCAGCGGGTGGCACTAGGGCTTGTGAGAGCTTCTCACCCGGAACCTACAAGCTACCCTTAGACCCAGGCACCTAGCCACCCCTCCTCAGTTCCAACCTGAGCATGCCTGGCCCATCCAGGGTGCTGAGGGCACAACCCTGGGGCAGGGTGGCAGGCGCCCCTTGGTCAGGAACAGTGCAGGGCTCCTCCTGGGGCAGAGAGCTGAGGCCCTCCTTCCCTTCAAGGCTTCCCACAGTAGCCTGGGCTTCTGCCACTGAGCCAGTCAACAGGCTAAGTCCGGAGAGGACATCAGAGGTCTCGTGGTTCCCAATCACAACAGCACCAGCGTCTCCCAGGAGACCCAGCAGAATGCAGCTCTGGGGATGGGGGCCACGCTCTGCACGCGTCTGTCAATGCCGTTTGCAAACATTCAGCCATCTTAGCACTTAGACTGTGAAACCATCACCCAAAATGAAATCTCATACTGACTGTCCCCATTCCCACCCTCAACCAATCTACTTTCTGACTTACATTCTCTGGACATTTCACAACAAATGGAGTCACAGGGCACAGGCCTTTTGAGACAGGTTTCTTCCACTCAGCATTCTTTCCAGGTCCACCCGTATTACAGAACAAAAAAGAACTACATCCCCAGCTGGCCACAGTGTGTGTCCCACAGTCTCATCTACCGGGGAGGCGAGGCCAGTCCAAGACTGCCACGAGCAGTAATTGTGCCTGTGAGCAGTCACTGCACTCCAGCCACGGCAACGTGGCAAGACCACATTAAAAACAGCTGGGCCGGGCGCGGTGGCTCAGAGGCGGGTGGATCACGAGGTCAAGAGATCGAGACCATCCTGGTCAACAAGGTGAAACCCCGTCTCTACTAAAAATACAAAAATTAGCTGGGCGTGGTGGCGCGTGCCTGTAATCCCAGCTACTCAGGAGGCCGAGGCAGGAGAACTGCCTGAACCCAGGAGGCAGAGGTTGTGGTGAGCCAAGATCGCGCCATTGCACTCCAGCCTGGGTAACAAGAGCCAAACTCCGTCTCAAAAAAAAAAAAAGAAATAATAAATAAAAATAGCTTCATTCCTTTTCATAGCCAAATAATCCACCATATGGCTACATAAACCTTATCAATAGATACCAGTAATTATTAGACGTATTGATTACCCATTGTACAAAAACAACTCATCCATTATCGTGGGTAGCTCTGCCACCTGCACCAGGGTACCAGTGTTTGGAGCTGCATGGTTTATTTCTCTGGGCAAGTGAACACACACTGGGTATATGGGGAAATCCTCACCCACCCTCCGCTCTTCGGGACGCTCTGTCCCCTTGCTTTCCTCCTCTGCCCAGCCTGGTGCTGCCCCAAGCGCTGCCCTGGCAGAGAACTGGGCACAGCAGGGAGGCTCTCCAAGCCAAAGGCCTCGCATGCAACTGAGGAATGACGAAGAGGCCTGTGGGCGGCTCCCGAGGACAGGTCTGTGGGGCCCCTCGTGACAACTTCACATCCCCAAAGCCACAACTGCCTTGACCTTCAGTGCGGGGCTGTGTCAGATCTGGCTGACCAGGGGCTCGGCAGGGCTCACCGCTCTTCATCTACCTGCTGCGGGCTGGAGACGTCCCCCGCAAAACCACCCGCTTGGGTCCTCACCCGCCAGGGATGGTAGCAGTGGTGCGTGTGCGAGGTCATCGGGTCACAGGGCACAGCCTCCTCATGGGACCTTCACCCTCACAAAGAGGCTGACTCTGCTGGCGCTTTCAGCTCGGGCTTCCAGCTTCCAAGGCTGGAACTTAGGTTTAGTGTTTTCTTACAGGGGCCCAAATGGACTGAGTTACAGCAGGATCTTAAATTTCCTTTTCTTTTTCCGAGACGGAGTCTTGCCCTGTGGCCAGGCTGGAGTGCAATGGTGCGATCTCAGCTCACTGCAACCCCCGCCTCCTGGGTTCAGGCAATTCTGCCTCAGCCTCCCGAGTAGGTGGGATTACAGCTGCCACCACGCCTGGCTAACTCCGTATTTCAGTAGAGATGGGGTTTCATCATGTTGGCCAGGATGGGCTCGACCTCCTGACGTGATCCATGCACCTTGGCCTTCCAAAGTGCTGGGAATTAGACCACGCCCGGCCTTTACATTTTCTTTTAAAAAGTACTTGTTGGCCAGGCACAGTGGCTCATGCCTATAATCCCAGCACTGTGGAAGACCAAGGCACGTGATCCCTGAGGTCAGGAGTTCAAGACAGCCTGGTCAACAAGGTGAAACCCCAACTACTAAAAATACAAAAATTAGGCCGGGCACAGTGGCAGGCCCCTGCAGTCCCAGCACTTTGGGAGGCCAAGGCAGGAATATCACTTGAGGTTAAGAGTTCAAGACCAGCCTGGCCAACATGGTGAAACCCGATCTCTACTAAAAATTAGAGAAAAATTAGCTGAGCCTGTAACCCCAGCTACTCGGGAGGCTAAGGCTGAGGCACTCCCACCTGGGCAACAGAGAAGGACTCTGTCTCAAAAAACAATAATACAAAAATTAGCCAGGCATGGTGACACATGCCTGTAATCCTAGCTACTCCAGAGGCTCAGGCAGAATTGCTTGAACCTGAGAGGTGGAGGTTGCAGTGAGCCGAGATTGCGCCACCGCACTCCAGCCTGGTGAACAAGAGGGAAACTCCGTCTCAAGAAAAAAATTTAAAAATAAAAAAGTACTTGTCCAGAGAAGTCTATCACCACACGGGGGTTAGGGCGGACCCGGGACAGAGCCCTGTGGCCAGCGCTACGTGGGCGTCCTGAGTAATCCTGGAGGTGCTGGAGGGACGCAGCCTTTGGGGTGGGGACATGGCTGTAGCGCCTCCTTCTTCCACTTCTTTTTTGAATTCCTATTCTTTTAAAAATTTTTTTTTTAACAAAAAAATTTATTTTTATCTTAAAGACAGGGTTTCACCATGTTGGTCAGGCTGGTCTTGAACTCCCGACCTCAGGTGATCCGCCCACCTTGGCCTCCAAAGTGCTTGGATTACAGGCGTGAGCCACCACGCCCGGCCCAAATTCTCCTTATTGAATGGTTTTATTTTATTATTATTTAGTTTTGAGATAAGTTTTGCTCTTGTTGCCCAGGCTGCAGCACAAAGGCACGATCTTGGCTCACTGCAACCTCCGCCTCCCGGGTTCAAGCAACTGTCGTGTCTCAGCCTCCCAAGTAGCTGGGATTACAGGTGCGCACCACCACACCCGCCCTACTGAATGGTTTTATAATCACAAGGGGCCTCCTGGCAGGTCGCTGGCACCAGGAGCCACCCTGGTGCTTGGGGATGACTGTGGCTGAGACGGGGAGGTGGGCTAGAGGAAGGCCTTTGATGGCTCGAACTGCAGAACTGTGAGGAAGAAGAGGGTCTATGCTGCTCCCGGAGACACACGGCCCAGGCCAGGCGCCCAGCAGGCCGGACCACTGTCTGCTCTTGACAGCAGCTGTACCCAAGGCCACTCTGTGCAGGGCCACCGGGGACAGCACTTTCCTCTCAGTGAGGACCACACGGTGTCATAGTCACAGCTAAGCAAGTCTCTCAATGCTTAGACAGGACGGGGCATCACCGCGGTGCTTACATTTTAAAAGACACGCCAGGAAGATTTCTCCAACAGGAAAGTGTTGCCATTGCTGGTCAGTCTCAGGGCAGGAGGCTGCTGCTCCCAAAAAACTTCATTCACCTGTGGCCAGGTTAAGTTCTGAGCCAGCTCTCACCGGCTCCCTCCCCTCAAGGCCCCCACCCACGGCTAAAGGGGTTGTGGGTGGCAGGCTGGCCGCCACAGGGCCGGCCCCCACAGAGGACCCCTGAGCAGACTCTGTCAGCAGTGACCGCACTTGGCAACCAGTCCTCCCTGGAACTCCCGGCTTGGAATTCCCAAGGACCACCTGGCAGCTACCACAGCTTTCTGGGCATCTGGGTCTTTTCTCTGCCTCCTACTAGAGAACATGCAGGGGGCTGGGGGGCTGGAGCCTCCAGGAGACCAACACCCCCTCAGAGCTGATTCCAGGAGGCCTCCAACAGTCCCATTAAGGCCATCCAGGGCCACCATCCAGGTTCCTTGTCAGGAGGGACGAGGCGGGGTCCCTGGAGGCCCGAGACAGGGCTGCCTGCCTCTGGAGACACATGGGCTATCTCAGGGGGTGCATCTACCCAGCAGGTTCATTTCCTGCGGGACAGACGTGTGGTCAAGGCTTGGCATCCACACCTGGAGCAGCTCTGCGGATGTGGCGGGAATGTGCCCACCCTGGTGCCCTCACCGGCTGCCACAGAGGAAGAGCAGGTTCTGCACGGCCGGGACAGTGGAGTTGGCATTCTGGCCCGTGACCAGGTGGCGGTCCAGCACGATGTGCACGGCGTCAGGCTCGCTTGCTGGGGAGGACCAAGGGCACCAGCCTCAGGCAGTGTCCACCCCACCCACCGAGAAGCCCGAGCTCAGGGGGGCCCAGGGTCAGCAGGTCAGCCTGTCAGTGTCACAGGGGTCTACAGAACCCAGGACCCAGCAGGCTCCTCCCGCAAGCTAAAACAGGCAAGCCCCCCACCCCCACTTCTCTAACGCAGAGGGTGCTCTCAGGGCTCACCACTGAAGCTGGCACCAGAATCCTTCACAAAGTCCTCCACCACCAGCGGTAGGCGGGCGAAGCCGGGGGCCCTGACGAGCTCACACACGGAGGGCTGCGGGGAGGGTGTGGGGCTCCTGAGCCAGGCCCAGGCCCTGCAGCCCACTCCAGGGGACAGGAAGATCAAATCAGGGCAGGGAGCCTCACCCGACCAAGTGGGACTCGGGGTGTCACTGCTCGTGACAGGGACGGCTGCTGAGGCTGGAGGCCAGGGAGACGGCCGAGGCCACTACGAGAGGACGGCCCAGCTCCCCAGCATTGGAGCACACAGGTGAATAGAACGACAAGGGCTTTGAGGGTGAGCCCCGTGGTGGGCAGACGGCTGGGGCAGTCACCCTCTGGGCAGGCGTGACTCTAACCACTCATGTGAGGGGTCACACCCACCTGTAACCTGAGACTGGGTTGGTATTGCCCCTCAGAGGACAGCACTGAGCACCCACTGAGGAGGGGCCCCCTGAGAGAAAAAGTGACATCCGAGCCAAGGGCCAGGCCCGTTTCACTTCCAGTGAAACCCACATCTGCACAGCAGCCCACCTCTCCCTGCTCCAGGGCCTCTGCATCAGCTGCTCCCACGGCCCAGCGCCCACAGAGCCCACTTCATAGCTTTTGGGCCTCAGATGGACACAGGCTGTCTCCAAGGACAGCCCCACTAGGCTCTCAGCCCCTCCGGACACACACACAGGTCTGCTGCCCCTCCCTCCCCACATCCCCTGGTGAGAGGGCCTGGGCTTCCAGGAGGCCCCAGGCCAAGACTAGGGACGAGGGGTTCTGGAGTGTCCGTCCTTGTCCCTGGCTGTCATGGGGGAGGACAGAGCGGGGAGCACAGGGGGCCTCTGTCCTCCAGGCACTCACCCCTGTCAAGCTGTAGCCGTGGAACACCCAGGATCTGTCCTCGTTGGTGGCACAGCACAGAGCGGCAACACCGTGGCCGACGGCACAGATGGGCTCTGGAAGCAGCACATGGCGCTCTGGGGCCCCGGCCGCTGCCTCCGGATGCCACTACTTGTGGCTTCCCCCAGGCCTGTGCTGCCTGCCCGGCCCCTCCTCCCAGGTCTGTTCACCAAACCCCAGGCCACTGCCCAGCAACCCCAGGGCACAGAGCCCAGCTGCCCAGCGCAGTGGCAGGCGCTGTGGGAAAGGCTCTTCCCGGCTAGAGAGGATGCCCTGTGCGGGTGGGAGGTAAGCCAGGGGCAGTGCCCGTGCCCTGTAGTGGGGCCACCCTGGCTCCACCTGAAAGGCTGAGTGCACTCCCACGGCTGAGGTGGCCACAAACAATCACTGCCTGTCCAGGCCATGCTGGGGACAGCGGCCTGGCTCCTACCCACAAAGGGAGCTGTATAGAGCGCTGGCCTGTCCACCCGGCCAGTGGACACACTCATCACAGCCAACACTTAGCCGGGGCAGCTGCCAGGTTGCCATGGACTTCCTTCCCACACCCCTGCCAGCCTTGAGCCCCAGGCTCAGCCCTGGATGCCAGGCTTTTCCAGAAGGAACCAGGCTGGTGTCCTGCCTTGCTCATGAGGGGCCCAGGAGGGCATGGCCACCCACCCTCAGAAGCCCACCCAGAGGCCTGCAAGACAGTCACCAGAAGAGGACATGTACATGTGTCACTGCCTCCCACCCAGAGCCACTGCAACGGCCACTGACCAGAGGCCCAGAAACCCCTACCTGGGCGTCTTCCCACCTCTCCTGCTGGTGGGAGACCCATTTCTTGTGAGTTGTACATCCAACCTCTACCCCGGGCCCCAGGGTCACCTACTTCTCTCTGACTGGAAGTGCTGCAAGATACGGGCCAGGGAGCCACTGCTGGCCAGGTCGGTCAGGGCCCCAGGACAGCTGGGGATCAGGAGGGCATGGTAGCGGGCACCTGGGGAAGACCACAGACCAGGTGGCCACACGTCAATTAAAGTGAGGCCCCCTGCAGGACCAGGGCTCCGCAGGGACCAGCAGGCCTGATGACATCATCTGTCCCTTTTCCTCCATGGGCTACAGCTCCCAAGGGCCACCCCGACTTTCCCGTCTCTACACACCTACCAGAGGAGCTCAGGGACTCTGGGGCCCAGGACGTGGGTCTGGAGGCTGCCCTAGATGGTCACAGTGCTTCAGGGGGCAAGCTGGGGAGCTCACTAAGACCCAAAATGTATCTGGAACCCTTGACCCTCCAAGGTCCCAGGCACCCCACCCCAGGGAGTGGGTCCTGGGCCTACCGTCGATGGACTCAAGCTTGGCGGGGCTGGCGTAGGCCTTAAGGCGGAAGTCCTGCACCCAGCGTGCGCTGCTCTCAGACACATCCACAAAGTCCATGGCTCTCCCCTGGAGAAGCAGAGCCCAGGGGCCGAGGGTCAGCACCTGGTTCTGTTGGCTCAGAAGGAGCCTGAAGATGCTGACAGGCACCGACCATACAGCCTCCTCCACTGGTCTCCCAGGCTGGGGAGCCTGTCCCAGGAGCAGCCTCAGTGGCCTGTTTCCTGGCAAACTCACCCACACTGTTTACAAATAAAAGCCTGCAGTGGTGAATATGTAAGGAAGGCATCCTGGCTGTGATTTATCTACATCTGCTATCCCCGGGGCCCCCACGATCAGAGGGTGGAGAACTCCTCCCATGGAAACATCTGTGCGGGTCCCTCGCACCAGGGCTGCACCTTGGTCTCCTGCTCACACAGGCGCAGAAGCACAGACCCAAGACGAAACGGTCTGCCTCGTCACAGGTGGGTCCCCAGGACTCAGGACGCCAACGGGGTTTGCTTACAGACCCTTCACACCTCCACCAACTGCAGGGGCTCCCCACGCCTCCCAGGCAGCGACGGCACTCTCCTGACCTTGCCCCTGGAGAGGTGGGGACAGACCCCAAGTGTCCAGTGGGGAAGGAGTGGCTGGACTTACCCCAGGAGTGGCCACCTGCAGATTGAAGGCGGTGCTGGCCATCGTGAAGCAATGGAGGAAGGACTGCGCTGATACACCTGCAGAGGGTCCCAGTGGGTAAGGGCTCGACAGGACCAGCCCGCCCACCTTGGGGGCCACCCAGACACCCCCATGGCCTTGCATGACCCTAGACCCCAGCTCAGGGGGCCACCCAGACACCTCCATGGCCTTGCATGACCCCAGACCCCAGCTCAGGGGGCCACCCAGACACCCCCATGGCCTCCCCTGACCCCAGACCTCACCTCAGGGGGCCACCCAGACACCCCCATGGCCTCCCCTGACCCCAGACCTCACCTCGGGGGGCCATCCAGACACCCCCATGGCCTCACCTGACCCCAGACCTCACCTCAGGGGGCTACCCAGACACCCCCATGGCCTCACCTGACCCCAGACCTCACCTCGGGGGGCCACCCAGACACCCCCATGGCCTCCCCTGACCCCAGACCTCACCTCGGGGGGCCATCCAGACACCAGGGTATCCAGAGTGGCCCCACAGCAGGGCACGGGCACTGCCCCCAACGCCACTCCAAGCTCCACCCCCATGGCCTCGCCTGACCCCAGCAGCCCACTCCCCTATACCCAGGGCCCACTACTGGAAGCCCTGAGGCAGGGCCAGCCACCCATGTATGTCCAGGAGGAGGAAGCTGGGAAGGCTTGAGTCAGAGAGGCACACCCAGGTCTGCCAGACCCAGAGGCCCGCATCCCCCATGGCAAGCTCTTCCCCAGCCTGGCACTGTCACCCCCAGCCACAAGCAGGGAGAGGATGCAACCCACCTCAACTGTCCATGCCACTCCCAAAGCCTGGCCTCCTCCCGATAACAGAGCCACAAGAGGCCTTTCTGGGAGGCGAACCAGGGGACAAGGGTCACAGAGTTCAGCTCATCCCCTCACTGACCCCCCATCAGGGACTGAGGACCGCCGGCACCATGGAGTACGCAGAAGTGTTCTGACCCCTCCTCACCCTCTCCAGAGAAAAAACTCAGGGTCCCATTCCTCACAAGAGTTCTGGGATTCTGCCTCTCCCCGCAGCTTTTCCCAGCCTCCTCCTGCCCCTCAAAGAACTTTTAAAAAAGAAATCCAAGGCCGGGCACGGTGGCTCATGCCTGTAATCCCAGCACTTTGGGAGGCCGAGGCGCGGGTGGATCACGAGGTCCAGAGATCGAGACCACCCTGGTCAACATGGTGAAACCCCGTCTCTACTCAAAATACAAAAAATTAGCTGGGCATGGTGGTGCGCGCCTGTAATCCCAGCTCCTCGGGAGGCTGAGGCAGGAGAATTGCTTGAACCCAGGAGGCGGAGGTTGCGGTGAGCCGAGATCGCGCCATTGCACTCCAGCCTGGGTAACGAGCGAAACTCCATCTCAGACACATTTACTCCAAAGCAGCATGAGCTGCATCTTTCTACGTTTAATTCTGGGCCCCAATCTTTCAACTTCATTTTAATCTTCATTCTTATATAAATTAAAACATATCCACTGTAAAGTGTCCACATATGAAGGGAAAAAAAAACGCCCAGTAGACTGGCGGGTGCTCAGCTCCCCACCTCCTGCCCGCCTGTCTCTTCCTCCTGAAACTGCCCTAAGACCCCAGGTCCTCAACGTGCCTTCCCTGGGGCACAGCCAACCTGGCCCGACCGCCTCCCCCACCCCTACCTGCTCTGGAAATAAGCCCCAACCCACACCCCCAGAACTGAACCCCACCCAAGGGTCCTCCCACCCGCAGCTGGGGGCATCACTCAGGACCCCCGGAGCTCAGCACACCGTGACCCCACAACCCCAGAGCCCCATCTCCCCCTCCTCCCACCTGCAGCTGGGGGCATCACTCTGGAACCCCGGAGCTCAGCACACCGTGACCCCACAACCCCAGAGCCCCGTCTCCCCCTCCTCCCACCCGCAGCTGGGGGCATCACTCAGGACCCCCGGAGCTCAGCACACCGTGACCCCACAACCCCAGAGCCCCGTCTCCCCCGCCCACACTTGAGGAGCCACAGGCTCCAAGAGGGAGGCCCCTGGGTCCCACCCCGGCCCCACCTCTCCGTGGTGCGCACAGGCTGGTCACTTCCCTTTGCGAAGGGCTCAGGACAGGGCCAGGGACCCTCGGGCTCCGCTGCTGTCCCGAGACCCCGCAGGCTCAGCCGACGCCCCCGCCGCCCTCCGTCCCGCGGGAGCCCCAGGCCAGCCTCGCCCTCATTCCCCCAGGGCGGGGGCCGAGGGCGCCTTCTCCCGGGGGGGCTCCGGGTGTCCTCAGGACCCGGTGGCTCCGACACCCCGCGAGGTCCCCGCGTCCGCCCGACGTCGGAGCGGGGTCCACACCCGGGCTCCCCCCAGGAGCGCAGCGGCCTCGGGAACACGCGCGGATTCCCCCGCGGGAAACGTGGGGCCCGGGCCGCCTCGCCGCGTAGACCCACACCCCCAGACTGAACCCCGAGGGGCGACGCGGCGCCAGGGACCGGGCTCCATCGCTACCCCGCCCGGAGGTCCACCCCAACCCGCGACCCCACGCGCGGGTCCACCCCGGTCCCCGTACCCCCGACCCCGCCCCATCCCGGCCCCCGCCCGGCGCCGCAGGACGCGCGCCCACCGCGTCCCGGTCCTCCAGCGCCGGAGGATCCCGCCCCGGGCAGCGGCCTCTTCGGACACCCGCCCCGGCCGCCGGGCCTCACCTTCGGCGGCGCCGCTGGCCACGAGCAGACAGGCGGGCCGGCTAGGGAGGCGCTCGGCCGCCATGGCGCGGGCTCGGCGCTGGGACTGCGCGTGCGTGTGCGAGCGCGCGTGCGAGCGCATGCGCGGCGTGTGCGAGCGCGCGCGCCTGGGAGGACGCGGGTCACGTGCCGCGGCGGGCGGGGCGGGGCGGGGCGGGGCGGGGCGGGGCTCGGGCGGCGCTGGGCGCATGCGCGTTCGTCCCCAGCCGGGTCGACCTCGCGCCCCTCCGCGCTCCCGGGCAGTTCCGGGTCGCGCCCACTTTGGCTCCGGCGGTTTCTGCATCCGAGCCTGGCGGGGCCGATGGGTAGGGCCGCGAGGGTCCTCCCCGGCCGGGTGCGCGGCCGGGGGCATCTGCCGCCCGCCTTGCCTGGCGCCTGGGCGGGGGGCGCTCCTGGCCTGGGTGGGGGCGCGGGCGTCGCGGCGCGAAGGTGTCGGCGAAGGCGAGCCTCCTCCTCCAGGTTCAGGCGACTCTCCTGCCTCAGCCTCCGGCGTGGCTGGGACTACAGTACGCGCCACCACGCCCGGCTAATTCTGTAAGTTTAGCAGAGGTGGGGGTGTCTCCATGTTGGCCAGGCTGGTCTCGAACTCCCGACCTCAGGCGATCTGCCCGCCTCGGCCTCCCAAGTGCTGTAGTTACAGGCGTGAGCCACGGCGCCCGGCCTTCCTTATTTGTTATTTATTTGTTTATTTATTTTGAGGCAGGGTCTCGAGTGCAGTGGCGCGATCGAAGCTCACTGCAGCCTCTGCCTCCCGGGTTCAAGTGATCTTCCCACCTCAGCCTCTTTTTTTTTTTTTTTGAGACGGAGTTTCGCTCTTGTTACCCAGGCTGGAGTGCAATGGCGCGATCTCGGCTCACTGCGACCTCCGCCTCCTGGGTTCAGGCAATTCTCCTGCCTCAGCCTCCCGAGTAACTGGGATTACAGGCACGCACCACCATGCCCAGCTAATTTTTTGTATTTTTAGTAGAGACGGGGTTTCACCATGTTGACCAGGATGGTCTCGATCTCTTGACCTCCTGATCTACCCACCTCGGCCTCCCAAAGTGCTGGGATTACAGGCTTGAGCCACTGCACCCGGCCCCCACCTCAGCCTCTTGAGCAACCCGGACCACAGGTGCACGTCACCACGCCCAGCTAATTTTTTGTGTTTTGAGTAGAGACAGGGGTCTCACTCTGTTGCCCAGGCTGGTCTCGAACTCCTAAATTCAAGTATATGCCTGCCTTGGCTTCCCAAAGTTCGAGAACTACAGGCATAGGCCACCCCACCGTGCCCGCCCAGCCTGAAGCAGTTTTTTCTTAGACTGTAGTGGGAGGAGGTGACCACGTGGGGTGGTCAGCAGACAGGCAGGCAGCCTTCGGGTCCTGGGCAGGAGAGCACAAAGGAGGCGAAAGGGGCACTTGGGACAGAGCCACCAGGTGAGCGGGTCGCCTGTAATCCCAGCACTTTGGGACGTGGAGATGGGCGGATCACCTGAGGTCGCGAGTTCGAGACCAGCCTGGCCAACATGGAGAAGCCCCTGGCCCCCTGCTGCCAGTATGGAGGTCCCACCAGCCTCTGCTCCACCCAGGGAAACGGTCATGGTTGGGAAAGCCAAGGGAAGGACTTCTGTGGGTTCTACCCCCTCAAAACCATTGGTCTCTGGTTCCCCCAGCTCAGCCTGGAGGAGGATCCCTGACCCCTGCCAAACAGGCAGTGCACCCTGCCTCACCTGACACAGAGCCCTCCTGCCACAAAGGAAGCGGGACCTGGGGGCTCCTGGCACAGGCAAGGCTGGGAGTTGGGCTGGGGAGTGGAGACCGAGCTGAGTGAGTGTCCAGTTTTAGGCAAGTGCGGGTGTCTGAAGCCTCGCAGGCCTGTGGGCACAGCACAGGCTGGGCCTAGCTACCTGGAGAACTTCCTGGATCTGCAGAGGATCACATCCCCCACAGGCGCACACTGTGGGCCTCAAACCCGGGAGCCGGAGGGGCAGGTTGGAGCAGGTCTGCCTGCCTGCCCAGCCCCACCTGTGGGAAGAAAGTGACCCAGGTAAGAAAGGGCCAAGGCAAGAGACCGAAGGCGTGTGCCAGACTAGCTGTCCTACTATAATACAGAAACGATCACTTAGCAATGGCAGCAGACGTAGTTAGAAGCAATCACATAGTGAGTTATACCATCATATATACATACCATTAAATCATGATTCTTTACCAGTGTTTGCTTTACTGTTACAGCATGGAATCATGTTAGTATTACAGAAACAGTCGGGTGAAATGTAATCGGGGACTGAAGGGACGTTGTGGGAAGTGGTCAGTGAGAGCCTCAGGTAGCACCAGCGCCTGGGGAGGCGCCCGTTACTTAGCAGGCGTGAAGGGGGGTTTCCCTTTCACTGGGGAGTCCAGAGAACACTGCTCTGCCCGGCTCTTGAGGAAGGCCTGGCATTAGCCGGGCGGCCCTCAGACATCCAGGGGCGTAAATGCCTCTCTGCGGTGCTGTGCTCCGATGGCCACCGTCCTTGTCCACTTTCACTTTCCGCTTTCTCGCCTGGTGCTCTTCGTAACTTCTCAGAAGTCATGGGAAGTAAGAATAGAGGAATCCTAAAAGCCGTTGATCCTTCTGACGAGTGCATGGACCGATGCTGATGTATGTGCCCCCCTCCTTGCTGCGGCTCCCTGAGAGGGAGGCCCCCTGTTCTGTAAGCACGTGATTTGCTTGACCCTGTCAACCACCTCCTGACCCTGCCCCGCTTCCCTGTATACAATAAATGTCAGCACGTCCAGGCATTCAGGGCCACTGCTGGACTCCGCCTTGGTAGTCCTGGTCCCCGGGCCCAGCTGAACTCTTACCTCTGTGTCCCGTGTCTTTCTTTCCTGTGATTTGTCGTCTCTGCACTCAACATCAGGATCTGGGCCCTGCACTCACCTGTGCTGGCCCCGGGGTGTCCCTAACAGCTGAGCTGGGCCAGCTACAGGTGCAGGGCTGAGTCTCCAGGAGCTCCCTCCCCGGTGCAGGGCTGAGTCCAGGAGCTCCCTCCCCGGTGCAGGGCTGAGTCTCCAGGAGCTCCCTCCCCTGAGTTAGAGCAGTGGTATGGAGGAGGAAGCTGGAAGCCGGGCTCGGCGGGGACCCTTGTGGCAAGTCCAGCGCCTGTGTGTGCACCAGTGTCCACAGGCGGCGTGCCCCCCAGTGTGCACTTGAGGCCTCACAGGAGTGTCAGGTCTGTGAGTGAGTGTCACTGGTTCCCGGGAAAGTGCAGGTCCCTCGTGGCATTCTGAGTCCAAGGTGGCTGGCCAGGGCATGACCAGCCGCCATAGCAGCAGCCCAAGGCAGCAGCCCACCAGGAGGCAGGAGCTGCATCCACTTTCCCTGGCTTCCCAGGTCTCCTGTGTGCAAGGCCACCCTTGTACCCTCACTGCTGAGCCCTGGAGGGTGGGTGCCCTCTGGGTACCCCCCTGCTACTCTGGCAGCAGCCCCCAACCCTTTGTGCCCACCCACATGTGCTGCCATATCCTCCTCTCCACCAGGCCAGCTTCTGCTCCCCACCTCTCCACCCCTGGCCCGTGGGAAAGGGTGCTCCTCAGGCCCTGCTCAGGGCTGATGTTGGGCTGGGTGACAGGACACCTGGGCATAGTTAGGGGAGCCATGGGGGAGTGGAGCCCCTGAGGGTCTCCTGGGGCCAGCATGTCTGCAGTCAGCAGCCCGTCCCAGTGATGTCTCCTGGGAAGGGGCCCAGGCCTGGGGTAATGGCATCACTGATGTGGGTCCGTGGCCCTGTTGTGGGGTGTCCAGGGTTGTACCTGTTGGACTGCCCACCGCACCATCCTGCCCTACTGAGCTTCCTCCCTCAGCCATTGCCCAGCTTCACATCTGAAGTCCTGCTGTGGGGCTCACGGCCTGCCATGAATGTGGAGTTCTGAGCATCTCACAATGAGTGCCCCAGGCGAGGCAGGTTTGGGGGCTGAGCACCAGGAGCTCTGCCAGAGCCGGTGGCAAATCCCTGGAATCTGGGTCTTGCCTTCGCTTGGAGATGGAGAGACTCGGGTGTGGGAGGGTCACAGGACATGTCATGCAGCAGTGAAAAGGTTTTGTTCCATTTCCTGCCTCCAGAACTTGCACATGCTGGAATCTGAGGACGGGTGGGAGGGGTCGGTTCCTGGAGATGTCTGCCCTCTGGGGCTGGCCTGTGCCCGGGACCTCCTGTTACCCCTGCTGCCTTGCTCAGTGAATTCAGGGCATGCTGAGCCTTTCCCATGCTGCCTTTGCACTTGCCACTCTTCCCTCTGCTTATCAAACTCCTAACCATCCCTCAAAGCCCGAAGGCACCAGAAGCACCGTCTCAGAGACTCCACAGATGCAGACATGCAGGCGTCCTGCAGTATCCACGTGAGGTTGATCCCAGGACCCCTGCAGATGCTCAATTTACTGATGTAAAACACTGCCGTGTTTGGCTGGGCACGGCGGCTCACACATGTAATCCCAGCACTTTGGGAGGCCGAGGTGGATGGATCACCTGAGGTCAGGAGTTTGAGACCAGCCTGGCCAACGTGGTGAAATCCTCTCTCTACTAAAAATACAAAAATTAACTGGGCGTGGTGGTGCCCAGCTGTAATCAAGCTACTCGGGAGGCTGAGGCAGGTGAATTGCTTGAACCTGGGAAGCGGAGGTCATAGTGAACTGAGACTGTGCCACTGCGCTCCAGCCTGGGCCACAGAGCAAGACTCCATCTCAAGAAAAAGAAATAACGGTGCAGTGGCTCACACCTGTCATTCCAGCACATTGGGAGGCCGAGGCAGGTGGATCACCTGAGGTCAGGAGTTCAGGATGAGCCTGACCAACATGGAGAAACCCCCTCAGGAGGCTGAACCCCGGAGGGAGAGACCCCGCCATTGCCCTCCAGCTTTGGCAACAAGAGTGGAACTCTGTCTCAAAAAACAGGAAAAGGAGCAGTGTTTGCATGTAACCTCCTGTGTATTTCAACTAACTTCTAGATTACTTGTAATACCTGATACAACGTAACTGCTGTGCGAAGTTGCTGTATTGCGTTGTTTAGAGAATAAGGAGGGGGCCGGGCGCGGTGGCTCACGCCTGTAATCCCAGCACTGTGGGAGGCCGAGGCGGGTGGATCACGAGGTCACGAGATTGAGACCATCCTGGTCAACATGGTGAAACCCCGTCTCTACCGAAAGTACAAAAAGTTAGCCAAGGCCGGGCGCAGTGGCTCAAGCCTGTAATCCCAGCACTTTGGGAGGCCGAGGCGGGTGGATCATGAGGTCAAGAGATCGAGACCATCCTGGTCAACATGGTGAAACCCCATCTCTACTAAAAATACAAAAATTAGCTGGGCGTGGTGGCGCGTGCCTGTAATCCCAGCTGCTCAGGAGGCTGAGGCAGGAGAATGGCCTGAACCCAGGAGGCGGAGGTTGCAGTGAGCCGAGATCGCGCCGTTGCACTCCAGCCTGGGTAACAAGAGCGAAACTCCGTCTCAAAAAAAAAAAAAAAAAAAAGAATAACTAGGGAAAAAAAGACACAACCGCTCATGTTTACTTTTTCAAATATTTAACATCCTTGGTTAGTTGAATCCATGGACCCTGAGAGCTGACTGAACCCCCTCTCCATGCAGGGCTGCCCTGAGTGCCCACTGTTGGCTCAGGGTGGACCTCAGAGGTGGGGGCCTGGGACCAGGAGACGTGGCCTCTTTCTTGGGATGGCGTGTGTTGGGCAGCCCTCGAGGTGGTCCAGACAGGGACCTTTCCCAGCAGGGCTCAGCCAGGTTCCCCTTTCACCAAGGCTGGGCTGGGTGGAGTCTGGAGACTGAGACCCCAGCACCGTGGATCATGCAGACCCAGAAGCCGGAAGCAGAGGGCAGTAAGTGACAGCCACTAAGACGTGGGGGGCTGGGGCCAGGGCCAGGGCTGGGGCACAAGGGTGCCTTCACTGGGGTGTCGGAAGCACTGTCAATAGGACAAGAGCTGCTGGCTGCGAGGTCTGCCCTCCAGGCTGGCGTGGCCTCTCCAGAGACGTCAGACGTGGCAGGGGCTGGCCTCTGGAGAGGGATGCAGCAAGGAGGCAGGCCCTGGCCCAATCTAGTGCCCATGACATGGGAAGACAAGGTGCAGCAGCCCCGGGCAGGGCCCAGGGAGGGGTGGACACGCCCCTCAAACGCACCTGGGAGCCGCTCACTCAGGGACAACCTGAATCTACCTGTGCCTTTGGTTCCATGTGTCAGGGCAGGTCCCAGGGGGTGTCCTCAGCACTGGCTGTGCCACACGCCTCTCCTGCCCCAGTTGGTTCCCACCTGGGGCATGCAGTTGACAGCACAGGCCCTGCTCTGCCCAGCGCGCCTCCGGGGCAGGTGCAAGCTCAGCCTGGGCCTGGAGACAGCAGATTTGAGTCTGTCCAGGTGCTGAGGGACTGGTCACTGACAGGCAGGGAGCCTGGCATCTGCCCGCCCTGTCCTGGGACCAGGGAAACACCGAAGACCCAGGTGTCAGAGCAGCCAGGATTTGCGGTAGCCCGGGGTGGGAGTCTGGAGCACTGAGTGCCCCGTGGCCCTTGGTCGTTGTGCCCTGCCCGCATGTGGGGTGTGATCAGCAGTCTCGCTGAGAATGCACTAGGGTGGGAGTCCTGGAGGAGGAGTTGAACCCTCTCGGCAGCAGGGAGGGGATGCTGGAGAGGAAAAGCAGAACTTCCCCCCCAAGCCCAGGGTGTTCTGCACCCTGTGATGAATACCACATGCGCCCTAGGAAGCCACACGTGTGTCGCTGGCTCCTAACACGAGGATGGGACCTGAGATGCTGGTGCAGGTTCCCAGAAAGGCTCAGAGCTGAGGGTCTCCAGGGAGGTTCCCACGGAGCCTAGGGGGCATGGCCTCCCTCAGATAGTGCCTGGATGTGGACACCTCTGTCCTTAGAGATGATGCTGCGCACCTGAGCTTTCCCATTTTCCAGGTTTCCCTGTAAGCGATTTGACTTCACAGCGTGACCTTTTTACACATTTATATCTGGTATTTGTTTAGCCCTTAGAAGTGTTCTGAGGCCAGATGCAGTGGCTCATGCCTGCGATCCCAGCCCTTTAGGAGGCCTAGGTGGACAGATCACCTGAGGTCTAAAATTTGAGACCAGCCTGGCCAACATGCTGAAACCCCATCTCTATTAAAAATTAGCCAGACATGGTGGTGGGTGCCTGTAGTCCCAGCTACTCAGGAGGCTGAACCCAGGAGGTGGAGGTGGCAGTGAGCCGAGATCACACACTGCACTCCAGCCTGGGCAGCAGAGCAAGACTGTCTCAAAAAGAAAAGTGTTTTGTAATAAAACTGAAACGATACAGCTCTGGGCATCCCCGATAATTGTTTTCCTTTGGGAAAGGTTCCTACACTGCTGAGGTTTGGGGCGCTGGAAAGCAGAAGCCACGCCTCAGAATCCCACTCGGAGACTCCGACCTCCTCCCAGGAGGGAAGCCAGAAGCTGAGCGCCTGCGGGAGATTCAAGAGAAAGGAGGAGATGAGATCGTGTCAAAGCCGCCATCGCAGGCGGCGGGTCGCAGCTCAGAACAGGCCGTGCCAGGGGCTGGAACAGGAGTCTCACCGCCTTGCCAGCATCCACTCCCTGATGCTGGGGCCATGCGATCTCATGGGAAAGAAGCGTGAGGCCCTTGGCTCGCTCCACACACAGCCTAAATGCCAGACGGATGAAAGGCCTACACACGAGTAAATGCCGGGGACGTGAGACTGGAACGTGGCAGGATGTCCTTCTGCCCACGGTTCCAAAAGCTTACTCAGTAAGGGGAGAATGGTTCCAAGTTGATAAACTCGGGTTTCAGAACGTCGGGAGCACAGAGAGGCAGGCGGCTACTGGCTGCAGAAAGTAATTGGATGCATGCACGCGGCCAGGGGCTCAGGACACAAAACTGCCGGAAATCCAGCAGGTGAGAAGGCATTCCCGCAAACGACGCAGAGGCCGGGCGCGGTGGCTCACGCCTGTCATCCCAGGACTTTGGGAGGCTGAGGTGGGTGGATCACCTGAGGCCACAGAGCTCGAGACCAGCCTGGCCAACATGGTGAAAGCCTGTCTTTACTAAAAATAAAAAAATAGCCGGGCATGGCGGCAAGCTCCTATGGTTCCAGCTACTCGGGAGGTTGTGGCAAGAGAATCGCTTGAACCTGGGAGGCGGAGGTTGCAGTGAGCCAAGATCACGTCACTGTACTCCTGCCTGGGCAACGGAGCAAGACTCCTTAAGAAAAGAAAAACACCCGGGCATGATGCCTTACGCCAAGGTGGGCGGATCATGGGGTCAGGAGATTGAGACCATCCTGGTCAACGTGGTTAAACCCCGTCTCTACTAAAAATACAAAAAAAAATAGGGCATGGTGGTGGGTGCCTGTAGTCCCAGCTACTTGGGAGGTTGAGGCAGGGGAATGGCTTGAACCTGGGAGACGGAGGTTGCAGTGAGCCAAGCTCATGCCACCACACTCCAGCCTGGCGACAGAGCAAGACTCTGTCTCAAAAACAAAAGAAAAAAAAACACAAATGGCACAATGAGGAAACATCAAATGATGAAACCCAAATAGCCAGAGCCTTCTTTTTCCGGGGGAGGCACAGAGTCTTGCTGTGTCACCCAGCCTGGAGTGCAATGGCACAATGTCAACTCACTGCAACCTCCACCTCCCAGGTCCAAACGATTCTCCTGCCTCAGCCTCCTGAGTAGCTGGGACTACAGGTATGCGCCACCACGCCCGGCTAACGTTTGTATTTTTAGAAGAGATGGGGTTTCACCATATTGGCCAGGCTGGTCTCAAATTCCTGACCTTGTGATCCACCCGCCTCAGCCTCCCAAAGTGCTGGGATTACAGGCAAGAGCCACCGCACCCAGCCTTTTTTTCCCCTTTTATCAGCCACGAAAAGGAAGGAAAGTTGGGCTAGGCACAGTGGTTCATGCCTAATAATCCCAGCACTTTGGGAGATCAATGTGGGTGGATCACCTGAGGTCAGGAGTTCGAGACCAGCCTGACCAACATGGAGAAACCTTCTCTACTAAAAATATAAAATTAGGCCGGCGCGGTGGCTCACACCTATAATCCCAGCACTTGGGAGGCCAAGGCGGGTGGATCACGAGGTCAAGAGATCGAGACCATCCTGGTCAACAAGGTAAAACCCATCTCTACTAAAAAATACAAAAATTAGCTGGGCGTGGTGGTGCGCGCCTAATCCCAGCTACTCGGGAGGCTGAGGCAGGAGAATTGCCTGAACCCAGGAGGCGGAGGTTGTGGTGAGCCAAGATGGTGCCATTGCACTCCAGTCTGGGTAACAACAGTGAAACTCCATCTCAAAAAAAAAAAAATTAGCCAGGCACAGTGGTGCCTGCCTGTAATCCTAACTACTCGGGAGGCTGATTCAGGTGGATCACCTGAGGTCAGGAGTTTGAGACCAGCCTGGCCAACATGATGAAAACCCATCTCTACTAAAAACACAAAAATTAAGGGCTGGGCGCGGTGGCTCATGCCTGTAATCCCAGCACTTTGGGAGGCGGGGGCGGGTGGATCACAAGGTCAAGAGATCAAGACCCTCCTGGTCAACATGGTGAAACCCCGTCTCTACTAAAAATACAAAAAAATTAGCTGGGCGTGGTGGCATGTGCCTGTAATCCCAGCTACTCAGGAGGCTGAGGCAGGAGAATTGCCTGTTCCCAGGAGGCGGAGGTTGCGGTGAGCCGAGATCGCGCCATTGCACTCCAGCCTGGGTAACGGGAGCGAAACTCCATCTCAAAAAAAAAAAAAATTGTTTTTGGTTTAATAGGAAAAAAGAAAAAAAAACACACACACAAAAATTAGCCAGGTGTGTTGGCGGGCGCCTGTAATCCCAGCTGCTCAGGAGGCTGAGGCACGAGAATCACTTGAACCTGGGAGGCAAAGGTTGCAGTGAGCCGAGATTGCGCCACTGCACTCCAGCCTGGGCAACAGAGCAAGACTCCATCTCAAAATAATAAAAATAAAAATAAAATAACATGAATAAGGAAGGGAACTTGAACAGATCACATCATGGATGGACCCTGAGTGAAACAGACAGGTGCAGGCCGGTCAGAAGGATGATGTTGCATAATCCCATCTATCGGCAATGCTAGATTTGGGAGAGCCATCCAGGCAGAAAGTAGGTGGTGGGTGCCAGGGGTTGAGGGGGAGTCTGTGTAAGGGGGACGGAGTGTCTGTTTGGCATTCTGCAGGTGGACGGTGGTAATGGACACACCTGAAACTCCTGAACTATGCACTTCTAAATGGTTGAGACAATAAATTTTATGTTTATACAATGAACCCAAAAAAAGACGTGCATGCTGTTCCACAAATCCAGAAGAGGCTGGTTGGTTGGTTGGTTGGTTGGTTGGTTTGAGACGGAGTTTCACTCTTGTTGCCCAGGCTGGAGGACAGTGGTATGATCTTGGCTCGCTGCAGCCTCTGCCTCCCAGGTTCAAACAATTCTGCCTCAGCCTCCCGGGTAGCTGGGGTTACAGGCATGAGCCACCACGCCCGGCTAATTTTGTGTTTTTAGTAGAGACAGGGTTTCTCCATGTCCGTCAGTCTGGTCTTGAACTCCCAACCTCAGGTCATCTGCCCGCCTCAGCCTCCCAAAGGGCTGGGATTACAGGTGTGAGCCACCATGCCCGGCCAGAAAAGGTTTCACAAAGATTTTCTTGGTGTTTTGTTGTTGTTTTAGGCGGTCTTGCTGTGTTGCCCAGGCTGGAGGGCAGTGGCACAGTCATAGCTCACTACAGTCCCAGCCTCCCCAGATGAGGCCGTCCTCCCACCTCAGCCTCCCGAATAGCTGGGACCACAGGCACACGCCACCACATCCCATGCCTGGCTCCTTTTTATATTTTTATTGTAGAGATGGGGGTCTCACTCAAACTCCCGAGCTCAAGCCGTCTGCCCACCTCGGCCTCCTAAAGTGCTGGGATTACAAGTGTGAGCCACCTCGTCCGGCCTACAAGGATTTTCATTCCTGCTTTATCTAAAGGCGAAAAAGTCTTGGAAAATCTAAGCATCCTTTAATAGAGAATCACTAAGTGAAATGAGGTGGCATCATGGGTGGAGTATCACAGCAGCAAAGCGCCAAGCCGTGTGGGTAAAGATGGTGAACCCATCTTCCGTCCTCTCAGTTCCCTCCCAAGTCCCTGCTGTATCACAAAGGGCTGGCTGGTTGGTCTTAAAGCACAAGCCACAGAATGGAGAGAATGGGTGGCTGGAGGGCAGGCCGAGGTGGTGGGGGCTCTGCTGGCCTATCACAATGGTAGAACCCATGGGCAGGGGAGCTGGGAGCTGGAGGCGTGAGCAGCGTCTGCACGGAGCCGTCTCCTCTGTAGGCCGGGCTTGGGTCGTGTGGCTCAAGGGGTGGGGGCCTCTTCGACTTGCAGGAGGAAGAGGCACGGGTGGCAGTCGAAGGAGGCTGTCACAGGGCAGCCTGGGTGAGTGTGGCAGGGTCGGTTTAGGCTGTTTCTACCCCATGCGCCCCTCGTATCTGGGCCTTGGTGTGGGAGCACATACAGGGACTAATGCTCTGGGGAGCTAGTGTGCCAGGAGGGCAGGAGGGAGACACGGCTGGGCTGTCCCCCACCATCTGAAGAAGGCTTGGGGGGGAGGGGGCGAGCGGGCTCTTGTCTGCCAGCCTCAGCCACCTGTGGGGTGAGGCCTGGGGGCCCAGGGCACAGAGCTGATGGGCATTTCCAGGGACCCAGGGCGCAGAGCTGACGGGGGCACTTCCAGGGACCCAGGGCACAGAGCTGACGGGGGCACTTCCAGGGACGCAGGGCGCAGAGCTGAAGGGGGCACTTCCAGGGACGCAGGGCGCAGAGCTCACGGGGGCACTTCCAGGGACGCAGGGCGCAGAGCTGAAGGGGGCACTTCCAGGGACGCAGGGCGCAGAGCTCACGGGGGCACTTCCAGGGACACAGGGCGCAGAGCTGACAGGGGCACTTCCAGGGCAGCAGCAGCCTTGCGTCCTGTTGGCTCACATGCTGCAGCCTCACCCATGGCCAAGCTGCCAGTTAGACACCTGGTCAGAGTGGGCTGGAGGGCCATGAGCGAGAGGTGTAGAGGGGAGCCTCTTCTGCTCTCAGGATGTGGGGCTTGCTGCAGGGGGGCTGAGGAAGGGCCTCCCCTGCCTGGAGAGCTCAGCCTGAGAGCCGGGCTTACCCTTCCTCACCGCTCCTTGGTCCTGGGTGTCCACCTTGGATCAGGACCCACAGGAAGGCCAGGGAGGAGGATGGGGCAGGGCCTGGATGGGGCTTGAGTCCAAGCCTCCTGGGTTAAGGGCATAGGAGTGGCAGGGGAGCCAGCCAGAAGGACCTGGATGTAGCACCCTTCCCCTGGAAAGCCCGGGGGTGGATGTCACCCCCTCCATTCCCGAGTGGGAAGCCCCTGCGTCTCCCCGCCACATGCAGGTCAGGATGCAAGCCCAGCCTTTACACAACAGAGTTTATTTCAGACTCAGCCTCCACTCAGGCCCAGGGTTGCCGTGGCCGATGGCCAGTGACAGCAGGCCCCATTCTCAGTGCCCACCACCTCCAGGAGCTCGCCTGCTGCTGTGTGCTGAGGAGCCGCACGCACTGAGGGGGGCTGTGCAAAGGGCCTGTCAGGCTCCGGAGCCGAGGACAGTGTGACGGTCGCCACCAAGCAGTTCTACTCTACCTGTTATTGCATTTATACGCTGGATAGACACAGAGGGTGCCGGGTGCAGGCTGGAGGGGCAGTCTAGCGGGGCAGGGTGGGCACAGCTTGCAGGGGCCCTCGACATCCTTGCCTCCCTGACAGCCTCAAGGCTCCCCTGGAGCACAAGCTGGGGAAGGTGACCCTTGGGAAGCCCCAAACACAGCCAGGCTTCAGGCTCCGTGTTTCCACCCAGCCAGGCTCCGGTGGTATGGGGAGGGACCACTCCAGGTTGGTCACACTGCCTCAGCCCAGGCAGACCCCCAGGGGTATGAAAAGAGCAGAAATGGGGAGAGTGGGGCAACCTTTAACATCCCCACCAGGGCAGGGCCCAGGCAGAACCCATCCCGGCACCCCGACCTGCACTCAGAGACCAGCCACACACAGGATCCATTCCTTTCTCACGGTTCCCCAGCTGTGCCCGCTCCAGGCATCCGTGCTGTGGACCCGGGAGCCTGGGCTCCTTCTGTGCTGGAGGCCAGGGAGGTCCTGGATCAGCAGGGCAGGCTTGGGCCTCCTCTCCACTGCGTGTGTGTGTTGGGGCATATATGAGTGTGTAATGAATGTGCGTGTGTACACGTAAATAAGGGTGAACGCTGCATGCACTGGCTTCCTCAGGTCTGTACAGGAAGTGGCTCCGTGCCCCCCACCTGGCCCCCAGGTATTATTTTTTCCGGGCCAGGAAGGCCACACCAAGAATCACGGCTATGGCTGCTACGGCCACACCCCCAGCCACCAGCAGCGGGTTCAAGTTCTCGCACGACCAGGGACCTCGGCACCCAGGCCCCCCACTGGCAGCCTCCTCCTCTTCTGCCCCGTCCCCAGGACCCTTGGGCTCCGAGGTTGCATCGGGACTGCCGGGGCCCGTGGGGGCCGTGGGGGCCGGCTTCAGGTTGCTGTGGTTGTTGAGGAGGGCGGGGTCCGCCTTGGCCGGCGCCGAGGTGGGGGCTGCCGGTGGCTGCTGCTTCTCGGCCGGGGCCTCCTTCTTCGAGGGCTTGGTCGAAGGGGCTTTCCCATCGGCTGCTGAGGGTACCTTGGCCTCGGTGGTGGCCTGGGGTGCCTTGGTGTTGGGCTTGGGGCTGCTGGCCGACTTCCCTCTGGACTCCATGGTGGGCAAGGCCTATGGGCCAGGCAGGTGGCTGCACTGGGGGCTCAGAACAGCTCACCGCCCCTGGGCATTCTATGGGTCTGGAGGGAGATACAGAGAGGCTGCCTGTGGGTCCAGTACCACCCACACTGCCCAGACCATCTGGTCCCCAGGAAGCCCCTGCCCAGTTCTCTGGACTTCCTGGAGCCCCAGCTGAGGGACCTCCCAAGGGCCTCAGGTACTTCTCTTCCAAGGCCTGGCCTCTGTCTGTCCATGACCACTCCCCAAGGAGCCCCTCCAGCCGTACAGGGTGGGAGGAGCTAGGGGCCTCCTTGTGCTCCTCTGTGAAAGCCATGCAGATGCCGCAGGAGGCTCTCTGTGGGGAAGTGAGGTTGGCCCTGAGAACTGGAGGGAAGAGCATTCTCCCTTCCAAGGAGGGGAGGTGATGGGAGCCCAGTGGGAGAGCATTCCTGCTTTGCAGACACTGTGGCCCCCGAGGCTGCGACCTGGCCAGGGTCCTGGTGCAGGAGGGCAGGGAGGGGCAGGACCTGGGATCTCAGGTGGCCATCAGGGTGGGTGGTCCACGAGAACCCTGACTTGAGAAAACCGAGGTTCCTCTCCAGGCTGGCAGTGCGGGGGCTGTGCCTCCTTGGGCTGTCTGCCCCTCCCTAGCCTCTGGGGCCCCTTCCCCAACAGGGGATGTTGCCTCCCACCAGCCCCGGGGCTGGAGTCCTTGCCAAGCCCAAGGCTGTGCTGTCTCTGTGGGCAGACAGCATGAAACAGGGTGGGCACAGGCTGCATCTGGCCCGAGGGTCAGGGCGGAGGATGGGGTTCTGGGCGGTGGGAAAGGCGGTGACCAGATTCTCCACGACCCAGGCCGAGCTGGGGAGAGCTCGGGGGTCCGGCTGCCCTGAACCGGAGTGGGTCTTGCCCCAAAGCCTTAGAGGCCACCTGTCTGCCTCTCCCAGGGAAGGATGAGAAATCCCCTTGACCTGCAGGGAAAGACACCCAGGGAGGCGCATTCCCCCCCCAGGTGCACTGACCACACTGAAGGTCACCCGAAGGTCACAGCGTGATGAGGGCGTCTCCGGGAGAGGCCCAGCTGCTGCCGACTTTCCAGGGAAGCCCAGCCGCCCGTTCACCCTGGCAGTTGAGGGGCCCGGCTGCTGGGCATCAAGTTTGCCAAGGGCAGGCGGTCTGCCCCCCCAGCCTCGCTATTTGTGGCACTTAGTCCCGGCCGCCGCCTCCCTTCCCGGGAGCAGCTGCGCCCCGCAGAGCAGGCCCCGACCCCCGCGCGCAACCCCATTGACCTTCAAGGCTCGGAGCCACGTCCTCGCGCCGCGGGACCCCGCCCCGCCCCGCCCCGCCGGCCGGGAGCCCCCCGCCTTACGCGTCCTCCGGCCTTCCCGGGCTGCGCGCTCCTCCGCGGGCCCCGGCGGCTGCAGACGCGGAGGACAGCTCGGGAGTTTCCCACAATGCACTGCTCCGGGCGCAGGGGGCGGGGCGGGGGCGGGGCGACGGAGGCCACGCCCCTCGGGGGGGCACCCGGGGTGGGGGCGGGGCGACGGAGGCCACGCCCCTCGGGACACCCGGGGCGGGGCCGCAAACCCAGCTCCGCCCCACACCCGGGGCGGGGGCCAAGCCGAGGGTCAGGGACAGCGGCCGCGGGGTTCCAGTCGCATCCCTGACAGCCAGAGGCAGGGAGCGGGAGTGGGGGCGGGGTGGCACCCAGCATCCCCCCTCCAGGCCAGGGTGCCCCTTGGTCGGTGGGTGGGTGGGTGCGTGGGCCTAGCCCTGCAGTCTGAGGGATGCCAGTTATGGGAAGAGGGGACTGGCCTCCCCCGCCCCCAAACAGACCCCCAGACGGATGCCAGCATCTACTTAGAATATTTATTTATCCTCTGACAAGACAAGACACAAAAAGTTACAACTTCTTAAAACTCTTCAAAAGAAAAAAATATAATTCTGTAAGCAGCAGCAGCGGCTTCCAAGGTTCAGAGGTGACGGGAGGGGCAGCTCCCAGGAACAACCGTGAACTGGGGGGCCCGGGCTTGGGCCCCAGGTAGTGTCTCTGGGAAGGGGCCTCCGAGAAGGGCCCTGGTTTGGGGGACACAGCACCAGCACGATCACATGGCTGGGGTGGGGCAGGGAGAGCTTCGGCTCACAATAGGGATGGGCCTGGTGGGAGGACGGGGCTTCTGGAGTGTCGTCAAGGGCCTTATACAGAGGCCCAGAGAGAAAGGTGGACCCTGAGGGGACTTGGGGGCAGCCCTCCCTCCAGAGCAGGGCAGTGCCCCCTCAGGCTCCACACTGGTCCCCATACCCACCCTGCTACCTGGCCAATCCCAGGCCAGGGTGGAGGACTCAGAAGAGAGGCCAGGCTGGGTAAGTTCATTCCTGGACAGGGTCAACAGAGCCTGGGGCACACACAGCACACAGAGTGTCTGGGCAGGAAGGAGGGCAGCCCCCGGCAGCCCCATACCCAAGGGTCAGGCCAGCTCCCCACCACACCCACACACACACACACACACACACACACACACACCCCTCACAGTCTGGGCCCCAGCCTGGGGTGGGAGCCAAGGGGCTCACCAGAAAGTCCCACAGTGGGTAGGGGGCTTGCCCTGAGAGTCACACCCCAGGGCAACCCTCGCTTGAGATTTCTCGCTCAACATGGAGGGTCGGGGACCCCAGTCCTCCTGCAAGTCTGGCCAGAGAGGCAGAGTCAGGCTCTGCCAAGTCTACAAGAGCAGCTGGGGAAGGACGGAAGGGCTGGAGGGCTCCTTGGGCCCAGCAGGTTCAATAAATAGGTTTGTGCAGGGTCCTTGTGTGGACCAGGACGGCCGTGGAGACTGGAGCCGGTATGGTCCAGCCTGTCCAGCCCAGGCCTGGAGCCCCCAGCCCAGAGACCAGCTCTGTCCCTGGGGGTGTTCAGGCCAGGGCAGGACTGGGCAGGGGCTGGATGGAGGAATGTAAAGATTTCTGCATTTTCTACATAAATAAGACATTGATCCCAATGGTGTGGGCAGCACCCACATGGACCCCGCACCCTACCCCCTGCCGCCCCTGCCGACAGGGAGGGCTGGGAAGAGGTCTTCCCTTACTCTGTCCTGCACTGGCTGCCTGGCTCCGGCCCCACACTGGCCCTGCCCGGCTGGCTGGGGTGGAGCAGGCGCTGGCTCAGGCCTGGGGGGCCTGCAGCAGCCCCAGCAGGGACTCTGCGATGCCCAGGAAGTAGACCACCTGTGCGATGCCGAAGAGGGGTGCAATGACCAGCGCTCGGCAGTAGGCGCCCTTCAGGAAGGCCGAGGGGCCCTCATGCCGCAGGATCTTCCTGTGGAGGAAGGAGGGGCTGGTCAGGCCGGTCTGCAGGCCCCCAGACCCCCAAGTCCACCCACCTCCAGGGAAGGAGGGTAGGGGCAGCCCTGAGCACAAGCAACACCCGCCTGGGGAAGGAGTGGCTGGACAACCCAGTATGCAGGCCCCCAGGCCTCCAGGTCCAACCACCTGCCTCGAGAAAGGAGGGGAGGGTCAGCCCGTAAGCAGGCCCCCAGGCCCCACCTGCCCAATGAGGGGTGGGTCAGCCCTGTGCACAGGCCACACCCTCTGAGGCGAAGGCGGGGAGGGTCAGCGGGTGCCCAGGCCCAACCTGGTAGGGGACGGGGAGGGGAAGGAGAGGAGGGTCAGCCTGGTGTGCAGGTATGCAGGCCTCCATGCCCGCAGGCCCCCGTCGTGGGACCTCCCTACCTGGCACAGTCCAGGAACCCGGTGTAGGTGTCCTCGTTGACCCCCCGCTGAAGCGACTGGAGCCGAGTCTTCACCACTGCAAGGGGTGCTCAGGTCACTGTGCGTCTGGTCAAGGGCCCGCTCCCGCGCCAGCCCCAGCCAGGCATTGTCCCATGCACTGACCGTCACAGGGGTTGACGGCCACAGCAGCTGCACTCCCGGCCACACAGCCGGCCAAGAAGGACACATAGAAGGGCGACTTCTCCTCGGACGCCGGGCGGCCCAGCTGGTTCAGGTTGGCAAAGAGCGGGAAGTAGACCACGGAGAAGGGGACGTCCCTGTGAGGAGGGCGGAGGTGGTGGGGACAGGAGGAGGCAGGGTGGGCAGGCCAGCCCTCCCTCCACCCATCCCATGCCTCCTACCTGAGCAGCGTGGCCCCGAGTCCCTTGTAGAGACCAGCGATGCCATGGCTCCGCAGCAGGTCTCTCGTCAGCTGGGTGGCTGTGGGCCGAGGGGCAGCTGGAGCCCCCACTGAGGGCTGGGCACCCCCCTGGGCCGAGAGCTGGCCCTGGGCAGCCAGAATCTTCCTCTGGGCGGCTGGGGAGAAAGGAGCTGCTGTCTCTTCTTCTGAGCAAAGTGGGCTGGGGACACACTCTGGCCCTCTGTGCCCTACGCTCCCCTCCCCCTGCCCCTCACCGATGCGCCCTGCATCCTGCAGCTGGATCTTCAGCATCTCCATGGGCGTGGTCACGATCACCTGGCAGGTGCCAGCCCCGCAGCCCGCCAGCATCTCTTTAAGCAGGGTCAGCTTCTGCCTGTGGTAGGGACGGGGCCTCGATGAGTTGCAAAAGACAGGCCTCCCTGCCACCCTCTGGGCTGCCCACTGTGCCGGGCTGCAGAGGATGCTGGGAGCCAGGAGGCAGGCACAGGCCTGTGGGAGTACAGCCTCCCTTCCTCCCACCTCCAGCCCTGCAGCAGTGAGCAGGGAGGAGCCTGATGGACAGATGGCCCCACAGGCAGGGGCCTGGGAAAGGCAGTGGGGCTGTCTCCAACAAAGGGACATGGGAAATTGGGGGTTGAGTGCCCCAAAAAGGGGCTGCAGCCCCCTCCAGGGGAGCCGGTCCGTGCCCTCAAGCCCTCACACGGGCAGCGGGCAGTGGTTGGGTGCCAAGGACAGCTGGGCCAGAGCCCTACTGATTTGGCATCTGCTCTGCTCCCCTGGTCAGGGAAAAGGAGGGAGCCTGCCCCACAAGGTCAAAGAAGCCCCAAGCAAGGGGGTGAAGACAGGCAGAGCTCCCAGGTGGGACCCAGCTGGCCAAGGGGACCCATCCTTTGTCTGAAGCCAAGGACCCCAAGCAGGACCCTCACCCGTCCTTAGAGAGCTGATGTCGGAAGAAGTCATTGGCTGCCAGCTTGATGGCCTTCTCGGGGGTGACGAGGGTCAAGTTCACAGCGGCTCCTGTGGAGCAGGGGGTCAGCTGGGGGACACGCTCGGTGGCCTGGGTGGGGAGGTGCTCTGCCAGGAGTTGCCTCCTGGCTGGCAAAGCCCTGTCCCCGTCACTCCTGGCCACCATTTCCTGCCCTCTCACCCGTATTTGGGCCTGGTGTGTGCCAGGCAGCACCTCTGGCTCAGGCTCTCCCACGCCCACTGCAGCTCCATCTGTCTCTGATTCTGGGCAGCATCTTGCTGCTAAGGGCATGGGGGGTACCCCTGAGGCCTCCCTGAGGGGTTCTCCCTCCCTGGGGGGACAGAGGGTGCTTGTGCTGGCAGGGGACTGGGACCACAGGTCACACGAACGTGTGGTCTGGAGTGGGCCAGAGCTCGGGGGAGGCGGTGGAGAGCCTCATCTCAGTGTCCCGAACTCAGGGCTGTAGAGCTTCTGCCAAATCCAGGCTGCAGACTGTGTCCTAAGCCGCTTTGCAGTCATGCCCCCTACTCCCTCCCATCCCCAGCCAGACGGGTCCAGCCTGTCCCAGAAGGCAGAGGCGGCTGCCACCACCTCAGAGGAGGCAGACTGTGCCGGGATCCCAGGCACCAGGCACTAAGCGGGGGCGGGGAGCTGCCGCGGCGCACCAGGGATCCAGTCCCCCCACACAGGCGCAGCCCCCACAGACACGTTCACGCTCACAAGCCCTGCCCTGCCTCCCCCGCCCAGACTCTCGGGCGGTACCCGGGCCTGCCCATCCCGAGCCAAGCCTCACCCCGGTACATGCCGAAGTAGCCCTCGGAGCGGATGGTCTTGATGAGGCAGTCGGACCTGTGGCCAAGGGGACGGGGGGGACAGGGTGAGCCGGGGTGAGCGGGTGAGCCGGGGTGAGCTGGTGCCCAGGGCCGGGGGCCCTGCACCGTCTAGGCTGACAGAAGAGGCCAAGTCCTCATCCCAGCCCTGAACCCGGTCCTGACCCACATGGGATCTCCCCCAGGCCCGCCTGCCTGTCAAACAGGGTGGGGGCACAGGAGCAGAGCCCCTGCCTCTCGCGCTGCCCTGCGCTGGCCCCACGCCCGGGACTGCCCGACACACTCACATGCTTGTGTACATGCGCTGGCCATTCTGCTGGTTCTGCAGCCTGGTCTTGGCCAGGTCGATGGGGAACACGCAGGTGACCCCGATCAGCCCGGCGATGCCGCCATTGATGAGCTTGGCTGGCAGGCTGTGTGGACAGGGGTGTCAGGACCAGCCTCCTCGACCGGGATCAGGGTGGGGGCGGGGCGTGCAGCCAGGACTGGAATCTGACCTGATCTGCTTATCAGCCATTTAACTCAATCGCACCCAGGTGGGAGCTGAAGAGGTGGACGCCAGGCGGGGTCGGGGCGGAGTCAGAGGCAAGAAGGCCTGGTGGGACCGAGGGGCTGGGGGAAGGTGGCAGTGCTCCACCTTCAGGGGAATTTCCAGGCGTCAGCCCCCCTACTTTTGTCCTGGAGAAAGAGATGGGAACGAGTGAGGGTGGGGCCCCCCGAAGATAACCCTCCCCCCAGCCTCGCTCTCACGCGCGGACCCTCACCCACCACCCACCACCCCAGGCTGGAGCTGTCACTGTGTCCTGAGGGTGCAGTGATGGGAGGCACCTGCTGCCCAGTCCATGCCCACCCCTGGAACTCTGGCTTCCCTGCAATTCTCCCCCCACCAACCGCCAGCGTCCTCCCAGCCAGCCTCACACGCACGCTCACGCTTGGGCTCACGTGCACCCCGGGCCAGCTCCGGCTTTTAAAGGGCCAGGCGCCTCTGGGGGCAGTGCCAGGGGCCAGCATGCCCACCAGAGCACCTCAACCTGGACAGCTGTGGTGACTGTCCCCCACGTCCTTCAGCACAGATGGACGCAGCCGGCACCTGTCCCCTTCCCGCTAGGGGCTGGGGTCCCAGGCGCCCCAAAGCGCCCCCCACACCTGGGCTCAGCCACCCCAGGTACAGCAACTCCCACAGCGGCTCGACCCTGCGCCTGCAGAGCTCCTCCCCGAGGAGAGGCCCAGAGCCCCCACACCCAGCCCCTGCCCACCTTCCTCCCCGCCACATCGCTGAGAAGTTTCACTAACACACAGAAGCCAGTGATGGGACCCCTGGAAGCCTTGCGAGGGAATGACTGGCCTCCTGAGGCCCCCTGTGATTGGCACCCCTACCCACTACAGGGGAGGGGAGACCAGGCTTCTTCCACTAAGGGGCAGGGCTGGGGAGCCACAGCCAGACTCAGGGGCCTCCCTTGCGGTCATGGCCATAACGTCTGAGCCTCAGGGGCCTCCCCCTCCCGAGGCCCCCCAGAGGCCAGCTGTTTTGGGCACCGGCAGCGCCACGGCCCAGGGCCACAAGGCTGGCTCACATCCGCAGTTCACCAGGGACTCGCGACCTTCACCTCGGCTTTCCAGGGCTGGCCCATCCGCCACCTACCCCCGACACGCCACCTGCCCGCCGGTCCTGCTCGCCCCAGGCACTCGCTCTGGACTGCTGCTCCGCGCTCCAGCCGGCACTCGCACGGGAGGGGAAGCTGCGGGGGTGGATGCGAGGGGCCGCAGGGATTGGCCTTGGGGCGGGGTGGGGCGGGCCTGGGGGGGGGCTACTTTCTCTTTCACTTTGGGCGAGCAGAGGCTTCCTGCAGCCTTGAGAGGAGGGATGAGCTGGGGCAGGTCTGGCTCAGGCTGACCTGGCACGGCCAGGACACCCGACAGGGACCTCAGCCGTGGCCACCACACCCCCAGCACGCATGGGTTCCTGTCTGCTGCCTGGGGGTTGAGCCCTAGGGCATTTCCTGGCCTGGATCTGTCTAGGGCTGGTACCCTGAGAATGAGGCTTTCTCAGGTACAGGGTACTCTAATGCACCTGGACGGGGAATTTCAGTGCTGTGGGGCAGAGGTGGGCTGACACCCCCTCGTGTCTGTGGAATCTGTCTGCTAAGGCAGATGCATGTCAGGGAGGCCTCATGCTGGGGCACAAAAAAAAGGCTTGCTGTCTACAGGAAAGGGCTGGGTGAGTTCCAGAGGCCACTGGTGCCACCACAGGCCCTGCTCACTTGGCAGGTCCAGAGGGCACGGGAGCTGGCACGCCCAGGGCCCTCTGCCCCTCTACGTGTCCCGCTCAGGGCTTAACCGCCAAGAGACCTGCCTCTCTCCGCCTCAGCCTGTGGTGACGAGCCGACCTCTGAACTTGGACCTGATCCCTCCCAGCCCCCGGACACCCCCGACTCTTCAGGTGCAGACTGGCCACAGCTCTCTCGGCTGCCCTGGCCCTTCCTTCATCTCCGCTCTAGTCAGGCTGGGGATCTGCCCTGGCCCCCCGGGGACTGAGAAACCCCCTTCCTCCCGGGGGCCTATCTCTAGCTGGCGGTGAGGGACATTTGCATGAAGGAGGCAGTCCTGGAAGTCAGGCTGACAAAGGTGGGGAGGGGCCATTTGTCCCAGGAAGAGAGGCAGGCCTGGGCCCGCACAGCACCCAGTGCAGCGGAGAGGAGCTTCTGGGTGGGGGATGATGACAGTGAGGGGCTCTGCCTGGGGAGGAACCGGCAGGGGTTCCCTCTGAACGCCAACCCTCGCTTTCTCTGTCCTCACTCCGCAGTTCCTACCCGGGCTATGAGACAGCTGGCCAGGGCCCTCCCCCGGCACTGACGTTGCCATAGAAACCCTGCAGCCAGCCCCAGCCAGGCCCCAGGGCTGTGAGCCCTCACGGTCCCCCCGGTCCCCCCTTCATAGTCACGTACTGAGACCACAGGCCGGCCAGGGAGAAAGCAGGAGAGCAGGGACCACCCCACGGGAAGATACCGTTGCTTCCGGATCTGCAGGAGTAAAATCTTCCACCTAAGAAGCCGCCAGGCTCCTCCTACCCCCAAGAAAGGCAATGGGGGTGAGGCTCCGAGTCTGGGACTGGCCGCCGGCTCCCCATTCAATCTCCCGCCGTCCCCGTCCTCTTGGGGCGGCGCTTTCTAGCCTGCTGGCCGGAGGGTCCCGGAAGGGGTCTCCAACTGCGCGGAGCCCCGGCCAGGGGACAAAGGAGAAGCGGGCTGGGGACGGCTCCCTCCGCTGGGAGGCCGGCTCAGGCCCCCGCCTCACTGCCGGGGCTCAGCCGACCGCGCTGTCCTCCGCCTGGCCGCGCACGTGTCCACAGAGGCCCGGTGAAAGCCCACGTGTGCGCCCCACACAGCCCGGCCTCTCCTCCCTGCGCTCGGGCCGCGGGCGCCCACCCTCGGGGACACGTGTGTGCGGGGAGCGCGCCGGCACGGTCGGGGCCGCTCACGCCCGGGCAGCAGCGGATCGGGGCACCCGCCGGTCCGGGACCCCCGCCCCAGGCCACGCTGTCCAGGCAGCTGTCACCTCCCCAGGCCCCGCTCGGCCCGCTCGGATGGGCGTAGCGGAAGGGAGCCGCGGGGCGGACACTCACCGCGCTCGCCGCCGCCGCCGCGCTCGCCTCCCCGCCGCGCCGCGCGCTCCACCAGCACCTCGGCGGGGAGGCGCGTCCGCTCGGCGCCGCGCGCGCTCCGCCCTTCGGCCTCCGCCGGGCTTCGGCTCCCCCTACCGGCGGCCGAGACTACTGCGCCAGCCAGGCCATCGCCCCGCGCCGCCCTCACCCTCCCCCTGCCCCTGCCCCGGGAAGGTGGCAGTTCTGCGCGCAGAGGCCAGGCTGCACGATCCCAAAGGCCTTTCTTGGTTTCCAGGCCTCAGGCCCCTACAGGGACAAGGACCCGCGGGGCGAGGGCAGGTGGCAGAGCGCCGGTGGATAAGGGCGTCCTGGGGGAGGCATGGTCTCCAGGGCAGAACAGGTGCTCCGTGGAACTGCTGGGGCCAGCGCAGAGGGCCAGTGGGCAGGTGGAAGCACAAGCCCGCCTGCCGAAAAGCGACTTTGTATCCAAAGCAGCCCACCTGGAGCCGGGTGCCTGCAATCTCAGCAGTTGGGGAGGCCAAGGAGGGCAGATCACTTGAGGTCAGAAGTTCGAGACTGGCCTGGCCAACATAGAGAACCCCCATCTCTACTAAAAATACAAAAATTAGCCAGGCGCCCTAGCAAGTGCCCCTAGCCCCAGATACTTGGGAGGCTGAAGCAGGAGAATCGCTTGAACCGGGGAGGCAGGGGTTGCAGTGAGCCAAGATCAGGCCACCGCACTCCAGCCTGGGTGACAGGCTCTGTCTGAAAATAAAAACGAAGTAGCCCATTTGGGCTACCTTGCAGCACAGGTCCTCCCTCCCGGGAAGATCAGGACCCACAGGAGGCCCCAGGCGCAGTGGGAGGGGACAGGACCAGGCTGTGGGGCCTGTGTTCAGGCAGGGCTCCCTCCTAGCAGGGCTGGGCCTCTGATGACAACCCCCTCCCTGCCCTCCAGGGCTTTCTCCATCCAACAAATCAATCAAGCTCTGAAATAGCGAATCAAACACTGCACATTTGATGCCCATGGGGAACCCCATCCCCAAACATTGGAGAGGCCTGAAGGTGGGGGCTCTGCCCATCCTCTGGGAAAAGTCCAGGCCAGCCGAAGTCTGTGGGGCCTAGGCCTGGGCAGGCTCTGAGGGCTGTGGAGCCGACGAGCCAGGCACCTCGGGGTCCTTGGGGGCCAAGCCTGTGCGCTGGATGCTGTCCTGGTACTTGCGGCGGCCAAGCTCCAAGACCGCCCGCACTTCTTCAGCCAGGTCCTGCCGGTCACTCTGCTCCAGGGCCTGCACCAGGAGCCCCACAGCTCCCGGCTGCCCAGCCTGACGCTCAGCCCAGGAGAAGAGCATGTGACGGATCTGCCCGTCCAGATCATCCCTGTGGGCAGAGGACGGGGACAGAGGGAGTCCTGCCCACCTGCCCAGTACCCCCACCACGCTCTGCCTCGGAGTGTTGGGGAGTTCCCTGCTGCCTGGGCCAATCTCGGCCGGATGGTTCCTTTCCAGCCTGGTGTTTGCCCTTCCCACACCTCCCCTGGAAGAAGCTTCTGTCGGCATCAGGAGGGCCCTCCAGGCAGCCAGTGGAAGCCTCACCGGAACTCGTGCCGGATGCGCTGCAGCTCGCGGTAGGACACACCCAGGTGCAGGGCCACAGCCGGCCAGTCCGGACCCAGGCGCCCAGCCACGCTCAGGAGGTTGCTCTGCGTCAGAAAGCCGGTCTCAGCATCTCCCAGGTTCAGGGGCGCCAAGGAGAGGCCAGCCCCCCGCCGTGGCCCTTCGGACCCCCGAAGCCTCTGTTGGAAGGAGAAAGAGCAGAAAACCCTGGGCTCTGCCCCAGACTCCACCACGTGCCCCTGGGCTCCACCCCTGGGCTGCGGTCCTGCCTCCACCCCTCCACTGTCCCTCAGTCCCACCGGCAGCTTGATGGGCAGAGTGGCCATCCACAGGGCATCTGCGCCCTTCCTCTGCCGGGCAGCCTCCGCCTCCTCGGGCACCTGCACGGGCACTGCGCCACGGTAGAAGGACACCTGAGGGGGCATCGAATGGGGTTCAGAGATCGGCCCTGTGCCCAGGCAGCCTGGGGGGCCCACCCCCTCGCCCACCTGGCCCCGCACAGCCTGAGCCTCCCGATCCAGGGTGGTGGTCACGTACACCTCCTTCACATTCTTCAGGTGTGAGTAGAAGACAAAGCAGATTCTGCCCTCCACACAGTCAGGGCGGTCTAGGGGACGGGGTGGGGGGACGGGGCTGAGCAGGGGGCACAGGGAGGACAGCAGGGCTCCCTCTCCAGGACAGGGAGGCCCTACCAGCATCCACGTCAATGCCTCGCTCGAAGGCCGCAAAGAACTCCTCGCCCTCGAACATCTCCACCGTGTCGGAGGGCTCTGGGCCACGGTAGCGCTCCATCAGCCGCCGAAGGGTGGCGTCCACCTGCGGGCACACCGTGCAGCTCGGTAGCCAAAGCCCGGCACCCCAGCCCTCCAGCCACCGCCCCGAGCCCCCGAGCCCGTGTCCCCACCTTGTTTCGGGGCAGGCACTGCAGCAGAACCTGCTCAGGGTCCCGGCGCCGCTGCAGGGCGATGAGGTTCACACGGTGCAGCCGCAGCCGCTCCCAGGCCTTCCGAGCCAGGCCTCCCACGCAGTTCTTGGTGGTGTACCAGAGCCAGTACCTGGGAGGGCCGGGGGTGAGGGAGGCTGTAAAGACGGGGAGGGGGCTGAGGAAGCTGGGGGCACTGACTGTGGGTAACCCCCAACCTGGGCGCCGAGGAAGGAGAGCGCAGCAGGTCCCCAGCGTGATTAGTGCTTGAAGAGTATCTTAGTTTAAGGTGCTACTTCTCAGTCGTTTCCTTTATATAATCCCGTATTAATTTAGAGTCGGAACAATTAGTGCCTGAAGAATATCTTACTAGCCAGTTATTTCTCTACATCTGTACAATTATATCTTAGATCATAGAGGAATGCCTAGAGCAGACACAATGAAGAGCATGAATTAAGGAATAAGCAGCTTATCATCGGAGGAATGCCCAGAGCGGACACAGCGCAGAGCATGATTTAAGGGAAAACAGTTATGCCAGGACAAGAATCCATGGCCAGGCGGCAGCGTTCAGTATCGTAAAGATCCCCGCTGTATGGCAGGCTTGGGGCGAGAACCACTCCTCCTGATAAAGGAGCTGTAGGACCTTGCTCCAGTTCTTGGTGAAGGCCGCCCTCAGACCGGCAATCCACCTTGGTGACTGTGAACTTTATCGGCTCTTGCTGCTGCGCTGCTTGAAAAGCATCTTCCCATAGAACCCACTGGAAGCTGCTAGCAGGTGGCGGTAACCCTGACAGCTCTGTCACTGCTCTGAGGACTCAAAACCCCTCCAGTATAACCGCGCCTTGGGAAAGAGGTAACTTGTCAGCTCTCTAGCTACTGTGCTGCTCAGAGCAACCTCCTATAGAGATCACTGCAAGCTGCCAGCAGGTGTCTGTGGACCTTGTCAGCTGTTGCTGCTCAAAGCATCCTCCTATAGAATTCCTCAGAAGTGGCCTGCCCCAGACAAGAGATACTGCACACTGCACTCTTCACTGCGCACGGCCCACCTCCTTGCCTAGGTGACCTAATGGGGGTGGACCCCTCGTTTACTGCCCATGTGATTGTCTTGACCTTATCACTGTCTTTAAGATGACCTCACTCACTATCCTTCCCACTATCTGGTACCCAATAAATCCTGGACATTTGATGCCTCGCCTGTCTCCGCTCATAGGTGGCGTGGCCTCTGAGCCCAGCAGCTCTTTTCCAGTCCTCCTGTGCCCTATCTCTTTATTTCACGGATCCTGCGCCTCAGCACAACACAAGGGCCACCCCACGACCCTGTAGGGCTGTGGCCCTACAACTGACCAGGAGAAGTGTGTGGTCTGGAAGCGCGCGTACAGGTGGGTGAGCTCCAGGACCACCTGAGCTGTGATGTCATCCCAGGTGGCTGCAGGAGGGGCCCAGTACAACAGGTGCAGACGGGAGCGGTCCAGACTGAGGCCTGGGGACGGGAGGGGCAGCAGGCTGAGGGCTCCTGGCCAGAGATCCGCTCCACCCTATGGCCACAGGCCCAGGTGTGCCCCATGGCCGCCTCACCTGTGACACCAGAGGGCAGAGGCAGCTGCACAGTGACAGGTCGGAGGAAGCTTGGGGGGCCACTCTGTGAGAGGCATAGCAGTGGGCTCACTGCGGCCTCTGGCTCTCCGAGGAGGGCTCGCAGCTCTCGTCCAGCCACACGCACCACCTGCGGCGGATGGGCCCCTGAGCACCTGCCTGTGGGCCGAGGTGCCGCCTGCCACCTTTGGTGCTCCCCCGGCCGTACCTGCATGGAGACTCGACGAGGCTCCTCAGTGGCCCCAGCAGGGAAGATGACCTTGACCCCAGGATGACCTGAGGAGCACAGCAGTGTCCCCTCTGGTGGCACTAGGCAGGCGTTGGACACGGGGCGGGAGACCACAAGGAACCAGGAGAAGTGGGGCACCTGGCAGTGAGCCCAGAGCCGCTGGGACAGGCGAGGGGAATAGTCAGAGGAGCCGGGGACATGGAAGGACCGGATCCAGGACAGATGGGGAGAGGTGGAAGGTGCCAGGGCGAGGCTCTGGGCAGGGGTGCATGGCACAGGGCAGCAGCTCCCCACCCGCCACTGGCAGGCCTGGGTGGCCCTCACCTTGGGTGCTTCTTCCTCCAGGAAGGTCTCAAGGTCACTCCAGCCGCTGTCATTCCGAGTCCTGACCACGACCTCACGGCAGCGCCAGGTTCGTGGGGGCGTGAAGAGCAGCCACAGGCCCACATCCTGCCAGGAAAGGGCGGTGTAAGGGCTGGGGCCAGGTCAGGGTTCGCACACCCCTGCCACACCACCCCCCACCACACCCTGGCCGTGCCTGCTGGAAGGTCACCCCGTGGGGCTGCAACTCCAGCACACAGCTGAGCAGGGCATCATGAGGGCCCAGGGGGACGAGGCCCGGCTCTGGCAGCAACAGCCGATAGCGGATGGTAATGGGGGTAATGGTGGCCCCCGCTGGGAACTGCAGGCGGACGCCACAGGCCAGGGTCACGGAGCAGCCTCCAGGGGTCACAGGAAAGCTGAGTGAGGAAGGAGCGCGCCCTGGGTCAGACCCACAGGGGTCTACGTGTCAAGAGCCTGGACTCAGAAACTCTGGAGGAGGCATCAGAGACGCCAGGGCAACAGGCAGACAGACACCCCTGCAGCCCCTCACCCCACCCTGTACCTGTCCAAATCTGAGGTCAGGAATAGTCTGGGCATTTCTGGAACGAAGGCTGCCCCTGCGGAGGGTCAAACATGTGGCTAGGACACTGAGACCACGTCCAGTCCCAGGGCTGCCCCTCTAGCTCCAGGCCTACCTGGGGAACTCGGGGCGTCTGGCGAGGCCTCGCCCAGGGGGTTCCCCTGCAGGCGCACAAAGGGGGCATCCAGCAGCTCAGGGGGCAGGTCCCGGAGCCGGTTGTCCCTCAGGTCGAGCCGGGTGAGGAACGGGAGGCGGGCCAGGCTGGCTGGCACAGAGGCCAGAAGGTTGCTGTGCAGGACAAGGAGCCGCAAGGACCGCAGCCCCGCTGTGGGCAGGTGCTGGCTTAGCTCAGTTCCAGCGTGGCCCACTGTGGGCAGGTGCTGGCTTAGCTCGGTACCAGTGCGGCCCGAGACGCCGGGACACTCCTGCTGCCGCCCCCCAGAGCAGCCGTGTCAGACTTGCCTCCACAGCTGGGCTCGGAGAACCTCTCACGAAGCCGCTCAGGGAGTCTCAAAGGCCAGGGAGGTGCAGGGACTCCTGGGGCAGCTGTGGACCCAGACTGTAGGTGCAGAGGCCCTGCCGTGGGGCCAGGGTGCCAGGATGTGGTGGCTACTCACCCAGGGAGGCCGGGAGGCTCTGCAGTCGGTTGGAGGCCAGGTTGAGCTCAAGGAGGTTGCCCAGGCCTCCAATCTCAGGAGGCAGCGTGTCCAGAAGGTTCTGAGAGAGATCGAGGCGCTGCAGGGTGGACAGGGCCCCCAGAGCTGGGGGCAGCATCTGCAGGCGGTTGTGTGTGACAGCGAGGAAGGTGAGGGCGGGGAGGGTCCCCAGAGCCTCAGGCAGCTCGGAGAGGCAGTTGTGAGACAGCAAGAGGGCACCCAGACCTCGCATCCCCAGGACACAGGCTGGCAAGGTCTCCAGGCTGTTGAAGCTCAGGTCCAGGTGGGCCAGATGGGCCAGGTCACTCAGACCAGCAGGCAGGGTGGTCAGGGCGCCCCGGAGACAGGCACCTACTGTGTCCCGGCGTTGCCCTCCTGGGAAGGGGGAAGGCGGATGTGGCCTTCAGAGCCAGGGTCCCAGATCCCGGATCAACCCTACCAGCTAGAGAAACAGCTGCTCGAGAGGCACCGACCTCCCACCCCCACCCCAGCCAGACAGGGACAGTCAGAAACACTGGAGAGACTGCTGCAGATGGAAGAAGTGGGGATGGAGACCACCAGCTCATCTCAGCTGACACCATCACCCACAACCTTCCCCACACAGACACCCCTCCAGCCCTCACCCCACTGACTGCACTGCGGTCTGTGAGAGACCCCCGAGGGGCGGCTTGCTGGTCTGGGACCAGGGCCCAGCCGGCCTCACAGTGGGGGTGGGAGTCGCCGAGGATGGGGATGGGGCTGGAGAGGGCCAAGAGCAGAACAATTCACACCTGGGAGGCCGCGAGAGGCAGCCTGGAGCTGGGATTGGGACTGGGGTTTTTCTTTGAGGACCAAGCAGCAGAGCCAGGGCAGAGTGAAAGGTGGAGACAGGGCAGGGAATGGGTGGAGCTCACCTTTGAGGACCAGGGAACGGAGGCGCGACAGGCTCCGAGGCACCTGGGCCAGGGTGGCCTCCAGCAGCTGAGGGTCCTCGTGAGTGCTCAGACGCAAGAACTCCACCTGCAGCAGCTGAAAGGGCTGCTGGACACACAGGTGAAGCAGGCAGTGGCAGCCCCCGGGGCACAGGTCCAAGCTCAGCCGGTTGCCGCCCAGGAAAGGCAGTGCCCTGGACCCTGCATCCACAGCCTCCGAAGCATCTTCTGCATCTGCAGCCTCTGAAGCATCTCCTGCAGCCGCTGCCACTGCCTCCAGCTCTGGCCCCTCCACTGCTGCAGACATTACCCACCGACTGTCCTTGGAGGCCAGACATGTCCCAGCACGCAGGCAGGCCTGTCCAGGCAGGGCCTGGGGAAGCTGCAGAGGCAAGGGGAGGGGTGAGCGGGAGCCCTCCTCTCTTTGGGGAAACAGGGACTCTGGCTGGAGTGGGGAGCTCTTGAGCCATCGGGGCCTGGGGTGGAGAGTGGGGGAGACCTCGTGGGCACCCTGCATCCCCGAGGCCTGGGCATCACTGGAAAGAGGGTTGGGAAATGGGACTGCCAGGGTGAAAAGCAGCACCAGGCAGGAGGCCTCACTGTCAGCAGCAGAGAGGAGGGAGGGAGGCTTCAGTCCTGGTCCTAGAAATCTGACCCACGGACGCCTGGAGCTGTGAGGTCACCGAGGCTGTCCCCGGGTCTGGGAATGAACCCCCCTCTGGTTTCATCCGCTTTCCCAGGTGGGCCATGACCCTCCTCTACTGCGGGGATGACTACACCCCGAGTCAGGGAAGGCAGTGCAAGGGCGAGGGCCTGAGGCCAGGACCCCAATTCATGAGCCCTGGAGCAACCCTTTCCAGCTGGGCCCGCCGGGCAGGGTGGTGCGCCGCGCACTGCCGGCTCAGATGGCGTCGGGGAGGGGAACGGCCCCGTCCCCGCAGCAAACGGACCGGGACTGCTCAGTGCGCGCTTGGCGCGGGGGACACCGCCGCGCGTTACTGGGCGGGCGGAGACCGGAGACCCCGCCCCGTCGGAGGCCTCCGGGCTCCTCCCCGACCCGCCTTCCCTCCGCTCGTTCCCGCCCAGGGGACGCGGACGCCATCCGTCCATCTGCCGCGCCGCCCGCGCAGCTGCGCTCGGCCTCCCGTTAGTCAGCGGGTTGGAGCCGTCCAGCTTCCCCCGTCCGGAAGGCCGGCGGCGCGCCGCTGCCCGCACCCACCCCTGCCAGAAGCCAGAACAATCAACTGCAGTGCCCTTCCCCAGGCAGCCCCTACGGCCTCCTCCGGGAAGCCGGCCCGGACCTCCCCTCTGGGCCCGCAGAGACCCTTCCCTTCGAGCCATCACTCTGGGCCCGCAGCCCTGGCAGCGATCCTCCCGCAGCGCAGGAGGCTCTGACAGATCCGATATGGCCCGAGGCTCGTAGCTACTTTGTGTCAAAGCCAAGAACCGGAAACCGGCTCTGCCCGCCCTCCCCAACACGGCATCCCGGGCTGTGAGCTTCATTCCCCGGCCGCCTGGCCCGGCAGAGCAGGTGCTCGGAGGAGGAAGCAAACACCAGCGACGCCTGCGTCCTTCAGGTCGCAGAGCCTCTTCCTTCCACTTCCCAGCTACCGCCATCCCTCCCTCTGGGGCGCGCGGGTCTCTTCCAGGCCTCCTTGCTTCCATGCCCACCAGCCCCTTTCACGTAGGTGCCGGAGGGATCGTTTTAAAAACCAACCACAGGCCGGGCACGGTGGCTCATGCCTGTAACCTCAGCATTTTGTGAGGCCGAGGTGGGAGGATCACCTGAGGTCAGGAGTTCAAGACAACACTGCCCAACACGGTGAAACCCATCTCTACCAAAGAGAAAAATGAGCCAGGTCTGGTGGCGCATGCCTGGCAGGAGAATCACTTGAACCTGGGAGGCAGAGGCTGTGGTGAACTGAGATGGCACCACTGCACTCCAGCCTGGACAACAGAGCGAGACTCCCTCTAACAAGATAAATTTAAAAATAGGATGGGCACGGTGGCTCACACCTGTAATCCCAGCACTTTGGGAGGCTGAGGTGGGTGGATCACCTGTAGTCAAGAGTTCTAGACCAACCTGGCCAACATGGTGAAACCCCATCTCAAATCCCCGTTTCTACTAAAGATACAAAACTTAGCCAGGGATGGTGGCTCACACCTGTAATTTCAGCTACTCAGGAGGCTGAGGCAGGAGAATCGCTTGAACCAGGGAGGTGGAGGTTGCGGTGAGCCAAGACTGCACCATTGCTCTGGCTTGGGTGACAAAGCGGGACTCCATCTCAAAAATAATAATAATAATAATAATAGTAATAAAAGTAGTAAAAGGCTGGGCACAGTGGCTCACGCCTGTAATCCCAGCATTTTGGGAGGCTGAGGCAGGCAGATCATGAGGTCAGGAGTTTGAGACCAGTCTGGCCAATACGGTGAAACCCCGTCTCTACTAAAAATATAAAAGTAGCTGGGTGTGGTGGTGCACGCCTATAATCACAGCTACTTGGGAGGCTGAGGCAGGAGAATCACTTGAACCAGGGAGGTGGAGGTTGCCGTGAGCCGAGATTGTGTCACTGCACTCCAGCCTGAACAAAAAGAGTGGAACTCCGTCTCAAAAAAATAATTAGCCAGGTGTGGTGGTGGACGTCTGTAATCCCAGGTACCTGGGTTGGGGGGGAGGCTGAGGCAGAAGAATCACTTGAACCTGGGAGGTGGAAGTTGCAGTGAGCTGAGACCGCAGATCACGCCACTGTACTCCAGCCTGGGTGACAGAGCGAGACTCCTGTCTGCAAAAAAAAAACCCACTTGTAGGTCACAGTGGCTCACACCAGTAATCCTACCAGTTTGAGCCACCAAGGCAGGAGGACTGCTTGAGGCCAGAAGTTTGAGACCAGCCTGAGAAACACAGCAAGGCTCCATCTCTACAAAAGACTAAATTACAGGCCAGGCACAGTGGCACATGCTGTAATCCCAGCACTGTGGGAGGCCGAGGCCGGTGGATCACCTGAGGTCAGGAGTTAGAGAGCAGCCTGGATGACATGGCAAGATCCTGTCTCAAAAAAATAAATAAACTATATATATATATATTAAAATTATAGGCTGGGGGCGGTGGCTCACGCCTGTAATCCCAGCACTTTAGGAGGCGGAAACGGGTGGATCACGAGGTCAAGAGATCGAGACCATCCTGGTCAACGTGGTGAAACCCCGTCTCTATTAAAAATACAAAAAACTAGGTGGGCATGGTGGCGCGTGCCTGTAATCCCAGCTACTCAGGAGGCTGAGGCAGGAGAATTGCTTGAACCCAGGAGGTGGAAGTTGTGGTGAGCCGAGATCGCACCATTGCACTCCAGCCTGGGTAACAAGAGCGAAACTGTCTCAAAAAAAAAATTAAAAAGAAATAAAATTATAAAAAATAAAAATGGACTTGTAGCTGCTGCTCATCCAAGTGTAAATTCTGGGCAGCCTGCATCTGTGCTCCCGGGTTGCAATCCTCAAGCCTGGCCCACGTAAACGTCTCTCTACTTACATCAGACTTAGGGACTTCCTTTTAGGTAGATACTTGAAATTTGAAAATAAGCTGAATGAAAGAGACCAGACCAAAAGCAAAACACCGCATGATTTCACTCTTACTCGAAGGGTGTTATTGTCAGAATCCTGGGAACGGAAAGTAGAATGGTGGTTATCAAGGGCTGGGGGAGCAGGAATAGGAATTTAATGAGTACAGAGTTTGTTTGGGATAATTAAAAAAAAAAGTGAGAAGGGCCAGGCACAGTGGCTTGTGCCTGTTATTCCAGCAGTTTGGGAGGCTAAGGCGGGCAGATCACCTGAGGTCAGGAGTTTAAGACCAGGCTACATAACATGATGAAATCCTGTGTCTACTAAAAATACAAAAATTAGGCAGGTGTGGTGGTGGATACTTGTAGTCCCAGCTACTAGGGAGGCTGAGGCAGGCGAACTGCTTGAACCCTGGAGGCGGGGGTTGCGGTGAGCAAAGATCACGATACTGCACTCCAGCCTGGACAATAGTGAGACTCCTCAAAAAAAAAAAAAGAAAAAAGTTGGTGTGGACCGTGGCACACCAATGTGAAGGGACCGGCTTAAGACACTGAATGGCTTCCCTTTGTGATTACAAAAGACCATGCTGGCCAGGCATGGTGGCTCACTCCTATGATCCCAGCACGTTAGGAGGCCCAGGTGGGAGGATTACTTGAGCCCATGTTGGGCAACCTTGTCTCTACCAAAAACACCAAAAAATGTTGGCCCAGTGTGGTGGCTGAGGTGCGAGGACCACCTGAACTGCAGTTGAGGCTACAGTGAGCTGTGATCGAGCCACTGCACTCCAGCCTGGGCGACAGAATGGGGCCCAGTCTCAAAAATTAAAAGTCCCATTGTTCCCAAGGTGGTTTCCCGGCTTTACCCCAGACGTGTGACTCTGAGCAAGAAAACCTTTCTGTACCCAACGTCCTCATCTACAAAGGGGTAATGAGGCCACTGGGGGCGACTGTGAAGTTCCAGTTCCAGTGCTTAATGGAACAAACCCCACTGTTGTTTGAGCCCCACGCGAGCCGGGGCTGCTTGCGTGACACCTCAGGTGTCCGCATCTGACCCGTGTCTGGTGCTTGCCCCGGATACTGGCAGCGTCGTTTCCTTCTCATCTTTTAGCTCAAGGACACTGCCTTGTGGAAGCTTCTCAGGCTGCCCAGACCAATTCCCTCTCTGTCCCTGTCCCTGTCCCTCGGATCGCTTCCTTCACGCGCTTCTTGCGTCCTCGCACACGAACTCCAGTTCCTAGGAGGCAGGGCCAACCCTGTTCCCTCCCAGGACCCCAGGGGGTGGCAGGGTCCCTGATGTGCCGATGTCCACATGGACACCGAGGTCAGTTCTGGGCCGAAGCGGCCGGCGCAGGGGCTGCCCACTCGGACCTCACTCCTCCCAGGGGTGCGTGGCGACGCTGCCGCACGACATTGTCCTGGCCTCTAAGGCTGGCGCTCGTCCTCTGGCAGTACGCGCTGGCCTCCCAGGTAGGGCCGCAGTCGCTAAGTCCGAGGCGGCTGGCTCACCTCACTGAGCCCGGCTGGACATGGGACAACGGGTCGCCGCGGCCGGGGAATCGCCAAAGACTCAGGGCGAGCTTACGGCCAGCAGCCTCTGCCCGGGGGCCACGTGCAGTTTCGCGTAGGGCGGTGGCGCAGGCCACTTCCGGCAGCGGTGTACCATGGGACTTGTGGTTCGCGGGCAAGGGATACGTCCCCGGCGTGGGGCCGCGCTGCATGATGGGAGCCCCCGGTACTGAAGACAGATGCCGTCCCCTTGGGCTTGCTTGGTCCATCGCCACAGGAGTTTTGGGGGACATTCGCCCCACGCTATGAGAGCAGCCAGTTCCGGAACTACTGCCCTTCGCCTTTGCCGCAGAAACTGCCCGAGAGGGGAGGGAAGGGAGCGGGGAGGGGGGGGGGTCAATGGTTTCTCCGTCGTCGTCATTGGCTGAGCGCCTCGTGACGTCACTCTGAGGCGCCTCATGCGTGGCCGCGCGTGGGTCCCAGAGGCTTCTGGGTAGCGGATTACCCCCGCCCCTTGCGTCGGCGCCTTCCTTTTCCTCCCTGACGCCGCCGAGGTCGCACGCGTGAGGTTTCTCCGCCGCCGCTGCAGACGCCGCGTGAGCGTGGGGCCGGCCCGGGGTGCGGGGCCGTGGGGATGCGGGGGCGGGCGACGGGCTGCGGGGCGGGGTTTTTCTGCGGCAGAGGCCTACGGGCCGAGCCACGCGCGGAGGCCCCGGGGCCCCGGGGTGGGCCGGCTGGAGGCCGCCGGGGTAACCCCGCCGCCGGGGTAACCCCGCCGTCGCGCCCTCTCCGCCCGCCTCAGCATGCGCTACGTGGCCTCCTACCTGCTGGCGGCCCTCGGGGGTAACGCTTCCCCGAGCGCCAAGGACATCAAGAAGATCCTGGACAGCGTCGGCATCGAGGCGGACGACGACCGGCTCAACAAGGTAGCTGCCGCCCCCGCCCCGCAGCCGTCGCGTGGCCCGTGGCCGGTGGCCCGTGGCCCGTACAGGGCCCTTCTGCCTGCCCCGGCCTCGTGCTGCACGGTCCGGTTGGTGACTTCTTGGGTGCAGAAGCAAGCAGGGTGGCGGGCGGGTCAGCTGAGGTCAGGAGGGGTTCGAGGCCATCCTGGTGAAACCCGCATCTCTGCTGAAAGTACCAACGTTAATCGCCGTGGCCGGAGATGTGGACGCCGTGGCCGGAGATGTGGACGCCGTGGCAGCTTACTCATTCCCTAGCTGCCCATGAACATGCTTGTCCAGTGGAGCTCGGAGGGTGGAGGTGGGGAAAGTGGCGGTGGGCGCTTGTGATCCCAGCTACTTGGCAGGCTGAGGCAGGAGGCTCCGGCCTGGGTGATGGAGCAAGACCGTCTCAAAAGGGAAGAAAGTAAGCGGGGCGGGTACGAGGCAAGGTCGGGACTAACGAGCTTTGGAAGTTGAGTACAGGTGAGATGCGTGAGATCGCTTAAAAACAGGCAGGCCGGGTGCGCGGCTCCCCCAGCACCTCGGGGCCCGATGCGGGTGGATTATTGGAGCTTAGGCGTTGCACACTAGCCTGGAAAACATCTCAAGACCGGGCCTCCGCGAAAAGTTAAATTTCTATACTCAGAACCAACAGTTAAAAATTAGACGGGGGCAGAAGGCAGCAAAACATAGTGCCACGTGTGTACCTATGCAACTATCTTGCATGTTCTGCACATGTACCCCAAAACCTAAAATGCAATAAAAATTAAAAAAAAAAATTAGTCAGTGGTTCGAATCTGTAGTCGCAGCTATTCAGGAGGCTGAGGCGGGAGGATCATTGGAGTCTGGGAGGCCCCGGCTGCAGAGAGTAGTGATCACGCCTGTAGTCCCAGGCTGATGGAAGACCCGCTTGAGCCCGACTTCCCATCAGTGCACGCCAGCCTGAAGTCAAAGCCAAATTCAGTGCTGCCTTATTTTGCCCGCGTTTGAGCAGGTATGAATAGTCAGCGTAAGCGGTGAGATCGTGTGTCCTCTCAGCTTGAGTCTGAGAATGCTGCATTCCGTTTATCGTTGAGCCTCTTAACCAGCAGCGCAGGTCTAGAAACTCCAGGGCGTGTTCCCACGTGCTGTGCCCGGTCCTGCTGTGGCTAGAAGGGATCGGTAAGGCCGGGGCTGCAGTTGCACATTCCTAGTAGCAGTTGTGCCATTGTCTTCTCCAGGTTATCAGCGAGCTGAACGGAAAGAACATTGAGGACGTGATTGCCCAGGGTGAGTTTCCTTGGAGATGTTCGTTTGTTTTCACGGTCCATCCTAATCCCTGCTGGTCAGCCTGTGGCCTGCCAGGTTTCGCTTGTGGACCAGAGCACCCTAGAAGCCTCACCCAAGGAGTGAGCAGGGCTCCAGTGGGCTCACACCATGGGCGCTTCTAGACACGCCAGGAGCAGGGCAGCAGGGGCACACTGCTCTCACTGGACTTCCAGGTGGCCCTGAGGCCATTTCCTAGGATTCCTCCGAAGCTTGGTGTCTGGAGAACTGGGTTCATGTAAACAGTTCTACCACGTGCTTTCTGTGAAGGGGGTTGCCGGTGGGGACTAGGTGCCAGGGATGACCACAGGCTTCTTGCCTCTTGGGCAGATGGTTTTCTGTTAACATCAGCTGAGCTGGTGGGACTTGTTTGGAAGTTGAGCTGTTGGGACCGCTGTTGCTGTCCTCCGTGCACATGACCAGGACTGGGCCAGCTCAGCAAACAGGCCAAGCCGTGAGCACATCGCCGCGGCAGCTTACTCATTCCCTACTTGCCCGTGAACATGCTTGTCCAGTGGCGCTCGGAGGGTGGAGGTGGGGAAAGTGAGGAGGTGGACAGTGTCGCCTGATTCCTAGAAGGCGAGTACCTGGGTAGGAAAGGTGGGAAAGAGAAGTCCCTGACAGTAAATGTTGAGGGGTGGCTGGGAAGGGAGGGTTCTGGAAGAACGGGAGGCACTGGAACCATATGGTGGGGCCCAGGTATGTTGCGCACACTGCCATGCCTGGTTCCATCTAGCTTCTGTGTGGAACAGCCTCCCAGGCTGGGCAGCTGCTCTGATCTCAGCTTCTCTCTGCTTTCTGTAGGTATCGGCAAGCTTGCCAGCGTACCTGCCGGTGGGGCTGTGGCCATCTCTGCTGCCCCAGGCTCTGCAGCTCCTGCTGCTGGTTCCGCCCCCGCTGCCAGTAAGTGGGGGCTTGGTGAGTGGGCAGAGGGCTGAGGCTCAGACTCGCTGTCGTGGGGTCTTCACTACTGTGGGAACCGGTGTGGCACTGAGGCTGTGCTCACCATAGTCTCTTCCACAGCAGAGGAGAAGAAAGACGAGAAGAAGGAGGAGTCTGAAGAGTCAGACGATGACATGGGATTTGGCCTCTTTGATTAAACTGCTGCTCCCCTGCAAATAAAGCCTTTTTACACGTCTCTCAAGTGTCCCGTGAGCAGTTTGTCAGAAGGTCGCCTGTGCACAGGTTCCCATCACGGGCGGCAGGTGTGCGGCCGAAGCGTGGGCCACGCGGTGTTGGGGAAGGGTCTCTGGTGCAGGATGAGCAGGGGCTGGGGAGTCTGGGCATCACAACTGCCAGGGGCCCCTTCCTGTGGGCCTTAAACAGTGTCCAGGCTCCTGAGTACCCCCGGAAAGTTGCTCACAGTCTAGGCACAGTAGCTCCTGCTCATAATCTCAGCACTTCGGAGGCCGAGGAGGGAAGGTCACTTGAGGCAGGAGTTTGAGACCAGCCATCTCTAAAAAACTAACCGGGCGTGGTGGTGTGTACCTGCGGTCGCAACTGTGTGAGAAGTTGAGGGGAAAGGGTCACTTGCCCAGGAGGCTGGAGTACAGTGGGCCAGGATAGGGCCGCTGCACTCTGGCCAAGCAGCAGAAACACTGCGGAAGAACAGCAGAGAAGCTGATCTGAAGCGGAGTTTGGGTAATCAGGGCTCTGTCCTTGTGTGGCTTGGTGCCCCGCCTTGCAAGGCCAGGCTTGCTAGCCCCTGGCTTCACAAATGGATGCAGGAAGTGAGCCTAGCTTGGGGTGGCAGCGTCCCTGGCTTCCCCTGCAGGGTCATGGCTCTGCCATAATGCCCTGAGCAACTTGTGCAATCACTTAGCTCCTCACGGCTTGTTTTTCTGCTGTTCCTGAGCCAACCCCTGCCTTACTGGGCAGATGTGCTCAGGGCTTGTGGGCCGTGACCACAGAGCCATGTGCCCACTGAACTGAGTCCTTTGGGGTAGGCCTGCCCTCCCCCCACAGGCTGTGGCCTAGAATATGGGGCTAAGGACAGAGGCCCTCACCGTCCCCTCTCAGCCTCTCTGCCCTCCTGGCCCTATTCCATACAAACTCTCCTGGGCCTCAGGGTCTTTGCCCACCAGTGTAGGCACCCCAGGAGATGATCTGTCCCTTCTACCCCAGGCTTGGGAGCAGCAGCCCATGGACTGGCTTTGGTGTGTGCACCTGCTGTGTGAGCACTTCAGTTCTGGAAGGGACAATGGGATCTATCACAAGACAGCTGGAGTGGCCGGAGGAGCCTCCCTCAGATGGGGAGCCAAAACCTGGAGGAAGGCAGAGTCCCCAGAGGTGAGGGAATGCGGGTTGTGGGGGGAGCCAGGGAGCCACAGAAGGTCCTGAAATGGAGGGGACCCAAAATGCTTTTTATTTCTTTTATTTATTTATTTTGAGATCGAGTTGCACTCTTGTTGCCCAGGCTGGAGTGCAATGGCACAGTCTTGGCTCACTGCAACCTCTGCCACCCAGGTTCAAGTGATTCTACTGCCTCAGCCTCCCAAGTGGCTGGGACTACAGGTGCCTGCCACCACTCCTGGCTAGTTCTTTGTGTTTTCAGTAGAGGCGAGGTTTTGAACTCCTGACCTCAGGTGATCCGCCCATCTCAGCCTCCCAAAGTGCTGGGATCACAGGCGTGAGCCGCCATGGCCAGCCCCAAAATGCTTTTAAAACATTCCGTCTCAGGACTTTCTCCATGAGTTGCTGATCCCAAACCCAAGGTGGAAGGGGCAGGCCATCTCCTGGGGTGCCTGTATTCCCAGCACTTGGGGAGGCCCAGGTAGGTGGATCACCTAAGGTCAGGGGATCGGGACAAGCCTGGCTAGGGTGCCAAAAACCCTGTGTCCATTAAAAATACAAAAATCTCACGCCTGCAATCCCAGCTCTTTGGGAGGCTGAGGCGGGTGGATCACGAGGTCAAGAGATCGAGACCATCCTGTTCAACATGGTGAAACCTCGTCTCTACTAAAAATACAAAATAGCTGGGCATGGTGGCGTGTGCCTGTAATCCCAGCTACTCAGAAGGCTGAGGCAGGAAAATTGCCTGAACCCAGGAGGCGGAGGTTGCGGTGAGCCGAGATTGCGCCCTTGCACTCCAGCCTGGGTAACGAGCGAAACTCTGTCTCAAAAAAATTTTTCCCTGCAGATCATGACATATTTTCCAGAGATACCTTTTTTTTTTTTTTTTTGAGATGGAGTCTTGCTCCAACCTCCACCTCCCAAGTAGCAGGAATTAACAGGCATGTGCACCACAGCTGGCTAATTTTTGTACCTGGGATTATAGACGTGCACCACTGTACCCGGCAAATTTTTTGTGTTTTTGGTACAAACGGGGTTTCACGACGTTGGCCAGGCTGGTCTCAAACCCCTGACCTCAGGTGTGATTCACCCACCTCGGCCTCCCAAAGTGCTCAGATTACAGGTGTGAGCCACCGTCCCCGGCCTGGCTAGAGTGCAGTGGCTCGATCTCTGCTCACTGCAACCTCTGCCTCCCAGGTTCAAGCAAATCTCATGCCTCAGCTTCTCAAGTAGCTAGAATTACAGGCCTGCACCACCACACCCCACTAATTTTTGTATTTTTAGTAGAGACCGGGTTTCACCATGTTGACCAGGTTGGCCTCAAATGATCCACCTGCCTCAGCCTCCCAAAGTGGTGGGATTACAGGCGTGAGCCACTGCGACTGCCCTACGTGTGTGTGTGTGTATATTTTTTTTTGAGATGGCGTTTCACTATTGTTGCCCAGGCTGGAGTGCGGTGGTGTGACCTCGGCTCACTGCAACCTCCACCTCCCGGGTTCAAGTGATTCTCCTGCCTCAACCTCCTGAGTAGCTGAGATTACAGGCACCTGCCACCCTGCCCCGCTAATGTTTGTATTTAGTAGAGAGAAGGTTTCACCGAGTTGGTCCGACCCGTCTGGAACTCCTGACCTCAGGTGATCCACCCACCTCAGCCTCCCAAAGTGCTGGGATTATAGGCGTGCACCCCTGCACCTGGTGTATATTTTATTTTTTATTTTATCTTAACTTTTTGAGTCAGAGTCTCCCTTTGTTGCCCAGGTTGGAGTGCAGTGGTGCCATCTCGGCTCACTGCAGCCTTGACCTCCCAGGCTCAAGTGATCCTCCCACGTCAGCCTCCAGAGTAGCTGGGACTACAGGTGCACTCCACCACAGCCAACTAATTTTCGTATCTTTTTGTAGAGTTGGGGTTTCACCATGTTGGTCAAGCTGGTCTCAAACTCCTGGCTCAGGCATCCCACCCACCTGGGCCTCCCAAAGTGCTGGGATTACAGGTGTGAGCCACTGCGCCTTGCCTTAATAATATTTTTAAAAAGAACTTTTCGGCCAGGCACGGTGGCTCACGCCTGTAATCCCAGCACTTTGGGAGTCTGAGGCAGGTGGATCACAAAGCCAGGAGTTCAAAACCAGCCTGACCAACATGGCGAGACCCTGTCTACTAAAAATACAAAAACTAGCTGGGCGTGGTGGCGGGCACCTATAATCCCAGCTACTAAGGAGGCTGAGGCGGGAGAATCACTTGAACCCGGGAGGCAGAGGAGTTCAAGTGAATCGATACTTTGCCACTGCACCCCAGCCTAGGTGACGGAGTGAGACACTGTCTCAAAAATTAAAAAAACTTTTTTGGCCCGGCGCGGTGGCTCACGCCTGTAATCCCAGCACTTTGGGAGGCCAAGGCGGGTGGATCACAAGGTCAAGAGATCGAGACCATCCTGGTCAACATGGTGAAACCCCGTCTCTATTAAAAATACAAAAAATTAGCTGGGCATGGTGGCGCGTGCCTGTAATCCCAGCTACTCAGGAGGCTGAGGCAGGAGAATTGCCTGAACCCAGGAGGCGGAGGTTGCGGTGAGCCGAGATCGTGCCATTGCACTCCAGTCTGGGTAACAACAGCGAAACTCCATCTCAAAAAAGAAAAAAAAAAAAAAGCTTTTTTGGTTCCCTATAAAAGCAGACTTATGAGTACAGCCAGGTGAGGAGTGGAGGAGGCTGGAATGTGCATAGCAGGGGTGGGGCAGCAGAGGAGGAGGCAAAGAGAAATGACCCCAGCAGGGTACAGCTAGGGAGTGCAGGGGAGCAGTGCTCGGTAGAAGTGGGGCAGGGGTGAGGCTGGGGCACCGGTGGCCCAGACTCAGGAAAGGGCCCCGCAGGAGTGGACCTAGGGTTCAGGGTGCATTTCTCACAGTTCCAGCCTTGGACCCTGAAGGGAGAGGGCCTGTGTCTGTCGCCTGGAGATCATGGGAGTGGGGCGTGACACCGCCTGGGGCTTCTCATCCAGCCGCCCCGTGGAGCCTGTGCTGCTGGTGGGGTGCTCCCAGCCCCAGCCAGGATTCTGGGAAGGACTGCCTCGTTTCTGGCTCCTGAGCCTCCCAGGGGCCTGGAGGGAGGAATGTGTACCCAAAACAGCCTGACCCAGCTGTGGAAACGGGAGCAGAGGTCTCCCTGTGCTGGGGCAGCCACGCCCGTCAAGGCATCGGCACCTCAGTTGGGGCTAAGGCCCGAACCCTGACCTCTCCCGGCCTCTCCTGGAGCAGGTGGAGGGAAGGACCCTCAGTCCCTGGCTTCCCCGTCGGCGGTTGCCCTGACGAGTCCTGGCCTTCCATCCTTGCTTCACCGCACCCTAAGCCCTGCCTCCAGCAAGGTTGCCCCAATCCAGTCACAGGGGCCTCCTGACATCCCAGGCAAGCCCCACCCCCCACACCGCAGCCAGAGATTTGGAAGAGGCCAGACGTGCAGGGAAAGGTACCAGTGCTAGGCCGGGCGCGGTGGCTCAAGCCTGTCATCCCAGCACTTTGGGAGGCCGAGGCGGGTGGATCACAAGGTCAAGAGATCGAGACCATCCTGGTCAACATGGTGAAACCCCGTCTCTACTCAATATACAAAAAATTAGCTGGGCATGGTGGCGCGTGCCTGTAATCCCAGCTACTCAGGAGGCTGAGGCAGGAGAATTGCCTGAACCCAGGAGGTGGAGGTTGTGGTGAGCCGAGATCGCGCCATTGCACTCCAGCCTGGGTAACAAGAGCGAAACTCCATCTCAAAAAAAACCGAAAAAACAAATATGGTCACATCCTCCCTGCTTGGCCCTCTCCCACTGCTTGCTTGGGCCCAGCTGCTTTCTCTCCCCTCATTCCCCCACAGCCTTCCCCTGTCCTGCTAGGCCACCTAGGGGCCTACGGCCCTCTCAGCTAATTTAGCGGTCAGAACTCAACTCAGCCTCATGTCCCCAGGGGAACCCCCCTCAAGACCCCTGAGGTGCCCCACACCTGGCTACTTCCTCTCATTTTTCTTTTTTTGTGACAGAGTTTCGCTCTTGTTGCCCAGGCTGGAGTGCAATGGCGCAATCTCGGCTCACCGCAACCTCTACCTCCCGGGTTCAAACAATTCCCCTGCCTCAGCCTCCCGAGTAGCTGGAATTACCAGGCAAGGACCACCACACCCGGCTAATTTTTGTAGTTTTAGTAGAGACGGGGCTTCACCATGTGGCCAGGCTGGTCTTGAACTCCTGACCTCAGTTGATCTGCCCGCCTTGACCTACCAAAGTGCTGGGATTACAGGCGTGAGCCACTGCGCCTGGCCCTGATTTTTGTATTTTTAGTAGAGACAGGGTTTCACCACATTGGCCAGGGTGGTCTCGAACTTCTAACTTTCCATGATCTGTCCCACCTGGACCTCCCCAAGTGCTGGGACTACAGGTGGGAGCCACCGCACCCGGCCTCCTCTCCTTTTGAGCTTCTGTAGGTGCCTACCTGCCCCCAGTAGGGCTGGGGCGGGGTTGACTTTCCACTGCTCTCTGGGATGGCTGGGAGAGGCTGAGGACTGGACAGCATCCCCACAGATGGCCCCATCCTGGGAAGGCCCTGCTCTGGCTTCTCTAACTGAGCCAGGGTTGGGGGCAGCCCCATGCCCTATCCCAGACCGTCTGCAGCCCTGACAACAGAGAGCGAGTGTTCCTGGAGAGACAGCGTCTCATTACCTCCCACCCCAACCTAAGCCAGACTCTCCTTTGGGATGGTGCGAGGTGCTGGGCGGGATCCTGGATCCAAGCCAAGGACGGCTGGCTCCACAGACCAGGAGAAAAATGCGGAAAAGGGGCGGGGGGGTGACATCACCCAGAAGTGCTCCACCTCTGGGGCAATTATCGGGGCGGGGGGGTGACATCACCCAGAAGAGCTCCACCTCTGGGGCAATTATGGGGGCGGGGCGGACCCCAGTCAGAGGCAGGCAGCCGCAAAGCCTGAACAGGGAGGGCCGGACCCAGGTACAGACCCAGGTGAGAGGCCAAGGTCCGGAGGGGCCGCGGGCGCGGGACGGGGGTGAGACCCCCACCTCAGGGCACGTGGGTCTGCGGAGCTGGGGTCCCCCACGGAGGGTTTGCAGGACTCGCATCTGGCCTTAGGTGTTTGTGGGTCAGTCTGTGGGGGAGCCAGTGGGTCCCGGGGGTCCCGAGGCTGGGCGGCTTTCGGGTCTGGGGGTGCTCCTCCCGGGGGCCAGCTCCTCCGTGTCCCGGTGGGTGTGACAGGAGGACCCGGTGGGGAGGGGCGGCGGCTGCCCCGAGACCAGAGCCCCCCGTCGCGGGTGCGCAGATCTACGAGGCTTCGGGCCTCCAGGCTCGGGGGCCTGCGCTCGGCCTGCCCCGCACCCCTACGTGCCCCATCCGTGCCCACCAGGGGCGGACGGCGGGCGTGTGGTTTGAGGGGCGACGGTGGAGGGCGGGGCTCCGCGCGGGGGGCGGGGTCCGGGGCGGGGGCGGAGCCCCAGGGCACGGCCGTTCCCCGCGCGCCGCGATTGGTCCCCGCGCGCCGGCTCCGCCCCCTCCGTGAGCCCCGCACTTAAAAGCGCCGCCGCTGCGCCGCCCGCGTAGGTTCCTCGCCTCCGCCCGCCGCGCCCCGAGCCGCCGCCGCACAGAGGCCGGGCCGCCCCGGAGCCCGCCGCCGCCGCGATGTTTCCCCGGGACACGACGTGGAACATCTCGTTCGCGGGCTGCGGCTTCCTCGGCGTCTACCACATCGGCGTGGCCTCCTGCCTCCGCGAGCACGCGCCCTTCCTGGTGGCCAACGCCGCGCACGTCTACGGCGCCTCGGCCGGGGCGCTCACGGCCACGGCGCTGGTCGCCGGGGCCTGCCTGGGTGAGCGGGGAGGCCCGCGGGGCCGGGGTGGTTGTCGGTGGGTGCCGTGCGGTGGGCTCCTGTTCGCGCCCCAACCCGCGAGCGAGGATCCGACCCGGTCGCTGGCCCGGGGGCGGGGCCTGGCTTGTTTTGCGCCGAGGGTGCCCGGGCGGGCGGGTGCAGCAGGAGCGGCTTCATTGGACAGAGAAAGTAGCTCGTGGACGGGACCGTGAGGACCCGGGGAGGGACTAAGCCACCCCGAGGCCCTGGATATTCCACCCGGTGCCAGCGCTCGGTCACTGTGTCCTGGGCCTCCGCAGTTCCAGGCTGTTACCGGGGGCCTGGCACGGGGGTGGCCGCTGAGGGGCGTCTGGGAACCGTGGTCTGGTCCTTCCCAAGGCCCGGGAGCGGGAGCCCCGCTGAGGTCAGGGCTGGAGCGAGGGCTGTCCTGCCCTCCTCACCCACGGTGCCCTGTGGCCTGGCTCCCGGGCGCGGCCCACCACTTTGGCCCACGTCGTGGGTGAGGGTGCTTCTGGGCTCTGGAGCCTGTGGTCAGGAGGGCGCGGGTCTCTGTGTGCTGGGCTGGCCTCGGCTGGTCGCATCGGCTGCCGTGAGGAAGCGGTGTTTACAGCACACGACCTCAGGAGTCCTGGAACTGCTGCCCAGCTCCCAGCCTGCAAGGACACCCGAGATGCCAGGGGCGCCCTGCTCAGCAGGAGCCTGTCCGGCCTTCGCCCCTGCCCTCTTCCTCTGATCGTCCTGGGAGGGATGGGGCTGGACCACAGAAGTTAACCCCCCAGGTCCCAACAGCCTTGAGTCCCCTCCCTCTCACGGAGGCCTCAGACAAGCGCCCCTCATTCGGCCTCCTGGCTTCAAGACACATCAGGGTCCCTGCTACCCCAGCTAGGGATGCTTCTCCCACAGTGCCTCCCATCCTGCTCCCAACAAGTCTCCAACTCGCAGGTGGTGGTGCACAGCTGAAGCCCCTAGTGTGGCAGGTGCTGGCTGAGAAGCCCCTGGCCCTACACTGCCCCACTCCTGATCAGGGCTGTGCCCTGGAGGAGGGCTCAGACCTCAGCTCCTCCCCCAAGGTTCCTGACCACTCCTAGGGACTAGCCCCGTGCTGGCCAGCACCCCTGGGCCCCAAGAGGAGTGTCTGGCTGGGTGCTTGCTCTTGGCTGCAGTGGGACACAGGTGTGCCTTCCTAGGGACTGGGCCCCGACTGCTTCTAGCCCAGCACCCCCTGTGAGCTGTGACCTGTGTGCCCAGCTGGGCTTTGTGTGTCTGCCCCATCCCCCCACTGGATCTGGCCAAGTGGGTGAAGGCTGAGACCAGTCAGAGTTGAGCGTCTGCCTGGTCCCCTGTCCCAGGCTGAATGCCACACCAGGCCCAGTGACTCATGGGGACAGGCAGTTGGGAAATACCAGGCAGAGGGCAGGTCCTTGTCTCAGCTGACCAGCCTCTGCTGTCTATGGTCCCATGGGAGGTGGCCAAAGTCCCAGCTGTGAGCCAGGCCCCGTGAGCACTGGGACTCCTCCAGGGTCTGTATGCCATGGAGCCCTGGGTACAGGGCCACGAAGGAAGGTGGGTTCCTAAGCCCAGGAGCGCTGGCCCCTAACCTCGGTCATGCTGCCCCAGGTGAGGCTGGTGCCAGCATCATCGAGGTGTCTAAAGAGGCCCGGAAGCGGTTCCTGGGCCCCCTGCACCCCTCCTTCAACATGGTGAAGACCATCCGCAGCTGCCTGCTAAAGACCCTGCCTGCTGACGGCCACGAGCGTGCCAGTGGGCGCCTGGGCATCTCCCTGACCCGCGTGTCGGATGGCGAGAACGTCATCATATCCCACTTCAGCTCCAAGGACGAGCTCATCCAGGTGGGGGGGCCTGGGGGAGCATGCTGGGGGGGGCAGCTCGAACCCCAAGGCCCCTGCTCACTCTCTCGTGCTCTGTCCCTGCCCCGAAGGCCAATGTCTGCAGCACGTTCATCCCTGTGTACTGCGGCCTCATCCCTCCCTCCCTCCATGGGGTGGTGAGTACCCCTAACCCTGAGCACCTTCCACGTGGTGGGATGTGGGATGAGGGACAGAGGAGGAGGCCGCTGAGCACCGTCCCCTCAGGCCATTGCTCTGCCACTTCGTTACCCCACTTCCCTTGTCAGTCCCTGGCGTGCCTGACAGCCACCTCCCTGTGTTACTCAAGAAACAGGGAAGCTATGGCAACACACACTTCCTGTGGCTCTCCGTCCCTGCCTGCCCCCACCCCCCGCCATCTGCGGTCTGCTTAGTGCCCCGGCTGGCCCACAGCCAGTGCCCTGTGGATAAAATGCTCAAATGAAATAGCCACTGAATGGGGCCCTTGGTGGCTGGGTTGGGTGGCTGGCACAGACGGCAGGCCCTCACGTGCAGCCCTGTCTGTGTGTCCTGCGGAAGCGCTATGTGGATGGTGGCATTTCAGACAACTTGCCGCTCTACGAGCTGAAAAATACCATCACAGTTTCCCCCTTCTCGGGCGAGAGTGACATCTGCCCACAGGACAGCTCTACCAACATCCACGAGATTCGGGTCACCAACACCAGCATCCAGTTCAATCTGCGTAACCTCTACCGCCTCTCCAAGGCCCTCTTCCCGCCCGAGCCCATGGTGAGCCCTGCTCCAGGGACTGGCCTGCCCAGCCTCTCCTCACTGGACACCTTGACTTCTCCTGAGTGCCCAGGGTAGGGTGGGAGTCTGTGCAGCCTCTTCTGAGGGCTGGGGGAAGTGCACAACTTTTCCAGGGGCAGATGACCCACCCAGCCTCTCTATCTAACCTCTGTCTAGCAGGTTCCATGTCCAGCTGCTCTCTCACTGCAACCTCCATTCAAGCAATTCTCATGCCTCAGCCCCTCAAGTAGTTGGGATTACAGGTGCCCACCACCACATCTGGCTAATTTTTTTTTTTTTTGAGACGGAGTTTTGCTCTCCTTACCCAGGCTGGAGTGCAATGGCGCAATCTCGGCTCACTGCAACCTCCACCTCCTGGGTTCAGGCAATTCCCCTGCCTCAGCCTCCTGAGTAGCCGGGATTACAGGCACGCACCACCATGCCCAGCTAATTTTTGTTTTTTTAGTAGAAACGGGGTTTCACCATGGTGACCAGGATGGTCCCGATCTTGTAATCCACCCGCCTCGGCCTCCCAAAGTGCTGGGATTACAGGCGAGAGCCGCCGTGCCCGATCATTTTTGTATTTTTAGTAGAGACAGGATTTCACTATGTTGGCCAGGCTGATCTCTAACTCTTGACCTCAGGTGATCTGCCTGCCTCAGCCTTCCAAAGTGCTGGGCTTAGACGAGAACCACTACACCCAGCCTTTTTTTTTTTTTTTTTTTGAGACAGGGTCTCGCTGGGCGCCGTGGCTCACACCTGTAATCCTGGCACTTTGGGAGGCTGAGGCCAGTGGATCACGAGGTCAGGAGCTTGAGACCAACCTGGCCAACATAGCGAAACCCCGTCTCTTAAAAATGCAAAACAATTTACCAGGCACGTGCCTGTAATTCCAGTTTACTCGGGAGGCTGAGGCAGGAGAATCACTTGAACCTGGAAGATAGAGGTTGTGGTGAATTGAGATCACACCACTGCACTCCAGCCTGGGTGACACAGCAAGACTCTGTCTCAAAAACAAAAACCAAAAACAAAAACAGGATCTCACTCTGTCACCCAGGATGGAGTGCAGTGGGGTGATCTTGGCTCATTGCAATCTCTGCCTCCTGGGTTCAAGTAATTCTCCTGATTCAGCATCCTGAGCAGCTGGGATTACAGGCCTGTGCCATCATGCCCAGCTAATTTTTGTATTTTTAGTAGAGACAGGGTTTTGCCATGTTGGTCAAGCTGGTCTCCAATGCTTGACCTCAAGTGATCTGCCCGCCTCAGCCTTCCAACGTGCTGGGATTACAGACGTGGGCGGCAGCATCCGGCCTCCTGTCCAGCCTTTTTTTTTTTTGAGATGGAGTTTCGCTCGTTACCCAGGCTGGAGTGCAATGGCACGATCTCGGCTCACCACAACCTCTGCCTCCTGGGTTCAGGCAATTCTCCTGCCTCAGTCTCCCGAGTAGCTGGGATTACAGGCACGTGCCACCATGCCGAGCTAATTTTTTGTATTTTTAGTAGAGACGGGGTTTCACCATGTTGACCAGGATGGTCTCGATCTCCTGACCTCGTGATCTACCCGCCTCGGCCTCCCACAGTGGTGGGATTACAGGCGTGAGCCACCGCGCCCAGCCACAGCCTTGATCTTGTTCTGGATCTACGATAGGTTTTGGGGCTGGGGTCTGCGGAGGGAGGTGGCTGTCAGCGACTCCAGGAGCCGAACGGGATGCGTGGGCCGCCCACTTCCATTTCGTCCTCCTCACTTGCAGGTGCTGCGGGAGATGTGCAAGCAGGGCTACCGGGACGGCCTGCGCTTCCTGCGGCGGAACGGTGCGCGGGACCGGCCGGGGTGGGCGGGCTGGGCTCGGCTCTGTTGACCTCTGCTGGCTGACCAGGCCGCGGCCGCGCTGATTAACTGGGAATCCCTTCTTGTCCCCACCCCAGGCCTCCTGAACCGGCCCAACCCCTTGCTGGCGTTGCCCCCCGCCCGCCCTGACGGCCCAGAAGACGAGGAGGAGGACGAGGCCGTGGAGAGCGCCCGAGCCGAGGATCACTCGCAGCCGCCGGAGGAAGGTCACATCCTGGAGCACCTGCCCGCCCGGCTTAATGAGGGTGCACCTCGGGGACTGGACGGGAGGAAGGGAGGCAGGAGGGGAGGGAAGAGAGGAGGGGACGGTGAGGCGGGGAGGGAAGCCGAGGGGATCCTGGGCTTCCCTGCCTCCGCTGGCCGCCAACCTCCTGCCCGCCTGCCCGCAGCCCTGCTGGAGGCCTGTGTGGAGCCCAGGGACCTGCTGACCACCCTCTCCAACATGCTGCCCGTGCGCCTGGCCACGGCCATGATGGTGCCCTACACGCTGCCGCTGGAGAGCGCCCTGTCCTTCACTATCCGGTGTGGGGGCAGGAGGGTCGGGAGAGGGGCCCTGGGGACGGACTTGGGGATCATCCGTGAGTGATGGTCACAGGGAAGGTGGGGTGGGGTGGGCGGTGCCGAATCAGGGCACAGACAGGGCCCGGTGGGTGGGCGTGTGGGCCTGGCCGAGCCCCTGAGCGCGCGCTCGCCCCCTCCCCAGCTTGCTGGAGTGGCTGCCCGACGTTCCCGAGGACATCCGGTGGATGAAGGAGCAGACGGGCAGCATCTGCCAGTACCTGGTGATGCGCGCCAAGAGGAAGCTGGGCCGCCACCTGCCCTCCAGGTGAGCGCCGACCGCGCGCCCACCTGCCCGTCCACGGCCCGCGGCGCCTGTGCCCGGCACTGAAGCCCTCCCTGCCCCGGTCCCGCCCCGCAGGCTGTCGGAGCAGGTGGAGCTGCGCCGCGTCCAGTCGCTGCCCTCCGTGCCGCTGTCCTGCGCCACCTACAGCGAGGCACTGCCCGGCTGGATGCGCAACAACCTCTCGCTGGGGGACGCGCTGGCCAAGTGGGAGGAGTGCCAGCGCCAGCTGCTGCTCGGCCTCTTCTGCACCAACGTGGCCTTCCCGCCGGACGCTCTGCGCATGCGCGCGCCCGCCGGCCCCGGCCCCGCCCCCGCCCCCTGCCCCGCCCCCGCGGGGCCGCCCCCCTGCTGAGCGCCCCACGTCGCCCGAGAGTCGGTGCCCTGGGGCTGCCTGAGACCCCAACCCCCGGCCTCTCTCCATGACCACTGCGGAGTGAGGAGGAGGGGCCTTGCAGTGGACCCCCGCCAGCCACTCACAGCTGCACTGAGTGGGGAGGTTTGTACGCCCCCCGCCCCCCGGGGCCGCGGAGGCCCGCGCACCTGTGCCTTGTCCTTCCCGTGCCGCGCGCGCACCTCCCACCCGTACTCCGAGAACGCTGCCGTTCCCTCTCTTTTTCATGTCCTGCTGAAGAGTCCGTGTGAAGAATTATTTATTTTTGCCAAAGCACATGTAATAAATGCCGCAGCCCAGTCTCTGCCCCCTTCTCTTGTATGTGACCGCCGGCTTGCTGGAGAGCACGGTGGCTAGGCGCGGGCGCTCCTCAGCTGACCGGCATCTCCACAGCTGCAGGTCAGGGCTTCCAGCGTCGCAGTCCTGGGCCTGGGCACCCCCTCAGGTGTATGTGAGCCTGGTGCATTCCTGCCTACCCCCTGGCTAGGACCCATCCACACAACCCCTGCTTTGCCCGGAGGCCTCCTGGCTGACCCTTGGCCACAACCTTCTGAGAGCTGATGGAAATATTTGGGACCAAGATCCTTGGTAAATAGGAAAATGTTTGCAAAAGGTGTCACCTGCCGCTCCCACCGCACAATGACACAGCGGGGTGTGTGGCTTCTGGGGTTGGACAGCTGTAGAGGCCAAGGTTCCTGAAGCTGAGCACAGAGGACCCGAGTCAGGGCACACACACAGATGGCCCGGTGGGTGGGTGTGTGGTCCTCAGGGAGCCCCTGAGCGTGCCGCTTGCCCCCTCCCCAGCTTGCTGGAGTGGCTGTTCCAACTTGGGCATTTAGCCCAAAGCTCTGTCCCCCACCGTCACAAGCATCTGGCTTCATGCACACATGCTCTTGTTCCCCTGCCCCCCCTCCCCATACCCAGCCTCCTGCCAGTACACAGGGGTGGAGGGGGCTGGGATATGGAGGCAGGTGAGGTCCTAGCTGAAGGGGGCTCAGCGCTGTGCTGGAGGAGAAGTGGTTTCCTGAGAGCATACTCTGCGTGGGCGGGGAGGCCATCAGAGGGGAGAAGGCCAGCCCTCCTTGGTAACAAAAAAGGACCCGGGGCCTGAGGCTGCTGGAGCAGAGCCCTGGGCCTGGCTGGCTGTCCAGAGCTCTTAGCCCTGCCAGAGCCAGCCCCCACCTGCTCCTCCCAGAAGGCGTGGGGTGGCTGTGGTGGCAGCCCCCTGCCAACAATAACGGTTGATTCTGGGATCCAGGACCGGGTGAGCCGGCCAGGCAGGTCCCTGGTGCGCCTGTGCCAGGGGCCAACCCCCTTGGTCTCAAGGTCCTGTCCCATAAGCCTAGCCTATTAGGTTCAGCTGGGTCCCAGGCCCCTTCCCTTGAGAAGCAGAGGCCTTGCAGCCCCCAGGATTGCTGGGCGGGATCATGAGACCGGCCCTGCAGGTGGGTGAGGGGCCAGGCTGGGGCTGGGGCTGGGGCTGGGGCTGGGAAGGGCTCCTTGGTATCGTGAGGAACTTTCTCCCCGGCAGGAGGGTTCCACTCGGGCCTCACAAAGTTCCTCTTTCCACTCCTCCCCAGAGGGGAGCCCCAGTGAGGAGTGCTGGGAGGGGCTGCTGAGGTGGGACCTCCCTGTGCCCCAGCTGGTTCACCGAATACTGCTCAGTTTGACGTTTTCTATCGTTACATGTTGATTGTTTTTGTTTTGAGCCAGTCTCGCTCTGTTGCCCAGGCTGGAGTGCAGTGGGGTGATCTCAGCTCACGGCAACCTCTGCCTCCTGGGTTCAAGCCATTCTCCTGCCTCAGCCTCCCGAGTGGCTGGGATTACGAGTGTGTGCCACTACGCCAAGCTATTTTTTTTTTTTTTTGAGATGGAGTCTCACTTTGTCACTCAGGCTGGAGTGCCATGGCTCGATCTCGGCTCACTGCAACCTCCGCCTCCTGAATTCAAGTGATTCTCTTGCCTTAGCCTCTAGAGTAGCTGGGACAACAGGCGCATGCCACCGTGCCCGGCTAATTTTTCTGTCAGTAGAGATGGGGTGTCACTGTGTTAGCCAGTGACCTACCAAAGTGCTGGGATTACAGATGTGAGTCATGGCGTCCGGCCATTTTGTATTTTTAGGAGAGACCATCGCCATGTTGGCCAGGATGGTCTCGAACTCCTGACCTCAGGTGATCTGCCCACCTTGGCCTCCCAGAGAGCTGGGATTCAAGGCGTGAGCCGGCGCGCCGGGCCTACGTGCTGGTTGTTTAAAAATTGGGAAAGAGAAGAGAGCAGCGCCTCCCCACCCCAGAGATAAACGATGCGAGTATTTGGTCTGTTTCCTGCCCGGCTTTTTCCTGCACACACGTTTGGCGCCTTAAGTCGGGCTCTCCCGGACGGGAGCGGCCCCTCCCAGGCGCTGGTGTCTACGCCGCCCCTGCAGCCTTGTCCCTGCTCCGGGGGGTCCCTGGGTCTCCAGGGCACATCGCTGCTCCTCTGCTCGCTCAGGCCGACAGAGATCGGGCCGCCAGGGCAGCTCAGAGAGGCGGGGACAGGCGACAGCAGCACAGAGCGGGCCTCTCCCGGGGCCGGCCCAAGTGGGGGTCTCGGTGCCGGTGAGGCGGCAGGGGTCGCTCCGGGCCCGGTGCCTCTGGAGTCCCGTCCGGGTCCCAGCTGGGGCGGGGCGCGCCCAGCGTTTCCGGGAGGAGGTGCGGCGAGAGGCAGGTGCGGCAGTGCGCTCACAGGTAGGCAGGCGCCCGCTGGTCCCGCCACCGAGGCCCCTCCACCGCCGCCCGCCCGGCACCCTCTCCCAGCCGCCGTGGCCCGCGCCAAACCTGAGCGTGTTGGTCAGGGACTCCGGGTGCCCCTCGGGACCTGAGACAGCTTGGGCCAGGGCAGCTTGGCCTCCAGAGTTGCAGGAGTGCAGGCGGCTGGCCGCCGCCGCACCCGGCCAGCCCATCCTCCCAGCTCCCTGGGGCCCAGCCGCCGTGGCTTCCGGCAGGGGTGGACCTTCGTTCTGGCCTGAAAGCTGGAGGCTGAGGCGACAACGTGGCCTGGAGGCAATGGCCCTGGTCTCCCGGGTCCCCTTCCCTCACCTGCTCAGACTTGCCCTCTTCAGAGGTGGTCCGGCTAAGGAATGAATACCGGAGGACCCTGGGCGTGGAGCGAGGGGCCAGGATCCCAGCTTTCCGGTGGGGGACGGCAGGTGTCACTGGGGAGCAGCTTTGGGAATCCGGGATGAGGACACTGTGGGAAGGACAGGTGGCTCTGGCTAGGGGCGGGGCGTCCCTGCAAGGAGTTCTGGGACAGGGAAGGGTCTTAGTGATGGGGGGCAGGGGTGTTAGCTTTCGAATCTGAAAGTATTTCTGAGCAGAGCGTTAGAGGTGAGGGGCTCCTGCCGGTTGGGACCTGGCCCCTGCACCCTGCGGGCTTAGTTGTGGGGAGGGAGGGGCTGGTGGGCAGGAGGGAGGAGTTTGCCCGGGCTGCCAGCTGTCATGAGGCTGGGCCACCCAGGCCCAGGCTAGGGGCTAAGGACTTGGTCAGGGCTGGCTGAGCCCTGACTTGGGATCAGACCTCCAACTGCGGACTGACCCCAAGCCTGCCCCTCTCAGCTTTCAGAAGCCACTTTTCTCACCACCGGGTCTTCTACACCCCCCTGAGACTGCCCCACCTCCAGCTTCCCACCCTGAACTGGGCAGCTCCTCCTGGGGCTCTCGCCTCTCCCCGGGTTCCAGCTTCCTGAGATGTCAGACCCATCGGGGCAGCACCCACAGGCCCTGAGCCTGTCTCACCCACCCCAGTGACAGCCTCAGCCCCCTGCCCCACCCTGCCTTCTGCCCACCTTCCCACCTGCTGCAGGAAGGGCCTGCAGCTGACCCTTCAGACACACTTGCACCCCAGCAGCTCCCCTCCCGAATTTCTTCTGACCCTCCCTTGGCTTCACAGCACCTGAAGGCCAGGCTGAGGCCCCCTGTTCCCATGGCCAGCCTGGGAAAGCCTGGGGCTGATGAGGCCCAGGAGGAGGAGGGGGAACTGGAGGGAGGCCGTGCAGAGCGCCGGGCTGCCATGCTGGAGCAGGCCCAGGAGCTGTTTCTGCTATGTGACAAGGAGGCCAAGGGCTTCATCACCAGGCACGACCTGCAGGTGAGTCCCTGGCCCTAAGAGACTGCCTCAGCCCAGGGCGGACCTCAGCGGCTCATCCGTGCTTTCCTTCCCTGACCAGGGTCTCCAGAGCGACCTCCGCCTCACGCCTGAGCAGCTGGAGGCGGTGTTTGAAAGTCTGGACCAGGCTCACACTGGCTTCCTCACCCCCCGGGAGTTCTGCCTGGGCCTGGGTGAGCCTGAGACCCGCCCATTCCCCACCGCCCAGAGGCTGGAGCACCCATGGGGAGGCTGGGTGCCTGTGGCCCCTGAGGGCTGCCTGCGCTCCTCCTCCCTCCAGGGTCAGTGCTGGTGTCTGCACGCACTGGCGCCTGGGGTCCCCAGCTCTGCGGAGTGTGTGGAAGCTGATCTTCCTGCGGCCGAGTCCTCTCCTGTGCTATGCCCCGTGGGGCTGGGAGCCGGCCTGCCACCTCTTGTTCCCAGGCCAATAGGACCAGAACAAGGAAGAAAAACAGGAAACTGGGCCCTGAGAGAGGCCAGGATACTTGCTGGGAGGGTGAACGGGACGGAGCCAGGGCGGTGACCCACAGCCCCGGTAATGCTCGCTCCATGCCTGCAGGGATGTTTGTGGGGGTGCAGTCGGCCCAGGGAGAACCCCCTGGCAGGAGTCCCGAGGAGACCTTTGAGTCGGGCTGGTTGGACGTGCAGGGCACGGGGGGCTCTCTGGACGAGGAGGAGGAGGAGGAGGAGGAGCGATTCCACACTGCGCTGGAGCAGCTGGGGGTGGCCCCCGTCCTGGGCGAGTGAGTCGGCGCTGGCCCTGCCACCCCGCCCTCCTGTTTCTCTGCCTGCTTGCTGTCTGCCCCTGTCACCCGAGTGCGGGTCCCGCACAGGCTCAGGCCCAGCCCAGCGTCAGCTGCGACTCCCTGGGAGGGACCCGTCGTGATTTCCCGCAGAATTTGCATTTCAGGAGGCAGCAGCCAGGGCTGCAGGGAGGAGGGGCGGCGCCGGGAGCGGGGCCACAGACCGGCACTGCCCGGGTACACACGCCTCACCGGCCGCCCACGCTGGGCAGCGGCGACAGCGCTCAAGGGAGGGATGCTCTGCACGCGGCAAGCGCTCCTGTCCGGTCCGGGACCAAGGAGTCTCCAGGGGTTGCCGTGGGCGGAGGGGAGCCTGCTCCCCGCCTCTGCCAGCTCCAGCCTCAGTTCTCGCCCGCCCTCCAGGCAGCGGGCTGTGAGGTCGCTCTGGGCCCAGCTGCAACGCGAGCGCCCCGAGCTGCTTAGCTCTTTCGAGGACGTTCTGATACGCGCGTCGGCCTGCCTGGAGGAGGCGGCCCGGGAGCGCGACGGCCTGGAGCAGGCGCTGCGGAGGTGAGCGCCGGGTGGGGTCTGGGGGCCAGCGGAGGGCCTCAGGCAGCAGCAGAGGGGGTGCTGGGGGCCTGTAGCGCCGGAAAGTTCTCATCCAGGTCTCCCCGTCCCCCGAAGGCGCGAAAGCGAGCACGAGCGGGAGGTGCGCGCTCTGTACGAGGAGATGGAGCAGCTTCGCGAGCAAAGCCGGCGCCCTCCAAGTCAGGTGGGCCTCGGGCCCCGCCCTCCCGCCAGGCCCAATCCCGCCCCGCTGGCTCCGCCTTCGCCGAATGACCCCCACCCCGAGGGCTGCACGTCTGCGGGGCCCTGCTGCCCCCAGTCCAGGGAGACCCCGCTCCGTCCCGGCCCCCTCCCGGCCCCCTCCCGGCCCCTGGCCCTCCGTGTGCCTCCTCTGCACGCCTGGGCGGCCGGCGAAGGCTCAGTGGTCCTCCGTGCGTCCCAGAACTTCGCCCGTGGGGAGCGGAGAAGCCGCCTGGAGCTGGAGCTGCAGGGTCGCGAGCAGGACCTGGAACGCGCGGACCTGCGGCAGCGGGAGGTGAGCGCCCGGCGCCTGCCCGGTCCCCACAGCCAGCCGTGCACGCTCCCCTGAGCCTCAGCATCCCCGGCCCGCGGGTGGTCGGGAGCCTGGGCACGCGCAGCACCCCGGGGAAGAGGGAGCGTTCCTCGCCGGTCTCCATCCCTCCAGCTAGAGCAGCAGCTGCGGGCCCGGGCTGCGGAGCACCTGGAGGCGCAGGCCCAGAACTCCCAGCTGTGGCGGGCGCACGAGGCGCTGCGAGCGCAGCTGGAAGGAGCGCAGGAACAGATCCGCAGGCTGGAGGACGAAGCGCGAGGCCGCCAGGAGCAAACCCAACGGTGCCGGGGAACGGGGCTGGGGCGGGCCCTGGGGCGTGTCCCGGGGGACGGGCCGACGGGCGCTCAGGTCTGCGCCACTTTCATCGCCACCTCAAAGTCCCAGCCCTGCTCTGTGGGAGGGAGGGTCTTCTAGGGGGTCCTGGGGCTCCCCAGTAGCCTTCCTGAAGCCGGGTCACCACCTCCCACCCACAGAGACGTGGTCGCCGTCTCCAGGAACATGCAGAAGGAGAAAGTCAGCCTGCTGCGGCAACTGGAGCTGCTCAGGTGCGGCCAGGCTCAGGGCGAGGGAAAGGCTCAGCGGAGCCTGGGAGCTCCAAGCTCCCCAACATTCTTGGCTACCTCTCTGCTCCGCTGGGAGTCCTTCCTCATGTCTGCCTTTCACCCCTCATGCTGCAGTCCCAGCCAGACACCTCTCTTCTGTCTGAGGGAAGTCAGAGCCCACCTCCCCCGCCTTGCGCTCCCTCAGACCTGCTCAGTGTCGGACTCCTTCCCTAGGGAGCTGAACACACGGCTTCGAGACGACAGGGACGCCTTTGAGGCCAGGCGGGCGGGCAGCAGCCGCAGGAAGGCTCTGACCACGGCCCGCCTGCCTGGGCCCATCTGCTGCTGTTGCTGTTGTTGGACTCGGCCCCCGAGACGAGGCTCTGGCCACCTTCCCAGTGCTCGGTGACCAGCCCTGAGTGACTCACGGAGCGTCAGCTGGAAGCTGCGCTGGCAGGAGACTTGTCATGGGTAGGGGGGTGCCTGCTCAGGATGCGGGCTCTCCCCAGGGGGCCCCAGGCCTGCCTGACCGAAGACATGAAGAACTAGCCTGGCGTGGTCAGGGGCCTGGCGTGGTCAGAGTCCTGGCGTGGTCAGGGGCCTGGAGTGGTCAGGGTTCTGAAGTGGTCAGGGTCCCGTGTGCCCTCTGCCAGTCTTCATTCTGTCCCCATTCAATCAGCCCCATTTCAGTTCAGCAGAAAACCCCCCATCAAATAAACCCCACCGCCTGCACTGCATCCTCCTGGCCTTCATGCGTCTGGGAGCCGCAGCCTGTGTGTGCACATTGCATGGGTGGCCCCTGTGCACGCGTGCCGTGTGGGTGACACGTGGGCCTGCGGCCCCGGGGCTGAGGTCCTGTGTGTCCTCTTGTGTCCCTGGTCATAGCCCCCAACGCATACTACTCATCAAGGCTGGAGCCCCACAGGGCCCTGCACAGTGTGTGGGTCAGGGCTCCCCATTGTCTTGCCCAGGAGCCAGGCCACCGCCTCCCTTGCCAGTCCTCATGTGTCAGTGATGAATGAGCTCGGGGGGCGGGGGGGGGCGAGCCCCCTCCTTCCTCACTCCCACTCTTGGCTTCCTGGTGCCGCCCTAGGCCGGTCCTGCCCTTCCTCCCTCACCTGCTCGCACCACTCCCAGCGGCCCCTTCCAGTATCTCTGGCTGGGACCCCAGGCCTGCCCGGGTCTCCAGGGTGTCCACACTGCACGCAGCCTAGTGTCTCCTGCATCTGCCCACAGCGCCAGGCCCTCCCCTGCCCCAGGCCGGCAACCGTTCTGCCGACCCCCGAAGCCTCTGGGCGGTTCCAGGGTGCGGAGATGAGATGGGGTTGGGCCCGGCCGCCCAGCCCGGGGCCTCTGGCTGCCCTGGTCGCCGCCGTGACTCCGGGCCCGCCTCCCGCTCAGCTCCTCCGTCCCTGGATAGGGTGGACCCTTGATGGGCTGTTGGCGCCCTCAGGGCTGCAGCTCGCCCGGCCCCACAGTGCGGGGTCGACCCCCAGCGCCTGCACCCACCGGCTCCCGCTCGCCACGCGGGTTCGGACTTGCCGGGCTTGTGCCGCCGCGGGCGGGGCCTGCGGCCTGGGGCGGGGCCGGGAAGGGGCGGGACCTGCGGCCTGGGGCGGGGCCGGGGAAGGGGCGGGGCCTGCGGCGGGGGCGGGGCCGGGAAGGGGCGTCTCCTCGCAGGCCCGGGGCCGCGCATTCTCCGCGCTGGGAGCCGCCCCCGCAGCCACCGCCGCCGCCGCCGCCGCCGCCGCCGCCGCCGCCCAGGCCCGAGCTCCGACGCGTGGTGGGTGAGTGAGTGCGCGGCGCCGGCCGAGCGGGCCGAGCGGGCCGAGGGAGCCGAGGGGGCCGAGGGGGCCGAGGGGGCCGAGCGGGCCGAGGGGTTCGAGGGGGCCGAGCGGGCCGAAGGTCCTGCGCGCCCCGGTACCCGAGGCCCCGCCGCAGGCGCCCGGGGAGCCCGAGAGGCCGCGCCCACCGCCTTTCCAGCTTCCTCGCAGGCCCTTCCACGGAGGCGGCGCCGGGCGGGTGGGAGAGGCGCCTCCCGGGGCCTCGGACGGGCCTGACGTCCCCCTGCGTCCCAGCGGCCCCGGGACACCCAGCCTGGACACCCCGCTCATTGTCTCCGGACGCGGCCCCCTTCCCTCCGCCCGCGTGCACGTGGGCGCGCCATTGGCCGCGCCGGGCGGGGTCGGCGGCGGCGGTGACCTCATTGCAGTGCCGGGGACGCCGGGCAGGCGCGGAGTCCCGGGTGCCCCCTGCGGGGGCTCTCCCTGATGGGGCGCGGGCCGCCCGGGGGCCTGGTGCGCTTCCCGGGGACTGGGGGAGGGCGGAGAGCTATTTCTGGCCGGCCTTTTCCCAGGCGGTTCGCAGGGACCAGGCATTCCTGGGAAGAGCGGCCACTCCTCAGCGGGTCGCCTGCGCCCTGGCGGTGGGGGCTGCATCTGTGCCCGGAACCAGCCCCCCCAGAAAGCTTGGGACCTCACGGCCAGGCCAGGGGCAGGTCCCCCAGCTCGGCGGCAGACGCGTCCCCCAGCTCAGTGGCAGGGTCTGCTCCTGCCACTCCTCGTGTGTTAGGCCCCAGCTCCGTCACGAAGGGTGACCCTCAGCTCAGTGGTTAGGTCTGGACCCCCCAGCTCCATGGTGCCTCTTTCCCAGACTGTGGCTGCTGCTGTTTGCGGCGGGGGTGGGGGGGAGGCCAGCGATGGGTCTGGAGGTAAGGCCAGAAATGTCCTCTGCCTTCGGAGGCCAAGGCGGGTGGGTGACCTGAGTTCGAGACCAGCCTGGCCAACGTGGCCAAACCCTGTCTCTACTAAAAATACGAAAAGTAGCTGGGAGTGGTGCGCGCCTGTAATCCCAGCGACTCAGTAGGCTGAGGCAGGAGAACTGCTTGAACCCAGGCAGGTTGCAGTGAGCTGAGATCCTGCCATTTCACTCCAGCCTGGGTGACGAGAGCGAAACTCCCTCCCGAAAAATAAAATCACTGGGCGAGGTGGTGGTTCACGCCTGTAATCCTAGCACTTTGGGAGGCTGACACGGGCGGATCACGAGGTCAAGGAATCAAGGCCAGATTGGCCAACATGATGAAACCCCGTCTCGACTAAAAAATACAAAAATTAGCAGGCATGGTGGCAGGTGCCTGTAATCCCAGCTACTTAGAGGCTGAGGCAGGAGAATGACTTGAACCCAGGAGGAGGTTGCAGTGAGCTGAGATCGCACCACTGCACTCCAGCTTGGTGACAGAGTGGGACTCCATTCCCCTCCTTCCCCCCACCAAAATAAAAGTAAAAAAGAAAAACAAAGAAATGTCCCTGCCTTGCCCCACCCTAGCCCAGACCAAAATACCAGGCTTGGCCAGTCCTCTTCTGCCTCCAGAACGAACCCTGTGCACTCTGGCCCTTGGGCCAGACCTGCAACCTGTGACCTGACATGCCCTTGTCCCTCTAACCTAGAGTCCTGGGGAGCTTCTGTCCACCTGTCCTACCAGGGAGTCGGAGTCGTTCCCAGCTGGCTGATGAGTGCTGGGCAGGGTGGGGCAGAGCAGGCGGGGCGGTCAAAGTCCAGGCTTGGCTGTGCTGTCTGGAAACGCCGCCTGGGGCGCTCAGCTGCTGTCTGCACCCCACCCCTCCGCTTTCTCTGAGTGGCCTCCTCCACCCTCACTGCAGGCCTGTAGACTACCAGCCTGTGACGTGGGCCCCTGGGAATGCTGTGGGGGGCGGGCAGGCCGGCCTGAGCTCACTGGAGGGACCTGCTAGGGCCTCCTCCCCCGGCTGTCAGCAGGGGTGAGTCAGCAGTGATGGTTGGAGGTCCTACATGACCCCCCTCCTGTCTGGGGTCAGCAGGGGTCTATCCTGGCTGTACTGGGTCAGGCTCCTGAGCCGCTAGGTAGGTGGCTCACGTCCTCTTCCTGTGGGGGCTCCTTCGAAGGCCTCCCAGGAGAGTGGCCGGCTCCACCCCAGCTCCTGGGCTGGCTTGGGCATCTGTGTCCCCTTTCTAGCTGTCCTCCTGTCACGGGCCTGGTGTTGTGGCCCTGCTGACCCCCTCCTGTGCCTCCCCAGCCCCAGGATGGGTGAGTTCAACAAGAAGGCAACATGTGGCACCGTTTGCCTCAAGTACCTGCTGTTTACCTACAACTGCTGCTTCTGGGTGAGGAGGGGTTGCCCCGTCCCCACCCCCCGCCCCGGGCCACCCTCAGACCCAGGCAGACTCGGTGACCAACACGTACTGGCTTGTAGCTGGCCGGCCTGGCCGTCATGGCAGTGGGAATCTGGACGCTGGCCCTCAAGAGTGACTACATCAGCCTGCTGGCCTCGGGCACGTATCTGGCCACAGCCTACATCCTGGTGGTGGCGGGTGCTGTCGTCATGGTGACTGGGGTCCTGGGCTGCTGTGCCACCTTCAAGGAGCGGCGGAACCTGCTGCGCCTGGTCAGCAAAGCGGAGGCCACGGGGCGGGGGGTGCGGATGGGGCCCAAGGGGGCTTTGAACCTGTGACTTGCTGTGCTCACCTGGCCCAGGTTGGGGTAGGGCACGGTCCTTCCCCACCTGCCGAGTCCTGTGGGTCCCCATATTCCTGCTGGACCACCTGAGGGAAGCCACCAGCTCTGAAAGCAGGTTTCAGGGAGCCTGGTGGCCCCTCAGACCCCACCTGGGCCTGGAAAGCCGGGATGGCTCTGCTGAGATGCCCAGGCACTAGGCCTCAGAACAGAGGTGTCCTTGTCCCCCCAGTACTTCATCCTGCTCCTCGTCATCTTTCTTCTGGAGATCATCGCTGGTGTCCTCGCCTACGCCTACTACCAGCAGGTGAGGGGCCTGGGTAGGCCATTCAGACAGACATGCACAGGTGGGGCACACACATGCCGATACACAGGTGACTACCACCAGCCCCCACCCCCAGTGCCAGAGCTGCCCACGTGCCACTGGGCCCTGGAGATGGAGTCTCCGTCTCTGCAGGGGAACATGAGGTCGGGCTGGTGTCCAGGGGATCTGAAAGCCCTCTCTGCCTCTGCCACACTCACTCCGCTGTCACCCCGCCCCACCCAACCTCCCCTCATCCTGAGGTCCAGCCCCAGCCCTTCCTTTTGGTCTGAGCCGGGCCCTGGGCCTTTCCGATGCCATCCTGGGGCTCCGCCAGCCCCACCTTGGAGAGTCTTAGACTGAGGCTGAAGTTTCCTGCACCCCAATCCCAGCTGAACACGGAGCTCAAGGAGAACCTGAAGGACACCATGACCAAGCGCTACCACCAGCCGGGCCACGAGGGTGTGACCAACGCTGTGGACCAGCTGCAGCAGGAGGTGGGTGGGCGGTGCTGGGAGGGGCACGTCCGTCCCCATCCCCAGAGCCTCCCTGGACTCACCCCAGCCTTGTTCTTTTTTTTTTAAATCAAGTGCAGAGTCTGCAAAATATCTTTTTTTTTCCTCTCCCTCCCAGCCTCCCTGGTGTTGTCTTTTTTGGGGATGGGTCTCGACAGGTGCCAGTAAGAAATTAGCCTCTTTTTTTTTTTCAAAGAAAGAAAAAAAGAGTGAAGGAGAGGAAGAAAAAAAGGGAGAGAGGACAGGAATGTAGCTTTATTCTAAAAATGGGTATTAAAAATGGTATTAATAAAAGCCTTGTTCTTGATGCAGTTCCACTGCTGTGGCAGCAACAACTCACAGGACTGGCGGGACAGCGAGTGGATCCGCTCAGGGGAGGCCGGTGGCCGCGTGGTCCCTGATAGCTGCTGCAAGACGGTGGTGGCTGGCTGTGGGCAGCGGGACCACGCCTCCAACATCTACAAGGTGGAGGTGGGTGGGCACCCAGCGACCCGCTGTGGGCAGGGGACCACCCTCTAATCTACCAGGAGGTGGGTCGACAACCCACTGAGAGCTGGCACTGCCAGGGACCTGACTGGCTGGGTGCTAGGGGGAGCCTGGAACACCCTGGAGGCAGTGAGGGCCAGTGGGACATGCCCCTGGGCACACCTGCAGCCCCATTGGGATCCCACAGGGCGGCTGCATCACCAAGCTGGAGACCTTCATCCAGGAGCACCTGAGGGTCATTGGGGCTGTGGGCGTTGGCATTGCCTGTGTGCAGGTGAGGGCCTATGGTGACCTTGTTGGGGACTCGGGCAGGTGGCCAGTGGCCCCGTGGTGTCTGCTTATGCCTGCCGGGCTCTGCACACAGGTCTTCGGGATGATCTTCACCTGCTGCCTGTACAGGAGCCTCAAGCTGGAGCACTACTGACCCTGCCCCGGGCTTGGCCACGCTGGAGGTGCCTTGCTGCTGCTGCACCCACCTACTGAGCTGAAACTACTGAGCGCCAGGGCTGGGCTCCCGATGCCTCCCACCCTGTGCCATCGCCAGGGCCTCTGGGGACCCAAACCCCAGAGGCAGCTTCAAGTGCCTTTTGCTGCACACCAAAGTCTGGAGGCCTGAGCCCAGCGGCGGGGGCGCTGGCTGGCTGTGAGACGGTATGGGGGGGTGGGGTGGACACACCCCACCTGGCGGTCAGAAGCAGGCTGGAAGGGGCTTGGTGAGTGGGGCAGAGCCAGGTGTTCCCTTCAGGTACTGGGGCTTTGCCTTGTGGCCACATGGCCCCCTCCCAGTCCAGGGAAGCCGAGTGAGCTCTGACCCTTGGGCCTGCACCTCTGCCCCACCAGACTCCCTGCAGTCTCCCACCGCTGATACCCCCACCCGAGATGCTGTACGGTCACTGCTCTGCCTGTCCGTGTGCCTGTGTGGGGCGGCGGGTTATTCACTGCTGTGTCCCAGATGCCTACAACTGTCCCTGCCACATGCAGGTGCTCAATAAACATTTGTGGAACAGACGGGTGAGCTGGCTGTGCTGGGACAGATGGTGGTCTGTCCTCAGGGCCCTCATGTCCACAGGATAGACAGACCCACTGTCAGCATCAAGACAAAGGGCAGAGCCAGGAGGGCAAACCCCTCGTGGGGCTCCAGAGCAGGGGGGTCTGATGGCAGGGACAGCAAGCACAGGCCTCACAGCGGAAGAACTGAGCACGCAGGCTCTTAAATGGTGAGATGGTGTTCAGAGCCCCTGAGGGAGAGGACAATGGCTTCCAAAGATGCGTCTGGCCACAGTGGGGAGCTGACATGGGAAGGTGCAGCTTGGGGGCCATGCCCGGGTAAGAGGTGCTAGGCAGATGGGGTGGGGGCAGTAGGGGATTCACATGGAGGAGCTCATAAGTCCTGCTGGGGGCCAGAGGGCAGGAGAGGTGCCAAGCCCTCCCCCACTGCCCATGCCCTGTCTCCAAGGCTCAGATCTGTAGACCCCCAAGCAGACCCCACTCTCCTCCACCAGAGGACACCATGCTAGGTATCTGGGCAGCAGGACCATCTGACCTGGGGTGCTTGCTGGCAGTGCTGCCTGGACATCAGGGCCTCCTTAGGGCCACCTCCCGGCCCAGCTAGGGGCATCTTAAGGCTGGTGCTGCCTTCTCCTTCTACAGGAACCTGGCCTACACTCCCTGCTAGGCTTGGGTGAGACCCTCAAGGTCAGGCAGCAGCAGGCAGGGGGTCAGCAGGTGCTGGCAGCCATGACCACAGCCGAGGCTCTTCGAGCCCCAGATCTGGTTCTTTTTCGTTTATATAGCTGTTTTGAGAGTGTTACGCTATTGCCCAGGCTGGAGTGCAGTGGTTCCATCACAGTTCACTACAGCACCAACCTCCCAGGCTCAAGTGATCCTCCTGCCTCAGCCCCGAGTGGCTGGGACTACAGGTGTGAATGCTGTACCAGCTCATTTATTACATTTTTTTGTAGAGATGGGGACTCACTAGGATGCCCAGGCTGGTCTTCAATTCCTGGGCTCAAGTGATCCTCCTGCCTTAGCCTCCTAAAGTGCAAGCATTATAGGGGGAGCCCCCTTGCCCGGCCTAAATCCTGTTCTTCAGATTCCAAGAGAGAGGGTATAGGAGCCTCTGTGCTCAGCCTCAAGAGCTCCCAGAACGCAGGGGCCTCACACAGCCCCAAAGTGGAAGACTCTCCTGGCCGTGCCTCCTGCAGGGGTGACTGTGGAACAGGCTGACCCAGGGCTAGCAGGGGTCCTGCCTGCTTCTCTGGGCTGCTGCAGTGTGAGAGCTGGGCCCAGTCCTGGCCCCTGACATCCTAGTGAGGGCTGGGACGTTGGTGGTTCTGAAAGACCTTTACTGGATGGTTCCTTCCAGAGTGGGGAACAGGACACAATCCACACGCTGCAGCCAGGCATCCCTAGATGCCTCAGTCTCGTGAACTCGGGGCAGGACGATCACAGCCCATGGTCGGCATGGCAGGCGGGCGGGCTCCGGCAACCTCACTTCTCTAGGGGTGCATAATTGAGCAGCTTCTCGATCAGGTCCACGTGGGCCAGCAGCATCCGGCGGCAGCAGTAGCGCTTCAGGCCCAGGGCGTCCAGGGCATCCCTGTGCCAATGGGAGAAGCAGAGAGGCCGGCTGAGCTCCACGGTTTGCACAGGCCTGGAGCCCACGTCCAGCCTACCTCTGGCACTGCCTGCTGGCCTCAGCCCCTTGCTACCGGCAAGGTGACCAGATCTAATCTGGGTGGATTGGAAGGAGCCTCTTCTCCCACCTACTCTGGGTGTACATGTGTGTATATAACGTATGTAAGAAATGTAAATAAGATGAATACAAGTGATTTGGGGGAGCTCAGAAGACCAAGGTGCTGGTGTGTAGCTCCCCACATCCAGCACCAGCCACAGCAGGGTGGCTCTCCAGGGGCCCGCCCTTAGCAAGCCCTACTCTGCTGCTGCGGGGTCTTTCCTCACCTCTGCTTCCTTCAGTCAGGGAGAGACTGCTTCTCCAGGGAGCCGCCTCTGTCATTTCCAAGTCAATCAGAAGCTTTCCCTGGGACCCAGCTCCAGTCACTCTCAAGACCTCCAGAAAATTCCCACACGGATGGCTCCAGTGTGTGGAGACAGAAGCTTGGGAAAGAGGTGGCCACGTGGGAGGCCCCTGCCCTTCCTATCAGTGGAGAAGGGTCTGGACAGTCCGCTAGCCACTCACTCTAGCAGCCCACTCAGCCCGTCCATTCCCTTTCCTCATTCACAGGGCCAGCTGCACTGAGCGCCTATGGCAGGCTGGCACACACACACCCAGGCTTCACATATGACCAAGACACAGTGGCCACAGGTCAGACTCCAATGGGGCGCCAAGACTCGGGCACGCTGGTGACAGCAGTACCGAGGGACAAGCGCAGGAGAAGGATGCCTACCCCTCAAAGTCCGACGGCGAGGGCAGGCAGCCAGTCTGCCCTACATTTATTTTCTTTTTTTTTTTTGAGATGGAGTCTTGCACTGTCACCCGGGCTGGAGTGCAGTGGTGCAATCTCGGCTCACTGCAACCTCCACCTCCGGGTTCAAGCAATTCTCCTGCCTCAGCCTCCCAAGTAGCTGAGTTTACAGGCACCCAAAACCACCCATAATTTTCTTTTTTTTGTATTTTTAGTAGACACAGGGTTTCACTATGTTGGATAGGCTGGTCTCAAACTGCTGATCTTGTGATCTGCGTGCCTCAGCCTCCCAAAGTGCTGGGATCACAGGCGTGAGCCACCGCGCCGGGCCTTGTGTGTGATGGAGTCTTACACTCTCACTCAGGCTGGAGTGCAGTGGCATGATCTCGGCTCACTGCAACGTCCGCCCGCCTCCCGGGCTCAGGCTATTCTCTGGCTTCAGCCTCCCAAGTAGCTGGGACCGCAGGTGCGTGCCACCACGCCCCAGGGATTAAGAACAAAACCAAGGGGGCCAGGCGCCGTGACTCACGCTTGTAATCCCAGCGCTTTTGGAAGCTGAGGCGGGCAGATCACCTGAGGTCAGGAGTTCCAGACCAGCCTGGCCAACATGGCGAAACCCCGTCTGTACTAAGAATACAAAAATTAGCCAAGCATGGTGGCGGTCGCCTGTAGTTCCGGCTACTCGCGAGACTGAGACAGGAGAATCGCTGGAACCCGGGAGGCGGAGGTTGCAGTGAGACGAGATGGAGCCACTGCGCTTCAGGTTAAAAAAAAGGCCGGGCGCGGTGGCTCACGCCTGTAATCCCAGCACTTTGGGAGGCCGAGGCGGGTGGATCACGAGGTCCAGAGATCGAGACCATCCTGGTCAACATGGTGAACCCCCGTCTCTACTAAAAATACAAAAAATTAGCTGGGCGTGGTGGCGCGTGCCTGTAGTCCCAGCTACTCGGGAGGCTGAGGCAGGAGAATTGCCTGAACCCAGGAGGCGGAGGTTGCGGTGAGCCGAGATCGCGCCATTGCACTCCAGCCTGGGTGACAAGAGCGAAACTCCGTCTCAAAAAAAAAAAAATCTCCGGGGAACAGGGTCTCCCCAGGCCGGTCCGACTCCCGGGGCTCAGGCCGTCCTCCCGCCCTGATTACAGGCGTGAGCCGCCGCGCCGCCCGTCCCGAAGCGAGGTTTGCAGGACCCGGGGTGGGCCCGGGAGCAGAGACAGGAGGTCAGGGCGGAGGCCCAGGGCCTTACTGAGGGGACAAGGCGCGTGCGACCCGCCAGGACACCACCGGCTTGAAACCCAGCTCCCTTCTCTCCCCAGACTTCGGGGGACAACGTCCTCCCGAGAGCAGGTCAGAGAGCGGAGCTGGAGAAGTTGGGCCCGAAGCTGCTCACGGGAGCGCCGGCCCCAGACAGCGCTGCGCCTCCCGCTCCGGCCCGCACCCTAGGCCGGCCCCGGCCCCAATTCCCCGGCCCCAGCCCCAGTTCCCCGGTCCCCGGCCCCCGGCCCCCGGCCCCAGTTCCCCGTTCCCCGGCCCCCGTTCCCCGGCCCGCGCCTCACCCCTCGGTGTATTCGGCCTGCAGGAGCCCCAGGTAGGCTTCCCACTTGTTACCGACGATCTTGCCGCAGGTGAAACAACGCACGGGAATGATCATGGCGGCGGCGCGTCCCCGACTACCCGGCGGGGCCCGGCGACACGGAAGATCCCCCCGAGGCCCCGCCCCGGGAGCGTCCACTGTCGCGGGGGGGACGGCTCCGCTCGTTCTCCGCCGCCCCGCCCGTTCCCCCACCGGCCCTGGCGTCGTTGCCCGCGGTTTCCGCCGGGATGAGCTTTCCCCGTGCGTCCCGGGCCTTCTGGGTCCCCGCGGCCGCGGCGGCAGCAGACGGCGACCCCCCCGCCTGCCGTCTTGGTTCGTCCCCGTGCTACGGAGTCGAATCGGGGCCAAAAGCCTTCCGCAGCGGCGGTTCGCGTTTCTCGTGTCCGCTTGACTGACAGCTGCGCGGCGGGAGCGGACGGCGGGAGCGGGAGGCGGCGGCGCAGGTACCACGCCCGGGGGTGGAGAACGCGCGGCCAGTGTCCCGCGGCCCGAGGCGTCCGACCTGCAGCTTCTGGACCCGCACGTGGGCGGGGCGCGGGAGTTCGAGCCCGGAGCCGACACGCAGCAACAAGTGGGGTCCCGCGCGGGGGCTCGGGGAGGGTCTTCCTGCCGCCCTCCTTGCCGCGCCGGGTACACGGTCCCTCCGCCTCGGCCTCTGCCCGCGGGGTGTCCGGGGGTCCCATCCCGGCCGCGGCGCGGCCCCCGGGGGCGCCGCCCTGGTCTCGGCCGCGCGGTGACGGCCCCCGCCGGCCGCCCCCTGCCCCGGGCCGCTGTCCGCGTTCTTCCCGCTCCTTCCCGGGTAGGGGGTCGGGGTAGGCCCGCTCGGTCCCGGCTCCGCTGGGCTGCCCGTCGCCCCGGGTCCCCGACGCTCAGACGCGCCTCTGAGCACGGGGCGAGGGGGCCCGGAGGGAGGTCGTGGAAGAGGCGCTGAAGCTTGGGGACCCCGGCACAGGGGACCCCGGGGCAACTCCCGCAGCTGCACTGGCAGGACCCGCTCGGCTCTGCCGTGCCCTGGAGCCCAGGGCCCACAGAGGCCTAGGTAGGGGAGGTGCCCGGGACTCTCGGATGGAGCGCGGGGCCTGCGCCCCTGGGGTGGGGCGGGAAATGAGGAGGGCCGTGTGCAGGGAGAGGCAAAGGAGGCTCCTCGGAGGTGCGAGGTGGGCGGTGGGGGGTCGGTGCGCTGCGAAGTGGCGCCCCAGGGGGCTCTGGGCTGGCGCGCCGGCCTGGGGCTTCTGGCTGCGGTGGGCGTGTGTGCATCCTCTGCCGTTTTCTTTTCTTTTTTTCTTTTTTTTTTTTGAGACGGAGTTTAGCTCGTTACCCAGTCTGGGGTGCAATGGCGCGATCTCAGCTCACGGCAACCTCCGCCTCCTGGGTTCAGGCAATTCTCCTGCCCCAGCCTCCCGAGTAGCTGGGATTACAGGCGCGCGCCACCATGCCCCGCTAATTTTTTGTATTTTTTTTTTTTTTTTTTTTTTAGTAGACACGGGGTTTCACCATGTTGACCAGGTAGGTCTCGATCTCTCAACCTCGTGATCCACCCGCCTCGGCCTCCCAAACTGCTGGGATTACAGGCGTGAGCCACCGCGCCTGGCCTCCTCTGCCGTTTTCTCCGGGCAACCTGGGTCGGCCTTAGCTGCAGGGGAGGGGGATGAAGGGTTTCCTGGGTCCAGAGCGGTGCTGGCCACATCCACTGCACACTTGGGGTTTGTGCTCCCACCCTGGCCGGAGCCGTGGGCAGCCTCCCCAGTGGCACTTACCATACCCCACCCAGCCACGTGCAGAGCCACGAGCCGAGGCCACTTCCCTTCCCCGCCCCCTCCCCCCAGGATGGGTGGACGCACATCCTGCTCTGGGCAGAGGGGCAGGACAGGGGCCGTGAGTAACCGTGGCCTGAGGTCAGAGCCGGGCTCAGCTGCCGAGGCTGCTGGAGGCTGTGGAGGTGAGGGAGGCAGCGGGGTCCGGATGTCAGCGGGGCTCTGGGGAGCGGGTGGGGGCCCGGAGGCTTCCTGGAGGAGGGTCCAGGGCCTGTCCCGCCCCTGCTCCTGCCTGCAGGAGTTGTTTACTCGGAGCGCGGGGCGGCGGGAGGGAGCTGCCATCCAAACCCCGGCTTGGGCCAAGCTGACATTCCTGGAATTCCGAGTGTGTGCGCTTCCCATCCCTCCGCTTCCCCGCAGAGGCCCTGAGACCTGGAGGCCGCTCCGGCCTCTGGCTCTGCGCATCTCCCCGAGCCCCCACCACGTGTGCCGAGGCTCCTGCGGGCCCAGGCCTGTCCTCAGCCCTGACCAGGCTCTGCTCGAGGACTCTGGGGAGCCTGCGCCTGCCTCGGCCTGGCTGGTGTGTCCCCTGCGATTGTGTGGGGCGGGCGCAGGCTGGGGCCTGAGCCCGGGCCTCCGTAGGCGAGCGGGGTGGGAGGGAGCCTGGTGGGGGGCGGGGCACTGTGCCGGCCAGCGGGGGCGGGTGGCCGGTGAGGGCCCCTCTCCTGGTCAGGGAGTGTCGCGACAGACTCCCTGGGCTGCGGAGGGTCTGGGACGGGGCCGGGGGGGTGAGGTGCTGGTTTCGTAGAAGAAGGCGTTGTGGAGCCTCTGGTGGTCAGGGCAGGCATCAGGCGGGGGAGGGTGGGTGCCCAGGGCGCTTCCTGCTAGAGGAGGGGTCACTTCAGGGCGAGGGACCAGAAAAAACCCGTGATTGAAGTTTTAGCTGCTGAGCCCCGCCCACCCTGGGCGTTGCCCTGGAAACAGGCCAGCCGCGGACCGGGAGGGCTGGGGGGCGGGGCACGGGCTGAGCCGGCCGGGATTCCCGGGACCTGCGCTCTGGTCCTGGCTCAGCCTGCGTTTCTGTCTGCAAAGCTCGGGTGGGACCAGCAGCTGCCCACCAGGAGGCCGCATCACTCCTGCCGCTGAGGCTGGGAGAGGGCGGTGATGGTGCCTGTCGCCTGCCCCCCACACCTGTGTCCTCTGGCCCCGTCCGTGCCTGGGATAGATGTGTGCTCACTCCCAGGTTGCTGTGGGGTGGGGTGGCTGCACACGTGCCCAGCACCTCAGCGGGACACCCGGCCAAGGCCACTGCCCGCCATACACAGCGCAACAGCAGTTAGCCCACGCTGTCTGCGTCCTCCCTGCCGTCCTGGGAGACATGCATTGTGAGCAGTGGAGTCCGCAGACAGAGCTGAGGTTGGACTGGCCCAGCCAAGCCACCCACATGCCTGGGCTGGGGGCATTTGGCAATGTTGCTGCCTGCCATCCAGCTGCCTGGGCGCGGTGTGACCCCAGACTGTGGTGTAGGGGCCAGGTGGGATGGCACCGGAGGTGGACGTCCCGGCCCACAGGCCTAAGTGTGTTGCCTTCACCCTCAGCCCCTAGCAGAGAAGTACCCGACTGTGCAGGGGAGGGGTGGGGGGAAGGCCTGGAGCATGCAGCGGGCCTCGGTGGATCCAGCAGGAAAGAATGGGGGGCCCCTGGACTGTCTGTCCCTCCCCTGGAGCTGGGGGTGGTCAGAGTGGTGGCTCCAGCCTCAGGGCTCAGGTTGGGGTGGGAGGAGCCTGGTCCCACCTGGCCTCTGGATCCCCCAGTCCCTGCTCCTCTCTGTGCACGAGGGGCCGCCTGCTTGCTTGGGACCCCCCCCAGGGTGAGGACCTGAGACAGGTACTGGGGCTCTGAAGGGGCTGAGACCGCCAGGAAGCACACACCGCAGTCTATGCTGGGGGGCCTCCCTCCTCCTTCAAGCTGCCTGGGCGCCCACGGACCCCGGGCCAGGCTATGTGGGCTTGGCTCTGCCGTCTGTCCTGAGCTGCCCCTGCTGGGCTGTGTGGAGACCCTGGGGTCTGAGCTGGGCTAGCACTGAGCTGCTGCCCTGCTGCTGGGGCTCGAGGCCGCTCCGCTGGCGTGGCATCAGGCTCCGCAGACAGGCTGCTTTGGCGAGTGGGCAGGGCCCTCCTTGAGTGGGACCTCCGTCTGGCCTGGTGGGTGTCTGAGGCCTCCTTCCAGCTCAGTTCCCCAGGCTCTTCCAGCCTGCAGAGCTCCGGTGTCTGTCTTGGGGCCTAGCTCAGCCAGGGTGGCGTGGGAGCCTCTGTGGTTCCCTCCTGCCTTGGGCTACCGGAAGGACAGTTATCTCACGCCAGAGAGCTGGGTTCGAGGGGCAAGGTTGCGGGGCTGAGCTAGCAGGGCAGGGAGTAGTGGGCACTGCAATTTGCTGCCCAGGTGAGTTTGGGGCCAGAAGTCCCTGAGTGCCAGGAGGACAGACTGCCTGACCTGGCACCCATGGTGGAGAAGAGCTTTCAGGGTCATCCCTGGCAACTCCATGGGGAGGGCATGAGGCCCCTTCCTGAGCTTGGGTGTCAGCTCAGAGCTGAAGGCAGGGTGGGGTGGGGTGGGGTGCTCGAGCCTGGCAGGAAGCAGACAGTAGGCTGGTCCAAGGTCCGGGACCCCGGGGAGGAGGCACTGCTGTGTGTCCATGTGTGTGCAAGCGGGGTCTGGACCTGTGTCTCTCCGTGTCCCTGCTGCATGTCTGCGTGTGCAAGTGGGGTCTGGACCTGTGTCTCTGCATGTCCCTGCTGCGTGTCTGTGTGTGTGCAAGCGGGGTCTGGACCTGTGTCTCTGTGTCCCTGCTGCGTGTCTGTGTGTGTGCAAGCGGGGTCTGGACCTGTGTCTCTGTGTCC
>CM052657.1:116512847-116557312 GCA_028533165.1 Leontopithecus rosalia | reverse complement strand
CCAAGGTCCGGGACCCCGGGGAGGAGGCACTGCTGTGTGTCCATGTGTGTGCAAGCGGGGTCTGGACCTGTGTCTCTCCGTGTCCCTGCTGCATGTCTGCGTGTGCAAGTGGGGTCTGGACCTGTGTCTCTGCATGTCCCTGCTGCGTGTCTGTGTGTGTGCAAGCGGGGTCTGGACCTGTGTCTCTGTGTCCCTGCTGTGTGTCTGCGTGTGCAAGCGGGGTCTGGACCTGTGTCTGCGTGTCCCTGCTGTGTGTCTGCATGTGCAAGCGGGGTCTGGACCCGTGTCTCTGTGTCCCTGCTGTGTGTCTGCGTGTGCAAGCGGGGTCTGGACCTGTGTCTGCGTGTCCCTGTACTGTGAGCACACATCTCTACATGCGTGTTCTCGGCACACTGTCCCTGACTGGCTGTCTCAGAGGCCTGAGGGAACAGAATTTGGCAACTCTGTTGCTGTTTCCAGGCTCTCCTGGTTGAGGTGCTCCATAGTGGTCTTGCCCCCGAGTTGGGTGGTACACTCACTGGCCACCCCGACTGCCCCTCTGCCCTGTGGTGACAGGGCCCGGGGGGTGTTCCCTGCTCTCCTCTGGGAGCCTCTCTGGCTGTGTAGCTGAGGCTGGAAACCAGGGCTCCACTCTGGCTGTCTCTCCTCCTGCAGAGCTTGGGGCTACCTTGGCTGCCCCCACCACCCGCCTGCCCACTGGTCAGCCTTCCGGGGCCCTGAGCACCGCCTGGCCTCCTTCCTGTGGCCAGCCCAGGTATGTCACGGCCCGGCTGGGCTGGATGGTGTGTGGTGGGCAGCACTGGCCTGCCGCTGGGTCTCCTGCCCAGCCCAGGGGCCTTGCCAGCTGGACACTCTGACCCCACACCTTAGCTTCTCCATTTGGAGCTTCTGTGGGGAGGGGCTGGACTTTGGAGACAGGGCCCAGCACACCCCAATGGGGTGTTGAGGAAGGACCCTCCCTGACCGAGCTCTGACGCCGTGGCCTTGCCCCAGCCCCTGCCTGGGTCTGGCCAACCCAGTGTGAATCTTGAACTCGGTATCAGAAGTAAGCCCAGCTCGGCTCGACTGGCCCTTGGTGGCCTTGATTGAGTTTTTCCATTTCTTCTTGGACAGGTCTTATTTGCTCACATGGGTGACACGTGCAGGGCTTTGTAGATGGGAGGGGGTGGAAGGGGTCTTGGGGGGCACTGGGACTGCATCCTGGGTGCTGGGCTCAGTTCAGGTACCCAGACCAGCTCCCCCTTCGCCCTCCCACCTGCCTAGGACCCTCAAGCTTTGCCTGTCACTTCCCCTTCCAGCCTCAGCCACTGAGGGATGCAGGAGAGATGGGGCAGGGTGCCACTGGCTAGCATGGCAGCAGATGCTCTCCTTGGGGTGGGGCTGGTGTGTGGGAAGGGGGCTTGAGTGGTGTTTTTGAGTCCAGGTAGGATCTGACTTCTAGTCAGCCTGGGGTCCTCCCGGGTCCCCATGGCTCCTTCCCTCACCTGGCCCACAGATAGGTGCTCTGAGCTATGCCCAGTCCATGCGAGCTCACTGGAGCTGCTGCCCACGGCTGAGTGTCTGCCCTCAGGTTGGGCCTGCATGGCCTGGGGAAGGGGGCCAGGTGCCACCTGCTCTCTGGGCAGAGCTGTGGGTGAGGTTCCCATTAGGGCCAGGGTCCCAGGGTTCCTGGGTGTTAGAAACTGAACGCGAGCCCAGAGTGTGTAAGGAATCAAGCTCACCTAATGGCAGAGGCCATGTTGTTAGCCTCTCGCAGGGGCGATTCCCATACTTGGGGTCTCTGCTGGGCCCCTGATGTGTGGCCACCATTCTGACCTGTTCCTTGGGCCCAGACTCACCAAAGAACCCTCAGGGGAGGGGCGGGGAGGGGCCATGGGAAGCCCCAGGCTGGCTGTGTGGGCCTTCAGGGGACCTCCAGGCTGGCCTCCTGTTCTCTGGGGCCCTCTGTCCGCTTCCCCCAGGGAGGACCTGAGCATGGGGCGCTGCCCTGGGCTTGGGCTGCAGTTCTCCATAGAGCCCTCGGGGGGGCAGCAGAGGCCTGGGGCACCCAGCCCAGGTCCTCCGGGGTGGGCAGAGGTGCAGGACCTCCCTGGGCGCCCAGGGCTCCCACCCCAGTCACTCCAGGAGGACCCAGGCCTCCAGAGCTGGTCAGCCCCGCCAGGGAGCACCCTCTTCCCCTCCCTTGGCAGCCTCTCCCTCCTTTTCTTCCCTGACCTTTCTCATTCCTGATCTCTGGGCTTCAGGTAAACTGCTGGGAATCTGAGCCGTCTGCTGGTGTCTCTCTAACACCACAGGGGACTTGTGCCCGGTGCTGGGGCTGGGCTTTGGAGACGTGGGGTAGGCTGGCGGCTCGGCTGTGGGAGGCATGTGCGCACCCAGCGTGATGACCCAGGAGTCAGCTGCGTCTTCCACGGCCTGTCTGTGCCTGTCAGGGGCGGGGTAGGGTCTCTTGCAGGCCGACTTCCAGCATTGGCTGGAGCAAAATGAAATTCTGGGCCCCTTGTTTAAAAATTACCAAGAATTTTTCTTTTCTTTTCTTTTTTTGAGACAGACTCTCGTTCTGTCACCAGGCTGGAGTGTAGTGGTGCGACCTCGGCTCACTGCAACCTCCACCTCCCGGGTCCAAGCGATTCTCCTGCTTCAGCCTCGCGAGTAGCTGGGACTGCAGGCGCGCGTCCCCACTCCCGGCTAATTTTTTTTTTTTTTGGCATCTTACTAGAGATGGGGTTTCACCATGTTGGCCAGGATGGTCTCGATCTCCTGACCTCATGATCCGCCAGCGTTGGCCTCCCAAAGTGCTGGGATTACAGGCCTGAGCCACCGCGCCCGGCCGGAAATTACCAAGAATTTCAAGACGGGGAACAGCAGCGTATCGGGCCCGCTGGGGTGGGTGCACGTGACTGCCCTTGAAGCCGGCCCGCTCCGGCCTTGGGGACAGCACGGGGCAGAGGCCGAGCCGGGCCCACCTTGCCAGCGCCCTGGGTCTGGCCCAGGGAGTCTTAATGACACCCGCGCTCTTCTGTGTTCTGGAACCTCCGGTATAAAGAAAGCCTCGCCGACACGCCCTCCATGCGGTGCAGGCTGACCCAGCCCCCCTGGCACCCAGGGCTCCCCAAGTTGCCACCAGTCAGCACGGGGTCGCCCTCCATTTGCCTGATGCTTTGTATATCGTCTGCGTGGTTCGAAGTCTCCATGCCCGGCCCGGGGCCGGGGGCCGGGCGAGGTCCCGTGTGGGGAAGGGCCCGGGGCGTCGGTCGTGGGCTGAGAGCCACCCAGATCTCACTCCTGGACCCGGGCCCCGGCCCGGCCCCCAGTCCCCTCGGACGCCCTTCGCAAGCATCCTCGTGCCGCGCGCGCCGGGTGGGGAAGGCCCGGGCGCCGGCGCGGCGGAGGGGCCGGGGTCGCGGCGGGTGCGTGGCGGGGGCCGCGGTGATTGGTGGGCGCGGGCGGAGCGCTGGGGTTTGCGGGGCGGCGCGGCGCGGCGAGCAGGGGAGGGGTCCGCGCGGGGGCGGAGCCGCCGGGGATTGGCCGGGAGGGCCGGGCGGGGCGCATGGGGTCGGGGGCGCGGGGCCGCAGCGCGCGGGCCGGGCAGGTGTCTGGGTCCCGCCGCCGGGGTCCGAGCCTGCCGCGCGCCCCGCCGTCACCGCGGCGGCCGGAGCGGGAGCGGGGCCGGAGCGGGCGGGATGGGGCGTTCCGGGGCGGCGGGCGCGGGGCGGTGAGCTGCGGCCCCGGCACCCGGGCGCGATGCGCCGCTCCAGCACGGACGAGTCCACGTACCGGCGCAGCCCCTCGCCGGAGGGCAAGGAGCCGGGCTTCGCGCGCGGGGGCCCCTTCCGGCGCTCCAGCGGCCTGTACGGGCGCGCGGGCGGCGGGGACGCCGGGGGCGGCGGCGCCTTCTTCGGCCTGCACGCGAACCCCGGCCCCAAGGCCGCCCAGGCGCGCTACACGTCGCCCAAGGGCAACAAGTACGTGGTCTTCTACCTGGACCTCTCCTTCATCTTCCTCCTAGAGCTGAAGCGCTGCGGCATGGCGCGCGCCTGCCTCCAGGCGGTCAAGTACCTCATGTTCGCCTTCAACCTGCTCTTCTGGGTGAGTCCGGGGGCCGGGCCGGGGGGCCCGGGAAGGACGCGGGGGCTCTGCTGCGGCGGGTCGCAGCGTCTGCGGACCGCAGCCGCTGCCCCGGCCGGGCACTGGGTGTGGTTGGGGGGCTCCCCAAGACCAATGCCCCGGCCGGGGTCCGCTCTGCCTGGGAAGGTTTTCGCCATCACGGGGTCCGCCTCCTGCGCTCCGAGCGGCTGCCCCACGCCCCGTCCCCCTCTCGTGTTGCGCACGTGCGCGCCAGTCGGGGCCGACCCGGGCACTGCGCCTCTCCCAGGGTCGGGGTTCGAGTCCAGGTCGTGGCCAGCAGTGTGTGGGGCCGCGGGGCCTCCCCTGGGTCCGACCCCTGCTCGGCGCAGTCGAGATCCTGACCTCAGCCCCGCCCCTCCGGGTCTAGGACTCACTTCCGAGGGCCTGAGCCGGCTGCCGCCGAGGTCCCCAGGTCTCCCGGAGGCGCTGCGGAAGGGAGGGGACTCCCGTACACTGAGCTGGGCCGTGGGCGATGAGCGCCCGCGGGAAACACTGGTTTTCCCGCGCCAGAGGCTTCCCGAAGTTCTGCCCAGGTGGATCAGGTTTGCTCAGACCTGCAGAGGTGTCCGGGGTGGGCCCTGTGTGCTGGGCAGAGCAGAGCTGAGGCGGAGGAAGGACGGAGTTCCACCCTACCCAGACCATGTCATGTCAGCAGGAGGTGGGGCCCGGGCCCTGGAGCAAGCCTTGTGCAGCAGGCGGCGACCCTGTCCGGTCCCTGGCCCCTGCGGGAAGGTGGAGGAGTTCAGGGTGGCTGGGGCCGGGCCTGGGGCTTCACTGGCTGGGCCGGGGGAGGCGTAGTGAAGTGATGCCAAGGTCGTTCTGTGCCCTTTCCTGGATTCCTGAACCTGCTCCTGCAGTTGGGAGCCAGGGGGTGTGGCCTTAGCACCTGCCTGGGCTCTGGGCCTCAGAAAGAGGCTGTCTGCGTGAGGTCCAGCTGGTCTGCCCAGAAGCCTGGGTGGGCCTTACCTCTGCCCTCGGCCCTGGCTCCTTCCCTCCCCAGCGTGGGGTGGGACCAGGGGAGGGGGTCCCTGGCAGGGACAACCAGCCCAGGCTGCCTGCTGTCACCCAAGGAGGCCACTGCCCCAGACGTCCACCTCCAAAAGGGGTCACCACTAGGCTTTGTCTTCTGCAAGAGGCTCCGGAGGCGCCTGAGCCCAGGCCCTGGGGGCGCCTTGGAGGTGGGGGTGGCAGGGGACATGGGTGTGGGGGCGACTGAGTGACTCGAGTGCCTCTGTGATGGGGATGGGCCAGAATGACTGAGGCGCAGTGGGGGTGGGGCCTGGCGGGCAGGTCCTGGGAGGGGAAGCCTTCTCCCTTCACCCTCCTTTCCTCCTTGGCGGCCTGGACACCTGCCTTCGGGGAGAAGGAGGAGGGTCCTCCAGGGGAGTCTCTGTGAACCCCAAAGAAGCCTCTCTTCCTACTGCATGGCAGACACACTCTGCTGCCTTCAACCTGGGAAAGAAGACACCAGGAGCCCCCTTGGGACCCTGTTGTGGGCTAGAAAATCCAATTCTCTCTTTTTTTTGAGACAAAATCTTGCCTGTTGCTGAGCTTGGAGTGCAGTGGCGCGATCTTGGCTCACCGCAACCTCTGCCTCCCGGGTTCAAGCGATTCTCCTGCCTCAGTCTCCTGAGTAGCTGGGATTACAGGCGCCCACCACCACGCCTGACTAATTTTTGTATTTTTAGTAGAGACGGGGTTTCACCATATTGGTCAGGCTGATCTTGAACTCCTGACATGGTGATCTGCCCGCCTCGGCCTCCCAAAGTGCTGGGATGACAGGCGTGCACCCAGCCCGTTGTCTTTTATTACTCAGTCATCACCTGCCCCCGTCTAGTAAACGGGAGCCCTGCTGGCCTCTTACACCAGCCTTGGCCCCACCCATCCCAGCTGGTGTCCAGTGGGGGTCTGAGGGTGGAGGTGGAGCAGGGTAAATAATACTGGTGGGGGTTTTGCCAGGAGAGTCTGTCCCGGGCTGACGTCCATGCCTGCTGCGTCCAGAGCCACTGTGGGCTAAGCCCCTCCTCCCGGTGTGGGGCTGTTTTGAGAGTCAGGCCTAGCTCGTCCCTGCCCAGGACCCCTTTCCTTTTGGGGTGCCAGCCCCTGTTGGAGGGGCTTTTGCTTCCCACTCCGTTTCCTACTTAGTGGGAGAGCAGGGGGCAGAACCTGGTCCCCTCCTGAGAATCATTTTCTGTCTCCCCAGGAGTGAATCCCAGGGTTAAGGTGGTGGGAGGGGTGTCCCCCTTGGTGGGACCTCAAGATCCCCGCGTGTGTCTGTCCTGACTCCTCACTGCCCGAGTTGTGCTGGGCCTATGGGCAGGGCATGGGGAAGCCCCAGTGGGCAGTCAGTGGCTAGAGCTGTGGGCCGTGGTGGGTGAGAGCCGGGGTGGCTGAGGAAAGGTGTGTGTGGCAGGGGGCTGGGCCTGTCCTGGATGTGGCTGGGGTGAGGGGGGCAGGGGCTGAGTCCCGTGACGTGGTACAGGTGCGGCTGGGGTGAGGGGTCCTCTGGCACTGGGAGGGGTGGGTGTGCCTGGCACCTGCGCAGTGGTCCGAGTGCAGTGATGGCTCTGCAGCTTCCCTCTGCCCCCACCTCGCCTGGCTGCCCCTTACCTTTGCTCTCCTGGGCCCTCAGCCCCAGCCCAGCACCCTCTCTCCTGCCTTTGCCTCTGTGCTCTGCCCGAAGCCCCCTTCTTCCAAATGCAGACCCTCCAAGGCCCTCACAGTACTCCTTGCTGCCAGGTCTCTCCGGGCCCAGGCCTGAGCCCCCTGCACACCCATGGCCAGGCTGGGGCCCTGACCGGGCTGCGGCGGCCTTGGGTCCTACCTGGGAGGGGAGGAGGGGGGCTGTCAGAGGGGCTGTGCCCAGAGCCTTCAGCCTTGGATGGAGTGTGGAGGGTTCCTGGGGTGGCCAGGGTGTGGGGAGGCAGGATGTGTCCTGGCCTGGTGGTAGGAAGCCGGTGGGGCGTTCAGAGCAGCGGTGCCAACTCCTAGCCCCGCGGACATCTGGGGACACACCTGCCTTCAGGAAATCGAGGCCCCCACCCGGCGATGGCAGCTCCACTGGGGCACGGTTGCCGAGCCCTCCCCACCCTGCACAGGGCGGGGGTGGGAAGCAGGTGGGGGCTGGGAAGCCGTGTCCCTGTGCTTGGGCCAGGGTGTCTCCTGGGAGCCCTATGCCAGAGGGAGGCTGGGTGTAGGGCCCAGGAGCCTGAGCCAGGTGTCCTGAGCCGAGGCACGTGCCAACAGACCCAGGTGAGCTGCAGTGAGGCGTGGGGGCTCTGCTGCCCCGGGACCCCCGCCTTGGGGCCTCTGTGCTGCCTTGTCAGCTCAGCCTCTGCCAGCAAAGCTCTTCCCTTAATGGAAGTGGAGTCCCAGGGGTGGCGGGGAGAGGACGGGGCCTGCTCTTCCTGCTGGTCGGGGGTGGAGGCTGCCTCGATGCTACCTGGATGGGCTGTCCTTCCCCTCTTCTTCTCCCGACCCCACACGCCCGCCCGGGAGCTCAGGCCCTCTGTGACAGTGTGGTCAGGGCCCACCTGGGGGGCCAGAGCCCTGCCTGCCACTGTGGGACCTGGGCCAGTCCTGCTCTCCCCGGGACCTCATTTCCCATCTACACCACGTGGGGTGGCACAGGGTAAGGTCCCCAGATGTAGCCTGGCATGGGGAGGGGTGAATGGAAATGTGGGAGGCCCCTCAGACTCCCCCCGCCGCCTGCACTGACCCCTGGGAGAGCCCCCAGGTGGGCATGTGAGTGTCACAGCCTGGAGGGGGTGTAGAGGGCCAGCCCTTGGCTTCCCTCCCCTGGGATGAGCTGAAAGCTGGCAGATGGCGTGGCTGGCCCGCCACGGCGGACAGCACAGCATCCCCCAGGGGTGGCAGGGGCTCTGCCTCCAGCTCCCGGACCTCTCTCTGAGGACTTTGGCATCCAGGCCGGCCTGTGGGGTGGGGATGGTGGCAAACGTTCATTTCTTAACAAAAGCCCCGACGTGGAGAACCACAGCGTACCTGAGCCCTGGGGAGTGTGTGGCTCCCTGTAGGTGGGGTACAGCCGTGGTCGGTTGGGGTCCCTGCCTGCCCGGTGGTGGGTTCCAGGCAGCTCCGGTGCTGTTGGGGGTGGGTGGACTTGTTCACCTGGTGGTGCAGGCCTGGCTCTGTGGGACCTGTGCAGCTGCTGGGTCCCAGCTGGTGGTGGGTGGACGGGCGGCCGGGCCTCTGTGTGGAGAGGGCTCTCGGGGGCAGGGATGTAGCATTGGCAGCTCAGGGCTGCAGGGGGGCAGGTGCAAGTCAGGAGGCCCCGCAGGGGTACGGGAGTGAGAGTGTGAGCCGTGGCCCTGGCCCAACCAGGGCCAGCCGCCTCCTTGCTGCTCCACGCAGCCCTGCGGGGTCACAGCCTCCTCCTGGATTCCTCCCCGTCCTCTGGCAAACTCTGCTCACCCGAAGGACCCAGCATGGTGCCCTGGGCAGGTGACCCCTGGCAGGGGCTGTTGTGCCCTCCCTGCCTTGGACACTGGCCTCAGGGTGGGCCTTGGTCACTGGGTGGGGGCTGGTCTCCTAATTTCTGGGCCCTGGGGGCCCTTGGAGAGCTGCTAGGGTCGGGGTGAGGGAGCGGAGGACAGATGGGGCTGTGGAAATGAGACCACTGCGTAAGGACACAGCACAGTGAACCATGCAGGTCGTAAGTGAGCAGACTCGTCAGCCCTGGAACCAGCCTCCTAGCCACAGCGGGACGTCTGCCAGCCCAGAGGGTCCTGAGGCTGTGCTGGCTGCCTGCGTCCCTGTCTCTGGACAGAGCCCTGGCCCCTGCAGGGACCCAGACCCCCATCCTGTTCCAAGGACGTGGCCAGCAGCCCAGCCATCTGCCACACAAAGCCACGTGGGCCTGGAGGAAGCACAATCCCTGCCCGAGGCCTGACCAGGAGGCTCAGGGGGGCTGTCCAGACCAGAAAAGAGGAGCAGGGCTGGGGATGCATGGGCCTCAGCAGCATCTGCACACGCCGGCACTGGGAGACGGCGCCCTGAGCCTCTTGGGTGGGTGCTGGGGGACGGTGCCCCGAGCCTCTTGGATGGGTGCTGGGGGACGGCGCCCCGAGCCTCTTGGGTGGGTGCTGGGGGACGGCGCCCCGAGCCTCTTGGGTGGGTGCTGGAGGACGGCCCTCCTGAGCCTCTTGGGTGGGTGCTGGAGGACGGCGCCCTGAGCCTCTTGGGCCGCCATGGGTTCCTTGTCTTGGGCAGAACCATCAGTTGCTGAAGATCGGGGTGAGCAGGTGTCAGATGGACATTGGCCAGAGGTGTTCTCAAGCAGGTGCTGGGAACAGGTTTTGTCCCCAGAAGTGGACAGTGGGCAGTGTGAGCTTTGACCTGGGAGGAGGACGGGCTGGCCATGGTGGTGATGAGGTCTGGGATGGGGACCCCTCTCCTGGGCTGTCTCCCCACCCCAGCTGCCATCCCTAGGGCTTCTCTCCCCGGCTGTCATGGGGGCAGGGTCACTTCCCACCTGAGCTTGCGTGTGGCCTGCTGGGGGCAGCAGTGAGGGAGGGGGCCTCCCTATTTGTATTGATTGGGCAGGGAGGGAGCTTGTCTGTTTTTTGGGGCCAGGCCCAGATGCTGGGTGGGACCCTGGCAACACGCAGCAGGCTGCCAGCCACACCCCCAGCTGCTGCCCCTCTGGCTGCATTTGACCGAAGAGGGCCCTGGCCCTCCTGGCCTCAGCTCCGTTCATCCTGACTTTGATGTTCTGCTCCGAGCAAATGGCCCATTTTCTCTTGCACTTCGAGGCTATAATTTTCCTGCCAAAATGTTTTAAAAGCTTACACAGAAACGCTTTCAAAATTGCAGGTAATTTTACTAACTACGTGCGTGCGTTTGTGTGTGTCTGCCGGTGTACAGGTGAGGTATGCTGGGGCCTCAGGGCCTGGGGGACCCCGGGTTGCAGGGCAAGACTGTGAGCGTGTGTGTGACCACGTGTGACGGTGTGGGGCGTCGATGGCATCGTGGGCTGTCACAGTGTGTGTGGCTGAACCAGGCTGCTGACAGTGAGTGGGTGTCTTTTTCCTGCCGTCTGGTGGAGGTGAGGGTTTCATAGAATGTTAATTAGGTAAATAAATTCCCACCAGGGCTGGGGCAGTTGTGGAGGGCCCCTTCCTGCCCAGTCCCATGGAACGGGATGCCCCACCTGGCATGGTGCCAGCCACTCTGCACGCGTCCTCCCTGTGCCCTTCAGCGTGTTCCCATGGGGTGAGGGGAGCTCGGAACAGCTCATCTTCCTGCTGACAGGAGCGGTCGGTCTGCCGTCCTTGGAAGGCAGAGGCTGACGGAACAGGCGGTGTTTTTTCTTGAGACTGAGTCTTGCTCTGTCGCCAGGCTGGAGCACGGTGGCACGATCGTGGCTCATTGCAGCCTCCACCTCCCAGGTTCAAGCGATTCATTCTCCTGCTTCAGCTTCCTGAGTAGCTGGGACCACAGGTGTGTGCCACCACGACGGCCGATTTTTGTATTTTTAGTAGAGACGGGGTTTCACCATGTTGGCTAGGCTGGTCTCGAACTCCTGACCTCGTGATCTGTACGGTTTGGGTTTTATTTTTATTTATTTTTTTATTAAGACAGGGTTTCACCATGTTGGTCAGGCTGGTCTTGAACTCCCGACCTCAGGTGATCCGCTCACCTTGGCCTCCAAAGTTCTTGGATTTCAGGCCACCGTGAGCCATGGTGCCCGGCCCAGTTTGGGTTTTAAATGACAGTTTTCTCTGTTGCGCCGGCTGCGCCAGCACCTCCGCTCAGCTCAGGGAACTGTACCCCCAGCCTGGGCCTTCAGCCTGGGATTCGACCTGCAGGCAGCTTGGCGCTTGAACCCAGGATATGCTCCGAGCTGGTGACGCCCATCTCCTCTCCAGGGCCCCTGGTTTCCCTCTGATGTCCAGCCTCTTCCATGGGGCAGGTCCAGAGCCAGCAGGGCCCCACCCTCCTGCCCCATCACCTGGTGATCCGGACCAAGGGCACATCTCTTTTCTGCCCGGTTCTTGGGGCAGCAACAGTGCCAGGTCATGTGTGGGTCCCCCTGGTGCCCTCTCTGCCCCTCCATGAGACCTGGAAATGGTGGGAGGACATGAGGACAGCCCAGGGAAGGTCAGGGTTCCCATGTGCTCCTCGGGAAAGGCCCCCAGTTCTGCACAGCCTCATCTGGACTGGTCTCTACACGCTGTGTGTGGCCTTGTGCCTGACATTCCAGGGGCAGGACTGAGTGGGCCACTGCCCGTCCAGCTCTCTGCAGTGCTGCAGGATGTTATGGGGGACACCTCCCCAAAGGTGGGTGGGGGCACCACACCCCCAGTCAGCCCGGTGGACAGCTCGTCTGCTGGGAAGTGGGGGCGTCTGTAGAGCTGGCAGACCCCTGCCCATCCTGGGACTGTGCCCCAAGCCCGATGCTCGCGGTGAGGACAGATCCTCTTGATTAGGGAGGTCCCCTCACTTGTGCCACAGACCTGGCCTCTGGTCCTGCACACTCCAGACACATGCACCTGGCTCACACACGTCCTGGCTCACACCCACCCCTGGCTGACACTTGCCCCAGCTCACACCCACCCCGGGCTCACACACCCTGGTCTGACACACGCCCCAGCTCACACCCATCCCGGCTCACAACCCAGGCTCACGCCCACCCCAGGCTCACACACTGGATTCACACCCATCTCAGGCTCACACTCGGCTCACACCCACCCCAGCTCACACCCACCCTGGGCTCACACCCTGGCTCACACCCACCCCAGCTCACACCCACCCTGGGCTCACACCCACCCCAGCTCACACCCTGGCTCACACCCACCCCAGGCTCACACAGGCTCACACCCTGGCTCACACACATCCCAGGCTCATGCATCCCGCCCCTGGTGCACCCCCAGGCCACCTTCCACCGGGCTGTGCTGACTCCCATCCCAAGCCTTTTCCTGGTCTCCTGGGAAACCTCCCCATCCCCCTAAGCTGCCTCTGGGGCTGGGTTTGCTCAGAAGCCACACCCAGGTGCCCAGGTCAGCCCTTGCCTGAGGGTACTCCCAGTCCTGGGGTGCAGAGCACAGGGGTGACGCCTCTTCCTGCACTGTCCAGCTCCCCCGCGCCCCTGCTCCTTGCGCCCCTGCCTTCTGACCCCTGTGCCCCTGCCCCCCCATGCCTGGCTGCTGGGGAGGGCTCTGGGCTTGTGGGTGGGAACTCCACAGGACCAGGAGCCACGCTGGCTCAGCAGAGCTTCCAGGACGGGCCTGTGCAACCTCCCAACAGCGTTCTGTTTTGGACGTTGATTGGAGGTGCTGCCTTTGGAAGGCCTTTGTGTTCTCCCCAGGACAGCCTGAGCACCTGTGGCACCCCTGGGACAGGCTGAGCACCTGTGGCACCCCTGGGGCCCTGGCAGGGGGATTCTGCTGTGAGGGCATTTTGCCCTGACGAGCCCAGAGGGACTCAAGACACCAGTGAGAGGGCTGGCCTGCACCCCTGGGCACCAGCGGCCACCCCTGCCCTTGGGGAGGAAGCTGTGTCTACCTCCCCAGCGTGCAGGATCCTGCCAGCCAGGAGGGGGAGGCCTCCAGCCTAGCCCTGGCCGATGCGCTGCTCAGGGAGGGGTGAGGGAGCACGCACACACGAGGAGGGGTGCCTCCCGAGGCAGGGGTACTGGGGCCCATGGGGCCTTCGTGAGTCCCGCCAGCCTGGAGGCCCAGGCCCCTCTCGAGCTGGGCTGGTGCCGCAGGTGGGGGTGGGGCTCCCCGTGGCCAGCAGGTCATCTCCCAGCCTTGCTTTCTGTCTGGAAAGTGGGGTGTGAGTCTCCACTGGGCTTGGGTGGCCTCTATGGGGCAAGTTGGGGCTTCTGGTGGGACCGGGAACCCCTAGAGCCTGCGGTCTGAGCCCATCCTCGGGCGTGTGGTCTGGGTGTTCTGAGGAGCTCCGCAGGGTTGAGGGGTGGCTTTGCCAGTGCAGTTCCAGTCCCGTCCAGTCTGGGTGGGGCAGGAATGCCCCAGGGCTGCATGGCCCTTCCCCGGAGCCAGCAGACCATTGGGACGTCCCCACCACCTGCCTGGGCCCCGTGCCTCGGATCCGGAGCTCGTCAGCATTTTTGGGGGGCTGCTTGCCCTGTGCCTCGGCCTAGAACGCATCCTCTTATCTCCCAAAACAGCCCGCGGCCTGAGTCTGAGGGTGGGAGTCCTGGCAGACCCTGCTCCCTGTGAGGCCTGTGCTGGCACCCTGGCACCCACCCTCCCTCCGAGTGTGGCATCCGCTGGTCTCCTGCCTCTTTGTATTTTAATTGATTTTTATAAGAACAAGCACTCTGGAAGTGGAGTAAATGCTCTGGCGCTTACGGAGGCTGTGGGAGGTGGCCCTGCAGACAGCAGGTGCTCCCGTGGGACCCTTATTCCTCCTGAGATCCCCGCCCTTTGGCTCCAGGCCGGGGTGGTTTTGGGGCACACGGGAGCCCACACCACTGTGGCCGTGGAGTGTGGGTGTCGGGAAAAGGTGGGCCTGCCCTGGACACCCCCAGGGCTGCCGTGGGATTTAGCAGGACTGGGTGGTTCTGGCTCAGGACGGCAGGTGGTGCCGCCTTGGACTTGTGGGCCGGGCTCTGCCCTGGGGTCCAGAGCTCGAGTTGGGGCCTCACCCTCTCTGTCTCTCTCACCTTGGCCGTGCCCCAGCTGGGAGGCTGTGGCGTGCTGGGCGTTGGCATCTGGCTGGCGGCCACACAGGGGAGCTTCGCCACGCTGTCCTCCTCCTTCCCGTCCCTGTCGGCCGCCAACCTGCTCATTGTCACCGGCACCTTTGTCATGGCCATCGGCTTCGTGGGCTGCCTGGGTGCCATCAAGGAGAACAAGTGCCTCCTGCTCACCGTGAGTGCCGGGGCCTGGGCGAGGCTGGGGGGGACACACAGGGTGGGGCTTGGTGGCCCCCAGCCCTTGGCTGCAGCAGTGACTCCCAGACATGGGTGCTACCTCAGGGGTCTGGCCTGCAGGGCGGGAGTGTGGCCTGGGGCCCCAGTCACTCTTGGGTCTTCCCGGCTGGGTCAGGGCTGGGGGGGATTTTCGGAGCAGTGGGGGTCACTCTCTAGAGAGAACATGCTGTGGCTTGTCGGGGCCTCCCTTGACAGGACACTGGCCCTGGTGAGTGCAGGTACAGCCCCATATGCGTATACACACGCAAGGCCTTTCACGGGCGGGCGGGCTCCATGACCCGTTCCTTACCACGCCCACCCCCACCGGGGGCCTGGCCTCAGCTCCCTGGGACCCTCTGCTGAGACCCTCCCGGCCCCCACCTTGCCTTGGAGCCGGACTTAAAGGCAGGGATGCGTTTATCCTTCTGTCCTCAGCCCAGCTCGCCCTGTCTGCCACACTTACCCACCCTGCCTGGGCCCCTAGCTCCCGGCCCCACCCTGTCCGTGCCTGCCCGCCTTTTTCAGGGTGTCAGTGACCCACGTGGAGGAACAGCAGGGCTGGGGTCAGGCTGAGCTTCGGGGCTGCCACCAGGAGGGGGGAGGTTGGGTGGTCAGAGGCAGGGTTCACAGCCCGTGATCTTGTGGAGGGGGCATCGGCCACCTTGGCTGCCCCGAGGGCTGTGATGTTGGGGCGGAGGGGGCTTCTGCAGCCCAGCTGTGGCCCCTCCTCCCGCCATGAAGACACAGGCACCCAGTGAGGCCCCTGGATGGAGGTGTCCTGAAGGCGGCTGACAGGGGCTGAGGCCTCGGGAACAAGGACTTGTGCCCACTTTGGGGTGTCTGGGTTACCCCGGGGTGGGGATGGGAGGGGAGCCCAGGACAGCCCAGGGCCCCACACTGGGGCTGAGCCAGACACAACAGCCACAGTCCCTGGACCTGGGCCAAGTTCTGAGGTGGGGTTGGCATACCGGGGTCTCTGGGAGTGGGGGCCTGGCAGGGGTTTCTTGGCAGCACCAGGTGTCACTGAGGTGTGTGGCCCCGGGCCCTGGCGTGCTGTGGGGCGGAGGCGGGGGGCCTACCGGGTCCCCACCTGAGCCTGCCCCTCCACAGTTTTTCCTGCTGCTGCTGCTGGTGTTCCTGCTGGAGGCCACCATCGCCATCCTGTTCTTCGCCTACACGGACAAGGTACAGCCGCCTCAGCGCAGGCCCAACTGCAGGGCTGGGGTTCCATCCTTACCCCCAGGGGGCGTGGACAGCGTGGCCCGGCATCTGTCCTCACTGGTGGCCAGGGACGGCGGGTGTGGACTTCAAAGTAGCCACTGGAGACCAGGCCTGGAGAGAGCGCAACAGCAACCCTGGGAGGCTGTGCTGCGGCTCTGAGGCAACCCGGGCATGAGGGCACCACTCCCCCACCCGAGGCCGTCCCCCCGCCAGGCCACTCCACCCCGAGGCCGTCCCCCCGCCAGGCCACTCCACCCTGAGGCCGCTCCCCCACCCGAGGCCGTCCCCCCGCCAGGCCACTCTACCCTGAGGCCGCTCCCCCACCCGAGGCCGCTGGGGGGTCATCGTCCTGGGCTGTCTGCCCCCAGTGCTCTTCTGTGGCACTAATTTGTGTGTTTGGCCGTTTGTTTATGCTGAGATGAAGTCACGGATATTGAGGCTGCACTCTGAGCTAGAACACAACACTACTTTGTGACTCCCACTGCCCGTCCTCGGCCCTGGGGAGCTCCTGCAGTCAGCTGCTGTGTCCCCCGATGCGCCCCCGTCAGCAGACTTTTCACTTTGGGGCACGTCCTGACTTCCCTGCACTGCAGGACACTCCAGCCTCCTCCTGCATTCCCTGCCCCGGTCCCAGAATCAGCCCCTTTTCCAAGGAGCCCCAGGCCCTCACTTAATGTTGGGGACCGAGGCCAGGGTGCTAGGTGGGCCTGGCGCTTGTAGCTCCTGGCTTTCAGCTCACAGAGCATGGCTGTGTGTGACACGTGGAGGCACCTGTGTCCTTGCCCGTCTCCCAGGACCCACGGTCCTCCCCCTGCCTGGGGGGAAGCTCAGGGGTGGGGGCCCTCAACCTCAGGGCTACTGAGGACATGGGGCTGAGGACTCGCAGTTTCTTAGGCTGGCATGGGTGGGAGCCACTTCAGGACGAGGTGCAGAAGAGGCCCGGGGCCCAGGTTAGGGGCCATGGAGGGCGTCTGGGTGAGGGGTGGGGCACAGTGGGAGGGGCCCTGCTGACCCCACTGCACCCTCAGATTGACAGGTACGCCCAGCGAGACCTGAAGAAAGGCCTGCACCTGTACGGCACACAGGGCAACGTGGGTCTCACCAACGCCTGGAGCATCATCCAGACTGATGTGAGGCATGGGCAGGTGGGCGGGGTCAGCGGGTGCTCCCCCTCCTGCCTAAGCCCGACCCGAGCTTGCCCCCCAGTTCCGCTGCTGTGGCGTCTCCAACTACACCGACTGGTTCGAGGTGTACAACGCCACGCGTGTGCCCGACTCGTGCTGCCTGGAGTTCAGTGAGAGCTGCGGGCTGCACGCCCCCGGCACCTGGTGGAAGGCGGTGAGTGGGATCCCCACGGGGGTCAGCGGGGCCTGGAGGGTGGGGCCAGCAGCCTGGGACGCCCTGCCGTGACGTGCGGGGCACGCCTCCCTGCAGCCCTGTTACCAGACGGTGAAGGTGTGGCTGCAGGAGAACCTGCTGGCTGTGGGGGTCTTCGGGCTGTGCACGGCACTGGTGCAGGTAAGGCCTGGGGGTCCCCCCTGTTGAGGCCTTCTGAGCACAGGGAATGAGGTAGCAAAGGCCTCGCTCCCAGGAGCCCATGATCAGGGAAGGCGGGTTCTGGGGGTATGGGCAGGGCCGGGTGTAGTGGACAGAGGCGGAGGTGGGTGCAGGGCAGAGGCGGGTGGCCGTCCATGCTGGTGTCCCAGGACTGGCCAGGTAGAGGTCCCTGCTCTCCTAATTCTACAGTTGCTGTGAGGTCCTGGGTGTCCTCATGCCTGCAAGGCTCAGGGGAGGGTGCTGTGGCTGAGCCCCAGGAGTTAGGTGGTGAGCTGTGGGAAACGGAGGGGCTCTGCCACTGTGTCCCCCACCCCGGGGTCAGGGCCGGGACACCTGACAGGGACTGCTCTGGGCTTGAGGCCCAGCCTGTGGAGCGGCTGCCCAGCACTCCTCCATCCCACAGATCCTGGGCCTGACCTTCGCCATGACCATGTACTGCCAGGTGGTCAAGGCAGATACCTACTGCGCGTAGGCCGCCGGAGACCCGCTTTTCTGCCACAGGACGCCTACGGGGAGACGGCCGCACCCACAGCCGCCTTTGCCACCACCGGCCTCGGTGCTCTGCCCCATGCTGGGAGGGAGGGGAGGGACAGATGCCTGGAACCTGTTTCTGGAAGGCCCTGGCTTGGGTGCCTTCAGGGCCTCTGGACCCCCCCCCCCAAGGGATGGCCACAGACTGGCTGCAGAACCCAGGGCAGGGATGGGAGGGGCTTCCAGCAGTTTTTCTATGGATTATTCTCCAGAGCGGTGTTCACACGGGAGCCAGCCTGTGGCCCCTGGCCTCCTGGGACACAGGTTGGGGCTGGAGGGACCAGGTCTCGGCATCCTGGAGGTGGTCCTGGTGCTCCAGGCTGGGCCGCAGGCCCCTCACCTACATTCCACAGTGGCCAGGGGGCTCATGGTGCATCTCTTAATAAAGTGTGAGCAGCCCCCCATGCCTGTTGCTGGTCCACCTCCCTCCCATCTTCCCCTTTGGCACCTAAGCCTGGGCAGAGCAGCCTCTGGCATGAAAGAAGCTTAGATAAGAGCCCTGTGGCTGTGGGCACCCCCCCATGCAGATTGTGATGGGGACACCAGCCACAGGGATCACAGTTCAGGTTGGGGCATCTGATCCCCAAACTGTACCCCACAATCTCAATTTCCAGGTCATGCCTGCCCCACCCTCTCCCCACGCCCCCGGGGACATGCAGCCTGCTCCAGGCCTCCCATCCTGTGTGGTGTCCCCACCCCTGCCCACACCCACACTGACCTGGCAGTGCCTGGCTCCAGGCCCCCCCGCCCTCACTCCACAGGACCCGAGACCCAACCTGAATGTGTGTCAGCACCTCTGGGGTACAAAGCCAGTGGCAGCTTTTTTTTAAGGCCAGGTTTCACTCTGCTCCAGGCTGGAGCTCCCTAAGCCTCAACCTCCTCAACCGATCCTCCCACCTCCGTCTCCTGAGTAGCTGGGACTACAGGCACACACCACCATGTCCTCATGATTTTTATATTTGGGGGGGCAGAGATGGGGTTTCCGCCCAGCGTTCCTCCTGCCATGGCTTTCCCAAAGCTGTGATTCCAGGCGTGAGCCACAGTGCCCAGCACCCCCTGCAGCGCCTACCTCCACAGCAGGCAAGCAGGCAGAACGGGTGCACCGCACCTGCAGTGTGGTGGCACACAGGCCTCCCTGATGCCCAGGTGGTGCCTTTCTCATGTGTGGGCGCCACCCAGGACCCTCTCCTCAGCTCCCACCCATGGACGAGACCCCACCATGCTTGCTCACCACCAGCTGGGGATGTCCGGACCCCCACCCCCTGCCTCCTAAAGTTAGAGATTCTAAACCAGGACCCTAGTCCCCACCCTGGCCTCACTGTCTTCACCCACGGCATTCTCAGTGAGGGATGCCCAGGCCCACCCACTCCCTGACTCCCTTCTGTCCCTCTGAGACCCTGCCCATGACATGCATCCCTCATGTCCTCTGCTGCCCACCTCAGCCCTGCAGGCCTCACTGGTGAGGAGGGGAGGCTTCATGGCCAGCCAAGGACAAGATGGCAGCTAGGGGCAGGGAAACAAGGGCTGCCAGGCCTCAGCTCATGATGCCCCCAAATTCCCCAGGGCCTCCCCAGTCCTGGACACTGCTATACTGCAGGGTGCTCTCTGCCCCACCCCACAGTGGAAATGCCTGTCCTGACTTGGCCCACGGGTCCTGCCGCTGCCCCTCATGCTCCCTGACATGGCCAGGCTGGCCTTGGGGTCGCACCACCTGAGGTGGCAGAGCTGAGCCAGGGTCTAGGGCCAGTTTCAAGAGGGCAGGCCAGGCTCCTCTGAGCCCATCTCCAGGGCAGCCCCTGCACCCTTGCCATGCTGGACTCCATGAGGACGTCTGGGTGGCTCTCTGCAGGTGATGCACATGTGCTGTGGCAGGTGCATGGGTGGGGGGGCTCTCAGCTCTGCCACTGCCAGGGCCCTGGAGTCCAGGAGTGGGCGAATCTGGGATTGTTCCAAACCCACATCCAGCCCAGGACCTGAGAAGCAGCCCAGAAAGGACGGAGCCCGGCTGTCCTGGTGGGGCAGGTAGAGTGGGTCCTCCCTGCCCAGCCGGCAGTGCCCAGGTGGGAAGGGCTCAAGCTCTCAAGGTGCCCCCCAGCCTGGACTCTTCCCATCCCTCACGGGAGGGTGGGAATGACACCATGCCCGGGATCCCCCGGGACCTCGGCAGATCCAGCACAGCAAATGGAGTGGGGAGGCCTGTATTTCGCACGTGGTCACTCACTCCAGGGCTTAGGAAAGAACCCGTCACCGTGGGCCGCCTAGAGCAGGTCGTAGAAGTAGTCCAGGCCCTGGCCTAGCTCCCAGATGGAGACCCCGACACCCAGCTCCTGCGCCAGCTCCAGCCGCACCTGCAGGGACTGGGCACAGGCAGAAGGGTAAGCGCCTCCTGGGCCCATCCCCCAGTGACGCCCTCCATACCGGGGCAGCATCGCCTGGACCCCAGGGCCGCAGGCTCCGTCCCATGGCCGGGAGCACACGCACCTTCAGGGTTGGGTAGAAGACGACGTGCCTCCCGCTGCGGCTCCTGCAAGACAAGGGGACTGTCACCTGTCCACCGGCTCCGCTGGCCCCAGGCCTCCTCCCCCCACAGCCACGGTCCAGGTCCTGTCCTTCCCCCGCCAGGTGGCCATGCACTGTCCTGTGCACCGGGGCACGAGTGGCAAGTGGGCTCCCCCACTTCCACCCCCAAGGCCCCACCCTGCCCACGGAGGCCAAGGCGGCCACCCACATCCCAACACTCACTTCTTGTATTCGAAGAAGTGCTCCGAGGCTTGGCTGTCCCACACCATTCGGGGCCTGTGGTCCTTCAGTGTCTGGATGTACCTGGGGAGACCAGGATGTGGGTTTTGGAGCTCCGCCCACTCCCTCATGGCCCCAAGCTGCACCCCCAGAGGCTGTGGCTATCAGCAGGGGCAGGGCCACTCAGGGCAGCAGGTCAAGGCAGCCACTGTCCCAGTGGTCTCGGAGACGATGGCTGGTGGGGCGGGGGGAAGGCTGGAGCCTCAGGTCCTGTATTTGAGGAATCCTCAGAAAACACATCTTTCCAGTAGGCTCCTTGGGAGAAGCCCTGGAGTCCTCAATGCCCTGATCACACCCTGACACGGAGGACGGGCAGCCAGCACACGCGGGACACACGGAGGAGGGGCGGCCAGCACACGCGGGAGACACGGAGGAGGGGCGGCCAGCACACGCAGGGACACGGAGGAGGGGCGGCCTGCACACGCGGGAGACACGGAGGAGGGGCGGCCCGCACACGCGGGAGAAAGAGGTGACGTGACACGCGCACTGTCGGAATGACGGCGGCAACAAACTTCAAGTGCCAATGAGAATGAGGAAACTGACGGCCGGAACCCTGGGCCGAGAGGAACGTCCTCTAGAAACGAGGTAAATTAACGCCATAAAGAAAGCAGAGCACACAAAGAGCGCAAGGCAGGAAATCAGTCCTGCATTCAACGCAGGAGGCCCCAGCCGGGCCCGGCAGGTGGGGAAGCCTCAGTCACAGCCTCACGCAGATGTGGGGACAGCTAACCTGGCAGTGTGGGTGGTGACCAGGTGGGGTGGGCACCAAGCATGACTGGCTCCTGGCTCAGCCCAATCTCTGACTCTGTGGTACACAAGCCCCAAAGGACTGGGACCCTCCCCGTCCTCCAACACCCACCCACACCGGGTGACACCTTCAGCACAGCAGGAAGAGCCCTCGGCTCACCTGGCCCCAACAATGGGCTCCCGGGAATCCTTGGAGGTTGCGTAGTCCATGCCGTAGAAGTTGAGTCCCAGGAGGATTTTGCTTCGCCACCTGGACTTGGGGTCCAGGACCTGGACGCAGGCTCGAACCCAGGACAGGGGTGCGTTAGGGCCAGGCCTGCAGGGCAAGGGGTGAGTGAGTTTCAGCAACAGGGAGGGTCATGCTCCTGAGCCATCGCTGGGGCCTTCCACCAAGGGATGCCTTCTCCCCAGGCTGCAGCTGCCTCTCCGAAGTTGGGAAGAACAGAAACGATCCGTGTTAAAGGGCTGTCAGCAAAGCGGGCCCCATGAAGCACCCTCACCCAGGGCCAGCCACTCATGTGCGGCTCCCCACCCCAGAGCCACAGGCAGGAGTCCACATGACACGGGTGGGAAGGGGGTCAGCAGACACGAGGCCTCCCAGGCATCCTTGCTGCGGTGTCCCTGCCTGTGCCTGTGTCACACGGCCCTCCCAGAGCAGTGTGGCTCAGCCCAAGGAGGACAGGGCAGCATCAGGACTGTGCCCGTGCCCCCCCCCATGACCCAGCTCCACGCCAGGCAGGGCCCCACCCATGTAACTACCATGGCACGGAGCAGGCACAGTGCCACCAGCTTCCCCAGGTGGACATCCAGGCTTAGCAGGTGGCCGGCCTTATGCAGAGCCACAGACTGTAGCTGTGTCTGCTGTGCCCAGGAGCCCCCAGGTCCACACTCACTGCTGTGCTGTGGGGCCTGCTATGCCCAGGAGCCCCCAGGTCCACACTCACTGCTGTGCTGTGGGGCCTGCTGTGCCCAGGAGGCTCCAAGCCCATACTCACTGGTGCGCTGTGGAGTAGTCGTAGGTCATGAGGCTGAAACCATCCAGCACAGGGGCCAGTTGCTCAAACTCCTTGTGCGTGAACATGCCCATCTGGTCGGTCCTGCAAGACAGGTAGAGCCACCTCAGGCTACTCTGCACCGTCCAAAGCCCCTGCCCAGCTGGGGTGACAGCAAGCTGGCTGCATGGGCCCTGGGTCACTTTTTCCGTGGGGTGGGGCAGCCTGCAACTGGATTGGGGCCATAGAGGCTGGGGCCTGGGGAAGACAGGAGGATGTGGTCACGTGGCCCAGAGGCCTCTCTGAGAACAAGTTACAGCTGAAAACAGGGCTGACAGCGGGAAGACCTGGGCCAGGGCTGCCCATGGAGGGGCAAGGTCAGTGGAGAGCAGCGAAGAGGATGGGCTACTGCAGAGAGCTGGGGCCGCTGAGATGGAGCTGACAGATCCAGGCTCCCAGGAGCGTCCCGACCCAGGGTCTGCACCAAAGTCTCCCTCAAAGCAGAGCCAGCTCCTGGGACGCCAGCCCTCAAGGTCACTCAGCATCAGCCTGACCCAGCCAGGCTGTCCAAAGCCCTCTCTGGACCCCAGCAGGGAGAAGGGAAGGACAAATGCTTGGCTCCCAGGACAGAGCAGGGCTGTGTGGTACATTCCCCAGCACAGGGGAGCTGGCACCAGGGCGGGTAGTTGGCTGCGGACACCTGTGGCATGGGCACTGAGGAGGAAGCAGCCCTGGGCCATCTCGGGATGGCAGCCCTTCTGTTGGGGACCCGCCTTCCTAACCTAGATCCACCGGGACCAGTGTCTCCTGGAGCAGCCCTCCCGCCTGGCCCAGGGACAGCTGAGCGCTCGCTGATGGCTCCCCCACACCGGGTCTGTAAGCAGAGGGAGGCGGGAGGAGCACACAAAGGTCAACGCTGAGGGCTGAGGGCCTTCACAGCAGCAGGACACAGAGCGGGGTGCAGCTGGAGGAGCCGCACTCACCGAAGTGAGGGGGGTCCCTGTGAGGCAGTGAGGTGGTGACCTCTCCTCTGCTCAAGGTCACTGGGCTCCCAAATACGGACCACGCCAGGGGCCTCAGTGCTGGAGCCTCTCTCAGGGGTGTGAGGGCCAAAGATGCCCCTGCAGATCCCTGGACCCGCCCGGCAGGTCTGAGGAGCCTCTTCAGATGTGCAGCTTTATCCCAGCCCTTGCCTCGAGTCTGCCAGGCCCAAGGTCCAGGCCTCCCTCCCCTGCTGGGCACCATGAGACCAGGCCCGAGTCTGCAGGGACGTGGCATGCATGGTTCCCTCAGCCCGATCTCTCTTCCTGGAGCCCTGCCTGCCCAGCCTCACTGCTCAGGCATGGTCTGCCTCCCTGGAACCCTGTAAACACCCCCCAGCGCCACGCCTGTCACCTCCCTCAATGCCTGGGCCCCTCCCTACAGCCAGGAGCCCCTAAGACCACAGCCCCAAATCCAGGTGTCCACAGGACCATCCCCACCCTGCAGCCTCCTGCTGGGCCAAGGCCTCCACCCAGGTCCTCTCACCCACACCCAAGGCCATTTCTTCTTTCTTATTTTGAGATGGGTCCGTGTCACCCAGGCTGGAGTGCAGCGGCACAATCCTGTCTCACTGCAACCTTGAATTTCTGGGCTCAAGCAATCCTCTTGCCTTTTAAATCGATTTAAAACAGGAAAAATGGCTGGGTGTGACGGCTCATGCCTGTAATCCCAGCATTTTGGGAGGCCGAGGAGGGTAGATCTCTTGAGCCCAGGAGTTGGAGACCAGCCTGGGCCACACAGTAAGACTCTGTCTCCACAAAAAAATTAAAAAATTAGCCAGGTATGGTGTTGTGTGCCTGCAGTCCCAGCTACCTGGGGGGCTGAGGTGGGAGGATGGCTTGAGCTCGGGAGGTGGCGGCTGCAGTGAGCTGATGGTGCTAACGTGCTAGTGCTCTGGACTCCAGCCTGGGCGACAGAGCGAGACAGTCAGTCGGCCTTGTTGTGGACAGGGTGCCGGGTCCCACAAACGGTTATGTTGAAGTCCTGCCCGCCGACCGGATGGTTTCTGGAGATGGGGACTCGAGGAGGTGATTTAGGGTTAGACAAGGCAGCAATGATGGGACCCGCGGTGCAGTTAGAGTCCTTATGAGAAAAGACACCACAGCTCTGTGCTACGTGAGGACGCAGCAAAAAGGCCTCGCTGGAGGGCGAGCTCTGTTGGTCCCAGGTGCCCGCCAGCCCCTCCCACACAAACCGTGGCTCGCAGCCCCACAGCACGTGGCGTCCTGTGGACTGAACAGGAACCCTGGCTCGCAGCCCCACAGCACGTGGCGTCCTGTGGACTGAACAGGAACCCTGGCTTGCAGCCCCGACGGCACGTGGCGGCCTGGGACTGATGCTGGGCTGTGTTGCGTGGTTCCATCCAGCCTGGCTGCTCCTGGGCTGCCATCTCCCCGTGGTTTTCATTTGCGCTTCCCCCACGAATAACGAGATTGAGCATCTCCTGGCCTGCCCAGCTACAGGCACGTATCTACTGTGGCCTCTCGTGGCTCAGAATCCAGGTCTCCTGCCCGCCTTTCTCTGGGGTCCTTGTTGCTTTCTTTCTTTTCCTCTCTTCTGCTTTTGAGACAGGGTCTTGCTCTGTTGCCCAGGCTGGAGTGCAGTGGCATGACCTTGGCTCACTACAGCCTCAAAACCTCCTGTGCTCAAGTGATCCTCCCACCTCAGCCTCCTGAGGTGCTGGGACTACAGGCACACGCCATCAGACCTGGCCTAGACTGTGGCTAGCATGACTCCCTGGCCCTTCGACTCCTCCTCCGCCAGCCTCACGGCAGCCCTCTCAGCACAGTTTGCGCTCTGCAGAGTCCTGTCCCACAGACCGACCACCCCCACCCATGCCCACAATGCCCTCCCAAGCATCCTGTCCCGCTTCACACGCTATCAGACATGCGGCCTCCTGTGCCTCCCCCGCATCCATGGAGCTGCCATGCTCCCACCACATCTGTGCTCTCCACCACCTCATAGCCTTGGCACACAGGCATTCCTGGTAGAGCTGGCTTCACCCACAAGGTCTGGGTAGATGAGACCATGTGTCTAGGATCTGACTCCCACCAGCCTCTGAATGCGACACAGAAACCACCAACAAACACCAACAAATGCCCCCCAGGCCTCCACCAGAAATGCATCCCCATGACATCCCCAAGGGACAGTCCTGCCAGGACGTGGCTCCACACTGACCCCCTCAGTGCATCCGACATGTGACATGCATGTGGCACGATCCACATTTCCCTTCAGGGCTTACACAGCTGCCCACGGACCCCACAACTCTGCTACAGCCAGGACCAACCACGGCCACAGGATGGGAAGTCCTCAGGCTGTAAAGGTGGTAACACAACAGCAAGGACGAGGCAGGCCCTGTCAAGGCAGGAGCAGCTCACGGTGGCCCTCAGTGGGAGAGAAGGGAGGACACCAGGCCGGGGCCTACGGTCCGGTCACACCCCACCTGGCGCTGGCCTTGGGCACCACCTGGGAACATGGACCTCCTCCTACCTGTGAGGAAGACAGGCTGCGCAGGGGCCGCTGCCAGGACCACCCCTCCCCAGCCCGTGTCCCTCACCCACACCTGCGACAGCCTGCAGCAGAGCCATTTGTCTCTGTGCCCCGTGGCACCCGGACAAGAGGGGATTGCCATGGCTGAGACGAAGTAACAGCTTGCCACGGATTAGACACAGTGTGACTTCTGACGAACAGGAATTACTGCTCACACTGAAATTACCATGTTTTTAAATCGTTTCTGAGGAATGAAAGCCCAGGAGGAAGGGAGGAAAACATGCTCATTGCAGCCAGCTGCCTGCCTCCTGCCTCCTGCCTCCCATGTCCTGGGCGGGCCCCATGCAGGCAGTGGCAAGGAAGGTGAGTGCCCACTCAGCCTTGACCGGACGCGGGTCCATAGCAACACCAGTGCCCGTCCAGATGGCTAGAAGCCCAGGCTGCCCCTGCACCAGCTTCGTGCTGAGACAGGCTGCTGTGCACTCAGCATCCCAGCATCCTGGCACTGCCCAGCTGGCCGCTTCACACTCTCCTCCCCAATCACCCCTCCTTTCCCTCCTTCCAGAAAGAGGGAACAAGCAATCCCAGGCCGGGGCCTGACCAGGTCTCTCAGCCAGGTGGACCCCATGGCTGCCAGAACAGGGGTGGCTGCAGCCTCCAGAACACTGTCCTCCTAGACACCGAGGGGACAGTGAGGCGAGTGAGCCACAGCCTCCTGCCGCGTACCCACACTGTCCCTCCAGCACAGCATGACCCCCACGCTCTACCTGTGACCTCCCTGAGACCCCCAGCCACCCACCTTGGTCCCGATACTGGCCCCACATGGCAGATGCCCCCTCTTCCCTCAGCCGACCACCCGCCACCTCTGGGTGGTATCTGCACAGTTGTAGTTGACGCAAAAGGGGTGCTGGCTCCACGTCAATGTGGCCTCAGCCTATGGTCAGCATTCCTCCTGGCCCTGCGGCTGCCACCTGCAGAGCCAGGCCCCACAGCAGCCCCGAGGAAATACCAGTCCCAACCCTAACAGATGCTGGCATCACTGTCCATGCAACTTCACGCTCAGGGCGTCTGCCCCAGCAGCCGGTGCCCACACCTGCTCTTCCCCCCACAGGCTGTCCCAGGGGGTCTTAACAGCTCGCCTCCCCTCTGCCCACCTGTCAGGGACTTCTGCACCTGCTATCCATAGCCTCGAGTCTCCTGTCTTCTGTGCCGGCTGGCTCAGCCCTGGGGGCTCCCTCCTCGCCACAGCATGATGACTGCTCTACTGTCCATCAGTCTGCAGGACTAGCCCCTCCCTGACTGGCTGGCCAGCACCCTTCAGCCCTCTGGGGCCCGACTTCAGCCTGGACTTTGGTCTATCCACACTGCACAGGGTGCTACAGTCCCCACGAGAGGCCTCAACACACAATGCCGGCACAAGGACAGCCCCAGCCCGAGGCTGCAGGCAAGGGGCAGGTGGACAGGAGCCGGGGCTTCTGTGCAAATGTGCTGGGGGTCCAGTGGTGGCCTGCCCTAAACCACGGGGGCTGGAGATGGCCAGAGATGTGGCCCCACCCACCTCAGAGTGGACCACTGCCTACAAAGCCACCAACGGCACCAGCAGGGCCAGGAAGGAAACCAGCCCTTCCTGGGTTGCTGAGATCAGCCCCCTGGACCCAAGGGGGTCCCAGTAGCTAACAGAAAACATGAGGCCAACTGGAGGCAGACCCAGGGGTTCCGCTCCCCACACAAGGACGCGCCACCACACGGACACCTGGGGATAGCCTGTTGGTCCCCCTGGTCCGTGGGGTTTACGCTGTGGCTCTGCCTCTGGGTCTCCTCCGTTGCTCAGACTGTGACCTTGGGAGCAGGGCTGGAGGTCAGCACAGCGCCCAGTTCCAGGACCAGACCCCCTGGGGTCTGTGACAGCTGAGTCCTCTCTGCTGACAAAGGACGTGATGAATTTGCGTTTGGTGGCCCGCCCCTCCCTGCTGCTGGCAGACCTCCTGCCCAGAACCATTGTTCCCCGGACAGCGGCCCTGGAAAGGGAGAAGCTGCGCGTCGGCAGAAAGGCTCTTGAGGTGAATGACAAGCACGATTACGCTCTGCTGAAGAAGCACTTCGGAGAGGCAGCCGTGAGGCTCCTCTGCAGCAGGCGGCTCTTCCCTGGGGGGGGATAAACAGATGAGAAAACAGTCCTCCTGACCTCTGCAGGGAAGTCAGCTCTCCATTCAGCTGGGTCCCACTTCCCCAGGGATCCCCACCGCAGGCCTTGGCCCCACTCCTGCATCCCAACCTACAGCCGCCACCCCCACCAGCGCCCTGAAAAGGGAACTGCGAGCTTTGGTTACTGTGGGGTGAGGGGCAGGGGCCTGGCCCAGCTCTGACTGCCCACTTCCTGCCTAGGGCCAGAAGCTCAGGCAGAGGCAGCCTCCAGCAGAAGGCAGGCCCCCTGGCCCTCTGCCTCGGCCTAAGAAACTACCCTGGGGTCCTGAGCTGGTCCCCACCAACAGCTGCTCCTGAAGCTCCCCTAAGCACAGAGGGCGACCCAGGGGCCTCACAGAGGTGGCCAGGCCCAAAGGCTCTGGACAAGGAGCAGCTGCCACCTTGAGGCATTTCTCCCAGCCCCAGGCCTGCAGAGTCCTCCCAACCACTCCCTGCCTGCCCCTCAAACCCGCAGAACACAGATCGGACATAAGCGTCAGACATAAGAGTCTCACGTCAGAAAAGGCTGGGCACGGTGGCTTGAGAGGATGAGGTGGGAGGATCACTTGAGACCAGGAGTTCAAGACCAGCCTGGCCGACATGGCAAAACCTCATTTCTACAAAAAAATACAAAACTTAGCTGGGTATGGTGGGACGCACCTGTGGTCCCAGCTTCTCAGGAGGCTAAGGTGGGAGGATCACTTGAGCCTGGGGGGCGGAGGTTATGGTGAGCCGAGATCATGCCACTACACTCCAGCCTGGGTGACAGAGTTGGACCCTGTCTCAAAAAAAAAAATAAAAGGAAAGAAAAAAAAAAGCCAGGCATGGTGGCTGATGCCTGTAACCCCAGCAGTTTGGGAGGCAGAAGCTTGTGGATCACCTAAGGTCAGGAGTTTGAAACCAGACAGAGCAACATGGTAAAACCCCATCTCTACTAAAATTACAAAAATTAGGTGGGTGTGGTGGCATATGCCTGTGGTCCCAGTTACTTGGGACGTGGAGTGGGGGAGGATCACTTGTGCCTGGGAGTTGGAGGTTGCAGTGAGATGAAATTGCACCACTGCACTCCAGCCTGGGCAACAGAGCGAGATTCCATCTTAAAAAGAAAAGAAAAAGAAGATGTAGAGTGGGAGATGGCGCAGGCCCCGATCCTGGAACACAGGCGAGACCCCAGCCCTGAACTGGGCCTGTCCCTGCTGGGGAGGGTGACGCTGCTGGGCTGTGGGAGCAGAGCCACTGAGGCAGAGCCAGGCCCTCCCCCCAGCACCACCCACAGGTCAGCCCAGCGGACATGTAAGGGAGATGGAGGACCAGGACACAGAGCAGTGGCCGCAGACGGGAGAGGCTCCCCAGAGCTTGGCCGCAGGCAGAGGGAGTCCCGTCTGCACCATGCTGGGTGCTTGTGAAGGCTCAGGCCAGGCACAAAGCAGCCCGGAGGCTCAGCCCTCAGTACCACTTCCAGTTTCCACTCTCCAGAGCCTTCCATCGAGGGGGCAGTCAGAGCCCACCAGGAACGAGGAACTGTGTTATGCTGGGAGCCAGAGGGTCTGAGCACAGCCGGCCCCGCTCTAGGGGAGGAAGCTGCGCATGACGGCAGGGACAGCGGCACGGGCCTGAGACCTGGCCTGCAGGGACACACTGCCATCCGCCCCGGCACGGCCTCACCCAGCTGCAGCCCACACTCATCAGCACAGAGCCCTGGAAAGCTTGGAGAGAAAAGTCGGTCGACCGAGCAATGGAGGCCAGTAAGCTGCCTTTCAGCCTGGTGGGTGGCCAGGGCTGTGCTGCCCCGAGGGTGTGGCCGGCCTGTGCTGGGACAGGCATCAGCAGGGTGGCAGGCGCCAGTGAGCACATACTGGCTCTTCTGTGTCCCTTTAGCCATCCCCAGGTTTGGGGGCGCACCCGACCACACATGGTGGGTAGCCCGCAGTCACCTCTGCCACTAGAGAAAGAGAAGGCGGCAGAGGTGAGGAGGGCTGGCAGCTTCCTTCCAGAGAGGCAGGCTGGGAAGCCCAGTGTCTGCCTGAGGATCTGCCCCTGAGCAGCTGGTGGATCCTGGGCAGAGCCCCTTGGGGTGCCCCCAGCCAAGCCGGCCCCCAACTCAGCCTGCTTCTATCCACTCAGCCCCCAGGTCTGCCCCTGGGACACCCATGCTGACTTGGAGCCTTCTCTGTGCCTGGCACAGGGGAGACACTCCTGGCTCCCACAGGAGTACCTGGCACTCTGCCTCCTGTTCTGGGTTCCAGAAGAGCCGCCTCACAGTGCTGGGCAGGGCCTCACCCCAGTGGCTGTTCCTGCCTCAGCCTAATCTCCCTCGGGTGTGGGGGGGTACACTTGGCCTCAATGACCAAACATTTCAGGGCTCCAGGGCCCATCTGGGAGTTTGTCTCTACTCAAGGGCCTTCCTAGCAGTCTTGATATGTCCAGGGGGGAGGGAGTCTCCAACCACTGACAGGCAGGAAGGCACGAGGCCGGCTGCGAAGAGCCGGTCCCCTCTGGGTCACCCCCGTGTGTGTGTGGCAGCTGAAGTCAGTGTGCAAATGGGTTTGGGTGTGAGCAGGAGGCCCCTGGCTGACAACCTGCACCGGCTGCCCTGACCCCAGACCCCTCCACAGCCACCCCCACACCTCAAGAGCAGCACTTACCCGGGGGTGATGGCAGGCGGAATGACCAGAACGGCCAGCAGCCCGGCCTGGTGCAGCGCCTCGGCCAGGTGGGTGAGCATGTGGATGAGGCCCCTGCAAGAGCCGAGAGGCGGAGTCAGCAGTGCCGGCACCTCCTGGGGTCCCCCGACACCCACTGCCCCCGGGAGGGGTGGGGCCCGTCCTCAGACGGACACCCTAGTAGGGCAGGGGAGGTTCTCGGTGGGAACTTCGTGCCGGTCTCTGTATGCAGCCCCAACAACACTGCTCATGCCCCACAGGGTCCACCCAGAGCACTTCCTCACACTCTGGGGCCCCCAGAGTGGGGACCTGTGCAGCACCCCAGGGATCCCCGGAACGAGGGGCTCAAAGAACCAGAGACAGCCCCATGTGTCCACATCACATTTTAGACATCTAAAGACATAGCAGATTAAAAAAAAAAAGGCCAGGCCTGGTAGCTCACACCTGTAATCCCAGCACTTTGGGAGGCTGAGGCAGGTGGATCACCTGAGGTCAGGGGTTCAAGACCAGCCTGGCCAACATGGCAAAACCCTGTCTCTACTAAAATACAAAAAGTAGCCGGGTGCCTGGCTACTCAGGAGGCTGAGGCAGGAGAATCACTTGAACCCAGGAGGTGGAGGTTATAGTGAGCCAAGATCGTGCCACTGCACTCCAGCCTGGCCAACAGAGCATGACTCCATCTCAAAACAAAACAACATGGCAGGTGAGGAAATGCCCCCCAGCAGGCCCAGGACACTGACCCTGGGGTGGCCACAGGACATTCCAAGGGCCACGCCTACCTGGCATGGCTCAGGGAAGGAGAGGGCAGGGCACTGGGCAGGGGACCAGACGGAGCAGCAGGTAGACCTCCTCTGCCTCCTGGAGGTGGAGGCAGGGGCATCTCAGAGCAGGCTGGCAGTGTTCCCCAAAGGACAGCACTAGCCTCTCTCCTAGCATGGCCTGGGAGCTGCCATCAGGACTCCAAGCCTGCTGTGTGCACATGCTGGTGTCCATGAGTCTGCCCTGCAGGTGGCCTCTTTGCAGAAACTGCCCTGGAGCACACACTGCTGCAAAGTTGGGTTCAGGGTGACGTGTCCACGCTGGGGGAGACTCACTCACTGCAGGTCCCTGGGAGCAGCCCTGTCAAGGAGACAGGAGGACCGAGGCCAGGGCAAAAGTTGGCCCCCACCGGCTCCAGGTCCTGCCCGGCTCCAGCACAAGGGTCTGCCAGGCTCAGTGAGAATGGGTTAGGCCATGACAAGCTGCTGGTTCCTCAGTCAGTACCCTGAGGCCCCGGTGCTCCTGATGGTGCCAGGACCAGGGCCTGGCACGTGCAACTGCTGCATGGTGGCAGCTCCTGTTTCCCTGACATGGCCCAAATGGGGCTGTCATTTTCCAAGCTAAGCCCCCGTCAATTCCTGGTAACTCTGGCCCAGATGATCTGGTGTTAGTTCTGCCGGCTGCAATGCTGGCAGTCCTCAGTGGGGAGCAGTCCTGGGGCACCCTCATGCCTCTGCAGCTCCACAGTGTCCACAACTCTGTGGGTGCCAGAGGCTGTCATGCACTGCACATCACTTAGAGGTGGTGGTCAAGGAGGATGCTGCCCCTGCCCCTGAAACACCAGAGCCAAGTGAGCAGAGCAGGCCATGCCCAGATGCCTGGGGAAGCTGAGCCTACCTGGGGGGACTCCTGCCTGGCTCCCGCCTATGGCGTCGGTGCCGTCTGCAGGTACCCACAGCGCCCCAGGACGGTGCTGGGATGGCTTTCCTCTGGGCCACAGTTCTGAGGGCCAAAAGGTGCCCCCAGCCACTCTGTGAGGGGCCCAGGGAGCCTGAGTGTCCTCCCACAGGAGGGCTCACGGCGTGGCCCAGAGCCGGCCTTCAGGGAGGACACGTCTGAGTCAGGTCTACCCAGCGCCCCAGGAGACACTATGGGCCCAGAAGCAGCGTGGGCCGCAGCTGCCGTGGGTGCCAGCATCACCCAGAGCGCTCCTCTCGACAGCCCCCTCATCCTGCCAGCTGCTGGCACCAGTGGCTCCAAGTGCCCTTATCATAGCCCTCTAGGCATGGGGACAACCGTAAGGGGCCAACCCAGAGCTGAGGAGGGACCAGACACAGCAACGTCCCTGCTAAAAGCACTGCCCACAAACCCGCAGGAAAAGCTGCCCCAAGCCCGTGTCCAGGGCCCAGCGCACGGGACCAGAACCTGCCAAGACCAGCCTTGGGCCCGGCGTGCTGGGGGCTGGGGTCCAAGTGGCAGTCGGGGTAGGACTGTGCCGAGGCAGCTCCCAGGCAGCAGAACGCCCAGAGGAATCTGCCAAGCTGCTCTGAGGAGCCTGGACACCGCCTGCTCCTGCCACCGGCAGCTCCCCACCTCCCTGCAGGAGCCTGGATGCAAGGAGCCCCACGCCGCTCCCACCCGACCTTCCCTGCTGCAGCCCCTCCTGCTCGGCAACCCCCGCCGCCTCCTGCCCTCCCACCCCGATGTTAACGACCTGTCATGAGCCCAGACACAACGAGGCTGTCTCAGCGCCCCCAGCCTCCACCCAACACAACGAGGCTGTCTCAGCGCCCCCAGCCTCCACCCGACACAACGAGGCTGTCTCAGCGTCCCTAGCCTCCTCCCCAGACACAACGAGGCTGTCTCAGCGCCCCCAGCCTCCACCCGACACAACGAGGCTGTCTCAGCGCCCCCAGCCTCCTCCCCAGACACAACGAGGCTGTCTCGCACCCCCAGCCTCCACCCCAGACACAACGAGGCTGTCTCAGCGCCCCCAGCCTCCACCCCAGACACAAGGCTGTGTCTCCTGAGGAGCAGTCCTCTGGTGCCATCTCGCTGCCTACCTAATGCTCTGAAACAGAAACGAGTTACAGCAAATCTCTGATTAATAGACCCGTTCTCCCAGGATTAGAGAAAAGGCCAGAGGCTTGCAGAATCTGTGTCCTGCTCTGAGACACCCCTCCCCTCAGAGGGAACCAGGTCAGCCCAGGCAGGGTCCACTGCCCATGGCTCAGCAAGGGACCCTAAGGCCGGGCCTGGGACTGTCCCTCAGCCAAGAGCACAGGCACCTGATCCTCTGGCAAAGCTGGAGCCTTAGGGGCTGTACAGACACCAGGCTCCCCACAGCCTGACAACATCCTCACCCCCACTGCAGTGCCCCTCCCAGCTGCCCTGCACACAGCTCCTGGTCCTCCTGCTGCTGCCAGGCCTCCCAGGAGGGAAGTGGATAGGGCAGCCTGATGAGGGGGTGCTGGCTGAGGGTGTGGGGGGTCTGAGCGCCAGAAAACAGGTCTTCAGGGCTCCTCCGGAGCCTGGGCCTGGAGCGGCTCTGGGTGAAGCCTGCAGCCCCCCAGCCAGTGAGGCCCTCAGAGCTCAGTGGGGTGCAGAGGATAGAGCCTCCCACAAGGGCAGGGCCAGCATCGGCTCCAGCACAGGGTCCAATGGGCCCTCGGGCAGGCATCCTGCCCCTCACAGGCTCTGCCTCAACAATGTTCCAGCCCTCCCTCAAGCTTCAGAGCTGTGTGGGGATGCTGCCCCAGGTGGACAGAGCCTGGCCCTGCAGCTCCTCTGCCCAAAGCAGCAACGGATAGCACGGCCATGGCCGCTGCAGGGGACACCATGGAGCCTGGCTGGGGGCTCGGGGCTGGGCCCTTAAAGCGCAGACAGAACTACTTCCGGTGGCAGGGGCGGGCCGCCGACCCCAGAACCCGCGGCTGGCACAGAAGGCTGAAGGCCGGACAGCTGCCCCAGGACTCTGCTGTCCAAGCACCTGCAGAGGGGCCACACCAGCCTCACTCGCTGCAACCAGTGGAGTGAGAGAAGGCCAGCTTTCCTGAGCGTGTTCGAGGATGCCGCCCCCTGCCCGACATCCCGGCAGGAGTACCGCCGTCCCCCTGCGTCTTTCGAAGAGCAGCCACCACTTTGGCAGAACAGGGAGGGTGGCTGCTTCATGTGAGCGGCTGGCTGTTTGGGCAGGACCGAGGTAGGGCCATCCCTCAGGGATGTGGCCAGTCCAGGCAAGGCGTGAGGAGCCGTGGCACCTTCCATCACTCCCTCTGTTCCTGGTCACGTGGGCCGTGGGCCGTGGGAACCCACGAGTGTCACGGGCGGGCCAGGCTCTGATGTGGCAAAAGGGGGCCCGAGGGAGTGCTGCGGCCGGCTTCCCACGCCTCGACTGGACTGGCCACGGCCCTGAGGAATGGCCCTACCTCGGTCCTGCCCGAGCAGTAAGCCCACTCACCTGAAGCAGCCACCCTCTCTGTTCTGCCAAAGTGGGGGGCCACCGTGCAAAGACGCCTGCGCAGGCTGCTTCCACTTTCCTGAGCAGGTGTCCATCTTCCGTGCAGCCCCATCCTGCCCCCAGGTTCGGGACTGTGGAAGGAAGGCCCTCCCAAAGGGACTCCCTATACTCCTTCCTCCAGCCTCCACCAAACACGGGGCCAGGACAAGGGCCGCCCACCACCTCCTGGGCCACTCACACGCGCTTCTGGCTTAGCAGCTGGTTCCAGACCTCCACCACGAAGCCATCGAAATGCTGGTTCTGAAAGAAGCAGTCACAGGTGAGGAGGGCCTGGAGGTCCAGGAGGGAGGGGTGGAAAGACAAACCCGCCCCCTTCGTCTACATGGCCAGGACATGGCCTGCTCACTCACAAGGCCAGACCCAAGCCTGGGCTGTATGCCCAGAAGCACCTGTCTGGAGGAGGAAGCGTGGGGGTCCCAGAGGAACAGGAGTGGAGGGGCCTGTGCTCTCATGCATCCCGCCCACCCATGTGCCTCCCCCAATCCCGCCCAGGGAGCCTGAGGGCTCCCTGACCCTTATAGCCCAAACACACTGGCAGCCAGGCTCTGCCCAAGGGAAGCACTTGGCCCAACAGACAAGCCTCCCATGCCTGGGACCATCAGAGGACTTGTAGTCAAGAAAGTCAGCAGCAGCCACTGACACTGCCTTCCCTGGAAGATGCAGGCTGCACCAGAAGGTGCCCAAGGAGAAGCCAGGGAAGCTGAGTGGAGGCCTCCTGGAGGCCCAGCCAGCCAGCCAGGTGGGCTGGGGCGGGGCCAGGTGGGCTGGGGTGGGGCCAGGAGGGCTGGGGCGGGGCCAGGTGGGCTGGGGCCATGCTCAGAGGCTGGAGCAGCACACAGGCCTCACAGGCCTCACCTTTGCCACCTGGACCACCGTCTTGCTCAGCTCCTCTATTTCATCCTCACTGTCTAAGACGTTCCGGAAATCATCATAAGTCCAGTCCTCAAACAGGAGCCGAGGTACTGTGGGGGCAACAGACACGTACAGGGGCCAGGGCTGGGAAATGCTGGAGGGCACCCGCTGCTTGCTGCCCTCAAAGGCACATCCCCTTGGCCTCCAGAGGGAATCGAGAGCAAACAATGATGGGCAGGGAGGCCACCTGGAACAGCCACATATCCAGAGAGGATGTCCCAAAGCCTTACAGGCTGGAAAGGGAGAGACGGTGGCAAAGGAGCGAGCAGACGCTGAGGATCCTGCTGTCCAGACACCAGCTCCCCGTAGGGCTCAGCATGAGTGTGGCTCCACCTTACAGGAGGGCAGCAGGGACAGACTCCGGTTGCTTCAGCTCAGCCCCATCACCTGCTCCTAGCATCTCCCAGAGCCTCTCCCTCAGCAACCCACACTCTTAATTCACTGACTCTGAGGCTGCCACTGGATGTGGGGATACCTGCCCCTTCCTCTCCAGCCGTGGGCTACAGGGGCACAGGTGGGCCAGAGTCAGCATCACCCTCAGGCCGAGCCCAGGACTTGGCCCCAGCTGCCCCAATAGGGCTCATCAGGTGAAGGAAGGAAGAAATGGAGGGGGAAGTGAGGGCAACGCCATCAGCCAAGGAAGCCTGACTTTGGCGGGCTACAGCCTGTGTGGGCAGAGCCCAGGACTCCAGCCAGGCCAGGGCCAGCCTCACCTCTGAGCAGCCGGAATGACCTGTGCCGGGGCAGCACAGTTGAATGATCAGGAACATGGGGAGACCGCAGAGCCCACCTGTCCACCCTCGGAGGTTGTGCCATCCCGGCCTCCACTCCCGGCCTGCCGGACTCACCTATGTGCAGGCCCTTAGCATGCTTCCTGATGGCTCGCATCCACCCTGTGGGACGTGGAGGGGACAGTCAGCCCAGGGACACACGCCCAGCGGAAGACCCAGCCCACCTGAGGCGGAAAACGTGGCAGCCGCACGATATGCAATGGGAACGGCACGGGGGTCGGGGGGAGGCAGGTGTGAGAACCCACCCTCCCTGGCCCAGGGCGGCCCTACACACCCCCTTCCTCTGGCCAAGGCCCCCTCCTGAACCTGCAGGGCAGCTCTGAGCTTGCCTCCCTGAGCTGGGACAGCTCAGAGCCTGTGGCTGGCCAGGGGGACAGGCAGCTGCATCCTGGGGCCTGGGGAAGGTCAGGGTTTCTCTGAGCTGAGGGGTGGCCAGACCAGGCCTGTCACTGGCTGACACTCCATCATCTCCCCATGGTTCTCCCAGTGTCAGGGAAAAGCCCTCCTGCTCTTGAACTCCGAAACCGGCTAACACTTCCCCTGCCACGTCTCTGTCCGAGCCGAACACAAGGCGTGGTCATGTAAACCTGGGCAGAAGTCATCAGGGTATGCCATCAGGAGACAGCCTCTGACTGAACCCCACCCTCCTCCCTGGCGCAGAGTGAAAATTGCTAGGGGAGGGACAGAGGAGGAGAAGCCAGCAGCCTGTGCCCTTCCCTGCCCAGAGGCTGCCTGGGTCATCGCAGAGTACGTCCTGCACATTCGGGGTGCCCGGAGGCGCGGGGAAGACCCACCTCACAGCCACCTGCACCATGGAGCAGAGCCAGGCGGACCACTCTGGCCTTGTAGAGGGTGGCACAGTGGCAACCACCTCAGGCCCTCTACCAGCCCTGCCCTGCCCCACTCACCTTCCTACCCGGTCCCAGCCCACATCATGGTCCTGCCCTCTAGGCTCAGCCGCAGGGGTGAGGGCATGGGCTTTGAGGTCATCACACACACACTTAAACATGTCCACACCCACAGTCACATCTGACACACAATCTCTCCTCTCCTACATCATCGGTCTCACACTCACACACACACACACACACACCCCCTACATCATCGGTCTCACACACACACACACACACACACTCACATCCTACATCATCGGTCTCTCTCACACACACACTCACACACACACTCACACACACACACACACACTCACACACACACACACCTGCTCTCGCACTCACACTCTTTTCAGCCTGTGGGGCAAGCACAGTCAAGCAGGAAGGATGAGAACCTTGGTCCACGTCATGGAGGCCCGTGACCTCAAACATCTCACGGCCACGTCTCTTCAGCTGCAGCCAGACGGGCGAGATCTGTGTGAACTTGCTCGCGAAGGCCTTGGTGACATCATAGCCATGGCTGTTCCACTGACAAAGGGCGGAGACATCAGATGGAGGACAGGTGAGCGAGCTCCTGCCTCACCAGGTGCTGTCATTCTGGTGGCTCTGCACGTGCCCAGGGCCGGCTGGCTGACGTCAGCTCCCGGTCTGGGGTATCCTTCCCCCACTCTGGACTGCTGCGCACAGCCTGGGACCCAGGCCACAATATCCCTTTCACCAAAAGAAGTGACTGGTGCTCGTCTCAAGCCCCGCCCTGAGCTAGCGCACACCACGGCTGCAAGCCGGCAGCTGGGAACAGCAAGAGGAGAAGAGGCTGGGTGTGAGAACCTCCCTGTCCCTGGCCGAGGAAGCACACCCGCTTCCTGACCACAGACAACCTGAGGGCCCACCTCTGGATTCAGCGGGGAACGCAGAGGTCCCCGTAGCAAGCCCTGGAGAGAAGCCCAACGCCTCACACTCCGACGTCTCCGGGAGGCCATCTCTCCCTGTAGCCTCACAGCAGTGGCAGCCCGGGGAGAGCAGAAGAGAGACCCCCATCGCTGACTGGCCAGAGGAGGCCATCACAGGCCCAGGGCAGCCCGTCTGAGCCTCAGGACCTCCCTCTGTACCGTGAGGACCCCAACTTACTGGAGTGACGTAGCCCAGTACATCTCCAGCAAAGTGTCTGTCCCGGGCCTTGGCCGAGCAGTAGCTGCGATGCTCAAGAACCACGTCCTCAGCTTTGAGGTCCGTCACCACCAAACCCCGGTCTTGGACTGGCTTATCTGAAAACTGACTCTGAAATAAAAGGAACCAGAGAAAGCTGTCAGTCATCTGTCCTCAGTGTAGACACTTCCATTCAGCCAGTAAGCGAGTGTCTGGATCCACAGTGCTGCTGACCTGGAGGCCTTGCACGGGGAGGATCAAGGCCACAGCAGGCAATTCAGTTCAGACACTGGCTGACTGTACAGGCCTTTCCCACCCTTGCTCCGGGACGGAAGGCAGGCAGGCAGACGGCTACAGTGGCTCCCTCCTTGCATGTGAGGGTAGACAGTCAGGACCAGCTCTGGCCACCTTACACCCATCCAGGGTCACACCCTTTGCTGGACAAGAATGTGCCAGGTGGGCCAGGCACAGTTGCTCACATCTGTTATCCCAGCACTTTGGGAGGCCGAGGAGGGGGTGGATCACCTGAGGTCAAGAGTTCAAGACCAGCCTGGTCAATATGGTGAAACCCCGTGTTTACGAACTATACAAAAATTAGCCAGGCATGGCGCTGGATGCCTGTCGTCCCAGCTGCATGGGAGGCTGAGGCAGGAGAATTGCTTGAACCTGAGAGGCAGAGGAGTGAGCTGAGATGACGCCATTGCACCCTAGCCTAAGCAACAGAGCAAGACTCTCTCTCAACCAAAAAAAAAAAGAACATGACACGCCAGGCACATGCCACCCTACTGGCCAACCACTGCCTGGCACCACCCCCGCCAATGTGACCTCTTCCTGCCATGTCACACCTCCCCCGACCCCACCTCTGCTCCTGGAAACCCTCCATCCTGCTATCGACTCGTGTCTTCTGTCCGCACTCCGTGGCCTGGCTCAACCTCCCCTTGACCTGGCCCCACGGGCCCCTGTGAGAGAGAGATGCCCAGCGTGTGGTGTACTTGCTCCCAAACAGCACAGAGAGCATCTGCCAGTGCAGAACCGAGTCACAGGAACAGTCCTGGGGCAGGGTCCAGCCAGCGGCATGGGGAGTGCTGGGGCTGAGGGCTGGTTCTGAGTTCACACCCCAGCAGGTACAAGCTCCAGGGCCACCGCAGGGGAACAGCCCAAAGGGCATGAGGCAAACGCAGCTCAAGGCCACGATGGAGATAGCAACATGAAGATGCAGGTGCTTTAAGCAAGAGGCGAGGGTGGAAACTGAACAGAAAGCAAGCCCTGGCAGGGTGTGCGGCTCAGGCCTGTACTCCCAGCGCTTTGGGTGGCCAAGGCAGGTGGATCATGAGGTCAGGAGTTCGAGACCAGCCTGGCCAACATGGCGAAACCCTGTCTCTACCAACAATACAAAAATCAGCCGGTGTGGTGGTGGATGCTGTAATCCCAGCTACTCGGTAGGCTGAGGTGGGAGAGTTGCTTGGATCCGGGACGGGGAGGTTGCAGTGAGCCCAGATTGCGCCACTGCACTCCAGTCTGAGCAACAGAGCGATACTCCGTCTCAACAGCAACAAAAAAAGGGCCAGGTACTGTGACTCAGGCCTGTAATCCCAGCACTTTGGGAGGCCAAGGCGGGCACATCACAAAGTCAAGAGACTGAGACCATCCTGGCCAACATAGTGAAACCGCATCTATACTAAAAAATACAAAAATTAGCTGGGTGTGATGGCGCCCACCTGTAGTCCCAGCTACTTGGGAGACTGAGGGAGAACCCCTTGAACCTGGGAGGCAGAGGGTGCAGTGAGCTGAGATCACGCCGGCCTGGTGACAGAGTAAGACTCCGTCTCAAAAAAAACAAAAAACAAAAAACAACAAAATAAGCCCCAAGTGGGCTGAGTGGGGATGCACCCCGCTTACCCTCAGAACCTGGCTCCAGAGGCTGCTCACTCAGAGGCGCTGACTGCCCGGAGCCCCCGAACCACACAGGCTGCCTGCCAGCTGCAAGCTCATCGGGTGCCTCTGTGAGGAGCTGAGCCCCTCGAGCCTCCTGGCTCCAGGCCCCAGTGGACAGAAAGGAGAAGAAGATGACGGATCAGCCCTCAGCCAGTGCAGTCACCTCAATTCCCCAGGCCACCCCTACCTTCTCCAGCAGCGTCTTCGAGGCAGCTTTTTTGGCATCTGACTTTGACAGAGTAGTGTGAACAGGGCTGCAGGCCAGAGTAAGCCAGAGGAGTTTGAAGAGTGTCTGCATGGTAGGTATGTCACAGTAGGGTCCAGCCTTGGGGTCCAGAGGGCTGCAGGGAGAGCAGAGCACATTCAAACAACCAGCAGAGAAATGCTGCACGGGCAACCCCTCTGCGGATGGGGCCACCTTCTCCTAATAGGGCCTGGGTCCTCATGGCACCGGGTGAGGCCTTGGCCACTGGGACAGAGCCCTGCCCTGGACCAGCCCTGGCAGCCAGAGTCCATTCTCCAGTACTCCTGGGCCTCCTGACTGGGCCGCCAGTTCCTCCCAGACACTCAGAAAGGGACTCCCTCACTACCAGACATAGAGCCCTCCCCTCACAGCTCAAGGCTGCCCTGACCACCACCGGCCATCCAGGAAAACACTGGTTCCCACCTCCTCCTTCAAATCCAAAGAAAGCCCCACCATGGCAAGGCTTACGTGGAAAATAACGAAGCCACAGGCCCGGCGTGGCGGCTCATGCCTGTAATCCCAGCACTTTGGGAGGCCGAGGCAGGTGGATCACGAGGTCAGGAGTTCGAGACCAGCCTGGCCAAAATAGTGAAACTCCATCTCTACTAAAAATACAAAAATTGGCCAGGCACGGTGGCTCATGCCTGTAATCTCAGTACTTTGGGAGGCTGAGGTGGGCGGATCACCAGGTCAGGAGATCAAGACTATCCTGGCCAACACCGTGAAACCCCATCTCTACTAAAAATGCAAAAAAATTAGCTGGGTGTGGTGGTGCATGCCTGGAGTCCCAGCTACTCGGGAGGCCAAGGCAGGAGAACTGCTTGAACCCAGGAGGCAGAGATTGCAATAAGCAGAGATCGTGTCACTGCACTACAGCCTGGGCAACAGTGTGAGACGCCGTCTAAAAATAAAAATTGCTGGGTGTGGTGGCGGGAGCCTGTAATCCCAGCTACTCGGGAGCCTGAGGCAGCAGAATCGCCTGAACCCAGGAGGCGGAGGCTGCAGTGAGCCGAGATCCCGCCATTGCACTCCAGCCTGAGCGACAGAGCAAGACTCTGTCTCATAAAAAATCAAAATAAAAATTTAGGCCGGGGCAGTGGTTCATGCCTGTAATCTGAGAACTTTGGGAGGCCGAGGCAAGCAGCTCATCTGAGGTCAGGAGTTTGAGACCAGCCTGACCAAGATGGTGAAACCCCGTTTCTACTAAAAACATAAAAATTAGCCAGGCATGATGGCTGATGCCTGTAATCCCAACTACTAGGGAGGCTGAGGCAGGAGAATCGCTTGAACCTGGGAGGTGGAGGTTGCAGTGAGCTGAGATCTCACCATCACGCTCCAGCCTGGGCAACAAGAGCAAGACTCTTCAAAAAAAGAGGCCAGGCGTGGTGGCTCACATCTGTAATCCCAGCACGTTGGGAGGCCGAGGTGGGCAGATCGTGAGGTCAAGAGATTGAGACCACCCTGCCAACACAGTGAAACCCCGGCTCTACTAAAAATACAAAAATTAGCTGGGCGTGGTGGTGCGCGCCTGTAGTCCCAGCCACTCGGGAGGCTGAGGCAGGAGAACCGCTTGAATGGGGGTGGAGGGGCAGGGGTGTGAGGTCGTGCCACTGCACTCCAGCCTGGCGACAGAGCAAGACTCTGTCTCTCAAAACAAACAAAACATTGTAGGCTCTGAGAAGCCTACGGTGATACTAAGGACGCCGATGCCGCGGAAGCACCAGGAGAAAACACGGATACCGATCTATACTATCTCGGGTTGGAGGAGGCCTCTCCAGGCATATGAGCAACGGGAGAGATCATGAATGAAAATACGGCTAGAGTGGGACTACATTCAGAAAATAAAAAAGTAAATATGAGGGCAAATAATAAACCAGAAAAAGTATTTGGAAAATACTTGACAACGGATTTCTCATCATAATCTATTCGTAACACGCAAATAAATCTTACAAATCAATAAAAGGCACTCTGATAAAAAGAAGTCCCACGGCCAGGCACAGTGGCTCTGGCCTATAATCCCAGGACTTTGGGAGGCCGAGGCGCGCGGATCACCTGAGGTCAGGCAGTTGAGACCAGCCTGGTCAATACGGTACAACCTCATCCTTATTAAAAATACAAAAATTAGCCGGGCGTGTGGTGGGCACCTGTAATCCCAGCTACTCGGGAGGCTGAGGCAGGAGAATCGGTTGAACTCGGGAGGCAGAGATTGCAGTGAGCCAAGATCATGTCATTGCACTCCAGTCTGGGCAACAAGACTGAAACTCCACCCCCCCGCAAAAAAAAGTTCCGTTACAAAAATAACAAATGAGAAGGGTATAAGAGACATTCAGAGGCCCAGAAACCAGCAGCTCAGCTTGACTGCCGATCAGAGAGCCAGACACTGAAATAAGATGGCATCGCACCCGCGTATGAAGGAGGAAGACCAAGTGATGTCACAGAACCTGGCCACCAGCGACCCTACTGAGCTGACAGCGGGAATTAAAGAGAGAAAACCACTTCTGACGAGTCTGCTCCTGTACAGACCTTGCAACATGCATTTTCTTTTCCACTTATTCTTGTTATTTTGTTTTGCTTTTTTCTTTTTCCAACATGCTTTTCATTTCTTTCACAAATTCCACTCTGGGGGACTTTTTAATTAATTAATTAATTTATTTTAAGATAGAGTCTCGCTCTGTCTCCCAGGCTGGAGTGCACTGGTGCCATCTCGGCTCACTGCAACCTCCACCCCCAGGGTTCAAGCGATTTTCCTACCTCAGCCTCCCAGGTAGCTGGGACTGCAGGCACGCGCCGCCACGCCCACGCGCCGCCACGCCCGGCTAGCTTTTCTGTTTTTAGTAGAGGTGGAGTGCTGCCATGTTGGGCAGGCTGATCTTAAGCTCCTGGACTCCAGTGATCCACCTGCCTCCCAAAATACTGTGATTACAAGCATGAGCCACTGCGCCCAGCCACGGGCTTTTCCACATATGCAGAAAACCTGAGGATGTTCATGGACCTGGCACACCCAGGTGCTGGAACACGGACAGACACTGCCATGCTCTCAATGTGCCAGTCAACACAAAGACACTATAAAGTAGCACTTACACAGCCAGTCCCACAGAAAAAGCATGATGTGAGGTACACTAAAAAGAAGATGAAGCCGGGCGTAGTGGCTCACGCCTGTAATCCCAGCATTTTCGGAGGCCGAGGCGAGAGGATCACCTGAGGTCAGGAGTTCAAGACCAGCCTGACCAACATGGTGAAACCCTATCTCTACTAAAAATACAAAAATTAGCTGGGCATGGTGGTGCACACCTGTAATCCCAGCTACTTAGAAGGCTGAGGCAGGAGAATCACTTGAACCCGTGAGGCAGACGTTAGGGTGAGCCAAGATGGTGCCACTGCACTCCAGCCTGGGCAACAGAGCAAGACTCCATCTCAAAAAAAAGGGGGCCGGGTGCGGTGGTTCACACCTGTAATCCCAGCACTTTCGGAGGCTGAGGTGGGTGGATCATGAGGTCAGGAGTTCAAGACCAGGCTAGCCAAGATGGTGAGACCCGTTTCTACTAAAAATACAAAAATTAGCCGGGTGTAGTGATACCCGCCTGTAATCCCAGTTACTCAGGAGGCTGAGGCAGGAGAATCGCTTGAACCCAGGAGGTGGAGGTTGTGTTGAGCCAAGATTGTGGCACTGCACTCCAGCCTGGGTGACAGAGCAAGACTGTGTCTCAAAAAAAAGCAAATCATGTCCCCTTAATGTGGAAACTTTAGAAACAAAACAAAAAAGTAAATTAACAGGCTGCCTGGAATCACCAGTCACACAGACAGGCTCCCGGGAATCACCGGTCACACAGACAGGCTGCCCGGAATCACCGGTCACACCGACAGGCTGCCCGGAATCACCGGTCACACCGACAGGCTCCCGGGAATCACCCGTCACACCGACAGGCTGCTCGGAATCACCGGTCACACCGACAGGCTCCCGGGAATCACCGGTCACACCGACAGGCTCCCGGGAATCACCGGTCACACCGACAGGCT
>CM052657.1:116496789-116512347 GCA_028533165.1 Leontopithecus rosalia | reverse complement strand
CTTCAAGACAACCACAACCCATCCAACCCCACCACACCCTCAGACCACACTTTCCACTCATGTTCCACCTTTCTCCACCTCCTCAGTGACTCCCAGTACTCACATGATTATCACCCACACACAACCACCAATCTCCACTTCCCCCTCCATCCACTCAACCCCCACAGGCACCATTCCTCCACAGACAACGGTCAAGACCACAGGATCCACACACACAGCCCTACCAATTACGGAGACCACCAGTGGAATCAGTCAAGCCCACAGCTCATTCAGCACAGCCACAACCCCAACACCCCTCCACTCACACGCTTCCTCCACACACCATCCTGAAATCACCCCAACTTCTTCCACCACCAGTACTCCAAAGCCAACTGGTACAGGAACCAGCACACCTGTAGCCCACACAACCTCCGCCATGAGCCATGGGCTATCCACACCCTTCACCACACACTCCCCACCTACAGGGAGCAAGCCCGTCTCTTCCACTGGTCCCATGACTACAACATCCTTCAAGACAACCACAACCCATCCAACCCCACCACACCCTCAGACCACACTTTCCACTCACATTCCACCTTTCTCCACCTCTTCAGTGACTCCAAGTACACACAAGATCATCACTCCTACCCATCCACTGATATCCATTTCCCCCTCCATCCACTCAACCCCCACACGCACCCTGCCAGTACTCACAACGATCAAGGTCACAGGGACCACACACACAGCCCCACCAATCACAGCCACCACCAGTGGGACCAGCCAGGCCCACAGCGCATTCAGCACAGCCACAACTTCTACATCCCTCAGCTCACACACTTCCTCCACACACCGTCCTGAAACCACCCCAAGTTCTTCCACCACCAGTACTCCAAAGCCCACTGGTACAGGAACCGGTACACCTGTAGCCCACACGACCTCAGCCACTAGCCACGGGCCACCCACACCTTTCAACACACACTCCCCACCCCCAACTACAGGGAGCAAGCCCATCTCTTCCACTGGTCCCATGACTACAACATCCTTCAAGACAACCACAACCCATCCAACCCCACCACACCCTCAGACCACACTTTCCACTCATGTTCCACCTTTCTCCACCTCCTCAGTGACTCCCAGTACTCACATGATTATCACCCATACACAACCACCAATCTCCACTTCCCCCTCCATCCACTCAACCCCCACAGGCACCATTCCTCCACAGACAACGGTCAAGACCACAGGATCCACACACACAGCCCTACCAATTACGGAGACCACCAGTGGAATCAGTCAAGCCCACGGCTCATTCAGCACAGCCACAACACCAACATCCCTCCACTCACACGCTTCCTCCACACACCGTCCTGATATCACCCCAACTTCTTCCACCACCATTACTCCCAAGACCACCAGTAGAGGAACCAGCAACCCTGTGGCCACCACCACCTTGGCCACCATCAGCAGGCCACCCACAACCTTCACCACACACTTGTCACCTACGGGCGGCAGTCCTGTCTCTTCCACTGGTCCTATGACTGCAACATCCTTCAAGACCACAAGTACACATCCAACCCCACCACACCCTCACACCTCACTTCCCACTCACATTCCACCTTTTTCCACCTCCTCAGTGAGTCCCAGTACTCACAGAGTCATTACCCCTACACACCCACCAATGTCCACTTCCCCCTCCATCCACTCAACTCCCACAGGCACTATTCCTCCACAGACAACAGTTAAGGTCACAGGATCCACGTACACAGCCCCACCAATGACAGCCACCATAAATGGGACCAGCCACACCCACAGCTCATTCAGCACAGCCACAACCTCTACATCCCTCAGCTCACAAGTTTCCTCCACACATCATCCTGAAACCACCCCAACTTCTTCCACCACCGTGACTCCAAAGACCACCAGTAGAGGCACCGGCACCCCTGTGGCCACCACCACCTCAGCCAGCAGCAGCAGACCACCCACACCCTTCACCACACACTCTCCACCTACAGGTGGCAGTTCTGTCTCTTCCACTAGTCCTAGGACTGCAACATCCTTCAAGACCACGACTATACATCCAACCCCACCACACCCTCAGACCACACTTTCCACTCACATTCCACATTTCTCCACCTCCTCAGTGACTCCCAGTACTCACACAGTCATCACCACTACTCACCCTCCAATGTCCACATCCACATCCATCCACTCAAACCCCACAGGCACCATGCCAGTACCCACAACGGTCAAGGTCACAGGGTCCACACATCCAGTCCCACCAATCACGGCCACCACCAGTGGGACCAGCCACGCCCACAGCTCATTCAGCACAGCCACAACCTCTACATCCCTCAGCTCACATGCTTCCTCCACACACCATCCAGAAATCACCCCAACATCTACCACCAATATCACCCCAAACCTCACTAGTAGAGGAACCAGCACCCCTGTGGCCCACAGCACCTCAACTACCAGCCACAGGCCACCCACACCCTTCACCACACACTCCCCACCTACCAGTGGCAGTTTCGTGTCTTCCACTGGTCCTACAATTGCAACATCCTCCAAGACCACAACTACCCCACCACACCCTCAGACCACACTTTCCACTCACATTCCACATTTCTCCACCTCCTCAATGACTCCCAGTACTCACATGGTCCTCACCCCTACACACTCACCAATGTCCACTTCCCCCTCCATCCACTCAACCCCCACAAACACTATTCCTCCAGAGACAACAATTGAGGCCACAGGATCCACGTACACAGCCCCACCAATGACAGCCACCACCAGTGGGACCAGCCAGGCCCACAGCTCATTCAGCACAGCCACAGGCTCTACTTCCTTCATAACCTCCTCCACTTGGTCACCTCAGAACTCTAGCTCCAGGCCACCATCATCATCTTCTGCCACCACACCACTGCCCCATTCACGTTATCCAACCACTCCAGTTTCTGCAACTCATCAGCTGCACTCCTCCTCGTCTTCCCCGCCACCCTCTGCCCCTTCTTCCCTGACTTCTCACGTTTCCCCCTCCCATTCCTCTCCCCAGACTTCATCTTCCTCAGTGGTGTCTGCGCCCATGCACTCCACAACCCTGAGCTCGGGCTCCCACTCCTCCTTTTTCACTCGTTCCACAGTTGCGTCAGCGTCTGTGCCTCCTTTTTCTCCTTCTCCAGCTGCCTCTACCACCAGCAGGGCCTCCCTCCCCCACACAGCTTCCCCTCCTGTCAGCCTCTCCACTCTGCTCCCCGAATCCACTCCCACTGCATCCAGCACCACAGCATTTCCATCCACGCGCAGGACCACGACCAGCACCCACCCCACCTTTGCCATCTCCTCTCAGTCCACCACCTCGCGCTTCACTTCTCTCACCACCCGAGTTCCCACACCAGACTTCGTGTCACTCACCTCGGGGGTGACAGGTATCCCAAACTCTCCCATCACCAACCTCACCACCAGGCACCCTGGTCCCACCTCGCTGCGTACCACACGGTTCCTGACCAGCTCCCTCACCGCGCATGGAAGCACCCCTGCTTCTGCCCCAGTATCTTCTCTCGTGACTACGCCCAGCTCATCCAGTAAGTGGTATCTCTGTGGCCGTGGCCGTCCCCGCCTCTGTGCTGCTGACTCTCAGTCAGCCCCTGCCTCAGCTTACCCCTCACGGTCCCAGGTCCCAGGTTCCCATGCCTGTTCCCCACCTTCCCTACACAGCTGTCGGCCCTTTCCCATCTCCTCTCCTCTCCCAGGCACCCAGCAAGTGCCTGGCCTCCCCCACTGGGCCTTCCTCCCCCGATAACCTTTCTTCCCGGCGCCGGCTCACTCATTCCCCTGTCCCTGCTGCACTCCCGGCCTCCCTTCAGAGGAACACCCGTCAGAAGCCTGCCACAGCTGCCCCTGTGGGTGCTCAGAGATGTCAGGGCTGGCTGGAGCCCAGGGTTCAAGCCACACAGCCCTCCCTCCAAGTCCAGAGAGAGACACAAAAGCCCAACACAACCCCTGCCTCACCCCAGGGGAGCTGCTGAAGGTGGAGCTGGCCCTGGTGACCGGGCCACCTGCTCCTTGGTGGTTGCGCCAATTCTCGGCCACGGCTCCTCCCGCCCCCGACTTGGCCTCCTGTCTGTGAGCTAGTCCACTGCTCCCCAGGCCACGGCACCCCATCCCACCTGGGGACAGAGCACACCTCAGGCCTTGTCCACATCCACCTCACCCCGCATTCCAGGGATGTCCCTGCCTTTTCTCCTGGGTGTTCCTCTCACAGCAGCCACCCAGGGACTGGGTCCCTGCATGCCTGGACCCCCACCAGGCAGCTGTGCCATAGCTGGCTGCGTGGCCTCTCCCGTGAGGGGCAGTTCCTTGCTGCAGGCTGAGGGAATCTTGGTTTGGGTCCCTCCCTGAGACCAGGAATTGGGTGGAGGCTGTAACCAGGGAGGTGACCCCAAGAGGCAGAGGTAAGGGAGCAGGAGCCAGCTGGAAGGGGAGGGCAGCTGCAGACCGCAGGGCCCGTGGAGGCACCCAGAGTCCTGTCCCCTCCCGGAGAAAGCCCTCTGCCGTGGGCAGGCAGGCTCCAGGAAATGAAGCTGGGCACAGCCAAGGGAGGGCACGCGGGCAGCAGCGCCCAGCCCTTGCCCAGGAATTCTATTCCACTTTTAAACCCAAGCACCACAGTGGCAGATTCTAATGTGGATGCTGCCACTGTCTACATCAACCCGCCAGCTGCATGCTGCCTGCCACACTCCCAGACCTCTCAGTGGGGCTGGCTGGGCCTTCCACGTGGGCCCCACCCCACCCCTTCCAGAACCCCAGACCATGGGGCCTGCTCCACTTCCCTCCTCCCCAGCTGGGGCCCGCGGAGCACCTGCAACACCATCTGTCCCCCTCTGGGGTCACTGACAGCATGTCCTCGGCCCCCTGCAGGTGCTGGGTCCGGCCAACCAGAAATTCCCATGCCCATAGGCCAGTGTCCAGGCCTGGGGTTGGGCATCAGCGAAGCTGGGCCCCCCGGGTGGCTCACACAGGCCAGGGCTCAGCACCTGCTGAGTCCTCTGAGAATGTCCTTGACGGACTCCAGCACAGCAACTCTAAGGGAAAAACAAAGCAGGAGGCTGCAAGCCTTCGCCTCTGTGCATGGCTGAGATCTAAGCTCTATGGGGCTCCACCAGGGGAGGCCACGCCTTGGGCAGGTGGGGACGTGGTCCCAGCCAGGGACCCCCTCCCTCCTTGCTCCATGCCATCCTGGGCGCTGCTGACTATCCAACTCCACTCCCAGGGGTCTGCAGCGTGCAGGAGCAGCAGGAGGAGATCACGTTCAGGGGCTGTGTGGCCAACGTGACAGTGACCCGCTGTGAGGGTGTCTGCATTTCCTCGGCCAGGTGAGTCCACCCCACGGCCAGCAAGGTTCAAAACCCCGCCCAGAGAGGTGCCAAGGCAGGGCTGGGGCTCCCACACAGGCACCTGCTACCCAGTCAGGTCAGCCACTTGGCGCTTCAGCTGCCCGCTGCCAGCCCTGGCCCTGGGACCAGGTCAGCAGGGAGGTCCAGGCCTCTCTGGACCAGCTGGCCTGGGGAGGGAGGGGCCTTCCAGGCACAGGCACGCCCCTGCAACAGCCACATTCCCCTGCTCTGTCTTGGCTTTTCGGCAGCTTCAACATCAACACCCAGCAGCTGGATGCCCGCTGCAGCTGCTGCCGCCCGCTCCGTTCCCACGAGCAGCAGCTCGAGCTGCCCTGCCCAGACCCCAGTGCACCTGGCCGGCGGCTCGTGCTCATCCTGCAGGTGTTCAGCCACTGCGTGTGCAGCTCTGTGAGCTGTGGACACTAGCGGGGTCACTGCCTGGTCTCCTGGGAGTGAAGGGCTGCAGATGACAGAGAAGGACAACCCCTCCCACCAGCCCCGTCCTGCTCGTGCCAGCAGCTGCGTTCCTGGCCCCCAAGAGCCCTTGGCCATGGCTCACCTGAGGCACTGGTGGGAGAGAGGCTGCCAAGCAGAGGCTCAGACCACCACACCCCTGCAGACCCTGACCCAGCTGAGCGGGACTGAGGCGGGCAGTGGCCACGGACCCTCCCAGGCACACAGGGCACTCCCAACCACCCCGTCCACTGTCCAACACCTCCCAGACTCTGAGCTGGACCCCAGAACGCTGCAGATGAGGCTGTGGAGCAGGTGCTGGGCCAGACCCATCAGGGGCGGGGACAACATGGGAACCGGCGAAGAGCTGGGGGCAAGAGGCCCAGGCAGGCACCGGCCCAGAGAAGGGGCCTCCCAGGGTCAGGGAGGGCAGAGAGTGGCAGGGAAGGTGGGGCAGCCACCCCCCGCTCCCAGCCAGCCAGGAGCCCCCTCCCCACCAGCACCGCGCCGTCCCAGCAGCTTGTCCTGGGAAGACAGCTTCACCTGGCCAGAGACTCCAAATAAACTGGTTCTTGTCAAGGCACAGAGACTGGTCCCTGAGCACTGCTTTTGCCTCTCCCCAGCCCCTTTGACCTGAGGCACCCACCCCACACCTGCACCCTGTGGGCTCTGCACTCTGGGGCTGAGCTGAGAAGAGAAGCTGGCTCTGGACCCGGGCCCTCCCCTCCCTGCACCAGGACTGTCCCATCTCTAGCAAAGCCACCCTCCCCCAGGGGCCACCCCCCCATCTGCCCGAGGGCCTCTCTGCCCCATCTGTGGTGCGATCGACTAAAGGATCCCATGTGGGGCCCCCTCATACCCACATGCAGCTTGGCAGGCCCGTTCTGCCAAGAATGGGAGGGAGCCCCGAGGCCAGGCTGGAGGGGTTCCCACAGGACCTAAATCCCCAAAAGCTCCACCACACACCCAAAATCAAATGGGCAGAACCAAGGACAGGCCCACCTCCAACACGGGGGGGGGACCTTGAGGTCCGTGCCTCACATGGCCCCGGGGAGCCACAGAGTCACGCGGGGTGCTTCCCCCAAAGGCCGCACATGATCCAGGCGCTGTTCTAGCGTTTTTCTTTGATGAGGAGCACCACACCAAGGGGACCTCTGCAGAGCCCCATGGGGAAGCGGTGCCTTGGGGAGCAGCCTTTCCTCCGATCATGGGAGGGGTTAAGGGACGAGGAAGACGGCCTACAGGTGCCACCCACGGCAGAGCACCGCCCAGCAGCTGGGACACCAGAACGAGGCCCATGCCGCCAGCTGCAGCACGAGCCCAGCACTGCGTGAGTCACACCTGGCACCGCAGGACCCAGAGTGGCCAGTGTGAGGGGTGCACATCACTGACATGGCTACCCTGTGATCAAAGTCCAAGACACCAGGAGAAGAGCAGAGACACCACAGGCTGCACCACTGCACGGTGTGGGGACCGAGGGGTCCGCGAGCCCCTGCAGCCGCCCCAGGACCCGCACAGCAGGAGACTGACGGCCAGGGTGAAAAGCCTCACACAGGTGTGGCTGCCCACCCTCCAGCCTCCGCAGCACGTCAACAAACAGGAACCAGTACTGGGCGTGTTTAGGACAGACAAGGCCCTCATCCTGGGGACAGAGCGCAGGGTCCCGGCCCTGGCTCCTCAGCGGGCCCACTCCCTCGCCTCTCAGGGTCAGATGTGCAGCCTGGGTGCTGAGTCCAGATGACAGGTAAGAGCCAAGCCACGGGTGGCATACAGGCACGGGGCCAGCGGCCCCTTCACTTCCTGACCATGCAGAAGCTTCCCACCAGGACCACTGGACAGACCACTGGAAGCACTCAGGCCTGCACCGTGGCCTGGGGACGCCCACTCTGACAGGAAAGAGAGTCTTGCACCACAGCCCACGCTTTACCCTGGAGTCCTGGGGGCCCCGAGGGGCCAGGGCACTCATCGGAGCCCAAAGACAGGCGGTGAGCTCGCCTCGTGGGGCCAGCAGGCTGCTCCTCCCCCGGCTGCACGTGACAGATGCCCTTCCCGAACAGGAGCTGGGACAGGAAAACTATGACATTCCACCAGGACTTGGTTTTGCCAGAAGTCATTACAAATACAAATGTTTCTAAATTCTAGATTAAAATCCTGACCAGGAAGACTCCAGCTGGGGCTGCAGCAAACCCGGGGCAGCCATGCTCCTCCCAAGGGCCCGGGACGATGCCAGGCGCATCAGCCACCAGGACGGCCACACTGAGGTGCAGCCCCCGCCATGTGCAGCAGCATGCTGCTTCCAAAAGCTCCGAGGAAGGCGAGCAGCAGCACGGGGCAGCTCGGCAGCACTCCCACAAACGCCACGCTCATGCCAACTTCTAATTTCCCTTTAATTTGTAGATTTAACCACAGAACTGTCTTGATTTTTATAAAAACTGATCCCAAAATCCACCTTCTGCCGTGGCTGCCGCTCAGTCCAGGCTGAGCTTTTCTCCTGAGCCACACACGCATATTCCTGTCCAGCCCAGAGGGGAGGGGTCCAGAGCAGCGGGGCGGGGAGGCGCCATGTGCTATGACGCTGGACACGGGGCGCCCATCTGCAGGATGGCCAGGAAGACAGACAGCACAGACGAAGGAAACGCAAGACACACGAGCCTGGCCTTCCCTCCTCGCCACTAGAACTGCGCCGACAGCAGTTCACATAATCTCTGGGAAACCGCTTCCTTACTCGTCCGCAGCGTGAGCCGGTACATCTGAAACAGAGCACAGCAGGACAGCGGGTCAGCGGGCACGCTGGGGCTCACGGGCCCACAGGTCCAGCCCTGCCATGCGGGAACCCCGTGGGCCACACCCAGGAAACGTGCGCTGGAGGCACCCACAGCTCAGCAGAGGCCTGAGCACCACACAACAGTCAGCACAGAAACTGATGGCTGACTTGGGAGCACCAGGTGCCTCACATGCAGCTGGCGGGAGTGTGCAGTGGTGGGGCCACCTGGGGAAGCTGGGGGCAGCTCTGGCAGCGCTAAGCACAAACATCCTGGGCGCTGCCCGAGTGAAACGCAGACAGGCGTCCGTCAACAGAACAAGATGTGGCGAGAAGCAACGAGGCAGTCACCAAGGAAGAGCTTCCGACGCACATGGCAGCTGGGAGAGCCAAAGCCCAGGCCCAGGCTGCTCTGTGGCGGGACGAGGCTCCCCGTGGCCGGCTGTGGCGAGGCTGGGACCTGACCACATACTGACAGGGTGGGGCTAGATGGGCACGCATCTGTCGCAGCTGCCAGAAGTGCCCTGGAGATCTACGTGTGTCAGCATGAGAACCGTCAGAACCCACTCGGGCCTGACCTGGGCTTGCAGGTTTGGCTCCAGGCGCAGCAGGCACCCGATCTGAGTGGTTTTCGTGTGTATGATTCCAGCTCCCACGAAATTCGCAGGATTGGGATCAACTTCTTCTAGAAGTGCAGAACCGAATCCAATGATCTGTCCGAAGAAACAGGATAATGAGGGCCGGCGCCGTCAGAGGTGCATGTCCCGTGTCCCCCAAGGCCCCTCGAGACGCGCTACCTTGGCTTTGGTGACCTCTGTGTCCATGGGGTGCTTCGCCTTGAAGATGTTCTGGACTTCCTGTTGTGGACTGAGAAACAGCAACAAAGGCCAGTGTTCTCAGCCAGGCCAGAGATCAAAGCCCACCTGTTCAAATGACCCCTTGCCCCCACCCTGACCCTACAGGAAAACAGGTTCTCACTTGCTCAACTGCTTCCAGCGTTGAAAGAAATCCTGAGAAGCCATTTCTGTGGGCTGGAAGAACTTGTTGAGCGTGATGGGCAGCTGCACAGAAACATTCTGGAAGGTGCCCCCATACCTGTGAGCAGCAGCAGCAGAAAGACACGGTCAGCTCCTCCTCCAGAGCCCCAGGGGCCAGGAAAGGGCCCAGAGACGGTCAGCTCCTCCTCCAGAGTCCCAGGGGCCAGGAAAGAGCCCACAGACAGTCAGCTCCTCCTCCGAGAGCCTCAGGGGCCAGAAACGGCCTGGGTGAGGTGTGCCCACCCATCACCACGCACTAGAGGGGGACCGAGGTAGCTCGGTGCCCAGTGTCATCCACAGGCAGGAGGGCAGGCCAGGGCCGTGCACAAAGCAGGACGCCCCAGTGCCTCACTTCTCCCCAGTAATCTGTTTCCCAGAATTCCAAGTCTGTGTAAATAGTGTGATTTTTTTTCCTTTGAAAACACAAAGGTATTTGCACAAATAAAACAAAACTTTGCATGTCTATGTCTCCAAATTTTACAGTAAACAATCTTAAGTTCTCTGTATTTTTAATGTTAGAAAGTGTGCTTTTCTAAGCCAGGCGTGGTGGCTCACACCTGTAATCCCAGCGCTCTGGCAGACAGAGGCAGACGGATCACCTGAGGTCAGGATTTTGAGACCAGCCCCATCTCCCAACATGGAGAAACCCCATCTCTACTAAAAATACAAAAAAAAATTAGCTAGCCGTGGTGGCTCATGCCTGTAATCCCAGCTTCTTGGGAGGCTGAGGCAGGAGAATTGCTTGAACCAGGGAGGCAGAGGTTGTGGTGAGCTGAGATCACGCCACTGCACTTCAGCCTGGTGACAGAGCAAGACCCTGTCTCAAAAAAAAAGAAAGAAGTGTTCTTTTCTAAACATTCCTAACTTTGCAGACACCTGGCAGGGGACAGGCTGCCCGTATACCCTCTATTGTAGTCAATGAAAAGGGGAAGTAGCAAACACTCGAAACAGGAAAATCCTGTTTTAAAAAATAAGCAGTGGTATGATCTGAGCTCTACTGCACAAAAGTGCACCCCCAGGCCAGTGTCTGAGGGAAACCAGCTGCCCTCGCCCTGCGGCTGTCATCTGGCACCAAGCCAGGGAGGTGGCTCGGGGGCCCTAGCTGTCTGCCACCCCATGAGGTGGGCCCGTTTGGGTGCTGCCTGCCGTCCCAGAGCCTGGGGCTTCACCTCCCCTCGGTTCCTGCACTCTGTAGAGCTGCAGGCAGAAGCAGCTCAGGCCACACCCGCGCACCACGCACACCCACAGGCCCTCGGTCCCCTCAGGAAGGAAGCGGTGGGGGCACAGTGGGGGCCGCTGGAGCTCAAGCGCCCACACATACTCCTTGGCCCAGAGCACACATGCTCTGACCTGAACTGAATGCTGAGGACCGGCGCCTCCGTGAAGTCGGACACGCACTCTATGTTGACCACCTGCTGCACCTGTGCGCCCCCCTCCACGGTCGGGTCCACGGGCTTGGTCTGCAGGTTCAGGTGTGTGCACATTAAGGAAACCAGCCAAGCAAGCGCCAGTGGCAGTGGCAGAAATGGGCCGGACTAGATCCCAGCGTGACCCACAGAAGCAGCACACGCACCACACTCCAGGACCACCAGCTACAGTTGAGGGGCAGCCACTCCACCCGGCCCCGCCCTTCCACGCAGGCTGGGTCCCACCCACCAGACAACCCTCAGAACACTGCTGCACCTCATGCTCTCAAAATGACTCCTCCATTTTAAAAAGTCGCTTAGATTATACACAGGCTGGCCGGGCGCGGTGGCTCACGCCTGTCACCCCAGCACTTTGGGAGGCCGAGGCGGGTGGATCACGAGGTCAAGAGATCGAGACCATCCTGGTCAACATGGTGAAGCCCCGTCTCTACTCAAAATACAAAAAATTAGCTGGGCATGGTGGCGCGTGCCTGTCATCCCAGCACTGTGGGAGGCCGAGGTGGGCGGATCACGAGGTCAAGAGATCGAGACCATCCTGGTCAACATGGTGAAGCCCCGTCTCTACTCAAAATACAAAAAATTAGCTGGGCATGGTGGTGCGTGCCTGTAATCCCAGCTACTCAAGAGGCTGAGGCAGGAGAATTGCCTGAACCCAGGAGGCAGAGGTTGCGGTGAGCCGAGATGGCGCCATTGCACTCCAGCCTGGGTGACAAGAGCGAAACTCCATCTCAAAAAAAAAAAAAGATTATACACGGGCTACTTGACTTACCTGTTCCATTCTAGGAGCCTCAGCTCTGGTTCCCACATAACAATTTTTGTCACTGTTTGCAGAAACTGGTGCTTAGTATGACAGGAAACTTGGGAACAGCAGGCTCCTAAGACAGTGAGACTCAGAAAAGGGCCCGCCATGCTGTGACCAGGGTTCTTTCCCTGCTGGAAAACAGGGGTTTGCCTACAGCCTCTCCCGAAGAAACGTGTGACACCAGCGAGGCTGGTCTGGAGGCGGTGGGTGTGGCCTCTCCTTCCCTCTGGGTTGTGTGCCACCAGCCGCTCCGCTGCTGGGCCTGTGCCGCCTGGAGCCCATTGCACCCCAAGGGAGAGACCCCTACAGAAGGCACAGTAGGAGTCATTCCACTCCTGGTCCTCAACGGTCTTCACTACATGTGATCCCACACGTGTGTATTTTTAATGACTGTTTTGAACAGTTAGCTTGAACGGTCTGCTTTAAAACGTGTTAACATGAACACAGACCAGCCAGTGCCAAGGACGGCGGCGCTTCACTCAGACCTCTGACCATAAATCCCCAGGCGTCACCATCTCTGGTCAAGCTGGGGTCTTCACGCTGACTCTATCTGGTGGGGCTATCCCTAGAGGAAGACATGTTAGTGTGTCCCTCTTTTAGCCAGGGAAGTTCCAGTATCACTTCTGTTCGGTCTAAAAGCTCTACCAGAAGCACACGAGCTGTGCCGGGGTGTGAGCCCTGCTCCGGTCCCCGCCAGCGCCTCCCATGCTCTGCAAGCAGCAGCTCCATCTGTGAGACTTCAGGGAGGAGGGTTTAAAGATAAAGTCACAGGAGAACAAAGCCAGCTGAAAAACAAAGGGACTCCAGCTGGCCAGATGCAGGGGAAGAGGCATGCACACGTCACTTTCAAATGTATTACCAAAACCTCTCATACGAATATGGAAGACTGCCTGATTTCCTTCTTCTGCTCAACACCATCGGCAGATGATGATGGCCTGACTTTCAAATAGCATCTGGAATTATCTTGCTATTTTAACAAAACAAGAAAACCAAAAAACTTCCTCAGAAGTCTCCCCTAAGCCCCAGTTACTGCGTGTGTGGGCTCGGGGGCAATGCACCCAAGGATATGAGGCTGAAGGTCGTCTGAGCAGATGAGTGTTGGGGTAAAATTCAGGAACTGCGTGGACGTCTTATTCCCATAAAAGATAAACATCCGACCTAGAAGGAAACAGAAACAACTTTTCACACACATCACCCCACACCGATGTGGACATTCGCACTGAAAAACAAGACCCCGCAACCTGCAGCTGAACTGAAGTTCCCGCTGGGACGGGTGCCTGCTGTTAAAATTCAGAACAAGTATTTTCTAGTTTTTTGTTTTTTCTTTCTTTTTTGAGACGGAGTTTCGCTCTTGTTACCCAGGCTGGAGTGCAATGGCGTGATCTCGGCTCACCGCAACCTCCGCCTCCTGGGTTCAGGCAATTCTCCTGCCTCAGCCTCCCAAGCAGCTGGGATTACAGGCACGCGCCACCATGCCCAGCTAATTTTTTTGTATTTTTAGTAGAGATGGGGTTTCACCATGTTGACCTGGATGGTCTCGATCTTTTGACCTCGTGATCCACCCGCCTCGGCCTCCCAAAGTGCTGGGATTACAGGCTTGAGCCACCGCGCCCGGCCTATTTTCTAGTTTTAACATGAGTACGCCAGGGCTGGAAACAGGGCCAGGTATCATCTCCACTCAGAGGTAACAAGTGCCCTCCAGCACCCTCCTCCCTTGGCCCCTCCTGCGCCGCCACACAGGATGGATGCGATCACATGCATGAGCAGAGGGAGGAACCCACAGAGCACCCGCCTATAGGCCTGGCCACAGAGGGGCCTGCCAAGCATCTTCTCCAGGGACACCACAATCACTCAGGCCTCTGCTGGCCCTGCCCTACAACTGCAGCACGAAAACACAGGCGCTGGACCCACAGCTGGGCCCGTGTCCACTGCGGCACAGCACTGGTGGGGCACACTGACCCCCACCCCGGCTGGGCCCATGTCCACTGTGGCACAGCACTGGCAGGCACACTGACCCCCGCCCCAGCTGGGCCCGTGTCCACTGTGGGATAGCACTGGTGGGACACACTGACCCCCACCCCGGCTGGGCCCGTGTCCACTGTGGCACAGCACTGGTGGGGCACACTGACCCCCACCCTGGCTGGGCCTGTGTCCACTGTGGGACAGCACTGACCCTCAATGCACCATCCACGGCACAGGCGCACACTGAGGATGTGTCACTGTTTCTATTTACATCACGATAAAAATCCAGGTGAACATTTGTACACTCTTTCAATTCAAAAAGGAAATCTCGAATATCCTGAAAAGTGTACACGGTTTGGCATCACACCTCCCACAATTTAAAGAATCGAAACCAAAACTGAGGTGAAGCCATCATGGCCGAGTTTAAAAACGTGAACAGGGAATAAAGCACATCTGTTTTCAACACAGCACTGCCCACATGAACCCCTCTCACGACCCTCACCCTCTGGCAGATCCCTGGCGGGCAGGCGACTCCTGCTCTTTTCTCACAGTCTGTCCTCATTTGTCCCAGACAAGAGACGGAGGAGTCCTCAGCAGGCTCCAGGCAGGCGCCAAGGAGAGGGCCCGGCCGAAGCCGTGCAGCCACAGGGCTGTGCACAGCACTGTTCTGGACTCAAAGGCTGTTTCTTTCTTTTAAACTGTGGTAAAATACACCTCACAGCCACCTTTCTAACCATAGTTAGGGCAACAAATACAAAGGCGCAGGAAGTGCGTCCACGCTGCCGTGCGGCCACCACCACCACCATCTCCAGCACTTCCTCATCTTCCCGGACAACTCTGAGCCCACTCCACACCGACTCCCCGCCCCCCACCCAAGCCTGGCACCCCCAGATACCCTGTCTGCGGATTCGCTGCTCTCGGGGCCACATGAGCAGAGCCACACGGCACCTGTCCTGTGTCCAGCCTGTATCCCTGAGCATGATGTCCTGTTGTTTTGGTGTTAGAATTTCATTCCTTGCCGCGGTGTGATGGCTGAATACTACTCCATTGTGTAGATGGCCGTGTTCCAAGTCATCTAGCCAGGAACATCCAGGCTGCTTCCAACTCTGACTGTGAAAAATGCTGCCCTGGACATGTGTGTACAGATACCTCTTTAAGACCCAGCTTTCAGTTCTCTGGGGTCTGTACCCAGATGTGGAATTGCTGCATCAGACAGTAACTCCATCTTGTTTGTGTTTTGAGGATCTTCCCACAGTGACCGCACTACTGCACCTTCCCACCAACGGAGCACAAGGCTTCCAACGTCACCCTGCCCGCAAACACTCCTGCTCCTTTCTGGTTTGTTTGACTGTATGTGTCATGAATGAATGAATGAATGAATGAATGACAGGGTCTCATTCTGTTGTCCAGGCCACAGTGCAGTGGCAGGATCGTGGCTCACTGCAGCCTCAAACACCTAGACTCAAGCGATCCTCCCACCACTGCCTCCTGAATAGCTAGGACCATAGGCATGCACCACCACGCCTGCTAATATTTGTATCTTTTGTAGAGATGGAGTCTCACAATGTTATGTAGGCTGGTCTCAAACGATCCTTCCACCTCAGCAGTCTCCCAAAGTGCGGAAATTACAGGCCAAAGTCACCAGGCCACAGCCTGTTTTGTCTGCTTTGTTTCTCAAAATCCCAGCCTCAAGTAATAGGCCTGCCTAGGCCTCCCAACATGCTGGGGTTACAAGTGTGGG
>CM052657.1:116445842-116488784 GCA_028533165.1 Leontopithecus rosalia | reverse complement strand
CAAGGGCAGGCGGTCAGCAAGGGCACGCGGTCAGCAAGGGCACGCGGTCAGCAAGGGCACGCGGTCAGCAAGGGCAGGCAATCAACAAGGGCACGCGGTCAGCAAGGGCACGCGGTCAGCAAGGGCACGCGGTCAGCAAGGGCACACAAGCAGGTCCCTGACTCAGAGATGAGCTCCCTCCCAACCAGCCAAGTGCCAGGGCAGGTGCTGCCATGGGAGCTGGCCCCAAACGCCCTGCCAATACTGAGTGGCAGCACTGGACCGGCATCCTGGAGAGGAGACCCTCTCTCCAGAACTCCTCTCACTGGGCAGAGACAGCTTGAGCGACCCCAACAAGAGACCTCCCCAACAGTACAGAGGGGAACAGCCAGCAACTCTCAGAATGACACTTCTCACCCGACAAATACCACAGGACACACTGTCAGTTACAGAATTACTCTCATTGCATGACACACACAAAGAAAACCAATCTAACCCAGCTCGCTACAGAAAACCTCCAAGAACAGGGCAAGACAGGTCTGCCCTAAATCAACAAAGCACATGTCAACAGCCGCCTGGGTGAGGCAGTCCTGCAGGAGAGGGGCCGCCGATCCCACAAAACAAGTCACCACAGAGGATGCGGGAGCTGAGCTGGACTCAAGACACTGGTCTGGAGGACTCGCCTCGCCTAGCAGAGAGTGGCCCGGGACAGGCCATCGTGGGTGTCCAGAGCCACAGCCAACGCCTGGGTTCTCAGTACACGCTGCTCCCTGACAGGCTAATGCCCTGCAGGTGCCAAGTCTTGGGGGAGAGGCCCTGACAGGTCTGGGTTCACAGCAGAGGAGGGACCCACCACAGCGCTGGTGCTGGCCAGGGCAGGCTCGGGGCCCCCATTCACATCAACACTCCTCTCCCGCTTGGTGTCCTCCAGGTCTGTCACGGTGCTGGGGCCCTTCTTCTTCTTGAGCTTGGCCAGGATGGAGGACTCCCGCTCCGGGAACGGAGGCATCTCCTCCAGCACGGTTGCCTTGGGAAGACAGGGTGACCTTGAGCAGAGCCCCAACTGCCAAGTCCCGACCGCCAGTCACAGGAGCACAGGGTGGGGACTCCTACCAGGATGTCAGTGCTGGCCACGGTGCTGAGCCGCAGGTACTCCACAGCACGCTGCTGCAGCTCCACGTCCGCATTCCGCAGCTGGCTGTCGCTGCGCAGCACGTCCTGGATAGTGGGCTTCACCTCTGGAAAGAGGTTCACGAACTTGATGTAGGTGGACAGGAGCAGCGCGCGGGTGGGGACGCTGCACAGGTGGAACTTGGAGTGTAGCAGGTTGAACTGGATCAGCGGGCTAGGGGCAGGGAGAGCACAGCAGGGAACCTGTCATCCCCGCAGGCCTCCAGCACGACCCCACAGGGAGGGACGGCCGCCAGACCCCCTCGCCTGCACCACAGGCCACTGGCGATGCCACTCTATCAGCTCCAGAGCCCACTGCAAGGCGCCCATTCACAAGGTCAGCCGCAGACCCCATCTCTCTATTTCCCACTAGAATCCCTGCTTTTTCTGTCCTATGAAGGAAAACAAAACGACAGACAGCGCCTGGAGCAGTAGTGGTTCTGCGGGGCCTCACAGGCTCGTGCCTCGGGGCTGTTCCAGTGACAAGCAAGGACACGGGCCACCCTGGCCCACTGGAGCGCACACAACCCCGACGTGTACAAAGCCCTTCACCTGGATCTCGGGTCTCCGGCTATCAGGTTTCCAAACTCCCCCAGGATGTAGCCGCCCACTTTGACCAGGTTCTCATGGCACGCGGGAGCCTGAAGAGCCTGTGAAGCCACAAACATAATGAGGGGCATGGCAGCCACGTGTCCAGAGTGAAGGCGAAGCAGGCACTTCCTGGCGGGCTGCACCCTAGAGCTTCCTGGAAACCCCAGTCCAAGTGCACCCCTCGACCCTCCCACCCCCCTCCTTCCTGCAGCACCCTCAGGTCCTGTGTCAGCAGCAAGGAACAGGAGGCTGCCACCCGCTGGCCTGCCCTGGAGGGAGCTGCAGCGTCCTCAACAGGCTGCGGCCGGGTAGGTTCCATCACCCTCACAGCACACCAGCCCCGGGGGCCGAATCCTCTCCATGGACATGCAGGCCCCACCCTGCAGGCACAGCATGCTCTCACACAGGAGAGGCCAGCCTTCTCAGGTGGCCCCAGAGAGCCACTGTTTGAAAGTCAGGGTGAGAAGAAACTGGGACTCAACCAAGGACACCAGCAGCAGAGGAGCCAGAGCCTCAGGGAAGAGCTGAGGGGAATGACGGGTCAGCCACAGCCCCCAGCACCTTCCCCAGGCGGGCTGGGACCACTACTCACCTTCCACGACTCTCCCCACCCCACCCTTCCTGGCAGTCCTGTGGGCCGTACCTCGAACACGGTCTTGGCCGCGTAGCCCTGCACGTCGTCCCGGTTGATGACAATCTGAATGACTCGGTACCACACCTCTTCACTCACGTAATCGCCGGCGATTCGGATCAAGTTCAAGATGGTGTCCACGTACCAGGTGTAGTCCACCGCGTACTTCTCGGCCAGGATGGCGACCTTCAGCACCTGCAGGGGATTGGCGGCTGAGGGCGGACACCTGCAGGCCATGGCAATCCCAAAACCAAACTATCACCCAACGTCAAAGTGAGGGTTTCAGAAGCACCTATGTGTCTATACACGTTTGGGACACACAAGGAGCTTGCACTAGATTCTCAAAAAAAGGCCACGAGCCCAGAAAGTTTAACATTCCCTGACTTAAGCAAGTAAAGCCAGGCTGAATCCCAGGAAAAGGCGGAGCCCAGCACACAGGCGGCCACGACCGCAGCCAGGCCATCTCCCGCCTGGGCCTCCTCTCCCGAAGCCCCAGCACCTGGCCGAAGCGCCCTCCGACCGTGCCACCCTGGGGTCCTGGCAGCCGCTTCTCTGATCGTTTCCTCCTGCTCCGGCCAATCTTTCCTGCGAGTCTCACCTGGGGGTCCCCCTTCTTCCCCTCTCTGATTCACTCTCATGGGAGACCCACCACTCCTTTACCCCCAGGCGCCTGCCCAGCCCACACCCACGTGGCAGCCACAGGCATGGAACTCTGCCAGGCTGTCCAACACCAAATTCATCTTCCGAAAGTCACCTCGCCTTGCACCAAGCCCCCTCCAACAGCACCAGCTGCCAACACCAATGCTGGCAGGCACCAAGACCACACACCTCCTGAGGACAACCCCAAACGCCCTGCCGCCCCTCCCCATGCCCTGCTGCTGGCCTCTCAGATGCTGATGACTGTGCCTCCCCAGAGTCCCTCCCTGGAGCCTGGACCCCGAAAAACTCCATGATACTTCCAGAGCATCATTCCAAAATGCATTGCCTCTGAGCCCTGCCTCAGCCCGGGGCTGTGCACAGGGCCCTCACGCCTCACTGGCAGGGTCCCCACACACCCATCTACCTGTCTCACATGCCCTGCTCCCCACCCTGTGCTGAGCCACCCACCACCCCTCCAAAAACTGCTGCTCTGCCCTCCCAGTGGCCCCTGCAGCATCATCCTCTCCAGACCAGGCCCCTCCCACCTCCTGCAGAAGTCCACACAGCGCCCCCAGAGTGTAATGCCCCCTGAGGCCCTGGAACATGGGGCACTTCCTCCAGTCATCCCACCTACAGCACAGCGACCCTCGGCCCTGCTCTTAATCCATGCCCCTCCATGGATGGGAAGGTGCAGAGTAGGAGGAGTGGGCCAGGTCCGGTGTGGACACCCAGCACCTCGCACAGCCACAGAGAACACTCTCTGCCATGCCTGGCTGAAGGAATGGGGTGTGGGGAGCACCACTCGGGCCGAGACACAGCACCTGTCTTACTCCCCACAGCAGGAGCCGTGAGGTCACCGCTCATCACACACGTCTCACTCCCACAGCAGGAGCCGGCTCAGGATTGCCGCTCATTACATAGAGGGGCCAGAGCAGACACCGGGCTGACGAATGCCCGGGACCTCAAAATCTGCACAACAGCACTCAGACGCACACTGCTTCTGTCTGCTCAGAACACTCAGGAGGATCAGGAATGAGGCTCCTGCGACAGCCGTCCCCAGAGCCAGCCCCACCCCACCACAGGTGCTGAGACCAGGCCACACTGCCCCAGCCAGGCCAGAGAGGGACCCCTGGCCATAGTCAACAAGTACCTGCCTGGCCACTCCACAAACAGGACCCGCTCAGCCCTGCCCTACACCAAACCCACCCCATGGGGCCTGCCCTTGGGGCCTCCTGCCGGGAGTCAGCCCCCTTGCCCTCCCAGGTCCACTGTCCTGGAGGGTGGACAGTCCAGCGGGAGAGCCACCTCCTGGCCCCTGCTCTTTGTAGGTGCAGCACCTCACTGAAGCTCAGTCTGTGGTCATTTCACCCTCAGCACCCAGGCCCTCCGTTCACTCCAAGATCCCTGAAAACCTAAGAGTCTCACCTGGGCATGACCACGCACACCTGCCCAGGGCAACTCTGTCACCTGCCACCAGCTCCAACCCTGGCTCTTGGCAAAGCTCCCAAGGAGGCCTCAAGCTGCACTTTGCCCAAAAAGACAAATAACAAAGCACTTCCTATACAACGGAGGCAGTGTCTCAGCCTCAACCAGAGGCTGTGGTCCTGGCTGGTGACAGCGGCCAGCCTCCCACGAGGACACACGGGGCCCCCCTTAAACCCCACCATCCACAGACACAGTGAGCCTGAGAGGCCTGTGAGCATGGCGGAGGCCTCAGGCCCTCTTCTCTGCTGACCATGTGGCCTCCACAAAGGTTTCTGCCCTCAGGTCTTCAGTCATGCTCAGCCTTCAGCCATCTGGCAGGTGTGCACACCTACTCTGTGATAAAAACAACACGGGAAACGAAGCTATGGCCCAGATCACACCCCTCCGAAGATCAAGAGACACACACACAAAAGCCAAGCCACGAAGGATTAATTCAGGGGCTCGAATGCAACACAGTTAAGAAGAATTCGGCCCAGAGAAGTCTAGATTTGTGCAGCCCCAGCACAGGCGCTGCAGCCTCACTAAGGCCTGGGGCTGCAGTGCCACCACTGAAAGGACAGGCAGGCCAGAGAAGCCACACGGGGCAGCATTTTAGTTACCTTCCAGACCAAATGACTCCACCAAAAATGCTAATTTTTTTAAGACAGGGTCTCGCCATGTTGCCCAGCCTGGAGAGCAGTGACATGATCTCAGCTCACTGCAGCCTCAACCTCCTGGCCTCAGGTGATCCTCCACAGGCCCAGCTTGAAAATGTGAACTACGGCCGCTCACGCCTGTAATCCCAGCACTGTGGGAGGCCGAGACGGGTGGATCACGAGGTCAAGAGATCAAGACCACCCTGGTCAACATGGTGAAACCCCGTCTCTACTAAAAATACAAAAAATTAGCTGGACATGGTGGCGCGTGCCTGTAATCCCAGCTACTCAGGAGGCTGAGGCAGGAGAATTGCCTGAACCCAGGAGGCGGAGGTTGCGGTGAGCCGAGATGGCGCCATTGCACCCCAGCCTGGGTGACAAGAGCGAAACTCCGTCTCAAAAAAAAAAAGAAAAGAAAATGTGAACTAAAACACAGAGGCAGAGGAGCCTTATATCCAGCATCTCACAGGTTCTCAGCCAAGCCCTGCTGGACAGAATCACAGAGCACTAAGGAAATCCTGCAGTGAGATTCGCGTCTGTGGCGGGAGAGGACTCAGAGGCCAGCAGAACTCACAATCTCTTCTCGGATGGAGTAGTCGGCCGTCTCCAGATAGCTCAGCATCTCGGCCACGATCTGTGGGGCATTGCTGCGGTCGCACATGGCGTAGAGGAGGTCCACGGCCCGCTGCCGCACGCTCACGTCCCGCTCAGTCTGGGGAACAAGGCACAGAGTAAGAGGCCACAGGAGCAAGGCCCAGGCTGGGGAACAGGCTGGGGGACAGGCCCTGCTCCACATCTCAATGCCCTCTCTGAGCTTCTCTCACACACACACCCAGGTCCTCCAGCCACGCACAGTCCTCCCTCCCCAAGGCACCGGCCCCTCCCACTCCCTGCACTGGGGCACGTGGGTCTCGACAGCCCAGAATTGAGCCCAGTGCCCTCGCTGACTCCTCCCTCCGCACAAGCCAGCTACTTTAGGACCGAGCACACAGCCTAGTGTGGGCCATCAAGGCCTCTCCTCAGTTCGGCCAAAGACCCCAGTGCCTCTGGCACTGCCGTGGAGCTGTCCCAGGTTCTCATAGCCCACCCTGGAGCCTGAGCTGAGGAGCCCCCAGAGGCTCTACAGCATGAGAAAGCCTGAGGCCTGCACAGCTCTGCTACCAGCGAAGGACAGGGGAGCGGCCACCAGCAGCCCTAGTGCTGGCCGTGTGCAAATGAGCGTCGGCCTTTCTGATAGCAGGGAGTGAGTAAAACACACACCGTCCAAGACCAAGAAGAATCCAGAAGACCAAATGCCACCACGAGCCCTTGTATGCCACCCGGGACACCCGTGAGCCACACGCAGACACACAGGGGCAGTGGGAGCAGCCCAGCCACAGCCCAAGGCTGGCTCAGACGGGGAATGTGGTAGACAGGCCTTGGGCGACCTCACGTGGAGCAAACCCTCAGGGGCCGCTCTGGAGACTCACAAAGGCTGGCAACAGACAACCTCAACTGGGCTCTTCCAACTCTGAAATTTTAAACCTCGAAAAAGGTGAGTTTCCTTGGCAAAAGGGGGGTTTTCTTGGAGATAAGGTAAAAAAAATTTAATCTTTCTACCAAGAAGAACCATTTCTGCTGGTTGGGACTGTGCACGTGCAGGACGCCACACGGGAGCCTGCCCACAGCAGGGAGAGGGCTGCCGCGGATGCCACGCTCAACCTAGCCAGGAGGCAGCGTGGCCCTGAACAGTGGCGCGCCCGGCGGAGGGCAGGTGTCAGGCGGAGGCCAGCAGCACCAACACCACGTCCATCTCTGCGGGGAGCCAGGAAGCACTGCGTCCCCCAGCCTTCACGGGAAGACCCATGGCACCTGCACAGGGAGTGAGCAGACCCTGAGGACAGGGACTTGCCTTCAGGGCATTGATGACGGTCTCGATGTGCGTCTTGACAGCCTCGTGGGAGAACTCAGAGCTGGCCAGCGTGCACATGCTCTCCAGGGCCAGGTAGCGCAGGTTGGTCTCCCGGTGCTGCAGGAACTGGCCCAGCTGGTTGCAGGCGCGGACAAGCAGGTTCGGCTCACTGTGTGGAGGGAGGGGAAGTGGGGAGAGTTTCCTCAACACACGCAAGACAAACTGGCCAGAATCCACGTTCCCTGACGGGTCCAGATGGCAGACTGCAAAGTCACACCACACTCACCGCCACCATGCTGCTCAGGTGGGAGTCCGGGGGCCTCCCCGAATGCGGACGCCCAACCCCTACCCCTGACATCTGTGTTGCGTCCATTCTGTGCCTCCCCACAGTGAGAGTCACAGCCTGTGTATCTGCCGGAGCCTTCCCAGCATCTCCTGAGCCTCAATCTGCGTCAGGCCCAAGGAAGGCCGGTCAAGCTGTGACCACCAGTGGCCTGTCAGCCGGAGGCACCAGCCCAGGGCAGAGAGAAGGCTGAGGAGGGGGGAGTGTGGCTGCCACCCCGGCCCTACTGTCTCCTCAGGATGTGGCTTCTCCTCGTGTAACGACAGAGCTTTCTCTAAAATGGGAAATTTCAGTTTTAACACCTCCCAATTCTGAAGCATGACTCTCGGGCTGTGTTTTCATCATGGGAAACTACATTTGTAAAAATGCTACAGTAGCCAATGGGTGGTGCCCACCAGCTGTAAAGAGCCTCTGCCCACAGCCTGGCAGGTTCCCTGGTGATCAGGAGCCTGCTGGGAGCTGCCATCTCACTCTCACAGGACCCGAAAGCAAGTCTCCAGCACCGCCCTGGCACCCTGGACCCACCAAGTGCAGCTTCACACCCAGCAAAGCCACAGGACATGTGTGCGCACACCTCCCACCCTCCCCGTCTCCTCTGCTCCATCACACAAGAGGCCCATCAGGAGTGGCGATGCTCGGGGAAGGAGGAGAAGGCCCCTGTCGGGGATGAGACCGCAGTCACCTAAGCAATCCACGGTGAGCTCAGAGCAGGAGGGGCTGGCTGCAGAGAAAGAAGAAAGGGGTCCGGCAGGGAGCACACAGGCAGGATGAAGGAGAGGCCCATGGACCGGATGAACTAGGCGTGATCTGCCCAGTCTCATGCCAGTGAGAAGGAGCATGTGCGCGTGCACAAGGTGAAGGCGTCTCCGCAGATGGCCAACCCACCTGTCGTGGTGAATGATTAAGCTGATGGCCTCGAAGAGCACGGCGTTCTTGGCATTGGAGTGCTGGACCTTCTTGGACTTGGGCGGTTCTTGGGCTTTGTTCAGGATGGTCTCCAGGCACTCCGTCAGGCGGCCCCGAACTGCGGGGTCTTCTGGGCAAGACAGAACGGTGCTCACCAGGCTCCCGTGGCCCGCAGCCCACCCACCCTCCCACTGCACCCACGTATTGTGAGAGCAGTTTTAATACTCACTCACATTTGTGTACCCAGCTGGGAGCATTTATAAAACTGACAAAGGCTGGGCGCTGTGGCTCATACCTGTAATCCCAGCACTTTGGGAGGCTGAGGTGGCCAGATCACCTGAGGTCAGGAGTTCAAGACCATCCTGGCCAACATGGTGAAACCCTATCTCCACAAAAATGCAAAAATTAGCCAGGCATGATGGCAGGTGCCTGTGATCTCAGCTACTCAGGAGGCTGAGGTGGTAGAATCACTTGAACCCAGGAGGCAAAGGTTGCAGTGAACTGAGATCACGCCAGCCTGGGCAACAGAGGGACACTCCATCTCAAAAAGAAAGAAAGAAAACCTACTGCACAGATCTGGTACTATAAAAGCACAAACAGACGCAAGCCCTAACAAAAGTGCAGGCTCTGCAGTAACTCCACGAAAGCCAGGGCGCACGGCAGCACCAGGAGCAAGGCCCAAAAATCAGGAGGCGGGGCCGGTAACACACTTCTTAAAGTCATCAACAAGCCACTTGAATCTGAGACAGGGAATCAGCTGGTGCAGCTTCAGGAGCCTCGGCCCGCGCGTTACCTGGGGGTGGGTAGCACTGCAGCAGCCTCAGCAGTTTGACAGACAGCCAGGGAGCCGGGACAAAATAGTAAGTGTAATCCTGAAGATCTGTGGACGCGGACGTCACGATCTGTAAGAGCACAGGCAATGAGACACGACGCCCAGCACGAGTCCCCACTGGGGGACCCAAAGAAAAGCCACACTCACTCCTCCAGTCAGGCCTGAGCTGGAAAAACGGTTCTGTTTCACACACCAGGAGCGTCTGACACTGCTTGGGACCCCTCGGGGTCACTGTGAGAGGCGGCACACACGGCACACACGCCACACAGCGGAATGGCAGCCCGCACTCAGTACAAGATACCACAGCACGTGGACTTGAAACCCCAGGCTTTCCTTTGTGGACTGGAACATGAATGAATCTCGGGCCGGTGCGGTGGCTCACCCCTGTAATCCCAGCTCTTTGGGAGGCCAAGGTGGGCAGATGACCGATCAAGACCATCCTGGCCAACATGGTGAAACCTCGTCTCTACTAAAAATACAAAAATTAGCTGGACATGATGGTGAGGGGGCGCCTGTAATCCCATCTACTTAGGAGGCTGAGGCAGGAGAATCACTTGAACCCAGGTGGAGGTTGCCGTGAGCCAAGATTATGCTACTGCACTCCAGGCTGGGTAACGAGCAAGACGCTGACTCAAAAAAAGAGAAAAAGAAGAAGAAAATACGCACATTTCTCAACTTATAAAGTGAACTGAATTCATAATCAGAAAGTTTCCCACAAAGAAAACTCCAAATTCAAGCGATTTTACCAGCTAATGATAGAAACTTTGGCAAACAGAGAAAGGAACTTCTCTAATGTGATCAAGAGTGCCGACACCAGAACATTCTAGAGCAGACGTCACAGTCACAAAGACAAGACGACCCAGGGCAAAAATGGGTAAGTGTCTCAGGCCCTGCACAAAACAAGATACCCAAACAGCCAATCAACATGCAAAGGTCCTCAACCTCATTGATAATCAGGAAAATGCAGATTTAAATCGTAAAGAAGCAGAATGCGATGGTGATGCCCGCAATCCTAGCAGTCTGGGAGGCCAAGACGGGCGGACTGCCTGAGGTCAGGCCTTTGAGGCCAGCCTGGCCAACATGGTGAAACCTCATCTCTACTAAAAATACAAAAATCAGCCGGGCGTGATGGTGCAGCCTATAATCCCAGCTACTCAAGAGGCTGAGGCAGAAGAATGTCTTGAACTTGGGAGGCCGAGGCTGCACCACTGCACTCTAGCCTGGGCATCAGAGCAAAACTCTATCTCAAAAAAAAACAAAACAAAACAAAAATCCCAAGGGGCTAACACCAGCACGTGCCGTGCCCACGCCTCCTGCTCCTGGGAAGTACGGGTACCATGGGGGAAGCTGGTCTGGCACCACCTGTCTCCTCAGGTTCAGGAGCTGCAGCCCCTCACTGAGCCATGCCACATCTCAACAGACGCCCACAGCATCTCGTGTGCATGGAAACCAAGGGACAGCCAAGACTGCTCACGCTAGAGGGGCCACAGCAGCCCCAGAGGGCAAGGAGCTAAGTGTTCAACAGGACAGGGGGTCAACTGCAGGGGTCAGTTCACACAACCAATTCTATGCAGCATCAGAAATGAACGTGTAACAGCTGCACACAAAACAAACACTTCACAATGTTGAACAAAACAAGAATGTGCACTGCAGGTCCACCTACATAAAACCCAAACACAAAGCTCAACAGCAGGCGTTGGCGCACACGCCAGACGGTGGGTCCCAAGGCAGAGCCAGCAGCACCTCCCCGTGGGGGACACGGGCCCTGGGTGCCACCCCTCCACCCGAGTGGTACTGGGTGCTCGCTCACACGACAGGAACAGGGAACTGGGCTTCGCACAGCCGGGACAGCTCTGAATGAAGAAGGTTGAAAGAGAAGCCAAGTGGGATTTCTCCCCCAAATTTACAAAACGACCCCATGCCTTGCATTCTAAAAGTAAGCCAGTAAATACGTGAGACAAAACCCACCCTCACTTCTGCTCCCACAATCAGACTTACTCTGCTTAGCCTAGAGACGGCCAGAGACACGGAGGTTTTAAACTCTTCTGGGTTCTTCTGTGCTAAAGTGGTGATCAGACTCGTGGCTGCAGTTACCACACCCTGAAAGAAAACGCACACACACAACAGTCAAAACACTTGAAGCTACACGCTTGTGTTAACTCATCTTCCAAACAAAACCTGAAGCCAACCAGCAACAAGCCAGCAGCCCACGGCCACTTCGGCCTACTTGGAGAGACCGCCGGCGTAGGTTTTCTTTCTCCGGCCTCTCCTTAAAAGCTGGGAACTCAGTGATGCTCAGCCCAGATCCCGCCTGTGTGAAGAGACAGAGGGCGGCGCTCGGCCACGCAGGTCAAGCATGGGGTTGCACACGTGCTGCCCTCTCCTGGCCTGGCCTCCACTGCCACCTGCACTCGTGCCTCTGATCTAATCATTCCAAGTTCACTGCAGCAGGAGACACCACCTTTAGACTGATTTAAATCTTTACAACCCAGGAGTGAGACCACAGGAAAAAGCAGCTGAAGAAGTCCTTTTCCATTCTCCTTTTTGGAAAGTGGTCCTGGCAGTCACTGAACCACAGTCTGGATGAGGCCACCAGGCCCAGCACCCGAGTCCTCCCTCCCTGCTCCTCCTGGCCTCACTGAGAACAGATTCAGACCCCAGGGCACAAGGGGTCCTTCCCAAAGCACCAGGCAGCCTGTTACTGTCCCAGCACAAGCACTAGGGATTCAGTCACTCACACCTCTTGAAAGAAGACTTTAGTTACATAAAGACGGTCTCCCACAAATATTTTAAATAAACGATACCTATTTGCTCACACCTGTAATCTCAGCACTTTGGGAGGCCAAGGCAGGTGGATCACCTGAGGTCGGGAGTTTAAGACCAGCCTGACCAACATGGAGAAATCCGTCTCTACAAAATTATAAAATTAGCTGGGTGTGGTGGCAGGTGCCTGTAATCCCAGCTACCTGGGAGGCCAAGGCAGGAGAATCACTTGAACCTGGGAGGTGGAGGTTGCAGTGAGCTGAGGTTGCACCATTGCACTCCAGCCTGGGCAACAAAATCAAAACTCAGTTTCAAAAAAAACCAATTAGCTGGCCATGGTGGTGCTCGCCTGTAATCCCAGCTACTCGGGAAACTGAGGCAGCAGAATCCTCCTTGAACCCAGGAGGCAGAGGCTGGAGTGAGCTGAGATCCCACCACTGTACTCCAGCCTGTGCCACAGAATGAGACTCTGTCTCAAAAATAAAAAAGGAAATGTCTACTTGCAGGATGTATGCAATCCCCCCACCCCTCACCGGACACATGCAATCCCCCCACCCCTCACCCCGAGTCTACCTGTACGTATGCAATCCACCCACCCCTCGCCCTGCGTCTAACTGGACACATGCAATCCCCCCACCACTCACCCCTCGTCTACCTGGATATAAGCAATCCCCCCACCCCTCACCCCACGTCTAACTGGACACATGCAATCCCCCCACCGCTCACCCCGCATCTACCTGGACACATGCAATCCCCCCACCCCTCGCCCTGCACACGGCTCCTGAGCCTGGTCAGGGTACAGCTCCTATAACACAGCACTCGCCCCAGAGACCTGAGGTGCCTGTGCCCTCAGCCTTCCAAGGAAAAGGTGTAAAGAAACGGGTCTGATTGGTCTTCTTCCTGTATTTCTCGGTGAGCAAAGTGCCTAGCTCATTAGGACGTCCCTCCCCTGCAGAGACTGCAAGGGGCCTGGCGAGGGGCACACTCAGGACTCGACACACGGCCCTAACCTGTGGTGGCAGCTGGTGCCGAGTCTGCTCAGTGGCCTCCAGCCCCGGCTCTGCCCCCAAACCCTTTTCCCCATGGCGTCTCCTGTCCTAATCCACTCCAACCAGTCTCTCCACCAGGCCACCCTCGGGCTACGGGACCCATGGCTCGGCGTGGCACCCATGCCCACTCCAACCAGTCTCTCCACCAGGCCACCCTCGGGCTACGGGACCCATGGCTCGGCGTGGCACCCATGCCCACTCCAACCAGTCTCTCCACCAGGCCACCCTCGGGCTACGGGACCCATGGCTCGGCGAAGCGCCCATGCCGTGCTCAGGCCACATCTCTTCCCCCACCACCCCGCTCCAGGCCATCGCAAAGGTCACCTGGGGGAGCGGGATAGGGGCACAAAGGCCAAGGGCACTTACCAAGTGCTGGTCATTGAGCAGGTGCACCACCCGAGATGTCCAGTCGCCCATGGGGACGAGGTCGGGGGACGTCCGGTACAGGCGCAGCAAGCACAGGGCCGCGCTCTGCTTCACACTGTCCATGGTGTCTCTGAAAGAGAGACGTCAGACGAGTCACTTCCATGGCTGAGTGCAGCGTGGAGCCTCACAGAGTATCCCGAGCCAGCTGGAGACGCTGGGGTGGGGCTGGTGCGGGGCCAGGACAGCCTAGACAGAACTCAGGGCAGGGCAGCTGCCGCCTGCCGAGGGCCTCCTGGGGAGCAGCAGCAGCGTTCTCAGCACACACGGGCCCCACTGCAAAGGTCTCCCTGCCAACCTTCTCAACACCAAAGCCACAAGCCAACCACATGCAGCTCACACTGTTCATTCGCTGTTTCAACAGCAGCTTTGTGTTGTTGCTGTTACAACTACTTAATAACCCACAATCACAACAGAAACGTGGGGAGGGCCCGTGGAGTGGCGCAATCTCGCTCACTGCAGCCTCTGCCTCCCAGGTTCAAAGCAATTCTCCTGCCTGTCTCCCAAGTAGCTGGGATTACAGGTGCCCACCACCACCACCACCCCCGACTAATTTTTGTATTTTTAGTAGAGACAGGGTTTCACCATATTGGCCAGGCTGGTCTCAAACTCCTGACCTCAGGGGGTCCGCCCACCTCGGCCTCACGAGTGCTGGGATTACAGGCGTGAGCACCCCGCCCGGCCCAAGCATGTTAGTATGAATCATCTACTACTTCGCTGCATTTCAACAATTGGCCCCTTTCTTCAAGAAGGCCCATGGGTACACCATGTTACCTGAGCTCTCAGAGGTAGGAGAACCCTGCCTGCGACCTCCCCACGAGACCATCCCCACGAGACCACTCAGGCACCACAACATGGGCCACCCACTCCCTTCCAGCCACAGACACTGTGTGACAGCCTTTGGAGACCCCTCCTCATGGTGGCTCTTCCTTCCTCCGTCCCCGGCTCCTGCAGCAGGTCCTTGGTTCAGGGAACGCCCACCACGTCCATCTACGTGAGCTTCAGGAGTGGCCCTGTCTTGCATTCCACTCACGCACAGACACCCACCAAGCGCCTACTAGGGACCTGGTACTGTTGAAGATGCTGGGTGTAAAGCGGCCGCCGCAGTGGACAGAAACCTCAGAGCCCAGGGAGCTTCCACCCCAAAGGTGGAAACGGGCAATAAACAGGCAAGCAACAACCCTGGGGCAGGAGGGGAGGGCGGGCCCCAAGGCGGGATCCGCTGGACCTTCTGGCTGGTGCCGATCCCAAGTTCCACCCTCCCTCTCCCACACCAGCACTCTCTGATCACCTGAGCCTTCCTTCCATTTTGGGCACTGTTTTCGGGGCGCCCACCACATGCTCTGCCACCTGTGACTGAATGGCCTGAGTGACGGTGCCTCCAGGCCCTCCGGGCTCCCCCGGCTCCACAGCTCTGCTTCTCTCTGTCCTACTGTGCACCCACCCTCTGTGCACCGTCTCTGAGCTCCGGCATGTCTGAATCTGTCTTCTCGGTGCTGTGCTGCCGTCTCCTGCCTGCCCGGCTCCTCCCTTCCTCACAGCTGATGGGAGCCTGTCTCATTCTCTGTGTAGTGTGGGGTGCAGCACAGCCCCGTGGTCTCTACCCACCAGATACCAGGGCATGCCCTCCATTCTGACAACTAAATCTGCCCCAAGACAGGACCCAATGTCCTCACAAAGCCTAGGTGACCCAGGTGAGAAGCGGTCTAGGCCTACTTTCCTCAAGCCTGCTCACCACCTTCTCTCCGCTCCTCACTGTGTGGTCCAGGTGGCCGTCCCGTGGCCTGAGGCCTGGCTCAGCCGGATGGTACTGTGTGCGCTGTGGGTCACCAACTCCACAGGGCATCCTGGAACACGCAGGCAGGGGCCAGAACTGGGGCACAGACAGCCCAGGGCTGCTCTAAGCTCTTCCAGAGCTGGTGACTCAGCCCCACAAGGCTTCTCTCCAAGTGAACAAGGGATGGGACAGATGGCCCAGGGCACTCAGGCAGTGCTCAGTTCTCTGTGTGAAGCCCTCTGGAAAGAGCATGAGGAGGAGCTGCCCTGAGACACATCGCTCCACCCAGTGCCCTGTGGGGCTGAAACCCCTCCTAGGTTTGGCTGCAGCTGGCAGGGTTTGGGTGTTCTTCTTTGATCTGTTTTTTGAATCTCAGTGGTACTGGGAAGGGAAAGTCTGATTGTACTAATTCTCTTTGATTTGGAGATAAGGTCTCGCTGCCGCCCAGGCTGGAGCACAGTGGCATGAACACGGCTCACCACAGCCTTGACTCCCTGGCCTCCAACAACCCTCCTGCCTCAGCCTACCGAGCAGCTGGGACCACAGGAGCATGCCACCACACCTGGCTAATTTTTTTAAATTGTTTGTAGAGATGGGGTCTCCCTATGTTGCCCAGGCTGGCCTTGAACTCCTAGCTCAAGCTATTCTCCCACCTTGGCCTCCCACAGTGCTGAGATTAGAGGCGTGAGCCACTGTACCTGGCCTAAGCTTGTAATTCTGGATCTGACCTTAGGCTACCTCTCATCTCCCATGACACAAGATGGGGAGAGTGACAGTTCCTCAGCTAAGCGACTGCGGAGCTGACGTATTTCACACGGGAGCCCGCACATACCCGGCCACCAGAACCTTGGGGATCTCGCCGGCGAAGGCCTCGGCCATCTCCCGGCTGCCCACGCTGGCGATGCAGTGCAGGGCCAGGCCCATGAAGGTGGGGTTGCGGCTGGCCAGGTCGTTCTTGATGGCGTTGTTGATGAGGCGGATGAGCTCGCTGTTGGAGTTCACCAGCACGGAGATGAAGAGGTAGCCCTGCTCCGAGAAGACAAGAGAACAGAGAGCGCGTGACCCTCGGAGTCCGCCTGCGGCTGGAAGTCACACGACAAGCAGCGATGCACGTGATCAGGGGATCACAGCAGGACATGTTCAAAACATGTAGCAGACCCCAAAGCCTGCAGCAGATCCTGGCACGACCCAGGCACCCAGGGTGCTGCTGCAGCAGCCGCAGCTCAGGGCTCGGCAAGCGTCTGTTCCGGTGGAACCAAGGCTCCCTGGGCTGTGATGCTGCCACGGCACAGCGCTCCTGCGGGGCACAGCTGACTAGGAGGCCATAAGCCAGACGCCGACAGGAACCAGACCCCCAGGCACCAGCCACATCAAACGCTGGGCCGCGTGCAGCGCTCTCCAGACCGACCGGGAAGTCCTGAGACTCACGAAGTGGGTTGTAAAGAAAGCAGGAAGCGAAGGCCTGGCCACCTCGTCAGGAGAAGCACACGGAGGAGGAATCCTGCCAGGGCATCAGGCTTCCTGAAGAGCACGCAGACTGGGCGGGAAAGGGGGCCCCAGGGTGTCAGCAGCAGGTGCTAACACAGGCTGGGCACGCATCTCCATCTGCAGCAGACCCACGAGGCTCATGTCAGATGTGAAAAGGTAGAAAAGGAGGCGGCGACCCTAAGGGGGCACAGGGCCTCGGTCCTGCCAGGCACACACCTCTGCACTACAGCAATACTCACGATCTGCTTTTCCGTGTATCTGTTTGAACTCAGCAGGTTGACGGCTTCCATGTGTCCAAAGTCAATGTCATGACCAAGGAGAAAGATGAAGAGCAACTTGCAGACGTACTTCTTTTTACTATAGCCATCAAGAGCCTTGTCACCTATGGAAAAGGTGGGGAAAACGTTTACTCCAGAGGCACAGGCGGGAAGAACAGAGAGCTGTGCAGCAGTGCGGCAGGTAGCAGTGGGCAGCTGGGCCAGGCAGGTGCAGCTGCAGACACTGCTGAGCATGCAGAGCACTTTAAACTGGGACACGCCGCAATCCACGTTTTCCATTTCCCTTTTGAATACAGGCACCAGAATACCTGTCAACAAGAGCTCTGCCCTCCCCGGACAACCCTGGCCAGGTGCAGCCCAGCCGGCCCTCACTCCAACCCCAAATCCCACAGAGGGCCCTGCCCCATAGAACTTGCAAACCCCACCGTCAACCATCAAGCTAGTCTTTGAAGTCAGTTTCTTAATGTAGGCAGATGAACCGTGTAAATTACCGGCCACTTCCCAGCCATTCTGCGGCAAATCAGCTAGTCATGAAAACAAGGCAGGCAGGACAGTCCCTAGGGACTGGTTCTCTGCCTCATCACAGCTCGTCTGAGCGCCTCACAAGGGATCACCACAAGGCAGGTTCAAAACATGTAAGTGGCAGAATACAAAACTGCAAAATATGAAACCAACCCTTAAAAAAAGGGCCATTCCCCGGGCACGGTGGTTCACTCCTGTAATCCTGGCACTTTGGGAGGCCGAGGCAGGGGGATCACCTAAAGTCAGGAGTTCAAGACCAGCCTGGCTAAGATGGTGAAACCCCATTTCTACTAAAAACATTTTTTAAATGGCTTGGCATGGTGGCGGGCACCTGTAATCCTAGCTACTTGGGAGGCTGAAGCAGGAGAATCACTGGAACCAGGGGTAGAGGTTGCAGTGAGCTAAGATCACACCAATGCACTGCAGCCTGGGCCACATGAGGGAAACTCCCTCTCAAAAAATAAAAAATAAAAAAAGGCTGCTCTGCACTGCACTGCCAGGAGTTCCTATCCCAGAGGTGTGGGAGAGGTGGGCAGTGCCTCTCAGGGCCAGCCTTCAGCAGGCTGTGGAGGCAGCAAGAAAGGCGGCCTCGTGCAGGCCGGGCCTCCACAGAGACTCTGCTGCCCCAGTGTGAAGGGACACGGGCTAGAAGACAGCCCAGCCATGCTGGCCGCTCTGCCCCCTTCTTGTGAAGGGCTGGACGCTCACACCTCCGTGGACGAACGCTGGCCAGCTTCTCAGGTTGTGCGGAATACAGACAGGCCAGGTTTCCCGGGGAATGGAGCCTCACCAGTCAGCCAGTCAGGGGGATGCTGCATTCTGAGGGGCTCATAAGAAACCCCCTCCTTGTCAGCAGCAGACCCAACCTGGTTCCAACCTCCCTCCCTACTGACCCACTTATCTGCTGGCTTTGCCCAAGGGGTCCCAGCACACATGTTCTCAGTGCCCGGCCTGTGAGAGAGGGCACACACGTCTCAACGCCCGGCCTGTGAGAGAGGGCACAAGCATTCTCAGTGTCCGGCCCGTGAGAGAGGGCACACACAGCTGAGCAAGGGCTTCACGACAGAGATCCTCCACTGGGAAGCCCAGCACCATGTCTCCCCCCAGCCCAGATTCCATCACCCGCTGGAAGCCGCCATGGACAACCACAGCCAAAAATACTGCGTGACCTCCTCCTACCTCCGGACTTTTCCCTGTCACTTAGTCAAAGCATCTCTCAAAGGAACAAATACCCGACAGGGGAGAGGACCGACAGCCTGACTGGGCGGAGTTCTGTGGACACAGACGCAGATGCAGACGGCGCTCCCTCCCAGAAGAGCCGACCGGCCTCTGCTCCTGCAGGACCCCAGGCGCGGCGCTGCTCTAGAGCTCCAGAGCTCCCGGGCGCTGGGAAACAGGCCCACCTTCAGAGGCTGAGCCCCCCGGACAGTCCGCTGCTCACGTGGCGGCGTGCGCATTCCTGGCCTAACCCGGGGCCACAGCAAACAAGCAGTGATGCTCGATCCACACCCTCACCCACCTCGGTGGGGCAGACGAGCTCACCAGCTCCCACGACAGGTGCCTGGATGTGTCTGGCATGTGTCACCTGGGCATGGAGGGCACATGAGGAGTAGGTCTGACGCCCCCACACAGATCCGCCCGGTGAACCACAGGGATTCAGACCCAATCTCTGACTCCTAACTTCACCACCCAGACAAAGCACCGTTGTGCCAGGGCTGAGCTATTGCCTTCCTTCCACTGCACACTCCGCCTCTGGAGGGAGCCTCTGCGCCTCTCTCAGTCAGACTTTCTCAGCAGAAGGCACAGGGAGGACATGAGCGGATTAAGGCCGGAGCAGGATCAGAGGGTGTGAGGCCATGAGGCCGCAGGTGAAGCCCTGTGGTCCACAGGTGATCTCACAGCCTCAGCTTAGCCACAACCTTCCCGTGAGCCTTTCGACATGACTGTGGTACCCAGAGGGCTCCCTGACCACGCCAGCACTCAGATTCCCTCTGCAGCCCCCATGCAACTGGCTAAGGATGGCCGCAGGCACCTGGCCTGCCTGCACCAGCAAACTTCCCTGCTCTCCGGCGGACTGGGCTTCCCTTTGCTCCAACTCTCAAGAGGGGCCTCTCCACAGCTGCCCTGGGGACTCTCTTCAGCCCCCAGGGGCCATATACAGTTCCTTCTATCTTATAGTCATTCTATCAGAGCACAGCAATTCCTTATGAAAAACCTCCCTCTTCAACCCACTGTGAAGTCCACCTCTCCTGAAAGGACCCAGACTCATAGAGCCTTTGAAACGCTACTTTCAGTCAGTCCTGGGCTAGGATTACTTCTCTACTCTAGTGATTTCAAAATGTTGAGCTGAACTTTAATATTCAAGGAGGAGGGTAACAGGAATGCCTGTCTCCCTGGTTTGCGCAGATCAGAGGAGAGAACAGCTGGGAAGCCTCATCCTAAACCCTAAAAGTATCACAATTAAGGAAGGGCTCCAGCCTGGAAGGTGCAGCCACTTGCCTGTCTTGTGGTCTGAGACACACTCCTTAACCTCTCCGAGCCCAACTTGCTCAGCAGGTTATAAAAATGAAACAGCATACCACACACGGAGCTTCAGGTGTCTGGGGCAACGTAAGGCCACAGCACAGGTTCATGAGCGCCATCTTTCACAGACTCATCAGATGCATACGGACTTCACAGATGCTAACGTGACAAAATGCCCACCTCAGAAGGACTGAAACCTGCTTGCTGCTTTTTTTTTTTTTCGAGACAGTCTTGCTCTGTCAATCAGGCTGGAGTGCAGTGGTGCAATCTCAGCTCACTGCAACCTCCATCTCCCAGGTTCAAGAGATTCTCCTGCCTCAGCCTCCCAAGTAGCTGGGACTACAGGCACCCGCCACCACACCCGGTTAATTTTTACATTTTTGGTAGAGCCAGGGTTTCACCATGTTGGCCAGGCTATTCTCAAACTCCTGACCTCAGGCAATCCGCCTGCCTTGACTTCCCAGAGTGCTGGGATTACAGGCGTGAGCCACTGTGCCCATCCTGAAACCTGGTATTTTTTAATAACGAAATATCAAGCAGAGTAAGATAAGCTGGAGAGCGGGTCAGGAACCAGAGCCTCAGGCGTTCTCTCGACCTGCAAACTGGGAAGAGGGACCCTGACTGGTCACCAGCCATCTAGTCAGAGGCACTGCTGGCTCCACACTCTCCAGCCCCCAGAGCCTACACAGAGCTCGCACCCTCAGGGGCAGGGTGGGGCTCCTTCCACCTCCTCACCAGTGCACACCAGCCCCAACAAGTGTGTGGGACAAGGCAGCTGCTCAGTCAGTTCCTGCCAATTACATCAAGGAATTGATAATCAAGCAAACTAACAGTTAAATGAAAAACAGGCTACCCAAGTGAAAAAGAAAAAACTATTCTGTCTTGAGACAAGGTCTCGCTCTGCTACCCAAGCTGGGGTGCAGTGGTGTGACCACGGCTCACTGCAGCCTCGACTTCCTAGGCACAAGTGATCCACCAGCCTCCCAAGCAGCTGGGACCACCAGTGTGTGGGACCACCAGTGTGTGCCACCACACACGGCTAATTTTTCGTGCTTTTAGTAGAGACAGGGTTTCACCACGTTGCCCAGGCGTGTCTTGAACTCCTGAGCTTAAGTGATCTGCCTGCCTCAGCCTCCCACAGTGCTGAGGGAGGCTCAGCAGTTTACAGGCATGAGCCACCGTGCCTGGCCTATTTTGCACATTAATGCGCGCTAGCTGGTAAACTCCTGAAGGTGATCAACAAGAAGAATTTACCAGCCAGGTGCGGTGGCTCACTCCTGCCATCCCACCATTTTCGGAGGGTTCACTCGAGGTGGGCAAGTTCGCCTGAGGCCATGAATTCATGACCAGCCTGGGAAACGGTGAGACCCCATCTCCACCAAAAGCTTTAAAATTTGCCAGGCGTGGTGGTGCACACATGTAGTCCTAGCCACTCAGGAGGCTGAGGCAGGAGGATCACGTGAGCTCAGGAGATCAAGGCTGCAGTGGATTAGAATCATGCCACAGCCCTCCAGCCTGGGCAACAGAACAAGATCCTGCCTTTGAAAAAGAAGAAAAGGGACCATGTCTCTGAAGAGTATGGTGACCCAACGGTTGTTTTGAAAGGTTTCGAGACGAGGCCACACCCGGGAACATGCCAGTGACCCCCTGGGCTCCCGCGAGCACAGCAGGTGCGCACAGCACTGAAGCCCTGCCTGTGAGTCTGCAGCAGGAAGGGCAGACACCACCAGACCTGGCAGGGCCTGCTCTCTATGGCTCTGCTCCGGCCCACACCACGCAAAGCACGTCCTTGCCACAGTGGAGGGAGGAAGAACCCAGAGGGGAGTCCCCTTAACAGAGGGGTCGGGACAGGCATGAACCCTTCAGTCCACACACCTCAGGTCACACACCAGATGGCCACACCTAACACCCCTCAGTAAAGGATCAAAATCTCAGGGGAGCCATCTGGACCTAGTTTTCTTAACGGCAAATGCATACAGACTCACCTCGGAAGCTCTTAGTACTACTGACGAAACTCCACAGACAGACATGACTATTAGACACACATATCGGGGGTGACCCTCACCTCTCCCCTTCCTGCCCATGTCCTCCACGTCTCCACACTGTCACCTGGGGAGTGACCCTCACCTCTCCCCTTCCTGCCCTTCTCCTCCACGTCTCCACACTGTCACCTGGGGAGTGACCCTCACCTCTCCCCCTTCCTGCCCTTCTCCTCCACGTCTCCACACTTTCATCTGGGATTATTTCCTTTGGAAATTTCCTTTAGCACAGGCATTCTGCTAGGAAATTCTTTCCATTTCTGTCTTCAGCAGGTATTTTTAGCTGCATTCTTCAAAGGTACTTGTGTTGGGTATGGATTCTTTCCCTGGTTGTAACTTTCCCCACATTTTGGGTTTGTGTCGAGTGCCCATGCCAGGAAGCCCAGCAGCAAGTCAGGAACAGCACTGGCTTGCTGCCACTTCACTCTGCCCCAAAGGGTATTCTGTGGGTGAGGGCTTCAGCTTAGCATGGAAAGGGGTCTCTAGGCTTTGACTTTGAGCCCTCTAGACGAGGCTCCTCAGCCCTGGCTACTGACACCTTAGCCGAAGCCTCTGTTGTGGGGGCCACTCTATGCACTTGGGGTGTTTAACAGCCTCCCGCTTCCACCCACAAGTGGACCCACCTAGTTACAACAACCAAAAATGTCTCCTAGGGGCTGGGCACAGTGGCTCACTCCTGTAATCCCAGCACTTTGGGAGGCCAAGGCAGGTCAGTCACTTGAGCCCATAAGTTTGAGACCAGCCTAGGTAACACGGCAAGACCCCATCTCTACACAATTTTTTTAAACGTTAGCTAGGCATGGTGGTAAGTGCCTGTGGTCCCAGCTACTTGGGAGGCTGAGGTGGGAGGAAGGCTTGAGCTCAAGGGGTTGAGGCTGCAGTGAGCCATGATCGCACCACTGCACTGGGCAGCCTGGTCAACACAGCAAGATCTTGCCTCAACCAATTAGTAAATCAATAGAACAATCAGTCATGTTCAGCAGAATGGTTGGTCTAAGGCAGCAGTGCTCACACCGTGGCCTCTCGCCACATGTGGTCAGTGAGCCACTGAGACAGCCAGTCCAAAGAGAGGCTCACCCTAAGTGTGACACACACACCAGACTCCAAAGACTTGGTATAAAATAACTCAGTACGTGGTTTTTTTGCTATTTTTTCTTTTCTGAGACAGAGTCTTGCTCTGTCACCCAGGCTAGAGTGCACTGGCTTAATCTTGGCTCACCGCAACCTCCGCCTCCCCGGTTCAAGCGATTCTCCTGCCTCAGCCTCCCAAGCAGCTGGGATTATAGGCATGCACCGCCACGCCCGGCTAATTCTTCTATTTTTAGTAGAGACGGGGTCTCACCATGTCAGTCAGGCTGGTCTCAAACTCCTGACCTCAAATTCAGCCACCTTGGCCTCCCAAAGTGCTGGGATTACAGGCATGGGCCACCGCAACCGGCCATTTTTCTATTGATTACGGGACAATGATATTTTAGATACACTGGACTAAATAAAATATGTTATTAACTTCATTTGCTTCTTTCTACTTTTTCTCAATGAGGATGCAGAATATTTAGACCTATGAAGGTGACTGAAGCTCCATTTCTACTGAACAACACAGCTCTGCTCATCTCATCTACCCACAGCTGGCAGGGGAGGCTTCCGGCAGCACTCTCTTAAAAACAAGTACATTTTCTTCTGTGTCTGCTGCCACAATCCAGGGCACGCACATGCTCAACAAAAGCCAACAGATCACTGGGGGGGCGGCAGCACCTTCCCTACCTAGGACAGACAGACAGACGTGAAGTCTCCTTTAGTCCCAAAACATTTACAGAGAGAGCTTGTAATTTTTTTTTTTAATTGAGACAGAGTCTAGCTCTGTCGTCCAGGCTGGAGTGCAGTAGCACAATCTTGGCTCACTGCAACTTCCACCTCCTAGGTTTAAGGGATTCTCCTGACTCAGCCTCCCAAGTATCTGGGACTACAGGCACGTGCCACCACATCCGGCTAATTTTTTGTATTTTTAGTAGAGACGGGGTTTCACCATGTTGGCCAGGATGGTCTCCATCTCCTGACCTTGTGATCTGCCCACTTCAGCCTCCCAGAGTGTTGGGATCACAGGCGTGAGCCACCGCGTCCGGCCGGTGCTGGTTTCTTTTCAAGCAATTTCGATGTACGTCCTCATTTCCTCACAGGTAGTACAGCAGGGCAGATCCCGTTCAATGGAGGCCCAGTGATGCCAAGAGTAAGGCTGGCTGGCAGGGGCTGGCTTTGTCAGTGTCAGGCTCCCCCAGGTCGAGAGCCATGACTGAGCAAGAGGGTGCCAGGACCCAGCCCTTTCAACCCAGTGCCACCGCCTCCAACCAGCAACCTGGGCTCCCACACTCCCCGATGGGCAGGTGGTGACGGAAGATGTGAGTCTCCATCTGCTTCCACCCTTTACTTTTCACCTGTGTCGCTCTCCAGTACATCTTCTGCACACAGTCCCATTTCAGAAGCCACATCCTAGAGAACCCAACTTGAGATCTGTGGTTTCCCCATTTCACAGTTGAGAATGGACATGCAGGCTGTGTGTGGTGGCTCACGCCTGTAATCCCAGCACTATGGGAAGCCGAGGCAGGTGGATCACTTGAGTTTAGGAGTTCTAGACCAGCCTGGCCAACATGGTGAAACTCATCTCTACTAAAAACTCAAAAATTAGCCAGTGGTGGTGGCAGGCGCCTGTAAATCCCAGCTACTCGGGAGGCTGAGGCAAGAGAATCATCTGAACCCAGGAGACAGAGGTAAGCTGAGATGGCACCACTGCACTCTAGCCTAGCCAACAGAGAGAGACTCCATCTCAAAAAAAAAGAGAGAGAGGAAAGAAAACACTGGATATTTTCTCAAGCCCTCAAAAAGCACCCATCCCATGAAACTCCAGGAGTCCCCAAGCTGTCTTCTGCCTGTCCCTCCAGTCCCACAGGGGTCAGGCTCAGCCCTCTCCCGGACTCACTGTGGCTGGGCAACTTCAGCTACACCGTGGCTAAAGTATGCACAGGGACGTGGGCCAGGCATCAAACCTGTAAAAATTAACTAAAAAACTAAGGCTTGAAGGATTAACTGGGCTTTCACAAATGTCCCAAGGACCAAAAACTAAATCTCTACTTTACAATTCTTCAAGGATGTTCAGGGAAGGCACTCAGCGCACACGGGCTCACAGAGAGGCCGTTCACCAAAGTGGGTCAGCAGCAAGCGTTCAGAGGCGCCTTGTGCAGAGCGCCTCCCGTACCCGGTGTTTGTCCTCTGAACCCCCAGCACACTGGCCTGGTGGCTAAGGCTGCGGCAGGCAGTCAGGCATGGGACCAGTGCGTTCCAGCTTCAGGAAAAGACCAGACACCAGGAGGGACCACCCCACCTAACCAGCTCCACACACACCCTTCAAGCAGAGCAGCCAGGGCTGGGCGCGGTGGCTCACGCCTGTCATCCCAGCACTTTGGGAGGCCGAGGCAGGTGGATCACGAGGTCAAGAGATCGAGACCATCCTGGTCAACTTGGTGAAACCCCGTCTCTACTAAAGATACAAAAAAATTAGCTGGGCATGGTGGTGCGCGCCTGTAATCCCAGCTACTCAGGAGGCTGAGGCAGGAGAATTGCCTGAACCCAGGAGGCGGAGGTTTCGGTGAGCCGAGATCGCGCCATTGCACTCCAGCCTGGGTAACAAGAGCGAAACTCCATCTCAAAAAAAGAAAAAAGAAAAGAAGAACAGCCAGCGGCTCCATTCCAAACATTTCCTAATTCTGGCAGAGCCCTGACAGAAACTGAGAACTTCACTCTGGTATGGGGGGAAGAAAAGACGGTATTAAAAGACCGGGCTCCTACTAGAGAAAACTGACAGCAGGACATTGCGTGGAAAGGTTAAACACACTTACCTTTAAATTTTGATCTGATATTTGCCAGTTCCTTGTTTATCCTCTTTATTTCTGCTTCTTTACTTTTGCCTAAAAAAATAACAAAAAGGCGTTTTTATTTTAACTGATTTCTAAAGAAACACCACTTCCCTGATAAGACCAACACTCAGAACTCAGGAACAGGATGAGGCCCCCATTTGAAGGCAGGAGAAAAGCCAAAGCAGACACCTGCCTCCAGCCCAGAGCGGCAGGAAGGGGCAGCGGCAGGGCCGGGCCAGGACCGAGCTGAGGGGCGTGCCCAGGTCAGCACAGCTGAGGAGCAAGTCCTGAGCCCTCCGGCCAGCCACTACTACCCAGCACCACTTCTAATTCTGCCTTTTCACCAAGTTGGGAACTCAGAAAAGCTGCTGGACGTTTGCCATAATAAATCATCATCAGTAATACAGCGGTTTACCCTAAAAGTGACTTTGACTGCCACAGGTCCTAAGAGTACACAGCTTTGCTACCGTAGGCTTCCAATTTTCTCTTGTAACATTCACCTCCAGTTTCTTCCTGGATCAAGTGCAGTCGCCAAACAGACACAGCCTCTGCACGCGCAGCCTTCCAGATTCAGCTCAGATGTGCCCATGAAATAAGGGCTGGGCCATCAGCCAGCCTCCTGTCTTACAGACTCAGCGTTTCCGTCTCACAAAGTGCGCATACTGAAGCCCTAACCCCAGCGTCTATCTCAAGATGGGACCTCTGGTTTAGATGAGGTCACGAGGTGGGCCCTCATGGTGGGATTAGCATACCTATAAGAAAAGTCCCCAACACACACAGTTAGGTGCTACTGTCATTGATCGTATCAGGAGTGCTCCCCCTACAGGCCCAAAGCAGGAAGGACTCATCCATTCCCCTATTAGACAACCGAGTCATTCCAAATGGTCTTTCTTTTTGCCTCATCCAGCCCCAAGGGCAATCAAAATATCGGAATTTACACGTTTCAATTTGATGTCCCTTATCTCAAAGCAGAAGCCCGGGATTTGCCATTTTTGACAGTCGTAAAAGGACGGGATGTCAGGGCTACAGGAGCCTTGGTCTGCTCGGGCTGCCGTGACAAAATACCCCGGACTGGGAGGTGGAAACAAGTTCATCTCCTCACAGTCCCGCAGGCCGCTCTCTGGCGAGGGCTCTCTTCCCGGCTTGCAGACCACCTTCTGTGTGCTCATGTGGCCTCTCTTTGACGCACGCTTATAAAGAGAGCACGTGCTGCCTTCTTCTCACTAGGAACCCACCCTTATGACTTCACTTAACCTTAATCGCCTCCTAGAAGCCCGATCTCCAAATCCATCACCCCGGGGTTGGGGCTTCAGCATATGCTGGGTGGAGCCAGGGAGGTGACTCAGTCCACAGCAAGAGGGAACCTTCCAGGCAGACGGATGCATTTGCTCCCTCACTATCCACGGAGCACCCACAACGGCCCACACGCTGTGCTGCGCACCAAGGCCCGAGGACAAGCAAACACAGACACGGTCTCAGCTCCCCCACAGAAGACACAGTCTGGCAGAACACTGTCACTGATCAAGCAGTCGCATGCCTATTTAATTACCACGTACCGTGTAAGGAAAGCAGATGAAACTAGGCAGGATTATGACAGAAGGAGACAGTCTGGGCTGCAGGAACGTGAGGGGTTTCCTACAAAATCTGACAGGTCCACTTTCCTAATATCCACTTGTGGTTCATATGTACACACAGGCTTTCATCCACAGTTCCCGCTCATCCCCCGCCGATCTTGTTATTTTTCCCCAAGGCAGGCCCTAAGACCAACAATAGACTCTACCCTCCCCCGACTTTTCTGTCTTGGAGCTGGCGTAAGTAAATTCTCTGACCCACCCTGTCTGACTGTGGGTCACAAGACCCCGTTTCAGAAGGGGCCCTGCTGCACACCCTGGAGGAAGGAATGCCACAGAGAGGCTGGGAAGAATCTGTGCAGACAGGCCGTGCTGCGTTCAAACCACACCCTTCTGGTCCAGTCGCATTTGTACACGGCTGTCACTCATGCCTATCCAATGAAGTCTCCATAAAAGGCCCAAGAGGACAGGGTTTGGGAGTGTCCGGACACCTGAGCACATGGGGGTTCCTGGAGTGACACGGAGCAGCCACACCCCTGTGCCACGCCCCAGGCATCACTTCATTCCCATCCTTGCACGAGCCTTTATGATCAAATAAACATGTTTCCCTGAGTTCTGTGAGCCACTCTAGCAAACTAATCAAACTTAAGGAGGCAGTGGTGAGATCTCCATTCACAGCCTGTAACCCAGGAGCACAGGTCACAGCGTGAGGCTTCTGACTAACATCAGAAGTAGGGGCCAGTCTTGGGACTGCCCTGTGAGATCTGACACTATCTCCAGGTAGACTGTGTCAAAATTGAATCGGAGGACACCCCACTGGTGCCCGCTGCAGAACTGCTTGCTTGCTTGCTTGCTGATGGGGAGAACTCCCCACATATTTTGGGGTCACAGAAGTCTTCTGCGTTGTAGTGCAACAGCAGAGGAACAATAGCTCGAGGTCTTTTCTCAGCTCACACCCATGAAGTTTGGGAATTCTCCATTGTACAAAAGAGGCAAAACGCACATCAGACATGTGACAAACTGTCAGCGCATCCTAAATCTACTGCTAAATGGCCCAGGCTCAACAAACACTCACATGTAAGTCACAAGCCAGGCATGGATAGAGAGGAGACCACATGGAGCTTAGCTCTACCTGGACCAGCTGGGAAACCTGAGCCTAAAGAGTTAGGGTGATTTCAACAGGGACACACGTTTATCAGGTACTGTAAAAACACAACTATGAATCACCCAGGGTGAGTTGTGTGCAGAAAGTCCGTGCACAGTTTAAGTCACGTTTAATTCTTATTTTTTATTTAAAAAAACATTAAAGCCAGGTGCGGTGGCTCATGCCTGTAATCCCAGCACTTTGGGAGGCCGAGGCAGGTGGATCACAAGGTCAGGAGTTTGGGACCAGCCTGGCCAACATGGTGAAACCCCATCTCTACTAAAGACACAAAAAATTAGCCGGGTGTGGTGGCAGGCACCTGTAGTCCCAGCTACTCAGGGGGCTGAGGCAGGAGAATCACCTGAACCTGGGAGGCAGAGGTTGCACTCCAGCCTGGGCAACAGAGCAACACTCCGTCTCAAAAAAAAAATTAAAATTAAAAATTAAAAATAGATACAAGTTCTCACTACGGTGTTCAGGCTGGTCTCAAACTCCTGAGCTCAAGCAATCCTCTCACCTCGGCCTCCTAAGGTGCTGGGATTATACGTGTGGGCCACTGCTCCTGGCCTTAAGACACTTTTTTAAAGCAATACTGAAGCTGACTACCAAAAAGCCCTTTTCAAGTGAGTCTTTGGTTTAAGGATCTACAGCTGAAGTAAAGGCTCCTGCAGCAACCTATCCACATCAGAACACGGCACGAGCAGCCCCTCCAGGCCCGGTGCTCACAGGTCCAGAGGACAGGAGCTCGTCCCTGCCCTCCACAGGCACAGGGCTAACTCGACCATGGCTGCTTCCAAAACTGGTCTTGCCTTCCCCGACAAGACAACCTCCCTCCTCCAGAACAGCATGTGTCTTTTACCACACATTTGCTGATAAATAAGGGTTAACATCTGCCGAACTGAACACTCCTTTGAGCCAATCCTATCCTAGAAAACTCCAGAGGGAGAGGTGGTCAGAACAGGAAAATCAAGTACGTTTAAGTGGTGGCTCCCCACCCGGCTCCCCCACCCAAGCACTGCCCCAGGTGCGGGGCACAGAACAACAGCTTCTGCCCCCGGGGACCTTTAACAAGACACAGCCACACCCAAACCTCCTGTCCAGTCAGTCTTCCCAGCCCTGAAAGCTGCTCACAGCAGTGACCCCCAGGCAGGCCAGCGTCTCAGATCCCCACTCCTCTCTGTATGGTGCCTGCCCAGTGGACAACTCTGCAAGGAAGCAGGGCAGCAGGCACAGGAGGATGCTGGCAGCCTGGCTGAGTCATGGGAACGGTGTCTTGGGAGCTTCTGCCACACAAAACCTGCAGGCGGCTTCACACAGCTGGACTGCGCATGGGTGAAGCACACTGCACGGGGTGTAGCGTGCCATTGTGCGTGTGCCTATGTGCTCATGCCAGTGTGTGTGCACACTGTGTGTACCTGTGCACTTCTCACAAAGGTGCACACAGGTCGGTGCTGATAAGTCTCAACAGCGGCCCTGTGCTCTCTCCCTGGCAGGTGCCCTCTACCCACCCAAACACCAGGGAAAGAAACCACTCCGAGGCGGGACTTGCGTTGTCCAGAATCAACAGAGCTCAGCTCTAAAGCAGAAATAATAAACACCTGGGGGCAGGAGAAAGAGGAAATAATCCTAAATGAGCTAAATCAACTTTCCTAAGCCAATCTACAGATTTTTGTAAGGTTGTCACACCACAGAATAAACCAAGAGCACATAACTGAGAGAAGTCAGCACCAGGAAAAGCCAGTCGTTCAACCTCTCTCCTCTGCGGAACAAGAACTGAGACAAGCTGCAGCTTCTCACCCACAGCTTTCTTTTAACTGCCCAATCTTCAACACATACACACACACACACACACACACACACACATGCACACATGCACACACACACACACACACATGCACACATGCACACATGTACACACACACACATGCACACATGCACACATGTACACACACACAAATACACACATTTACAAACACATACACATTTATACACACAAGCACAAATGCACATACACAAACATACATAAACCAAATACACATTCACACAAATACACGTACACACCACACAAATACACACAGAATACACATATATACACAAACACATATAAATACACAAATGTACAATACACACATACATTTACAAACACACGTAAACACAAATATACATAAACACAAAAAAACCAAATACACATTTATACATACACAAACACAAATACGACATATATACACAAAATACATACATATACATAAACACAAATACACATATATGCACACAAATACAGAGGTACACACAAGCATAAACACAAATACACATATATACACACAAATACACATAGGTACACACAAATATACATACATACAAACACAAATACACACATGTACACACACACACACACTTTAAAGCCAGGGCAGGCCAGCTCCTGAGGGAAGAAGCACAGAGTGTGGTGACTAGAGTCAACTGTGGGGCCGGGCACATGTCGAGGAATCCCAGCGCTGCCCCTGACTCACTCTGTCATACCTCTGAGCCACACTTCCCTCAAAAGGAAAGCCACCAAGGGCCACACAACCTCACGGCATCATGTCTGTGCGAGAGAAGGTAGAGAGAAGAGCAGCATATTGGCCAGGCCTGAGGACAGGAGAGCCCGAGCAGGCCCAGTGTCCACAGAGGGCTCAGTGTGATGCAAGAACCAGGGCTGGAGAGGCCTGGCTCCAGCACCCCTACGGAGCAGAGACGACGCAAAAGCAGGGAAAAGGGGAGGCGTAGTAACAGCAGGCAGATGCAGCCCAGTCGGAGCTGAGACAGGACGGAGCCAGAGCTCCGTCTGCAGCTTCCAACTGCAGCTGCCAGAGCCCCCAGACCATGACTCCTCCAACAGTTCAGGAAAACTGATTTCACATAAAAATGAGCAACCAGGCCAGGCGCAGTGGCTCACGCCTGTGGGAGGTGGAAGCAGGTGGATCACCTGAGGTCTAGAGTTCGAGACCAGCCTAGTCAACATGTGGAAACCTCATCTCTACTAAAAACACAAAAATTAACCAAGTGTGGTGGCACATGCCTGTAGTCCCAGCTACTTGGGAGGCTGAGGCAGGAGAATTGCTTAAACCTGGGAGGTGGAGGTTGCAGTGAGCTGAGATCCCACCACTGCACTCAAGCCTGGGCAACAAGAGCAAGACTCCATCTTAAAATATGCATATATATATATATATATATATATACACGTACGTATATATACTAGGCACAGTGGCTCATGCCTGTAATCCCAGCACTTTGGGAGGCTGAGGTGGGCAGATCACGAGGTCAGGAGTTCAAGACCAGCCTGACCAACATGGTGAAACCCCATTTCTACTAAAAATACAAAAATTAGCCAGGCGTGGTGGTGGGCGCCTGTAATCCCAGCTACTCACAAGGTTGAGGCAGCAGAATCTCTTGAACCCAGGAGGTGGAGGTTGCAGTGAGCTGAGATTGCTCCACTGCACTCCAGCCTGGGCAACAGAGTGAGACCATGCCTCAAAAAAATAAATAAATAAAATACAAAATAAGCAATCAGGCAGGGAGCACTGGCTTACATCTGTCATCCCACCACTTTGGGAGGCCAAGGCGGATGGATAGTTCAAGTCCAGGAGTTCAAGAACAGCCTGGCCAACATGTCGAAACCCCATCTCTACCAAAAAAAGACAAAAATTAGCTGGGCATGGTGGCTTGCACCTGTAATCCCAGATACTGGGGAGGCTGAAGTGGAAGAATCACCTACACCCAGGAGGCAGAGGTCGCAGTGAGCCGAGATCACACCACTGCACTCCAGCCTGGGCTACAGAGCGAGAGCCTGTCTCAAAACCAACACAGACCATCCAGCACGACGACAGATGAGATGGTGGAAGACAACCTGCAGGCAAGACTGGCACATTCAAGTCAGCCACCACGTCCTCCATTTACCAAAAACACTCTAGTAGGAGCAGCGCGATCACTGTGCCATCCTCTGCAGCTGTGATGGAGACACGCAGGTAACAATCTGAGCACTCCAGGGACTGTCACGAGCTCTCCTGTAAAGGAGGAGAGCGTGTTCCTGGCCAGGCGCCAGTGCATGCCACCAACACTGCACTCATCTCCATAAGGCAGAGGGCCTCGCAGGAGGACTTCAACCACCCTCCTTGCCAGGAAGAGATCTAGGAAAAAGATCTTATCTTTTTAGATAAATTAGCTTGAGGGGGAGGGGCGGGGCTTACTGACTCGTCCTGAATTCAGAAATGAATTCTGAAAGCGTAAGGAAGGGGAGCTGACCCACAGCAACACGCCCAGCCACACACAGAGTCTGGTCTTCATTAAAGAGACGCTGGCCGTGGCCATCCCACGTCATCTCTGTCTGAAATGCAGCCAGCCCATAAGCACTGAGGGTCCCATACTTACAACAGTGAACTCTCACCGTGGACTTAGGAGCTCTGGTGGCTAATGAGTAACCCAGACATGCCACAGCTACTGACCAAATGCAAGTTCCAATTTGCACACCATTAAGTGGCAAGGATACTGTGTAGGGGCAGGCTTGGACAAAAGCTCCTGAGTCTTTAGAGCTGTTGTCCCTGGTCATGCTTCAGGAACAGCACGCTGGTTAATGATTTCTTGTTTACAGGCTGAACTGATCAACAGAGAGGATCAGTATTTTGGGAACAGCCCAAATTCCAACACAAATAGTACAGGAGCCCGTGACAATTAGAAAATACCAAACTACCAAAATCTTAGGTCCGGCAACATGCAACAAAACCTGGTCTACAGAGTTTTCGTCTGTATGTAAAGTGATTGCAGGCTGGGCACGGTGGCTCACGCCTCTAATCCCGGCACCTTGGGAGGCCGAAGTGGGAGGGCTGTTTGAGCCCAGGAGTTCAACACCAGCCTGGGCCACATATGGAGACCTGATCTCTACAAAAGAAAATTAGCCAGGTGTGGTGGTGCATGCCAGTGGTCCCAGCTACTAGGGAGACGTGGGAGGATCACCTGAGCCCAGGAAGTCAAGGCTTCAGTGAGCCAGGACGGCATCACTGTACTCCAGCCTGGGCAACAGGGCGAGACTGTCTCAAAGAAATAAAGTGATTCCACCGAGTCAGCCAAAAGCCCCAAACTGACCAAGCCCAAGAATTTCTGAAGGAAGCTCTAATTGCTAAAATTACTATTAAGGTGGTTAGCACAGCAGTCAGCCAAGCAGACTCTGAAATCAAGCCTGGACTGGAATGTCGCTCTATGTTTTATTAGCTATGTGACTCAGGGCTATGAACTGAACCACAACCTGCCTCAGTTTCTCTTCTTCAAATAGGAGTACCATCAACAAAGGAGCTGTGATGAGAAGTGTGAGATCAGAGCATAGCACCAGCCCAATCACGAGAAGCTACTGTGCCCATCACCAAGGATATCCTCACACATTCCCCCCGCCCTTCTTTTTTTCGAGACAGAGTCCGGCTCTGTGGCCCAGGCTAGAGCGCAATGGCACGATCTCAGCTCATTGCAACCTCCACCTCCCAGGTTCAAGCGATTCTCCTGCCTCAGCCTCCCAAGTAGCTAGGATTACAGGCACCTGCCACCACACCCTGTTCATTTTTGAGATGGCGTTTCACCATGTTGGTCAGGCTGGTTTCAAACTCCTGACCTCAGATGATCCACCCACCTTGGCTTCCCAAAGTGCTGGGATTACAGTTGTGAGCCACCATGCCCAGCCAATTTCTCTGCTTTTAAAGGACAGTTTTGCTGGACATAGAATTCTCAACTGCTAGTCTCTCTTTCAGAAACAGAGTTTTCCCACTGAGCTAGCTCATAAAATGACAAGCTCAGTCAGTGGGACAGATCCAAGAGCAGGGTGCTCCGCAGAATGCACTTCTTGAGGAGCTCCAGCCTTGATGTGTCCCTCCAGTGGCTGCTGGGCTGCTGGTTTTCTCAGCTGCCACGGTTAGAAGGCTGCTGGTTTCCATGGTTACCACAGAGCTGGGGAGAGGAGAATGGGAGGAAGTAGAGTTAGAGGTTCCACAGTTCTTCACAGATAAATGCTCCTAAGATTGTCACAACCTTTGGTTAATTTCAAGTTCTGGCAGTTGATTTTGACCATTTTTGCCAGTGTTTTCACTACTTTTAAGGAGGACTGCATTTACAGAGGCCTCACTCCACCATTCCAGCAGAGTGGCATTTCTGATGCAGACGCCAAGCTGTCACAAGCAAAGAATGTTTAGCATGCGTGCCTCTGTCGATCCCGTTTCTAAACCTCCACATGCCACTCCTAGCTTTTCACTACTATGCCCGGATCCAGAGCCTCACCATCTCCTCTGGGCAAAGCAATCAATCTGTTCTCAAATGGCTTTCCAGATGCCTCCAAGCGTCACCTAAAACCCATCCTCCAAATTCAAAATGATCGTTCTTTTCCTTTCTTTTCAATTTTTTGTAGAGATAAGGTCTCACTAAGTTGCCCACACTGGTTTTGAACTTGGGAACTCAAGTGATCCTCCAGCTTTTGGCCTCCCAAAATGCTGGGATTATAGCCATAAGCCACCATACCCAGCCTCAAAATGACTATTTTACCAGCAAAACAGAAATTGAGCCTGGGTGCGGTGGCTGATGCCTTCATCCCAGCACTGTGAGACATCAAGGCAGGTGGATCACCTGAGGTCAGGAGTTCAAGACCAGCCTGGCCAACATGATGAAACCCCATCTCTATCAAAAATACAAAAATTAGCCAAGCTTGCTGGCGGGCGCCTGTAATCCCAGCTACTCAGGAAGCTGAGCAGGAGAATCACCTGAACCCAGAAAGTGGAGGTTGCAGTGAGCTGAGATTGTATCACTGCACTTCAGCCTGGGCAACAAGAGAGAGATTCCATCTCAAAAAAATAAAAACATAATTTAGTGTCATTCCCCTGCTTAAAATACTTAAACGGCCCACACCTAGACAGGAGGGTCCCTACCATCTGGTTCTGGCCTCTCCACCTCGGTCTCCAGCCACGTCCCCGTCACCCACCAGGCCTACTCACGCTAGGAGTTGCCTCCAGTGTCTTGCGTGTGACCTGCTGCTGCTCGGGCCGTTCTGCAGCATGAGATGTTGCCCCCCTTTTCAGAACCATCCCCTACATCCCATCAGCCTAGCAAGAACTGAGCCAAGCCTCACCCCTCTATTCCACTGACCTCTCCTAAGCTATTCACACCATTTGCCACTCTGCATTACAACGGCCTGAGCTACTCAAGGATACTCCGTGTTTACTTAGCATTTTAGTAAAAGCCACAATCATTATAAAGATCTATGAAAGGCTCTACTCCACCTGTCCCCCTCCTCCGTTCCCCGCTAACCTAGCCCCCTACTGCCTTTCCCTAGGCATCTGCAGTGAGTACCCGCACTGCTGGGCACCTGCTGTCTGCAGGTGGCATCTCTGGTGAGTACCTGCATTGCTGGGCACCTGCTGTCTACAGGTGGCATTTGTGGTGAGTACCTGCATTGCTGGACGCCTGCTGTCTGCAGGACATTTCTTCTTGCCGAGTATTTACTGAGTGCCTGCTACCGTGCTAAGCATTTCCAGGATTCTGGGACTAAGGCAGGGAATAGAGCCACAAGTTCACATGGAGCTTGCATGCGAGTGGGTGGATATCAGGACCCAGCTGAAATGTCACTTTCACAAAGAGGTATCTCAGGGACACCCAACGTAAGGGAGTTTCCTTTTATCCTCCACCATGATAAAGTGCCTCAGCATCACACAATATGCCATGTCACAAACCTGCACACGTACCCCCGGAATCAAAAATAAAGGCTGAAATTATTTTTTTAAAGCCATCGAAAAAATAAATGTGAAAAAATACTTCAGTTCAGGGTTTAAACAATTATCTCCGGCAAACTCCCCTGGGCTGACTCATCATTACATTCTACTGCCAGCAAGAAGCACAGGTCACCCGGTCGCCCCACGCCTTCCCTTTCATTTCTGGGCCTCAGAGCACTACAGAGTAATCCCACGTAGGTTTCCAAAGGACACACCGCACCATTCGTTTCCCTGAGTGGGGGACAAGGTCCTTCCGACCTGCTTACTCCAGATAAGGAATAAATGCCGATTCACCATTCTACCTAAAATTCCACTTAGAAATACATGTCACACGAGCTCTCAGAGCCACCTGCCCAAATTTGATTTAATAAAACGTCAGGTATTACTTCATTTAAGCATAAGAGGCCAGGCACAGTGGCTCATGCCTATAATCCCATGCCTGTAATCCCCTGCAATCCCACTTTGGTTGGCTGAGGTGGGCAGATCACTGAAGGTCAGGAGTTCAGGACCAGCCTAGCCCACATGGCAAAACCCCGTCCGTGTCTACTAAAAATGCACAAATTAGCCAGGTGTTGTGGTGAGCGCCTGTAATCCCAGCTACTCAAAAGGCTGAAGTGGGGGAATCGCTTGAACCTAGGAGGCAGAGTTTGCAGTGAGCCGAGATCATACCACTGCACTGCAGCCTGGGCAACAGAGCGAGACTCCATCTAAAAAAAAAAGAAAGAAAGTGGCCAGACATGGTGGCTCATACATGTAATCCCAGCACTTTGGGAGGCTGAGGCAAGAGAATCACTTGAGGTGAGCAGTTCAAGACCAGCCTGGGCAACACAGTAAGACCCCCATATCTAAAAAAATTTAAATTACATAAAGTCAAATTATTCCTCCCCAAGGCCTTCTCTCAAGCAGTGATAAATCAAGAGTTAATTAAAGTCATAAATGGGGGTGGGGGGCATGTGTGTATAGACAATCAGTCATCAAGGACAATGGAGTTATCACAATTTTAGACACTGCAAAGCAATGGTCAAGCCGTCACTGACTCAGCCAAGGAGAGCAGGCCACACCCAGCTGCTTGCAGGAGGGAAGGCTAGTAAGAAGCAAACCTTCTCGAACAGAGAACAGAGAACCCAAAGACTTGGGAATGAAAAGCGCCCGGAACCTCAGGAGGACCGGCTTCAAGTCTGTACAGGGAGCAGCAGATCCCTTCCGCAAGACCCTGTCACCAGGCAGGCCCCTTGGCCACCATCCCAGCAAAAGACAAGCTGGAAAGGTGAGAACGCAGAAGCTCTGAGCTCTAGTAAGTGGGGGGCATCCAGAGAGAGCAGCACAGCCCAGTGACAGGCTCCCGGAGGGGTGAGATGCCCCATCCCAGAGTAACGGCAGCCAGGCTCACCACACCCACCTGCTCACCAAGCAAGAGAGTAGAGTCCTAAGGAAGAACTGAACTGGCATTCAGGCTCCCCCTCAGACCTCACCCTGCAGCACAGGCGCCTGCCAAACATGGGTGGACAGCCACCGGGCACCAAACACAGTGAGGTCCAAAGACCAAACCAACCTACACAAGAGGCAATCAATGCACTGAGACAATGCCCAAAGGAAATACCTTTACACAGGCGAGACAAAAGCCAGCTTGAAGAGACAGATGCCACCCAAGAAGGGGCACTAGGGTCCTAAGAAAGCTCTCAAGCTATAACAGGGACAGCAGCAATTAAACATGCAAAAGGGCTAGAGGACAAACTTGAGAGTGGTGGGAACAGACACGAGAGACAGAGGGGCAGGAAAACCGACACTTAATGTCTGAAAATACTGTTCTCAGCTGAGAGTAACAGTTCAACTTCTGGTTCAATTTTTTTTTTTTTTGAGATGGAGTTTCGCTCGTTACCCAGGTTGGAGTGCAATGGCGCCATCTCGGCTCACCGCAACCTCCGCCTCCTGGGTTCAGGCAATTCTCCTGCCTCAGCCTCCTGAGCAGCTGGGACTACAGGCACGTGCCACCACGCCCAGCTAATTTTTTGTATTTTTAGTAGAGATGGGGTTTCACCATGTTGACCAGGATGGTCTTGATCTTTTGACCTCGTGATCCACCCACCTCGGCCTCCCAAAGTGCTGGGATTACAGGCGTGAGCCACCGCGCCCGGCCCCTGGTTCAATTTTTAATTTTTAAGAACTAACCATTGCCTTTCCTTTTGCTTACATTTTTTTTGTGTGTGACAGCACTGTCACCCAGGCTGGAGCGCAGGGGGTGACATCTGGCTCATCTTGGCTCACTGAAACCTCCGCCTCCTGGTTTTAAGCGATTCTCCTGCCTCAGCCTCCCAAGTAGCTGGGACTATAGGTGTGTGCCACCTGCCCAGCTAATTTTTGTGTTTTTGTAGAGACCAGGTTTTGCCATGTTGGCCGGGCTGGTCTTGAACCCCTGACCTTAAGTGATCCAGCCACCTCGGCCTTCCACAGTGCTAGGATTACAGGGGTGAGCCACCAGGGCAGCCAGCGTCTGCAATGTTAAGGCAGTGTGCCCAAGTGTGGTATCTGGTGGCCTTATTCAATCTGGACGCGCGTGTTTTTTGGGTTTGTGGAAAATGCTCTTGTCGTATTTCTGGCTACCCTTTCTCTTGTCTCAGTGTTCCTGTCAGAGTTGAAATGGTGCTCCTGGTGTCGGTTTTCCTGCCCCTCTGTCTCTCGTGTACTTGGGAAAGCTGAGTCAGGAGAATCAATCGAACCCAGGCGGCAGAGGCTGCAGTGGGCTGAGATCGTGCCACTGCACTGCAGCTTGGGCAACAAAGTGAGACTCCATCTCAATCAATCAATCAATAAAAATAAAGGAAGGAAACTCTCTCAAGGAGAGGGGTATCACCAGAAAGAGGAGAGAGAAGCCCCTGGCAGGAGCACAGGGCCCAGCAGCCAGAAGGAAAAACCGCACCCAAGACAGGCCTCCAGAGTGGGAGACACTGCCTCCAGCGGGATACAACAGCCCCAGAGAACAGGCTGCAGGGGTGTTGCCTTGTAGGAACCACATTGTTCCCAAATAACTTAGCAGCCTCCCAGAACAAAGCTCAAGAATATTAAAAGATACGCAAGGCCGGGCGTGGGGCTCACGCCTGTCATCCCAGCACTCTGGGAGGCAGAGGTGGGTGGATCACCTAAGGTCAGGAATTTGAGACCAGCCTGACCAATGTACTGAATCCCCGCCTCTACTAAAAATACAAAAATTAGCTGGGCATGGTGGCACGCACCAGTAATCCCAGCTACTGGGGAGGCTGAGGCAGGAGAACTGCTTGAACCTGGGAGGCGGAGGCTGTAGTGAGCTGGGATGGAGCCACTGCACTCCAGCCTGCGCGACAGAGCAAGACTCAGTCTCAAAAACTAAAATAAATAAATCAAATGGCTGGCCACAGTGGCTCACGCCTGTAATCCCAGCACTCTGGAAGGCTGAGGCAAGTGGATAACTTGAGGTCAGGAATTCGAGACCAACCTGGCCAACACAGTGAAACCCTGTCTCTACTTAACATATAAAAATTAACCAGGTGTGGTGGTGCACATCTGTAATCCCAGCTACTTGGGAGGCTGAGGCAGGAGAATCACTGACCCAGGAGGCGGAGGTTGCAATGAGCCAAGATCATGCCACTGCACTTCAGCCCGGGCAACAGAGCAAGATTCGGTCTAGAAAAAACAAACTGTAATAGAAACATGTACTTGGCTGCGTGCAGTGGCTCACGCCTGTAATCCCAGCACTCTGGAAGGCTGAGGCTGGTGGATAACTTGAGGTCAGGAGTTCGAGACCAGCCTGGCCAACATGGTGAAACCTCATCTCTACTAAAAATACAAAATATTAGCCGGGTGTGGAGGCACATGCCTATAATCCCAGCTACTTGGGAGGCTGAGGCAGGAGAACTGCGTGAACCCAGGAGCCAGAGGTTGAAGTGAGCTGAGATCGTGCTACTGCACTCCAGCCTGGGCGACAGAGCAAGACTCCGTCTGCAAAAAAAAAAAAAAAAAGAAACACATACTTGGTACTTCAGCTACGTTACATGAAGGCAGTCCACAGAAAAAGCAAAACATAAATCCTAATGCAGTACTGCCTGCCCTAAGGAGCTCAAAGTTCTTTAGATACGCTAAATAACTAATCCTCATTACACCCTCGTGCTGCCCTCAGAGGGATTTTAAAGGTAAGAATAACACCCTACAACGCAAAACAAAAACCAGGTACCCCATGTTGGCTGTTGTACTCTACACTGTAGAGCGCACCTGCAGACAGACACCAAAGCTTAGGGTGGGTGGGAAGAAAGGCGAATAGGGAGTACACTGAAGCCAAGGACAGAGGCGAAGCACAAGCTTCCCAGCTCTGAGTCTGAGTTTCAGGCAAAGAGGAAGACGCCAGGCTCTCAGCAAGGCTCCCATTTGAAAAGGTGGGAAAGGGCTGGGCACAGGGGCTCACACTGTGCAGCCCAGCACTCTGGGAGGCTGATGGGGGAGAATCACTTGAGCCAAAGCGTTCGAGACCATCCTGGGCAACATAGTGAGACCCTGTCTCTAAATTTTAAAAATAAAAATAAATATAAAAAATTGAAAAGTGGGTGCCAGGAGCGGTGGCTCACGTCTGTAATCCCAGCACTTTGGGAGGCCGAGGCAGGCAAATCATGAGGTCAGGAGATCGAGACCATCCTGGTCATGGTGAAACCCCGTCTCTACTAAAATACAAAAAATTAGCCAGGCACAGTGGCACGTGCCTGTCGTCCCAGCTACTCAGGAGGCTGAGGCAGGGGATCGCTTGAACCCAGGAGACAGAGGTTGCAGTGAGCTGAGATCTTGCCACTGCACTGCAGCCTGGCAACAGAGCAAGACTCCATCTCAAAAAAAAAAAAAAAAAATTGAAAAGTGGAAAAGAGCCAGGCGCAGTGGCTCACATCTGTAATGCCAGCACTTTGGGAGGTTGAGACAGGTGGATCACAAGGTCAGGAGATTGAGATCATCCTGGCCAACATGGTGAAACCCAGTCTCTACTAAAATCAAAAAATCAGCTGGGCATGGTGGCACATGCCTGTAATCCCAGCTACTTGGGAGGCTAACGCAGAAGAACTGCTTGAACCCGGGAGGCAGAGATCATGCCACTGCAACAGGCATGTGTCACCTCGACTTGACCACACGTGAAAAAAGAGAGCAGAAGCAGGATCTGACCCAAACCACCAGCTCCACGTGTTGTACCTAAGGGAACGCATCTGGCAGCAGGTCAGCCCCTTGACCTGGAGTCTCCTGAGGTATCGGGGCTGAGGGAGCTACATGGGGCAGAAAGAACCTGGCAGAGGAGCCAGGACTTCCCCAGCCTCAGGGACACACGGCAGCTGCAGGCACACCATCCCCCTAGAACCCCGCAGCACCCAGCAGCCCCTCAGCTCACCCTGCACCTGGTGCTCCTGCTACCTTCCCAGCCCGCAAAAGCCTGGGTACCCCATGGCACTGCAAAAGCCTGGGTACCCCATGGCACTGCAAAAGCCTGGGTACCCCATTCCACCGCAAAAGCCTGGGTACCTGCAGCCACCAGGTAAGCACGGGCTCCAAAAGGCAACCAAAGTTTAAAACAAGAATCAACGGAACAGGAGAAAGTTCCATGTGCCAACCACGCCCTGGGAAAAGCATGCGGAGCTGGCAGAAAGCGCTGTCTGAAATGTGGAAGCGTGTTTACATGCTCCGTGTCTCCAGGTCAGCTCAGCTCCTGGGGCGCCCCCGAGTCACTGAACGCGCCTCTCCCTCCTGGTGTGGGGCACCCCACTGCTTCACTGCTGGGTCCTCTTCCTGGTTCCAGTCTCCAGGGCACGATTTCAAAACAGGGCTGCTTCCTACTCACATTACGTATTCTATGCGTCCTGGCCAGACCCTCACGAGCCCAGCTCGAGCAGAGCTCTTTGTACCACACAGCCTCAGCCCCCACTTCTACGGGGGACACCCACCTGAACCCATCCACCCACTCAGAAATTCTCTTGTGACAAAACTGCTTTTCAGGGCATTTCAACCAACTCACTTTCACGCCAAAGTGAGGAAGGTTCTGAAGAAGGAGCACGCTGCCAGAATCAGCAAATGTGGTTTTATCATGGAAGTCTGAGGCATCATGTGACCTGGTAAAAACTGTTCATTTCTGGGTTTGGTTTTTTGGTTTTGTTTTTGAGACAGAGTCTCACTTTGTCGCCCAGGATGGAGTGCAGTGGCACAATCTCGACTCACTGCAACCTCTGCCTCCTGGGTTCAAGCAATTCTCCTACCTCAGCCTCCAAGTAGCTGAGATTACAGGCCTGCACCACCAGGCCCAGCTGATTTTTGTATTTTTAGTAGAGATGGGGTTTCACCATGTTGGCCAGGCTTGTCTTGAACTCCTGACCTCAGGTGATCTGCCCGCCTCAGCTCCCACAGTGCTGGGATTACAGGCGTGTGCCTCGGCTCCCAGAGTGCTGGGATTACAGGCATGAGGCACCTGCCTCGGCTCCCAGAGTGCTGGGATGACAGGCGTGTGCCTCGGCTCCCACAGTGCTGGGATTACAGGCGTGTGCCTCGGCTCCCAGAGTGCTGGGATTACAGGCATGAGGCACCTGCCTCGGCT